>OX420934.1:0-600000 GCA_949091785.1 Polymixis lichenea | reverse complement strand
GCCAGAGCGTACTAACCCTTACGCAGCGCGCGTCAACCAGCTCCTGGACTACTACAAGGCAATCGCCATGCAGGAGAAACAAGAGAAGATCGAGCGGGAGAGGAAGAAGTTCAACATCAGAGGGAAATATATTACCCTTACTGTAAGTAAAGTACAGGTACAGCTATTGTGATAGGTACATATAATTGGCACATCTGGGGCTGCCGGGGTAGAACCTTAGGGGATCATATACTACAACTTAAGTTATGCCGCCATATTATTGCTTAAATATCTTCTAAAGGTTTGTAAGACTAATGCATGGAGAAAATCCAAGTCAATAGAGACTAGATTAGCAACTGTTAAGCGCACACAGAAATCGTAAAGGTACCTCATATAAATTATATTAAGCAGCTTGTCTGAATCATTCATACTATAAGGATTCCCCTTTATACTATGTACTATCGAAATTATAAATTGATAGATTTTATCCTCGGCTTCGCCCGCATAGTGGTCCTGAATCATCCCGTACGAACGTATTACCGGGATAAAAAGGAGGATCCTATGTTTAACTCAGGCCATGTGTGCCAAATTTCATCAAAATCCGTTCAGTCGATAAGGGAAAACAAGGTAACAAGGTAAGGTATAAGGTAAATTCGCGCTTATAATATTAGATTTTTATTTTTCAAATGCATGCATGCATGGTCCTAATAATGGGTGGGCCATGAATCGGCTATAAAAAAGCTACTGATTATTTTTTTAATTTCTGGTTCTATTGGAAAGCTTGAACTTTGTCATTTAAGAATGGAACACAATATCATTCCCATGATAACCACGACTGGCTCGGCAGTACCCCATCCGATCAACCCAATTTTTAACCGACTTCAAATAGAAGGAGATTATCAATTCGACATGTTTATATTTTTATTTATTTTTTGTACGTTCGGGCATAACTCCGTCATGTATAGACGGATTTGTAAAATTCTTTTTTGTTCGAAAGGGGTTTATTTCGAAATGGTCCCATATAAATTTCATATGGATCTGATGATGCGTTTCACAGGCGGTTCGAACAACCCACACCCTTGGCAGGCATCGGTCCTTGCGGACCACACCAGTTAGTGCTGACATCTCTTTGAGGCGCGCGTGGAACATAGCGCGCCATCAACCCGGGCTTGGTCCTTACCGGACAGCGAGCTGCCCATTACTCGCCGTCCGCAAACCCGCGCCTACGGTGGCCGGGAATCAGCCTGGTATGCCCGACGCCCTGCGAAGGCTACGGCCGTGAGGGCGCATGTACTGCCTCTCCCATGTCACGCCGTGCGCCGCCTCCCTCTTAGCGAACATCAGAACGTCGCTGAAGGAAGCGACGGCTACCCATGCACTCTCGCACCGTACCATGGCCTGGACCAGGGCCGGACGCGAAAGTTCGCCGCCGCCGATCGGCTCCACGAGGACACGGCGGTGTTACGCCCAAGCCGGGCAGACCTCCAGCGTTTGCTCCACCGTGTTCACAGCGCGATCTTCGCAATGGAAACACCCGGGCGTTTCCTCCCGTCTCATCCGAAACAGGAACCTCCCGAAACAACCGTGTACGGTGAGGACCTGCGTCAGACGGGGACGGTGAGGACGCCGTGCCGCTTTTCAAACCACTCAAGAGGGGACTTACCGCCGCAATCGTGGACTGGCGTGCCCAAGCATGGCACGGTAACGCTCACCGTTGACGGTAACCGTGACTCCTTGCTCATTTTCGAAGAAAAATGGCCCAATGATGCCGCCAGACCAAAATCCACATCAAACAGTGACTCGTTGTGGATGCATTGGCTTCTCAATAGTCACGTGTGGGTTCTCTGAACCCCATAAATGTGGCAATTTTGCGTATTGACATAGCCACCGAGATGAAAATGAGCTTCATCTGAAAACACGATTTTTCGGTAAAATTTTTCATCTCCTGCCAAACAATCTTCAGCCCATTGGACGAAGCGAAAACGCATCGGATGGTCATGAGACTTCAGTTCTTGGACCAATTGAACTTTGCAAGCCTTCATACCGAGGTCTTTATGCAAAATTCTTCTCAGAGAAGTGCGAGAAATGTTCAGTTCCTGAGAGCGCTGACGAGTTGATGTTGATATATGTTCTTGCACATTCTGAACCACATCAGCAATGTTTTCGGTTGAACGCACTGGACGAGAACGTACACGGGTTGCTTTGTCCAATAACGATCCATTTTCACGAACTCGCTTCACAAATTGATGCACAAACTGAACTGAAGGCAGTAAATTTCTTACAGTTTGCGTTCACTATTTTGGAAGTAAGTTTTTAATATTTCCCAATTTTGTTCGAGCGTATAGCGTCATAGTGTCCCATTTTGCAAACGTCAAACATAAAACTAACTTCATGTCAAAAAATGAATGTCATTCTACCTTTCAAAGTCAAAAGTAATCGGTACTTCAAATTTAAAACACCAGATAACCTATAATAGGTATATTGATTTAGGCCGATGAATTCAAGAGTAATTTAAAATACCATTGAACTTAACCCGCCCATTTATTATATACCACCCCTGCAATAAAAATGCAAATACATGTCACCTAGGACAAGACGGGCCTCACGGGCGCGATGGCGCGCAACATCGCCGGGTTGCCTGCGAGCGAGAGCTCGTCCTCTGCCATCGCGAGCTTCGTGCCCAGCCAGGCTAGCGAGGAGGTCGATGAACTGCCCGACGATATTTTCACTAAAGAGGTCAACTTAAATCAGAGTTAGTATTTTGTATACATTGATTAGTCTCTAAATTGTTCAGAAAGTTTTAAAGTCTCGCCGAAACATGCAACTGTACTTTTTAACAGAATTTAGTTTTGAAATGAACTTTTTCAATGTTACAATCATTCGTATTAGGTTTAAAAGCTGCATGCTTCGTGTTGCTTACGCCTACCCTATAATAAATAATCTAAGGCTCTATCCTAATATAAAGCGATAGTCGAGCGAATACACGATCGCCGCGATCATCTATTCTGAAAAAACTCAAACGCGCATGGAGGTGCGACTACGCGTTCGAATTCGCCGAGCAAATTAAACACCAAGTAGGACTTAAAAATTTAGCTAAATCTATATTTGCCATAGTCACCAGCATGCCCCAACGCCTGGCGTCGCCCGAGTGGCAGCCAGCGTCAGTGTCGCGCCTGCACCCGCTCGCCAAGCTGCTGAGCGTCAAGCGCAGCCAGCGCTGCCGCGCCTGCGACCACAACCTCACCAAGCCCGAGTACAACCCGGGTTCCATCAAGTTCAAGATCGAGCTGCTGGCTTAGTAAGTCATAAGAAAAGGCTGAGCATAAACAATGCATTATACCTCGTACAGAATCGGAACTGGGCGTATTACATATACGGCCACTGCTGTAGCAAAAGCACTAAAAAAAATGTACTATGGGGATGTTATATGTATTTGTAGGCAAAATACATATAACATCCAACAAAAAAAAAATCTCAGACAAAGCAATAATACATTGCTTTGTCTGAGATTTTTAGTCATCGTCATCGTCGACCGCAGCATTTCAGCCAGTATTTGTAGCTTATCATAGAAGTACCCCTCAAGGTAAAGCAAGCCTCGAGCTCTATGTAGCTCTTTAATACTGCAGTCTCCCACTAATCTGAATTTAACCTTAATAATTCAATCTCCGACTAATGTAGACTTCCGGGACTGATAATTTAGACATTCTTTCTTTAGCTCCATATCAGTTACTGGCTTAGACAGTCCTCAGGCGGTAAGTTGACGATAAGTCTTAGAGCACAACATGAAGCTCTCTTACCGTCAACAGTAAAGAAGAAAATATAAATATCGTAGCATCTAGAAAAACCTCTAACTACCTGTCATCTACAGCTACCACGTCCCCGAAGTAAAAATAATCTCGAACGAGCCAGTGAAACCTGGCCAGAAGACAGCTCTCCTGCTGAAACTGAGCAACCCCACGGGACATGAGATGCAGTTGCGACTGCTGCAGCCCGAGGACATCCCCCTGCAGGAGGAGAAGGAGGAACCCAAGAGTATTGAGAAGTCACTGGAAAGGTCGCTCAATCTGGAGAAGGTACGTGCGTTTATACATCTTGAAATTTAAAGACATAAACAGAAACCATGATACGTAGAGAAACAAGCCATAAAGCCATTATTATGAAAATAAGTTTGTTCCTCTGTGAACCAAAATGAATACTTTTTCTTTTTCTTCTCCTTTTATCTGCGATCGGCTTTGTAGCTATAATCTGGGTGCTTACTCTCGAATGTAATTCCGATAGATCGACATTGGAATTGTCAGTCGAACGTCAGGAATTGGCTGGATTCACTGAGTATATCCAATCCCCGACGTTTAACTCAACCAATTGACGTTTGAGCAATGTCGATCTATCGGAATTATATTCCAGAGTAAGCACCCTGATGGGGTCTTCGTATGAGATTAATTTTCGTGGTGTTCCATTGAACATTCACGTTATGTGGTTCAGTACTAAATAAACTTTAAGATTTCACTGTCTTTGGTCCAAGTTCAGGATTTGCCATTTCTTTAGGCGGATTATATCCCCTTGTCTGTTTAGAAGGTTCTTGGCTAAGACATTGCTATGCTTGCTCAGTCTTTGTTTATATGTTTTGCATTTTTCGCATAGTTCTTTCACTGTAGGCATATTTAGGTGGTCGTGTATTTCTGTGTTTCTGACAAATCAGGGTGCACTTGATATTGTTCTTAGGGCTACATTTTGGAATCTTTATAAAATTTCGATATTGGAGTTGCTAGCCGATCCCCAGAGTTCTATTCCGTAAGTCCAGATTGGTTTTACAATTACTTTGTAAACAAGTATTTTGTTACTAAGAGATACGTTTCATTGTCTTCCTAGGAGCCAAGATAAACTTTTCATCGCCATGGTGGCTGCCTTTTTCTTGGCTTTAATGTGGTTAGCCCAGGTAAGTCTTTTGTCTAGATGAAGCCCAAAGTATTTTATTGTGTGACTGTTTGGCAGTGGTTTAATTTCCATGTATTCTGGGGCACAATCGCCCTTCCGAAGAGTGAAAGTCACTTGTACCGACTTAGTTAAACTAGGTTGAATTCTCCATTTTTCAGCCAACTGGACTTGTAATTTCTGAGATGTCTGCGTAGGTCGCTGTTAACTCGTCCTCAGTGTTAGGCAAGTCTGCAGTAAAGATCGAGTAGAGCACGGGCCCGAGCACAGAACCTTTTAATGTGCACGTCTGTCTTTTTACATCGTTCTCACATTGATAATATGAACATAAATAATGTTGGGCACGCCACGATTGCGGCGGTAAGTCCCCTTCTTGAGGAGTGGCTTGAGAGGCGGCATGGCGTCCTCACCTTCCGTCCGACACAGGTCCTCACCGGACACGGTTGTTTCGGGAGGTTCCTGTTTCGAATAAGGCGGGAGGAAACGCCCGGGTGTTACCAATGCGAAGATCGCCCTGAGGACACGGTGGAGCATACGGTGGAGGTCTGCCCGGCTTGGGCGGAGTACCGCCGTGTCCTCGTGGAGGCGATCGGCGGCGGCGATCTTTCGCGTCCGGCCCTGGTCCAGGCCATGGTACGGAGCGAGAGTGCATGGTTAGCCGTCACCTCCTTCAGCGAAGCAGTGATGCTCGCAAAGAGGGAGCGGGGCGGCGCACGTAAGGGAGAGGCAGTACATGCGCCCTCACGGCCGCAGCCTGCGCAGGTGGCGCCCTGGGCGTTGGGAATCCCAGGCTGATTCCCGCCCACCGGAGGCGCGGGCTTGCGGACGGCGAGTAATGGGTAGCTCGCTGTCCGGTAAGGACCAAGCCCGGGTTGACGGCGCGTTGTGTTCAACGCGCGCCTCAAAGAGATGTCAGCACCAACTAATGGGGCCCGCAAGGGCCGATGCCTGCCAGGGGTGCGGGTTGTTCGAAAGAGATACCGCGGCCCCTGGCACACAGGCAACTGAGGGAACACGGGTGGGTTTTAGTCAGTAAAAGTCTGACCCGCCCTCCCGCTCCACCCAGAGCGGGAGAAGTTATTTGATGATTTCCCACCCAAAAAAAAAAAACATAAATAATGTAAATAACCAACTTTCTGGAACAAATTGTTAATAACAATTTTATGATTTAAATAGAGTGTCCATGCAGTTTCTGGTTTGTTTTTCTCCAAGTTTTAAAGTGTTTAATAGTAATTGTATCTGTACTAACACCAGAGGATAAGCAAAATTTGAATTGTTACTTACATAGGGACGGACAGTCTGAAATAAAAATATTGTATTCTTTTCTATAGGTACCTACTACGCTTTGGAATGGGCAACTAGCTTCATCTTCCCGGCTCTTTGACAATTCAAAAGTGCCTGTAATTGGTTTAATTGAAATAAATGCTTTGAGTTTTGACACTTTCGTATTTAGTTCACTGATTATTTTTTTCGAATCACTAATTATTATAGTCCACAAACAGTTTTACACAGTTTTCATATTATAAAGTTCACTTTAACTATGTTTCTGAGCAATAATCTTTTAGTTTACACAAAATCACTAAATAATCAACAGCGTATCTACGCGTGTTGACAGCTGACAGCTGACAGCAGAAACAGAAATAAATACTTACCTACCATATTAAACCAGCATCCTGTTCCCACTGCTGGGACAGGCGCCTGTAAGAGGGAGACTCCCTCTCACAGCCTGTGGCTCTCTCTATGTCTATCTACCATGAAAAAAATTATCTCGTATTGGTTGCTTGTGATTCACATGTATGAAACTTATTACGTTCTTGACACGGCACGAATAGGCTTGGTTGGCGTTAAAAATCATTACGCGTCACAATTTCAGGACACATCATCTTTCAAAGCCATCGAGCGCGTACCAGTGTATGAAGCAACGAGTTACGTGACGTCACCCGACGTGACGCTGACGTTAGCGCAGCGGGACGACGCCGCAGAGTACGACGATGACGCTCAGCACGATACTAATGAGTGAGTGTTCATTATTTATTATTAAAGTATGACGAAACTTCAAGGGCGTACCTGTGAAATACATTAAATAAAGTTTTTTTCCTTCAAGTTATAGAGGGCTAAGTAATCACAGCCGCACGGTTCGATCGATCAGGTTAAGCTGCGCTTGCCGCGGTTGATCTTTGGATGGGTGACCATCTTTACATTCAAAGATACCACCATGCCTCGGAAAGCACGTTAAGCTGTCCTGGCTGTCATTCGTGGTTCTTTTACAATTATTACGGGTGGTCAGAATCCCGAAAGTCTGACAATCAGTCTTAGGAAAGGGTATCGTATCCAGTAACTAGGGTTCCGGGGTTCAGATAACCAGGCGCTCCATGTTAAATACTGGTATAGGTGCATCCGGTCTGACTGGAACCCGACCCCATCCTATTTGGGGAAGACAGGCAGGTGAGATGATGACTCCAAGTTACAGTAAAAACCTTAATGTTACCACGTTGCTAGATGTTGCTCTACGAAAAGTAGGGAACTTCGCTGTCGATGCACATGTAAACTACCATTACCCATCAGGCAATCAATGTCTAAACATAATAAACAAACAAAAAAAATCTCAAATGACTACACTACCCGCGGTCATTGACACCGTAATCAGATGTGCAGCATTTATACAATAAAAATGTGAAACAATACAATTAATAATCGCAAGTACACGCAACATGTAAATGTCTTAAAATACCCTTAAACCGTTAACATTATAGCAAATCACGGTGCAATATTAAAACGAACCCTAGTGTAATTAATTTCAATTATGTAACGTATTTATGTGCATTGCTTCTGAATATAAGGTTCGACTGCGTTTGGAAATACTCAGACATTCCCGAAACGTGAACGTGATCACACAGCTAAGTACAGTTATAATAGTTTTCGAAAAATCTTCAAGTATAGTTTGGCCAAAAAAAACTTCTGACAGAATATAATTTGTAAATTCTGGCCCTGGTAAGAAGATTAATATACAGTCCCAACTTTAATTCACAGTGTAAAGGAGTGTAGTGTGAACTGATAATTTAATGATAGTTGATAAAATAACTTTCGTATTGCTGGCTCCTAAAGTAATTTGTTTTAAAAATCTTATAAATTACTACAAGTATGCAGCAGGAAACACAAGAGTTGGTGGTTAGGAAAAAGGACCGGTAACTATTTATAATACATTACTTTGGGGAGTCCTTGTCTACACAGTAAGACAGTGGCCGGGGGCAGGGCTGTTCTAAACAGCCCCTATATAAATGTGTATCACACCTATTGTGTGTACAAGATGTGTTAAAACTATTAGAAGCATAAGACCCAATGGGGGTATTAATCGTGGTATTCAAACCATTATATTTGTGTGTATTTGATGAGGTCCTGTTGACCGATATAAACGTGAATTTACTACCTACTGTGACCGACTATACACAATGTAATATAACATCACGCCTGTTTTCCGCGAAAGGTTAGGCAGAGGTGAACTAAATACATATTTCACCAGTTATGTCTAAGTCCTATGTAATCGTGGGTGAGATAGACCAGGAGATATAATCAACTTTTGGAGAGGGGTGGGCTGGTTGGAATAATTATCGACGGCCGCCATGGCCCACGCACAATGGTTCACTGGAAGGACTAAATGCGGGAACTAAACCCAGTCATATAGAGAACATAGGGGTCGAGCTTACAAATACAGACTCCTGGCTGATACCCAAGTACACATAAGTTTGGCTAATGAGGCGGCAACAATTTTCTCCTTGCCCATTGATTTCAATCATTGATTGACTCGTGTGAGCAAACTACAAGTGACTAAACATAAATATATGATTTGTTGCAGCATAATAATGTGGCGCAAGTCAAACAAGCTGGCGCTGCGCCTGGAGGTGCTGACGTCACCGCAGGCGGCGGCCGGCGCGCCCGCGCTGGCGCGCCTGTGCCTGCGCTACTGCTACCGCAACACCGTGCCGCCTGCGCACGCGCCGCCGCGCGACCACACGCTGTACACCACGGTGCTACTGGACCTGGGCACTGTTAGCTCGACCTAGTGCTTCGGCTTATTTATTTACTCTTTTTTTACAGTCAACCACTCGTCAGTGAATACTTGAAAACGAAAACTAAAGCAGATATGGGATTCTTCACTTTTGTCCATTTTAGTCTTTAATGTTTCACTCGAAGTGGAACATCTGAACACAAAATGAATCAAAAGTGTAAAACAAAATAATTGGACCCAACGATATTGGATTCACTCGCCTACCGAATGATCTTTAAATTAAATGAACATGAACGTTCATTCCTATTTAATTTTGTCGGTGTCGAGTGAACGTGATATGAAACAAAAATGACATAATCACTTGAATGAACTAGAATTAAACATCTGTTA
The DNA here is from genome assembly GCA_949091785.1 of Polymixis lichenea. NCBI lineage: Eukaryota > Metazoa > Arthropoda > Insecta > Lepidoptera > Noctuidae > Polymixis > Polymixis lichenea. The sequence continues at coordinate 590,693 of OX420934.1, read as the reverse complement.
TCAGCGTTAGTGCTACAAAATGAAGAAGCTATCAATGTCTAGTTGTTACCATAGACACGCGGTTGTCGACACACTTATTTTGATGACAAAATGTATAGATAAACGTGTATCTGCTACTTTCTTTAGCACTCTTATTCAAAAACATCTTATCGATACTTCTATACTAATATTATAAAGCTGAAGAGTTTGTTTGTTTGTTTTCTTGAACGCGCTAATCTCAGGAACTACTGGTCCGATTTGAAAAATTATTTCAGTGTTAGATAGCCCATTTATCGAGGAAGGCAATAGGCTATATAACGTCACACTAAGACCCTTAGGAGCCAAGCAAAGATAAAAAGTCATCATACTCGCACGGGCAGGCGAGGCGAGCGACGGGGTGGGTCGGGGAGCAAGAAATTTGACGCGAACAAAGTCGCGGGCAGAAGCTAGTTAATTATAATACTTCATTGCCATCAAATGACAATGATTAACCAGTATTTATAGATGGTTACAAATATAAGTTGTTCACGAATAAGAGGGTTGCTAAACTGCAGCACATAATAATAATGCATCTTACTTTTAGTTTAAATTGTATTTACTCAGGCTCGAGTTATCGCTACCGAATTATTTTTTATAAGTGTCCAATGTATTTATGTATTATGGTTAATTGATAAGTTTCAATAAGACACAACTCACTATATAATAATATAAAAAGAAACCTGAGTGTATGTTGCTATTCAGACAATCAGCTAAGTTGTGCGTGAAAAAAACCAGATATATTACTTTTTGTTTTAATATTCATGATCATTGTGCAAAGCTAATAAAAAAAAGATAATGATATTGATGACCCCAATATGTGAACTCAAAACAAAGTGTGTTTGCAAAGAGTTTATCATTATGTAAGATTGATTAGAATTTTTTTCGATACATTTCTAAAGATTTAATTAAAAATACCGCCAAGGCTTACGTTTATATAATTATTATTCGCAGCAAAATATACGTATCTGCTTGTGATGTAGAGTAGGAAAATGTGGCTGACAACTTTTTTATAAAATTCGCCGATGAATATTAATTGATTATGTTATACTGGAAATAATATTATCAGCACTGACATAGCGGGAGACAGCATTGGAGGCCAGCGGCCCACACTCACAGGCAACACGCGCAGTACCTTGTGTAACTCATCAGCACTGCTCTCAAAGCGATGAAGGAAAACATCGTGAGATAACCGAAATGTCCTAGAACCAGAAATTTGGAGAAATGTGATATCCACGAAAGTGCGCGACTGCTCGGGGTCGAGTGGGCCGACGGGCCGTGGGAACATTATGGGCTGATGTTGAGATGGCTAGAGTTAATATAACCTACATAACAAATACTAAAACGCTACAAAAGTATAATTACTATATATATTATTAAATATACATTTGAATGCATAGAGCAGCTAGATACACAATAACATGTGCCTAAAGTTTGCTTTTAGAAACTTGATGAAATTATTCATGAAATTCCAGGTGTATGGAGATATGTAGTTAGTTATTTATTTTTATAGGCTCTATTCAGGATCAAATTAAATTAGCTAGCGAAACTGCACATATGATGGGTTACCAAGTCTTAGTATGATTTAGGCACACCGGCGCGACGCGACTCTAGTAGATCCATTTCCATAAAGTTTTCATATAAATTGTTCTATTAAAATCCCGTCGCGCCTGTCTGCGGGACCCTTAAAACGAAATAAATGTACAAAATTGCATAAGCGGAGTTTTGCTAGCTAATTTAGTTTGACCCTGAGTGCATATTAAGAATAAGATATATTATATTAGGTTAAGTCGTTCTCACTACTAAATAATTGTGCATATTAACCATTAGCTTTTGAAAGTTTGCACATTTTGTATAACATTCTACTGCAAGTATTATAACTTGGTTGAATATATTATGTTAGCTGAAATAAAATATTTTGAACACAAATTCATGATAATTGTTTTTTTTTTCCTAACTACTAAAGATCACAATTATTACTACTCCAGCACTGAATGTAATAGCAGTAGGCTGCGCCGAAAAAAAACCATAATATGTAAGAGGAAACAAGATGTGAGTACTTAAACAAAGCAAAAACAAATTGAATAAATCCATTTATTAACAAAAACATATAAAATAAATGCTCCATATTGTGAAAACTACTGAAATCCTGTAACTACATACTCTCTTAATTAAGTTAATATTTTTCAATGTATATATTTATCCACTACAAGGACTATCTTTAACTTGTTTCTTAGCTGAGTAAATGACGTCATTCATACCTACTCCATCGTAACTACAACCAACAAGAGATATCGGCAAATTGTTTGCTGCTATGTACTCCCGAATGTTATCAACCCTCTCATAGTGCCCTATCACATACTGAGGTATACATTTTTTCAAAATATTTACATGTGATGCAGTGGGCTTAACTTTTATGTTCAATATCTTCCCCACCTCGCGCATGGCTATCCCTAACAAGGTGCCCTCAGAAACATCATCCCCAAACTTTTCCTTGAACCATTTACCTCCGAGCATAACAGTCAAAACAGTTCCATTTTGATCTGGGATACAACAAGAGTCAAAAACAACTCCCAGGATAGGAGAGTTCTCAATAGGTGGCACTAGGAATCCAAATGCAGGTTCAATAAGTGGTTCTACTCTATCAAAATACAAGTTCACTATTCCAACAGTTACAAATGGAATGTTATTTAAATCATTTGCCAGCTCTGGATGTTGTTTGTCCACTAACTTGGCAAGAGCATAGGCTGGTAGGGAAGAGTAAATGTGATTCACTGTTAAAGTAGTTCCATCCGAATTTTTCAATGCTGCAGAGCTTGAATCTATAAATTCTATTTCTTCAACTTTAGTATTCATGTTAACAGACACATTATTTTCAATCAAATAGTTTTGTAGAGTGTCGGGAAAAGTTTCCAGGCCACCTTTGATTGTGTACACATTCCATTTCTCTTCTTGTGACTGTTTAGCTAGCTCACTTATTTCCATATCTGAATCAGATTTTGATTGGAACATAGACTTCATCAACCCTTTCACAACTCCACCATGGGTTTGCTCATATTCAAACAATGTTTTCATTAGAAACTTTACTGATATTTCCTTCGCGTCTCCGGCACAAATCCCACATATCATCGGCGATATAGCGTAGTCAGCTATTTCTTTACCAAATCGTCTTTCAACAAAGTTGTAAATTGAATCGTCCTGTAATTCTTTGTAAGGAGATTTTATATCATTGAACAGTGCATAAATGAGAGGCTTTGAGAATGGCTGATTTTTCTTAAAGACACTTATTAAACTTGAAGGTAAGATGTGTAGGTTGTTGCGCACGTAAATCATTCTGTTCTTGGCCGCTGGATGGTCAGGTTTGATGGCCACGATGTGCTCGCTCAAACCTAGATCTTGCATCATATTTAGGGTGTTCAGTCCCTGCAAGCCCTTGGGTCTGATAGTTCGCGGCCCTTGTTCGAATACATAGTCCTTGGTTCGGATAGATTTGATCCACCCGCCGCAGTAATTAGTCGCTTCGAAGAGAAACAGTTTTAATTTATTATTGCTGTTCAAATTATTTTTAAGTAGATAGTAACCTGTAGAGAGGCCTCCTAGCCCTCCGCCCAATATAGCAGCCATGGTTTAATACTCTAAAATCTTTTTGAAAACTTAATAAATAGCTAATCACTTTTCTTTACACAACAGTTTCGTTTGTTTTGACATTTGTTTTGCTTGTCAATTTGTCATTGTGAGTTGTGAGCTGACATTTTATTTAGACAATGACATTAACATGACAAGCAGTGCTGCCAACTCCAAAAGTTATTATCGAGTTTCCACGTCGAAATGATCGTATTCGGGCAAAATTATCGTCCAAAAAAAATCGCGGAAAAAACCCTAAAACATTCATGAAACATTGTTAACAAACGACAATGACTAGCCAAAGGTGGAGGAGAATATGCCATGTTTCGCTACCAGGGGGGCTAAAAACGCCTTAAGCGATTCCTCTAAAAGCAATTCACTTCCTCAATTCCCCTATGATTCTGCTATTTGACATTTTACGGTGTGGTGTTGTTAGACCCCAGTAACGCTAGCAGCATAAACCGCCAAACTTTACACACAACCACAAAGTGTATCAGGTCACAAGTCTTCATTTACTTTTTACGATCTGTGTTCAGGCGTGCCCACGACACATAAAGCTAGCTATAGCAAAACAAAGATAACTAAGAAAAGAAAAAAATACATTGTAAAACGTGGAGCCGCGGTCAGATAGATAGAAACAAGTGTTATTATTTTTATTTGAAAGAAATTAATGTGAGGGAGAGAGAAAGAGACATTTACACGTTGATGTTGACATACTTGACGTTAACATTTTGTTGAGTTCCTGCGTTTGATTTGGTCTGTCACATACGTTTCGTTCATGGATTTTTTTTTTCATAGTTCAAGATTATCGTACATTAGAGAATCACTATTGTACATCGTACCATTGGCCAAGTTAAATTATCGTACGTATAATTATTACGCATAATTATCGTACGGGTTGGCAATACTATTGACAAGTCAAAACAGCTGAGAACAAGAACACGGAAACGGAAGGTACGACGTTTATCTATACATATATCTGTGGGTTTGCCAATATTTTTTGTTTATTTAAGAATTTAGATCAATGTTGAGGATACAATAATTAAAAAGTCAAAAGGTCATCAAAAGTGTCTGGGAATTAGGCACGTTTTATTGCTAGTAACTAAAAATCTGGATTATAATTACCTATAACTTTTTGAACACCTGATACTTCTTAGTAAAGGAGAATGGGAAACAAATGTATGGGGTATGGACCCACCCTTCAATAGTAGGCCCGGTAGAACGGTATACCGTTGGATAGGGCTTTTTAAGCAGGACATTCGTTACCAATAAAACTATGGTTAAAATGTTAGTACTTTCGGAGATGCGATGATTTGATGATAAAGTCGTCTCAGTCTAACATATTCTTTATGGATATTTATATGGTAGAATAGTAATAATACATGTAGTTCACTTAAAAAAAAGGTATAACAATAATAATTACAGGTCCAAACTCTAAAACAGCCTTTCATAAAGTGGGCGATAACGCCCCCTTGTGGGCGCTGCAGGCCTAAAGGGGGGCGGTAAGACACCCAGAAAACAAATCGGGGCGTTACCTATGTAGAGGCTTGCGGGGCGATTTGTAATTTCATCTACTAGGAGGACTCTTAGACACCGACTGAGCTCCCGACTCTCGACTACAACTTGTGAACATCAACTTAATTAATTAAGAGATTGCTCAAACTAACTCGGTTCGATATTTCTCTCCGCGTAGTTCATTGTCCTGCTTTATTGAATAAATACGAGTACGATTGAGCGTCGAATGAGATAAACGAGTTTATGCATGTTTGCCTTATTCTTGTCGGTGCGTGCTGCTTACGCAATCCTATTTAAACAACGTAATATTTAAGTATTTTATTTTCATTTGCGGTATCGCGCTTAATAGATAAGTAGTACTTAAGTTCAACACTTACTTACGTATTTCTCAAAACAAAACAATGTCGGTAAAAAAGAAGAGACGGCAATACTGTGCGGAATATATTAAATTCGGATTCTTTGAAAATCCCACAAACCCATCATCGCCTTTGTGCCTTCTATGTCTAAAAACATTTCCGAATGAAGCAATGAAGCCTTAGAGACAACCAGATCATTTGAATAAAATGTATCCAGATAAGAAAGACAAGAATGTAGTATATTTTCAAGACCTAGAGAAAAATCATAATACTCAGCCAAACTATTTCCGGCGGCTGCTAAGCAAGATGACGACGGACTTCGAGCTTCGTACAATATATCTTTGTTAATTGCTCAAAAAGGCAGATCACATAACATCGGAGAAGAGTTAATTTTGCCAGCAATAAAGAATACATTATTACTTATTATATATAACCGTCCGCAGATATTATCCAAAAAAATCCTTTGAGTAATAATTCTGTGCAAAGACGAATTGGTGATATGGCTGTAAACAGTGAAGAATCATTGTGCAATCATCTGAGAACTAGTCAATTCTCAATTCAGCTCGATGAGTCTACTTTACCAACTAATGAAGCATTGTTGCTGTCTTACGTGAGGTTTATTAAAAATGAGAAAATATGTGAAGAACTGTTGTTTGCTAGAAATTTAGAGACCGATACAAAACGCGAAACCATATTCAATACATTGGAAAATTTTTGTGATGAGAAAGAGATTCCCATGAAAAATATTATATCAGTTGCTACGGATGGTGCTCCGGCTATGACAGGGTGCCATAAAGGCTTCATAGAGTACATAAAAAATAAAATTCCAGATGTTCTTGTTGTACATTCGTACATTGTGTTATTCATAGACAACATTTGGTTGCTAGTAGAAATTTAACCGCTCACGCACCGCTTAAGCAAACTATTATTCCTATATAATAATGTACTCTGTGCTATTATTTCTTTCACTGCAATATGTCATCAAAGCAGTCAATAAAATCCGTAACAGCTCATTGAATGATAGACTATTTCATCAGCTTTGTGTTACTCATGACGAAGATTTCAACCGTTTGGTGTTTCATACTGAAGTTCGTTGGCTATCAAGAGGCAATTGTCTGACTCGATTTTACAACCTGTTTGACTCTGTGATCAAGTTCTTGGAAACAATAGATACAGAATAGCGCAACAAGCTCATCATTACATCAAAGAATGATATAGCTTACATGACAGACCTGTATAAATTGTTCAACGACATGAATCTCCAACTGCAAGGCGATGAACTAAATTTAATTAAAACAAAAAATGTCGTTGCTGCTTTCGCAGCCAAACTGCTTCTACACAAAAATATTATGGACAGACGTGAGTTTCACAATTTTCCAAATTTATCAGTATCCTGCAGTAACGACGACTTGTTTGCCTACTGCCAACATTTGGATAACTTCCAGTATATATTAATGTAGGTACTCTGTGGATAACCTCCACATTGACGTCATCGAACGATTCCAGGACATTTTGAACTTGGAACTACCAGACTGGGTGTTGGATCCGTCTTCAAATGTCAACACAGCAATATCTCAGCTGGAAGAAGAACTTATAGAATTGACGACGAACGAGGAAATAAAAATCAAGTTCAAAAATGGCTACCAAGAATTTTGGCTACAAAAACCGATCCCGCAATTGTACCCTGGATTGTGGTCAATCGTTCAACGATTCTTGATAGCATTCCCATCGTCATATTTGTGTGAACGTGGATTTAGTGCTGTGGCAACGCTGCTTACTTAAAAGAGAAATCCTTTGCATACCGAACGTAGCGACTTGCGGCTATTCTTGAGTAAATTGGAACCTGATATCAACAAACTAATTAAACAGCATCAGATTCATCCTTCACATTCGTTTTTATATTAGATTCGATTATGTTTGTTTTATTTTGAATAAAAGATACTCTGTCTGAACACTTTAAAGTTGCGTTTCAATAATCATTCTCATTGGCAGATGTAGCCCGTAAGAGTTAACTTGAGACCTGAGCGCCGTTGTGTACTATCTACTGCGCTCAGGTCTCAAGTTAACTCTTGCGGGTTATAGTAAAAGTCTTGTTTAGAATGAATGTTTAATCGTGATGTAATCGTGGTGTAATGATAAAAAGTTGGATTACAAGAAATCTAGATTTTATTGAGTGGTTAAGTTGGTATCATAAAAAAAAAATTACTACAACTGAGGAGCTAAATCTCCACATTTCATGTTGCAACTATAAAAGAACTAAACAGGCAAAAGTAAGCCAGAACTCTGACTCAGGTATCAGCAGAGCATGGCTAAAGATTTAAAAAGTTAAAATCATGATTTAAATCAGTGATTTAGAAAGATGAATCAAAAAAAAATTGAGTAGCACTCAGGAGCGGGAACTTCAAGGTATCTTAAGCACAGCTAAAATAACTAAGTACACAAAAAAATGAAAAAGTATCCCAGAACTCCGACTCAGGTATTCGCAGAGCATGGGGGAAGATCCAAGATCGTTAAAATCCGAATTTTAATAAGTGGTTTAGAAAGATGGTTAAAAAAATGTAAGTAGCGCTCAGGAGCAGGAACTCCACGCTATCTTATGCAGCGCTAAAAGACCTATCCAAAAACATGCAAAGTAATCCCAGAATTCTGACTCAGGTATCAGCAGAGCATAAGTAAATATTGAAGACAGAAAAACTCAGGATTTCAATCAGTGGTTTAGAAAGATGGATCAAAAAAAGAATTGAGTAGCACTCTGGAGCAGGAATTTGACGGTTTCTCATGCAACGTCCAGCACTGGCCGCCAGCGCTAGCCACCAGCGCTAGCCGCCAGCACTCGCCTGCAGCACTAGCGGCCAGCACGGGCCCCAGCACTGGCCGCCAGCACTGGCCACCAGCACTAGCCTGCAGCAGTAGCAGCCAGCACTGGCCGCCAGCACTGGCCTGCAACACTAGCGGTCAGAACCTTGAACTTAAATATCAAAAGGGAAAGATGTCGACTGATGAAGTCTACGCTTCGCCGCTTTAATACAGAACGTATTAAAAACGTGATAGAGCAGAACAAAGGCTCCAAGGTCTGAAACTGAAGACCGATGGTGGCAGGTTCGTATCCGCCAAACCTGAACCCCTCAAGGCCCTCGAATATGTCGGAATCAAACAAGTTCTCTGTTTGATTCTGTTCTTCTGTTTGATTGATTGAATTAAAACCTTTAAAAACTTTTATTTTTATCTTTTTATCACATTTTAATGACAGTATGTAAGGCGAAAAATCCAGATTAAGCAAAAATCGCATTTAATCTTTATTAATTCAAAAGCAGAGAATACTTCGTCGATCTATATAGAAATGGACATTTTTATTTATTCCAATAGGGCAATAAAATATTTAATCCTTTTCTGTTTCGACGTTTACAAACTTACCCCGCATGTATTTTTTGTGTTTCCTGACGCAGTCTCCCTCCTCCTTTTTGTTTGGGTGTGAAATCATCAAAATGACTTCTCCCGCTCTGGGCGGAGCGGGAGGGCATGTCAGACTTTTACTGACTTACACCCATGTTCCTTCAGTTGCCTGTGCCAGGGCCACGGTAACTCTTTCGAACAAATCCGCGACCCTGGCAGAGTCTCCCTCCTCCTGGCACGACTTTTTCCGGAAAGGAGGGAAGGAGATGATATCGTTTTCTCGGTTTTCATAATTAGGAACCATTGGTACATTTTATTTAAATAAAACTAAACAGTTTTCTTTGTAACTTAGTCGCATAAAATCTCCAATTAGATTATATTCTTCATTTAGTGCAAAATAACCAGTACCCTCTTAGCTATATCACAACTAGAGCACGTTTTTCAAACCAAGCACGAAGATTATTGAATTAAAACGATCGTTCACAAAAAGGTTTTATCGCGATCGTGTCACCGCAAGCATGAGGGCGTGTAACGAGGACACAGTTGCTGCTCCGCGACAGATAATGAATTCCAATTTCATACCTATTGCACCCACAACGCATTACTTATCCCATATAAGGGGACACACATAGAGTGGCTCATACGAAACCTATTTGATTTCAAATCAGTAGGCAGAATGTCCTACACGTTGGAAGTGACGCAAAGTCCGACGTCGACAGCTGAGATTGATGATAATCATTATGATAATGGCTAATGTATTCCTTTTTTTATCGAAAACGACTTTACCTTGTTCTAGTCCCATGTTGAATTATTTGGTTTGATCAACGAACATGAACCGATGGTGACCATTAAGATACCTATACCTGAGACGAAATACGCCTACCCAAAAGTTTAAATTAGCTAAAAAAAAATACTAAAAGGTTAAAAATAAAAGAAAGAAAACTTTTTAAAAATGAAGCTTTTATTATTGCTTGTTAATAAAACGAACACAACATTTTAAAATAATTTAATCTCAATTATTATTAAAGTAAAAGCTTATTTAAGTAAAAGCGTCTTACATTTTGATGGCAGGAGAAATAAAAAACATTTTGTTAGCATGTAACATGTTTCTTTATTTCTAACCGTCATTAAGTATCACGCTTTTATTTAAATAATTAAGATTAAATTATTTCAATTTTTTTTAGTTCGTTTTATTATCAAGCAAGAATAAAAGCTTGTTTTAAAAAAAATCTTTTCATTTTATTTTTAACTTTTTAATATTTATGAGTCGGGATTTACCTACTACAGCGTAGTTCGTAGCAGCGTTTTTCCGTTATGTAGCTCGTAATAATTCGTACAACCAACACATATGTGTTGTTTTGGGCACCTAAAGTGTTTCGTATCATAATACCATATAGGATCAAAGTACTCGTCAACACGAATCAAACGAGCCCAAACTCGATGGGGGTGCGTCGATTTATTCCGGAGTTCCTATGGCCACCTTCCAGCTCCAGCATCAGACCCTGGTTACCATATACGATCAAAGTACTCGTCAATATGAATCAAACGAGCCCAAACTCGATGGGGTTGAGTCGTTTTATTGCGGAGTTCCTAAGGCCACCTTCCAGCTCCAGCATCAGATCAGCTCCATGTCATCATAATATTGTATTGTCACGCGATATATATATGCATGGAAAATTTCAGCTCAATTGGTTAAAGATATCTTTTTCAAAATTGAGTGGCAAGAATCCACTCGAACATAGTTACATACATACATAAGTACTTTGCAAGTTAAATAAAAGCTTGAAAAAAGTCAGCTATAAGAGGTGTTCTTAAGAAAACTGTAGGCGCTAAGTAAGCTTTCGGCACCCTAATTGCGTAACTCACGATTAGGTAATCATAATCGGTTTCATATTGACAATTCAACAATATTCATTGCGTTATTTACTTTGCTGAGCAGACACACTTTTCGAACATATAAAGCAATGGTTTAGCAATCTGTTTCAAAACGAAACAGATTATAATTAATCGTGAGTTACGCTATTAGGGTGCTGTTTAACAACTTACTAGAATATCCAATTACTTACGTACAAAACGTTCTATTTTAGGAACTCTCTATAAATCCGATTACATCGCTCAAGCTCTAAATAATTTCCATCGAACCCTATAAAAACCGTTCGATGGCGACAAACCCCTTTCATTCCATCCCGGGACTCCCAACGAGTCACAATGAATCAAGCTATTCGCTCTAAAACATGCGCGAAAACATACAAAACAGCTGAATTAAAAGTTATGAAAATTCTCAATAAAATCGACAGTTTGAATCTTAGTAATTCGTATACATCGCGTCTTGATATTTCTAGAAATAGTGAAAAGAAAGTATTCAGTGGAAAATCAGCAGGTTGTGTTTTGTGGACTGCGGTTCTTATATTCGTTTGTTTGATCAGTGCCCGATGGGTGTATGTGGAACTACTGGGCAGTAGGGTAAGTTGCTCTAATTCCATGCTTTTACTAAGTTCCAAGAATCTACTTTCACAGTCATTTGTTTTTTAATAACCGTTCCCGCCCCACCTTATGCATTTCAGAGCTGCATATTAGAACTACCGTCATTCTCTAAGTCGGTCTTCCGTCCGCCAGAAGACTGTTCAATGTGCATAGGTGTCGACGACGTGGTGCGCCTCGCGAATACTACAGCCGAAGAGTTTGAGGACAAGTACGCGTACAGCACCACACCGGTCATTGTTACTGATGCTACGCACGGATGGAAGGCGTTGAGGGTACGTGGTAAATGTTTTGACATCTGCAATATCAAGCACAATCAGCCTATATTGTTCCGACTGCTGGGACACAGGCCTCCTCTCTGTGAGAGGGAGAGGGACGTAAACCACAAGGGCCAGAATTTTCGAATTTTTCGTTGGTTTGGTTCTAGGACAGGTTCCTTCATGATGTTTTCTTTCATCGTTTTGAGTGCAGTGGTGATGTAATAATTTACACAAATTAAGGACCGTTAGGGTTCTAACCTACGACCTACAACTCGTCAGTCGCGCCCGTTCCACGGGGTTACCACTGCTCAGTTGCACAATAAATTGTCATTGAATTCTGATTTATGGTACGAAGCTGGATCCTCTATTTCATCGATCCCCTGGGTCTTATTTCACCAAACCCTTAAAGGCGAAATAGGATTTAGTTTCGACTAATCATCTTATGGATTCTTAATCTTGTCTCATTTGTGCACGAATTACCTGAAAAGACTAATGCCGTGGTTAAAATGTTAGCTGTTTAGCAAGTTGTAGAGATCATATAATTAGTCCAACACAGATCGTTCAGTTATTTAGACCCACTTCATTTGGGCCATTTTATTGCGCTTCAATACTGTAACAAAATGACATTCTCACACCACACAGGAATTCAACTTTAAATTCTTCGCCAATTTCTACGACGGAAAAATGGGGCAACAAATAAACGACTGTTTCTACTTCGCGTACAAATCAGGTCTGAACTCACTCCAAGAAGTGTTCAGTATGGACGAGGCTAGAGCCAACCTGTCTGGTCAACCCTGGTACGTGGGTTGGAGCACCTGCTATGACCAGGAGACGAGGAGGCTGAGGTCATACTATGACAGGCCCTACTTCCTCCCTAAGACTGCTGAGAGCGATATGGTGGATTGGATCTTTATGGGCGGACCGGGGCAGGGCGCACATATGCACGTGAGTGTGACGAGTATTTGAGATTCATGAAAGATAAATCCCAGTTTTGTTTCCAACTGCTTCTAACTTACCTAAAATGTATTACTTTATCCTATGAACTCTTGAAGCTGTAGGTTGTAGCTTTTGTCTTCTCATATTGGATTTCAACTCGGGCAGGCAACAGGAGTTATCATTGTCATCCTTCCTAAAATGCTTGATGTTATAATCCTATTTACTGTGTTCAGGTGGATTCAGTGAAGCACATGTCGTGGCAGGCACAAGTGCGCGGTCACAAGCAGTGGCAACTGGCCCCGCCACCAGAATGCCTGTACCAATGTCGATGGCTGACGTTCACTGTCGCACCGGGAGAGATATGTAAGTCCGATGTGCTGTAGCTTTACTTTTACTATCCCAGCATCTCCAGTTCAAACAGAAACCTGGATCAACATGATTTCGAGTAATATTTTTTATGTTTTTCCCATACTCTTACAATTAAGTAAGCACAAAAAAAACATACAGGATATTATATATATCTGCCCATCAAAGGCGAACAGCTCTTGGTTTTATTTTTAGTAATTAATAATTATTGTGGCGGCATCCACATCGCCACATGCGAACTACACAAATCATATTAATGTCACCCAAAAATCAGTTGACCGCGCAGCTAGCATATAATGCTGACGAGTGATGTCGGGCAGGTCAGACGGGCAGACACCTGACTGGCCGGAGGATCCTCCATGCACTATGTAGGACGAGTGAACTATCCACCGTTCCTCATACCTCTATAATTCCATGCTTAGTTATTGCTTAGGTTTAATATTTTTTCTATTTGCTTGCAGTGGTGGTGGACACAAATCGCTGGTATCACAAGACGAACGTGCTGCCCGGAGATATAAGCATCACTATCGGCGCGGAGTACGACTAAGTTTTAGGATGAGGTTCCATTACAGTAATAAAATAAGAAAAAGAACCTTCTATTATATGGACCAAAGTTTGATAACATGATACCCTATACCATTCGATCTACTTTGAAGTTACGGGAATTTAAAATGAAACCAGTATTTTGATGCTACTAAAAACCTTTAATCATCACCGTAAAACTATATGCTACGCGACACTCAGCGAAGTACTAAGTTGATAACATTGGATAGACTGGAATGACAATCAGTAACAATACAGAGAGCGTCTGACATAAACAATTATACACTTTGGATCTACAGTTATACAAAATGGAGATTTTAACACTGCAGCTAGAAAGAAATACTTATGTAAACAAATTAATTAATAAATAATTATTCTTATAGTTTGAATTAAAAAAACCGATTTTATCATAAGTAATTTATTAAAAATTATTAAATTAAAATTGCAATCTATCAACACTGCAGATAATTATATAAAATCGATCGATAGAATGTTCACGGAATACGGAGGTCGACATAAAAATATTTTAAGTACAACAATTGAATCTTAAATTGGGTTACATGAAGAGTGGCCATTCACACTTAATAACTTACAAAAAACTGGATTAAATAAAAAATATTTAGCTAGGAAAATACAAAAGAAAATGATTTATTTGTAATCTGTACCCTTGATGTTGTAGAAAATAAAGTTTCATGGACAATATTGGAATTTCCTTACTTACAGGCTAGAATTTTGATAAGGTTTTGATACAAGAGAAGCACTGGATATGTTCGACACTACAGAACATTTATTATTATTAGAACAACTCTTACTCACATAATGCAAAAGATATGATGTTCATCATATAAATACCAATAAATACGCAGATATTTAAGCTGCCCAGTCACACAAACATATATCATAATATTATATTGTGACGTAACATCTACTTCAAACAGTTAAATGGGTACATAATTACTCCCGGTGTCATTTTGTCGTGTTTACTCTTCGGTGGTGCCGGCCGAGTCCAGGATGACCTCGAACGAGAACGGCTGGAAGAGATAGCCCTCACCTGCGTAGAACTTGCTCTGGAACTCGACCCTGCGGAATAAAAATACAATTACAATCAATTGATAGGACAAAAAAATACATGGGATTAACAGAACAGCTAAAATGCTTGTGCAACGCCCTCATGTTACTTCTTCAAACAAATCACCATTTTTGACACCAGACCATTGGCAGGCCAGATTTTTCTCATTTTTCTTTGCTTGCGTTTTTCGATATCATTCCAAGAATCACTTTCAGCTTGTTTATAATCATGTTAATCGGTTTTCAAGCATGACGTATTATTAAGTAATGGCGTCTCCATCGTCCAGTGTGAGCGGGAGACAGAGTTGTATTTGACTGATACCAAGCACCATCGGTTTTTCTAACGGCATCGTCATGGTAGTCAACTTAGCCTATCGCAGGCCACTGTTGGACATAGGCCTGCCCCAGGCTGGTTGTATATCATGAGTACTGACCAGTGCAGACGCAGCGTGTGCAGGAATGCCGAAAGGCCCTCCATGAGCACGAGGATGGCCACGGAGATGGCCGCCCAGCCCGCGAACACGATGTACAGGAAGATACCGCCTTGGAAGTCCGTCGACATTAGACCTGAAGGAATATTATAATGTTAAGTCTGCTCTAAATGGGCACGGTAAACTAATGGGGTTAAATAAATAAATATTGTATTTATTGATTTCACCTAAAGGAACAGACACTGCAGAGAGCCTCCTGCTACGATCCTTACATAGTAAGGACTATGTAACAGGAGGCGCTCTGCAGTGTCTGCCTGCCGAGTAAACATGGAGAAGAGATGGGAGTATGACATCAGGGAAACAGCGAGACTTAAATGTACTCGTACAGCAAGAGACAGAATATAATGGAAATCTCTGAAGAAGGACTTTGTCGGTAGCCAAGCTATTTCAGATTAATGATCGTTTGCCGATATTTTATTTCTTTCTTTATTAAAGTATCAGGCATACTTCTTTATTTATGATTTTATAGCATGCAAAAAAGAACAGCAATTAGGGCATTTTATTTTAAATAATTTTTTAATTATAAATTTATTAATTGAGTTGATTAGAGTAAATTTATTAATTGAGTTTAGAGATATTTGCATAAAAGAACTCAGTTTGTAAGTTGGCATTCAGAAGTACGTACGTTGTCTGATCCATTTGTTTACCTTTACATCAGATACTTCTGGAACAGCCTATATGTACCAAATCTTGTGACTTCATTAGTGATGATAAACTTTTGTACTTGATATTGCAATGTGTAGCTATGACTATAAATCTGCGGCGAATAGACAAGCAAAGAGTGATACTAGAATTACTTCCACATGTCACAAAGAAATGGACATTATATGATTCTACATTCTGAAACTATTTCGGAATTGCATTTACAATCTTTATTAATTTGGTAAACACACGCTGAAGGTATTAAGTCCGCCTTCGTACCTTATTGTGTGCGAAAATTTCAAATAAATAAACAAATGTGATATTACACAAGGTTGTCAACCTTACACTTTCTTCTAAACTCTCTGCTATAAGGTTCTAATTTGTTTGTAGGGACTGGTTCCAAAAAGTGAGTGAGCTGTTTGACCTTTCCTGAGCAGCATGTTCCAGGCCACCTCGGCCAACTGCGCGTGCGCCAGCGACAGCGCCCACAGGCGCAGGTAGGAGGCCGTGTGCGACACTGAGCCCAACACGTACTCGATGGTGTGGATGCCCTGCGCGGACAGGGGGCAAAGTGCGTTAGTGTGTATGGTAGGAGGCCGTGTGCGACACTGAGCCCAACACGTACTCGATGGTGTGGATGCCCTGCGCGGACAGGGAGCAAAGTGCGTTAGTGTGTATGGTAGGAGGCCGTGTGCGACACTGAGCCCAACACGTACTCGATGGTGTGGATGCCCTGCGCGGACAGGGAGCAAAGTGCGTTAGTGTGTATGGTAGGAGGCCGTGTGCGACACTGAGCCCAACACGTACTCGATGGTGTGGATGCCCTGCGCGGACAGGGAGCAAAGTGCGTTAGTGTGTATGGTAGGAGGCCGTGTGCGACACTGAGCCCAACACGTACTCGATGGTGTGGATGCCCTGCGCGGACAGGGAGCAAAGTGCGTTAGTGTGTATGGTAGGAGGCCGTGTGCGACACTGAGCCCAACACGTACTCGATGGTGTGGATGCCCTGCGCGGACAGGGAGCAAAGTGCGTTAGTGTGTATGGTAGGAGGCCGTGTGCGACACTGAGCCCAACACGTACTCGATGGTGTGGATGCCCTGCGCGGACAGGGAGCAAAGTGCGTTAGTGTGTATGGTAGGAGGCCGTGTGCGACACTGAGCCCAACACGTACTCGATGGTGTGGATGCCCTGCGCGGACAGGGAGCAAAGTGCGTTAGTGTGTATGGTAGGAGGCCGTGTGCGACACTGAGCCCAACACGTACTCGATGGTGTGGATGCCCTGCGCGGACAGGGAGCAAAGTGCGTTAGTGTGTATGGTAGGAGGCCGTGTGCGACACTGAGCCCAACACGTACTCGATGGTGTGGATGCCCTGCGCGGACAGGGAGCAAAGTGCGTTAGTGTGTATGGTAGGAGGCCGTGTGCGACACTGAGCCCAACACGTACTCGATGGTGTGGATGCCCTGCGCGGACAGGGAGCAAAGTGCGTTAGTGTGTATGGTAGGAGGCCGTGTGCGACACTGAGCCCAACACGTACTCGATGGTGTGGATGCCCTGCGCGGACAGGGGGCAAAGTGCGTTAGTGTGTATGGTAGGAGGCCGTGTGCGACACTGAGCCCAACACGTACTCGATGGTGTGGATGCCCTGCGCGGACAGGGAGCAAAGTGCGTTAGTGTGTATGGTAGGAGGCCGTGTGCGACACTGAGCCCAACACGTACTCGATGGTGTGGATGCCCTGCGCGGACAGGGGGCAAAGTGCGTTAGTGTGTATGGTAGGAGGCCGTGTGCGACACTGAGCCCAACACGTACTCGATGGTGTGGATGCCCTGCGCGGACAGGGAGCAAAGTGCGTTAGTGTGTATGGTAGGAGGCCGTGTGCGACACTGAGCCCAACACGTACTCGATGGTGTGGATGCCCTGCGCGGACAGGGAGCAAAGTGCGTTAGTGTGTATGGTAGGAGGCCGTGTGCGACACTGAGCCCAACACGTACTCGATGGTGTGGATGCCCTGCGCGGACAGGGAGCAAAGTGCGTTAGTGTGTATGGTAGGAGGCCGTGTGCGACACTGAGCCCAACACGTACTCGATGGTGTGGATGCCCTGCGCGGACAGGGAGCAAAGTGCGTTAGTGTGTATGGTAGGAGGCCGTGTGCGACACTGAGCCCAACACGTACTCGATGGTGTGGATGCCCTGCGCGGACAGGGAGCAAAGTGCGTTAGTGTGTATGGTAGGAGGCCGTGTGCGACACTGAGCCCAACACGTACTCGATGGTGTGGATGCCCTGCGCGGACAGGGAGCAAAGTGCGTTAGTGTGTATGGTAGGAGGCCGTGTGCGACACTGAGCCCAACACGTACTCGATGGTGTGGATGCCCTGCGCGGACAGGGAGCAAAGTGCGTTAGTGTGTATGGTAGGAGGCCGTGTGCGACACTGAGCCCAACACGTACTCGATGGTGTGGATGCCCTGCGCGGACAGGGAGCAAAGTGCGTTAGTGTGTATGGTAGGAGGCCGTGTGCGACACTGAGCCCAACACGTACTCGATGGTGTGGATGCCCTGCGCGGACAGGGAGCAAAGTGCGTTAGTGTGTATGGTAGGAGGCCGTGTGCGACACTGAGCCCAACACGTACTCGATGGTGTGGATGCCCTGCGCGGACAGGGAGCAAAGTGCGTTAGTGTGTATGGTAGGAGGCCGTGTGCGACACTGAGCCCAACACGTACTCGATGGTGTGGATGCCCTGCGCGGACAGGGAGCAAAGTGCGTTAGTGTGTATGGTAGGAGGCCGTGTGCGACACTGAGCCCAACACGTACTCGATGGTGTGGATGCCCTGCGCGGACAGGGAGCAAAGTGCGTTAGTGTGTATGGTAGGAGGCCGTGTGCGACACTGAGCCCAACACGTACTCGATGGTGTGGATGCCCTGCGCGGACAGGGAGCAAAGTGCGTTAGTGTGTATGGTAGGAGGCCGTGTGCGACACTGAGCCCAACACGTACTCGATGGTGTGGATGCCCTGCGCGGACAGGGAGCAAAGTGCGTTAGTGTGTATGGTAGGAGGCCGTGTGCGACACTGAGCCCAACACGTACTCGATGGTGTGGATGCCCTGCGCGGACAGGGAGCAAAGTGCGTTAGTGTGTATGGTAGGAGGCCGTGTGCGACACTGAGCCCAACACGTACTCGATGGTGTGGATGCCCTGCGCGGACAGGGGGCAAAGTGCGTTAGTGTGTATGGTAGGAGGCCGTGTGCGACACTGAGCCCAACACGTACTCGATGGTGTGGATGCCCTGCGCGGACAGGGAGCAAAGTGCGTTAGTGTGTATGGTAGGAGGCCGTGTGCGACACTGAGCCCAACACGTACTCGATGGTGTGGATGCCCTGCGCGGACAGGGGGCAAAGTGCGTTAGTGTGTATGGTAGGAGGCCGTGTGCGACACTGAGCCCAACACGTACTCGATGGTGTGGATGCCCTGCGCGGACAGGGAGCAAAGTGCGTTAGTGTGTATGGTAGGAGGCCGTGTGCGACACTGAGCCCAACACGTACTCGATGGTGTGGATGCCCTGCGCGGACAGGGAGCAAAGTGCGTTAGTGTGTATGGTAGGAGGCCGTGTGCGACACTGAGCCCAACACGTACTCGATGGTGTGGATGCCCTGCGCGGACAGGGAGCAAAGTGCGTTAGTGTGTATGGTAGGAGGCCGTGTGCGACACTGAGCCCAACACGTACTCGATGGTGTGGATGCCCTGCGCGGACAGGGAGCAAAGTGCGTTAGTGTGTATGGTAGGAGGCCGTGTGCGACACTGAGCCCAACACGTACTCGATGGTGTGGATGCCCTGCGCGGACAGGGAGCAAAGTGCGTTAGTGTGTATGGTAGGAGGCCGTGTGCGACACTGAGCCCAACACGTACTCGATGGTGTGGATGCCCTGCGCGGACAGGGAGCAAAGTGCGTTAGTGTGTATGGTAGGAGGCCGTGTGCGACACTGAGCCCAACACGTACTCGATGGTGTGGATGCCCTGCGCGGACAGGGAGCAAAGTGCGTTAGTGTGTATGGTAGGAGGCCGTGTGCGACACTGAGCCCAACACGTACTCGATGGTGTGGATGCCCTGCGCGGACAGGGAGCAAAGTGCGTTAGTGTGTATGGTAGGAGGCCGTGTGCGACACTGAGCCCAACACGTACTCGATGGTGTGGATGCCCTGCGCGGACAGGGAGCAAAGTGCGTTAGTGTGTATGGTAGGAGGCCGTGTGCGACACTGAGCCCAACACGTACTCGATGGTGTGGATGCCCTGCGCGGACAGGGAGCAAAGTGCGTTAGTGTGTATGGTAGGAGGCCGTGTGCGACACTGAGCCCAACACGTACTCGATGGTGTGGATGCCCTGCGCGGACAGGGAGCAAAGTGCGTTAGTGTGTATGGTAGGAGGCCGTGTGCGACACTGAGCCCAACACGTACTCGATGGTGTGGATGCCCTGCGCGGACAGGGAGCAAAGTGCGTTAGTGTGTATGGTAGGAGGCCGTGTGCGACACTGAGCCCAACACGTACTCGATGGTGTGGATGCCCTGCGCGGACAGGGAGCAAAGTGCGTTAGTGTGTATGGTAGGAGGCCGTGTGCGACACTGAGCCCAACACGTACTCGATGGTGTGGATGCCCTGCGCGGACAGGGAGCAAAGTGCGTTAGTGTGTATGGTAGGAGGCCGTGTGCGACACTGAGCCCAACACGTACTCGATGGTGTGGATGCCCTGCGCGGACAGGGAGCAAAGTGCGTTAGTGTGTATGGTAGGAGGCCGTGTGCGACACTGAGCCCAACACGTACTCGATGGTGTGGATGCCCTGCGAGGCACAGAGGGACTGCGTTAGCTGTGTGCTCCACTTGCAACTGAGTGAGGTGTCGCTCAACGTGCGAACTCACTTTAATGTTTTATGTTTGAATAGGGTGATTTTTCTTCTGCACATGATTGTATATCTTAAAAAAATAGTACAACTTTGGTATGCACTACTGCAGCAAGTCAGCTCAGAAAAATGATGTATCAAATCTCGAATATTTCTTGCACTTATCGTGGTGTATCCTAGAAAAGTATGGTATGTTTATCTACCGAAGCGACACGCGCCCTACTTACTTCAGCTTACCGAATGTGTAAACACGCTGTGACATCACCAAATAAACACGTGTGTGTAAGTGCAAAACCTTTCGGTAACGTCCGAGACAAAATAGCGAAGTCGGTAATGCGTGTGTGTTATGTGTTGACGCGACTCGTCTACACACACATTCACAACATGTTTGTATACTTAAACACAAGTAAAGCGCGAATTGCTCTGTGAGATAAAAAAAAAAACCTATAATTACGTTACAGTGCAGGGATGTTAAACTACAATTTCTCAATAAGTTGGGTAGCTACGAATGCTGTCGTACCTGGTGGATGAACACCTCAGTGATGTCCTCGTCGTCGTGCGACGCAGGCGGCGCGGCCCCGCCCGCGCTCCCGTTCTCTGCGCCCTCCACGGGCTGGTGGCCCTGGCGCTGGACAGTCATGTATGCGTTAGTTTTGTGGTATTCAAGGAATATTTATAATACATAGATTAGTGACTACTTGCACCACCAATCAGGAAATACTTTTAACACTAAACATATTCAAAACATCACTTTGTCTCTGTCATCTTCAAACGATCGATAGAAACAGAAAGAAGTTTTAA
Source organism: Polymixis lichenea (assembly GCA_949091785.1). NCBI lineage: Eukaryota > Metazoa > Arthropoda > Insecta > Lepidoptera > Noctuidae > Polymixis > Polymixis lichenea. Next base: position 569,314 of record OX420934.1, on the reverse strand, counting down.
ATTGATCAAGTACTAAACGTGTTTAGAATGATGGATTTGACTTAGAAACACCAATTCGAACATTTTATAAACACTTAACTATAGATATCTATTAAGAAGAAGCCTGAAAGTGGCTGCGATAGCTGAAAAGTTATGTGGAAATCGGTTATCATGGCATGGGCATGTGATACGGAGGAATGAGGAAAATGTCGTGAGGAAAGTTTTCAGTATGAATGTCTATGGCTCTAAGAGTAGGGGGAGACCAAAGAAACGATGGATGGACTGTGTGAATGATGATATGGTTAAAAAAGGGCGTGACTACGGAGATGACGACTAATAGAGAAGTGTGGGAGAAACAGACATGTTGTGCTGACCACAAATAAATTGTGATAAGGGAATAAGGATCATATATTTTTTTGTATTGCTATTATTAGTGTTTGTGTCTTTCAAATATATATTGTTAATGCTTACCGCAAGCTATCCAAGAACGCAGCATTAAAAGAATACAATATGATCATTATTTCGTTCAAAAATTGTTCAATAATATATAAGTGAATTAATCTAGAAAACTAACCTTTATTGAAAGTTTATAGCACATACATCATTAATTTGGATAACATTGATTACAATTGTTATAGATAGCAAAACAAATAAGTAGTGTTGTACTTACAGCCCTCTGCTTCTGCTCCTTCATGATGAAGTAGGGCTTGCCAAAAAGCATCACTGGCACGCACATGAGCGCCAAGATTACGAAGAACTGCAGGAAAAGGAATCTTGTCAGAAATATAGTCACAAGGTGTAATAGTGGGCAGCATTGCTGTGGCACGGGGTACAGGCCATGCTTGAATGTGCACTTAATGATCATAAATTATATTTCTGTAAATCGATTTTAACAAACCCTTTAACAGCAAAATGCATTCTGTTGGATTGTCAACACCGAGGATTGAAAATCCAGTGAGCGTAAAAATCCCGCTGCGATTTTATTACGTCCATGTGAACGTCGACCTACGGTTATGTAATGCCGTGTCCCAAAGCGACCAGGGGAACGTACCTTCTGTAAGCCCATCTGTCCGGCGTACATAGTGTCGTCGACCTACGGTTACATAATGCCGTGTCCCAAAGATACCAGCGGAACGTACCTTCTGTAAGCCCATCTGTCCGGCGTACATAGTGTCGTCGACCTACGGTTACATAATGCCGTGTCCCAAAGATACCAGCGGAACGTACCTTCTGTAAGCCCATCTGTCCGGCGTACATAGTGTCGTCGACCTACGGTTATGTAATGCCGTGTCCCAAAGCGACCAGGGGAACGTACCTTCTGTAAGCCCATTTGTCCGGCGAACATAGTGTCGTCGCACACGGGCCGCGGGTTCTCGTCGTGTTTGAACAACATCATGTTGATGAACGTGATCAGGATTGAGGGCGCGCAGTATGCACTGGTCTTCACAATCACTGTACAGGGAATAAAGTGTTATTGGGAGAGATTTCACAACGACATACAGCTTGTAATGGGCTGCGGTCACACGCATCGTGACTGGTGCAGTGTGGGTGTACAATGTGTCTATAGATCCTACCTAGCACTGGCGTCATATTACGTGTGGGCTGCTGTGCTGTTCTTTCGATGCTTGAGTTGCACGTGTATGTATGGTGGACGCGAAATTAAATATTTCGCAATTTTGCAATTTGCAGGTCAGTGTGTGGCTATACGTTGAACAAAATATAATTCGCGACCGTAACAAAGTGGGCTTTACATTATAATCGTGAAACTCATCACTGCAACCCTCTAGGATCACTTAGTCCCATTGAATTACTATTTCATGAAAAAATAGCAATTGCAACCAATTGTATTTCGCAGGCTTCGCTGGCGCTTCCACGAATGTTTCGATTGAAGTTATTTCGTGTTTCCGTCAATCATAGCGCGACAATGAGAAATGTTGACGAGCATCGATAATGTTTCGTCAGTATTATTTAGTTTTGAACAAGCCACGTGTCCGTTGGCATTTCCCATCCGCAAAGATTACATGCTTCCATACAAACTTCCAGAACCCCCAAGGGGTGAATTTTCAAAAATCCTTCCTAAGTGCTCATTTTCACTATATTTTATAGAATTCTTGTGCAAAATTTCATGCCTTTAGACCCAGTCGTGTATGGGCTGTGCATTATCTGTTAGTGAATTAATTTAAAACTTTTATTAAGTAGATTTTGAGTTCCATGGGTTCGCTTCTGACCTCGAGCCCCTAATTTAAGTTGCATGTTAAGATGATTGAACAAAACTCACCAGGGTCGTCACTCCCGAAGTACGGCGGCGTGGATCCGTACGTAGTCCACTTGATGAACATGAGCAGCACCATGTAGAAGAACAGCAGCAGCAGGAAGGCGATCTGAGGGACGAACTCCACGTAGATACTGGTGCGGCGCTTGAAGTAGCTAGGGGCGGGCCACCAATGTATACGAGCTACTCTCCATTCAATCATATTCGATTAAAATGTATCAGACGAAAAGTGCTCTATTATTGTGAACGACAGATAGCGGAAGAAGGGATGTATAAAACGGCATCTTTATGGACACTCTGAACTTAGCTTAGCTTTGGTATAATCTGCGTTACCATTTAATAGCAGTTTTAATAGATGTATACTGGAGAAATATAATTAATGTATCCAAAATATTGTTAAACATTTCAAATGAGAGTTGGAGTTTCTTGTCCATTTTTCTCCGTAGGGATCTACCTTTTGGAAAGAGCCACTAGAATCAATTCTATTTTATTGTAAATTTTGACAATCAAAAGTGCTTTTTTAAGAAATAAATACTTTGAATTTGATTCACATTCTGTTTTGTAAGATTAAGCCAAACCGTATCAAATCGGCGCTAGAAGTATCCATTGAACTAAGTCTCAGAACTTTTGAGGCGGACATCTGCTTAATGAATGTCGCATTATTGGCAACATACATTGTCACATTATCAATCTACCTTTAGTTCTCCCACTCCAGGGCAAAGGCCTCTTCCAGAATGAATTTAAAAACAATCTAATTAAATATAGCTTCCTGGAGTTTTCCTTCCCGTTAATGCCTTCAAGATTATTTATTTATCTTATTATGTACTGTGCTACTGCCATAATAGCCTTGGACTTGCACAGTCGCCAATAGGTGATAGATAACACACAACGATAAAATAACTAAAGGCTCTAGAATAAAAAAAATACTAACATTAAATTGAAGTGACATTGGTACATCCTTGGGTTATACCCATCACGACGTTTTGTGGTAGCTTAGTGTATTATCCATTTTAATCTGTGAAACCTTGTATTGAGCTATATCGCTCCAATACCAAACGGAGGGTACTCACATGTGGTTCCAGAGCGACATGCAGACTCCGAACAACATGTGGAAGACTCCGATGATGATGGAGATTTTCATCTTGTAAGCGTTCATGAAGATGATCTTGTTGGCTTCGGCGAGCTGTAGGAAAATTGGGACCAATCAGCAGATGTTCGCAATTTTGTAAGCAAACAAACTTGAACTCTATATATAGAACAGATTAAGGGTGAAGCTTGGAAGTCCCTTCTTAGTACACCTTTACACCCTAAATATCTTCATATAGGTAGCCTTTACTATTTCAAGCTGTGTTGTGTATCAGTCAGTTATAACACAAGTAATGTTCCATTTGTTAATTGACAAAAGCTCTTCGATGATTCTTGGCTTTCCAAGTTACTACTTCGGAGTCTAAAACAAAATAAATAGGTAAGCTCAAACTCTCACCTGCCAAACTGGATCAATACCAAACGGATACGGAGTCTGCACATAATCCATCGAATCGGGGTTAAGTTGTAACAACTTATTAGTCATTAGCGTAGACTCGTTGTAGTTGTTCCGCCATGCCGACCCGAAGATGTTCAGACTCTTGGAGAATATGTCGTTGTAGATCAGACCCGTGTACATGGAGAACAGCCCCATGAGCAAGATGATGTAGCGCCCGCCGAAGAATATGTTCCAGATCTGGTGGCGGAGAGAGGAACTGATTAGAGACGGTGTGTGAATGAAATAGAAAATCAGGAGCCGTACCCGTATTTTTTTTAAGAATTTCTGTCTCAATGTCATAAATATCTATTGGTCCGTCTGTCCGTCTGTCTGTCCGTTCGTGTGTCACCACCGATTTTCTCAGGAACGGGTGGACCTAGGCAGTTGAAATTTATACCAGATACTGTGGTCTATAGTCCATATTAGGTGTATAAAAATCAAGGTCCTGAGTCAACACGATGAAAGGATATGGGGAAATTTAGATTTCCGCGATAACTTGTAAGTACCAAAAGGAGAATGCCCACGGTACTAAGGGCAAATGTACTCATTTCAAAATTTGTGTGTCTTCATCAAATCATCTTCAATTTACTCGATGACCTGTCTAAATACGTCCTCAAAAAATTCAACACAATCTACCTCGGTGTTTCCGAGATATACAAAAATAATAGTAATTTTATTTATGTAAATATTTCGGAAACACCGAGGAAGATAGTGTTGAGGTTATATTTGACCACAAAATGAACTAAAAAAAAGCTATTTGAAAGGGTCTATATGATAAAAGTACATTACTTGATAGCCGATTGGCTTATTATTGTTATATCTTGATCCTACTCAAATCATTGATGACAGTATGTATCATGAAATGATCTAAGTTAGTATGAATGGGAGGAAAACAACTACACTAGGTACAATAAATGAAAAATGATTATTATCCGGTGTCTTTGGATCCGTATTTTTATGTGTAGTTTTTGCCACCGGCTTCCAAAATTGAGAACCTCCTCCTAAGTCGAAGTCCCGACGAAGTCTCCGAAGTCGGTTTTAAATATTTGTAAAAGAGATCGAATTTTTTAGCACATGGCCAAGAGGATCAAAATTAGAAATCAAAAAACTTAACTTACAGTCAAACATCATACACAAAATAATTGAACTTTCTATTCTAACACACACCATTAACTAACAACCCTTTTCTACAAAGTAGTCCATTTATCTCACCTCGCTGTCAATCTTCTTCGCCTGCAGAGGTTTCTCCTTGTAGCACATCCAAAATCCGAATATGGCCATGAGCGCGCCGTGCCCCAGATCGCCGAACATCACCGCGAACAGGAACGGGAACGTTATGATCGTGTATGGAGCTGTAGACGAAATAATCTATATTTTAACATGTGAAGCAAAAACTTTGTACTTTTTCTTACGAAAATTATGCGGACGGAGGAGTATGATATTGCTTTAGTTAAAGTTTATATGGAGGAGTGCAGAAAGCTACATTTTATATTATTTTTTATTTATAATAAATAAAAAATAGAAACACATTAAGTTTTAAATGAACGATGGTGGGATTTCGACCACTAGTAATAATAAATGCGAGATAAATAATAATAGATTTATTTAGGAATTGGAGCGGTAGGGTTTTGTCTTATGCCCTGACTGGTAGTTGACATTGTAGTTTTTATGAAAAACAGTTATATTTTGGTAAGATGAAGCAGCATGGAATGCGGTTCGCAACTTCCAATGTATTATCAAACGCGGTGATTATGGCAATAATACTCTTGTTCATTACAAATATAAATTATTTTACTTCCTACGAGAAAAACGTTTACTTCTGACAAGTTAATACACGCTTTGCAGAAGCCTTTTCTTAGCAGTCGTTAGCGTGACACGGTCATACTAGAAACAACGTAAATCGTGTACAGTAAAGCAGCGCTACATACCAGGGTTGACCTCGCGGTAGGTGGCGACGCCGTACGCGTAGATGAGGTGCTGGAAGGCGGCCGTGAACTTGTTGGTGCGGTTGTACGTGGGCGGCGGCTGCGCCGTCTCCATGCGGTTGAGGATGGGCGGCACCGAGCTGCCGCTGCGCTCCTGTGCACGGGAGTGGGGGGTGTGAGTGGACTACTTTCACTTTTGGCCGTTTCCTTTGCTATGGCAGTACAGTACAACTATTTTCTTGACAGTGGCGTGCACAGAGTTTTTAGACAGGGTAGGCAGAAAATTAGCAAACAAAAGGCAAAATAAAACAGAATAACCGATTGCTGTACCCACACAGCATGTAACCTGTCGGGCAGTTAAATAAATCATATATTTTTGTATTCAATTTACAATTGACTTTACCTTAAAACTTTACGTTAAAATCTTAAATACATCACACAACCAAAACAAATAAATCAAAACAAACAATGAGACGTCATTGACGAATATAAAATAATACGAAAACAAAGTAATGATGGTTTATGTAGCGACAATTCAATGAAACAATGCTACTTTTTAAAATAGTCGCATAAATAAAACATTTTTATACTTAATCCTACATAAAATAAAACAGAAACATTTATTAAACATCTTCAACAAACAAATTATTTAAATCAACATGTCTCTTATTGCAATTCTGCATACACAAATTATAATTTAAAACTTACGACTTACTTTAAAACTACAATTCCACTGTTCCTTCCCTTTTTTGATACGTTTTAAAACGTATAAAAAAAGGGAATGTATCTTCCCTTTTTTTATACGTTTTAAAAACGTATAATTAGTTAGTAAACGTGGAATTGTAGCGTAGCATTAATCAGTCTCAATATTATTGATTTGATAATCTTAACCAACATTTATTTTTAATTGTAATCTTACATAATTTATCAAAAATAGTTTGGAAGTGGAACATGTTCAATCGACAAATTCTTTAAATCAACTTGACTCTAATTTTAATTTTTTTAAGAAATATAACAAAATATAACTTTAAACTTCAATTTTGCAAAACTTAAACATATGCATCCTTACAAAAGTATAAACAAAAATATTCATCCTACAACATAATAAAAATTTACCTATTTACATTGTTGATATACTTATAGTCACAATTTGGGCGATCAACAACCTAGGTACTTCTTTATTTATTTTTTATAGCCGTTCTCTCCTGCCTATATAATGATCTCAAAAATATAAGAGCGTCCAAACTCTTTTCACTTAAACGTGATCTTATTTTATTGCGAAGATACCCAGCAGAACAAAAACTCTTTCCGGCTCTACACTTGTCGGTGGAATTGATAAAAGATAGTCGAACGTCTGCGAAATAAAGTCCACAATACCCTCCGATCTTAAAAAGTGCCATTTCGATCCTCACATTCGTATTAAGATCTTCACTGCGTCTCATTCTTGTTCTTTTACAAGCAGTACCTTTTTTAAGCTCTGCATTAAGCTATTCTTTTCTGATTGAGGTTCACTTTCTATGTCTTCATCTGAATCTGAAGGCAATTGAGCTGATTCCAAATAAGAATCTCCTAAAGTACGCCTTAGTAGTGTCACTATCTTCCTGCACATATTGTCACTGCTAGGCCGGGTAAACACTGACGAATCTGCTTCATGTGCGTTAGAGAAGTACACTTCAGGGTTTTGCAAATAATGGTTGGTTGGCGGACTTATGGTTTTGTGTGAGGTGTCCGGCAGTTGACGTTGTCTGTATCTATATATTCTAAACGTTAAGTATCTTTTCCCGAAAGTAGCGAAAGAACCGGAATTTGATTTTGAAAATCCCGGTTCCGAAATCGACGAATATTTCCGGGATTTCCCGGTACTTTCGGTTTCGGGATTTTCCAGGACTATTCACGAGACCATACACTCTCGATCGACTTGGAAATATATAGAGTTGTTAATACTCTTTTAACTTAGTGTAATTTATTTTAAAAATGAGAGGAAAGCTCGTTTGTATTTGGAAATGCGGTGATTCCCGAGCATAGTTGTACTGTAATCTTATGGACCAACCATACGGTGGCGAGGTGATGTAGTGTTTTTTTTTTGTGTGCTTTAGTCAAGTCTGGGTCAAGATAATTCGCGAAATTAAATTTTTCTTACGTATTTTGCATTTTGCAGGTCAATATCAGGTTATACGTTGATGTAAATATAATTCGCAGCCCTAACAAATATTTATTTATAGTATTATAATTAAATATTTGTTGAATTCCGCAGGCTACCTCACCGCATCCCATTTCAACACGTGGTTTACAATATGGTATTAAGTCCGCATCGTGTTCGTCTTATAAGAACAATATGGACCTTGCTTTCTTCTGCATAAAATAATGTTGACGTTGTGACATATCTCGTGTGAATCATGAGTATGATTGTATACGGCGCCGTGAGTAAACACTCACGAGCATGTTTTGGGATTATCCTGCGCCGTAAACATTCATAATGGTATGACTGATATACCTACAGGTTTGATATTAAACAGCCGGTAGTAATTAGCGTTCAGACATGTTAAGTAGGACAATTTTATCTCTATACTCGAACAAGATCGAATGGATATTCTAGTCAAAACTTTGGATCGACGTCGGCTGATCACAACTTTTGAATAGATTGTCTTTAGTCGACTGCGAATGAAATGGAAATGGCAAACATGAATACAAAATAATATTTGTAACTCACCGTGCCCCTTCTCAAAGCCAGCTGTATGGTCTCCAGGTCAAGTGCAGGCACCCAGCACTCGGCGATCAAACACTTCTGAGTGACGTCCAGGTTGAAGAGGTTCAGCGTGTGGTAGATAGCCTTGATCTTGCGCACCTTGACGAACCAGTTCTTGATGTTCTTCGCTGCGGCTACCAGCACCCGGTGACGGTGGTCTTGGGTCTGGCCTAACACCTGGAGAAGATGGGTAGGATTAGCTCGGTTTAAGTATTGTTGTTCTGTAAGCCCAGGTGGCACGGCTAATCTTTTAACACGACGATATTTACTCTCGGTATTGAGCCGAGCATTGAGAATGCAACTGTGCGCATCACAGCGCGTCAAAAATACACGCAGTTGGATTTACAACCTTCGGTATTAAGCAGCGCGTTGATAATCGATGTGACGCAAATCCCTTATGCGTATCTGCATTGTAAAATTATTCTGGCACAATAGGGTATTTTCCAATTTATTAAAAACTAATTTAATTTGAAGATTGGGACGAAATATGTAACAGAAAAATGAAAACATATTTATTTATATCCATTCTCTCAATTAAAAACGATAAAAATCAAATTAATTTTTCGTTGTTTTGAATTGACCGCCAAAACATTTGATGCATGCGTCAGATTTACATTTTGGTTATTCCTCCATCACCGCCTCTGCCGGAAAAATCCTAAAGAGGATGCGCCAATGTAGCCCACAAAACGCAAATTTTCTTATGTTTTTTGCAAATACGGGCTGGCAATTCCCCCTTAAACTTTTCGATCCGCTAAATCCATGGGTCATCATAGACAATAAAAGAAATGAACATTATCTTTATAACTCCTGATGCCTTTTTCATCACGTGACCACGCTTGACGTCAGCTTTGTATAAACTAAAGTAGTTGTAAACAAATGAATGTCGAGTTTATAATTAACAAGATTTTTAATGGATAGAGAGTTGTATTACTGGTGTGCAGTGCCTCTGTGCACAAATACTTCTAAAACTGCGCCACACAAAGTATTTGTACCGGTGCCGCTTGAAAATTCAAATAGTTTTTATTAAATTGGAAAATACCCTATTACTCCTTATGTTTTTTTAACAAGACATCAGTTTTCGCTGCGGCCCTTATTACTGTCTGCTCAACAGTTATTACGTTGTTTACCTCCGTAGTTCAGCAGACAGTAATAGGTAAGAGCCACACGGGTCGATAGATCAGGTTAAGTTACGCTTGCTGCGGTTGGTCCGTGGATGGGTGACCATCTTTATACATATACCAATACCCCTCCGTGCTTAAGAAACACGTTAAGCCGTTGGTCCCGGTTGTCATTCGTGGTTCTTTGATAGCCGTTACGGGTCGTCAAAGCCTGAAAGTCTGACAACCAGTCTTACCAAGCAGTATCGTATTACCCAGTAACTGGGTTGTGGAGGTCAGATAGCCAGTCGCTCCTTGCAAAATACTGGTATTCAGCTGCACCCGGTTTGACTGGAAGCCGACCCCAACATGGTTCAGAAAGGCTGGGCAGATGATGACGACATGAGGTTTCGTCGTGAAAAGAGGAACAGAACATATTTGTTTGCTATTTCGATAGCAAACAAAGATGTACTCTTGTTCTGTTGTTTGCTGGTTGCATATCTAGGTGTGACGATACTGAAGTGGGGACAAATAAACCTATTTTTTTCTACCTCTTCCGAATATCCTACTAATGACGTAAACCTAGCCAATCTAAGTGGTGTCCTTGACGACTTGATGATACCCCGCCCTGCAGATTAAGATTATTACTTATTTAATCATCGTGTTACTCACCGGGCGATCATCTTCGTTAATGATACTTAGGTACGTTATAAAAAAACAGCTGGTTCTTATAAGGTATCTTACATCGACACCCTAACCTCAGTTTATTTATTTATTCATTTTATTGGTGTACCAAAACCTTTTACATAAAACTTCTAACGATAACAAACATAAAGGCAATTGCTTCGCCAGTATGTTTTTTATGTTTTCTCTGTTCAAAAAACGTTATTAAAATAACAAATATACCTAATCGTCACCTCATACCGGTTTGCTGGCGACCTCTAAAATATTCCATGCTGTTGCTATAGATAGCGGGCATTGACAACAATTTATTATTATTAAAAATACGTTTCCTAAATGGAAGCCACCTGCCAAAGGTACTTACCTAATAAACAAAATGATATGGAATAGATATTATCTGAATAGATTCGATTGGCTTTTGTTCATACTATTTTTTAGGCAAATCACACATTGCACTTATCGTGATAAATACCAGTTGCTCCCAGGTAGGGGTGGACGATATACATCGATGTATAGTATCGATGCATCGAATCAAAGCGATGTATTGTTATTTCTTCAGCATCGATTATACATCGATGTTTTTTATTCGATGCATCGAAGCACCGTAAACCGCGGGGTTACTTTAATCAATATTGAACTTTGAAGGTTCAGATCTCTTAAATTGTGGTTACAAAAAATACAAGAATGTTCAACAATCGGTTTTTTATAACTCTCGATTCCTGTAATAATACGTGAAAAAATATTGCTTTATTTTGAGAAAATAAATAAAAACTGACTGATTAAAGTTATACGTAGGATGTAGGGTTACTTTGATACCCCCTATTTTATTGCGTAATTACAAAGTAACCCCAGTTATAATGCCAATACAATTAAAAAGATAAAAATCTGTCAACAAGAAAAAATATTTTTTTATTTTATTTAATTTGTTAGTGAATTCCCAGCGTGTCCTCAGGAAAGGATTTGACAGTTTTTCAGTGTTGCTAGCTACCGCGCTACCTAGAAAAAAAGAACTACCATGTTGCGTTTTGCTTTACGCAATTAGCGATTTTATATGAAAAGGCAGTTTTGATCAAAGTCATCCCGCAAATCAAAGTATTAAAAATACTTTATATTTGATAGATTTATTTTTAAATACTTTTTGTCTCTTTTAATTAAGTCTACAAGCTTTATTCATTTGCACACGCACGGTCTTTCAACCAATAAAAGTTAAAGTGTTGGCTACATCTCCCATTCCATGCCAGCCAAGCCATAAAAAAAACAAATGCAAATGGCCGACCGACCGACCCGATCTCTCGCTTCATAGAAAACAAATGTATTTTTGTTTAAAATTTGTGAGTGAATAAGTTGCTCAGCTTGATTCAGAATTCATTTTAAAATTATTGTTTATTAAATGCCTGTTTTTTAAACGTAAACCACATCATATTCAACTTTAGAAAAAAAGCAATCGATGTATGGAAAACATCGCTGTATTTCTTGATATATCGATATAACATCAATGCCCTTATCCGATGCATTACATCGAAAAAAACATCGATGTATTTTTTGATATATCGATATAACATCGATGCCATTATCCGATGCATTACATCGAAAAAACATCGATATTTTTTTTTCAATGTCCACCACTAATCCAGGAAATATTTGGTTTAGGTAATCAAGGAGGTACAGGTATTCAACCAACAATCATCACTTACTCATAAAATTGCTGGTTAACCTGTAATTGGCGACTGTGTAAGTCCAAAGCTATTAACCGCAATACATGTAATATATTATACACAGAAGCTGTTGGTGTACCTTGATAAATAAATAAAATAAAATAAAAAATTATCAGTGGGTCGTATCATCGTATGCGCCCCATACATTCGACCGAAACTTTATCTAAATGGGACACAATTTAGCACAGACCATTAATGGCGTCGATAGTAAACGTCAACTTTATGGCTTTATTACAATGGTGAAGGTTACTTAAACCGAACCACAAAGTTACATGACAGCATACGATAAAGATGCTAAAACTTAATGCTTATAATATGTGTGTCCGCCGACACATTAACGTAATACTTAGTAGGTACTCGGGAATATAAAGTTTACTTAAGTTCCCAGTCTCCTTATTCCCAGTTCCTGTTCCCAATTCTATTTTCTTGATATGATCTAGCTTCTGCTGGAAAAAGTTGTAATATACACAATTTATTAAAATATAATTTCTATAAAACTCCTAAGCCTATACAGGGTAAATTTTTAACCAGTACGCAAACTGTAATCATAAATTCATCATTTCAATCTAGACTCCCTCCCTAGCGTATTAATTTTTCGTCGGTTATACAAAAAAAAATCAGCTATTTCATAGAAAATTGCAATATCTAGGCGGTCAAAATGTATGGAACAGCTGATTTTTTTTTTGTATAATCGACGAAAAATTTCTATGCTAGTGTAGAATGATATGCTGAATTCTTGGTTACAGTTTGCGCACTGGTTACAATTTTATCCTATATAACCTAGGTATAACCTTTTTTCAAGAATTGGACTATCAAATACAAAAATAATTTTCCAAATCCGTTCCTGAGATTAGCGCATTCAAATAAAAAAAAAACTATTCAGCTTTATTGTTATTATATAAGATATGAGAAGAGGTCAAAAGTCGTGCCTACCTAGTTAAAATATTAGCTAAACAGCTAATCAGTAAGATGGTATTGAATAATTGAAGCAGAGTGCTCAGGTACTCAAGACTCATTTAAAAATAGCCATTTATGTCCCCTCGGTTTCTAGTTGCACTCTGTGTAAATGACACCTTGTCCAGTTCAAATTGTCGAATGTAAATGGAGCTTGATAGAGAACAGTAAGTCATTTGCGGTAATAGCTGTGTTGCCAACACAATGGCTGAGGCTGGAAGTCATGTTGCTGTTATACTATTTATTCGATGCAAATTGTTGGTGCCATAAAGCGTAGTACCATTTGTGGTGCACGTATCAAGAGGACCTTACTGCTTATTATTTATTTAGATGTTCCGCTAAAGTTTGACGTCAGAAACTACTCAAGGTAACAGGAGTCACCGTTCAACGTCATCAACTCATCATGTTTCTACCAATAAGCCTGACGAATATGACAATGCACTTTGGGTTTTTTTACCTTTCCTCAATAACATTCATTACTGGGAAATCAGATTATTATCAGATAACAGATATTACCGCTACCGGAATAATTTATCAGAAAGCAGATTCCTCTGATCAAATAAATATGATGGTCATGTCGCCGCAACATGTTTAAAAGATAAGTAAAGAAATATGACGACGTTCTCATCCAAATGTGGCATCAAATGTCAGTAGACACAGTTCGCGCGCACTCGCTGGCCATCGGTACATAAACTCGTACATTAACGTGCTAGTTAGACAGCATTACTACGATTATAGTGCAATCTTTAGCTTATTACCGTTGTATAAATAACTCTATCAGTGGCCCTAGTGTGAGTTTCATTTAACCATCTCGATCAAACCCATCGAGCGCGTTCGGCGCTCCGATTGGTCCGTCACCAATCCAGAGCCAATCGGAGCGCCAAACGCGTTCGATGCGTTGGAACGCGTTTAGCGCTCTAATCGAGATGGTAAAACGAAAATCGCACTAAGACCTCAGTGCAGCCCACGCTTAAAGATAACTGAAATGGTTGTATAGGATATGCGCGGGAAGTCCTTTGACCCATAATCTTTCAATGGATTTTCCTTTGTGGTTTCCGTAATTATTATTTTATTGTAAGTAGTGTACTTATATTCATTATGTTTTAAGAGTCAATAAGGGAAATTAAGTTAAAGATAAAAATAATAACGAACCTATTAGAAGTTGCAATCCAGAATCCTTGTAATATTCAAGTTAGCTCATGATCTTGCCAGTCTAACGAACTCAGGTAAATAAGCAACAGTTTAAAATAGATACGAGTACTATGCTATGATTACTTTTCGCCTCCAACAAAATGCTCGAAAAATCTATTTAAATTATCAACATAACTATAACATTACATTAATATTACATTGGCTCCTGTTATACAGGAAGTCAGGGTTACGCAGATGTTTGTATCTTGGAGTGTAAATAAACAAATTATCAACTTCGTTTATTTAATTTTATAAACATACTAGCTTTTGCCCGCGACTTCGCTCGTACTTCCGGGATTAAAAGTACCCTATGGGCGCCATACACGGACTGCTCGAGCAGCTAGCGATTGATCAACATACGCAGACCGACAGAGGCTCTTGCAGTCATAGTCAATAGCTCGGAGCTGCCATTGATAACTGCTGGAGCAGTTGGTATGAACTGCTCGACAAGTCACAAAAAGAAGAGTCACAAATGAAGAGCGCAGGTGGATACTGCGCGAGAGCAGTCGACAGCTCGAGCAGTCAGTGTATGCCTGGCGAGTGCTTGCCCGCACGACCGCCCGAAAAATCCTTCCTTATTCCTTGTCTACATTACAAAGGGAACCTCTGTGCAAAATTTCAGCTTTCTCGGTCTAAGGGTTTGGGCTGCGCATTGATGAGTCAGTCAGTCAGTCAGTCAGGACTTTTCTTTTTATTTATATGAATAGATATTCTTATTATTTCATCAGTCTTCCTAACTTCGCTTGTATCGGCAAAACAATACAAGAATAGCTCATACTGAGGTAAAAACATAAGCAATTTCGTGTGTGTGATAGTTGGGCTCATTACAATTAGTAATTTCTAGGGTGCGCCTGACGTGCCATCGCAGACACTGGCAGTTGACCACTGTTCAACCTTATTGCTTAAGGCATACCTAAGGTTGAAAAGTGATCCACCGCTATTGTACATTTAAGTATAGCCACTTGTGGAAGATACCAGAGGCTTGTAACGACCTTACCATTACTCCAAAATGTAAATAAAAACTGTTCTTACCGTGTTCAAATCCTCGATCCTGGTCATAACACCCATGGCCATCTCTCTCCTGTCGGCAGGGGCTTCAGGGCACGGGTACAGGGTCGCGCGGAAGCCTTCGCAGATCTTCTTCACGCGCGTCTTGAGCTGGTCTCCTTGGAAGAAGATGATGAACACCGATTTGTAGACCTGGTCCGACTGGAAGGAAAAATAGAGATCGTAGAATATGTCCTTTGAGCCAGTTGTAAAAAAGGTTGATTACCAATTAAGGCAATATTTGAGCATCCATCAAATGTCTTACATAACTTCCAAGGAGTTTAATAATACCAAACATCCTTTCAACATTTTCCTAAGTTTAAAACAAAAAAAACATAGAATCAGAACAAGAGCAAGCTTTTCTTAAACTATGGGTGTGCAAAACGAAATATCCATGCATTCGCTTGTTTGGTCATACCATTTCGATATAGGTAGGTACTTTTTATATGAGAACCCAAACCCAACCATAAACTGCAGGGTGTATCAAAAGGTTACCTATTATTTTTCTCATTAAGCTCGACTATTTTACCCGTGTCAAATAAATTGCTTAAGTGCCTCCGTAACTGAGGAACCATACTTCTTACAGAGATCGAGAAGCATCGGTCAGTTCCGCTGTGGATTAATTTCATTTAGTAATTGATACATTGGACAAGTTCGAGGACGAAGCTGAATAAACCAGGAAGCTGCTTATAATGTAGGAGGTGTCAATATTGTATTAGCTCATAGATAAGGAAAACTATCTAAATGACTTCCTAATTTTTATGCAAGGAAATACCACCTCTAAAATGAACGGGTAAAATGTGATAAGAAAATTTAACAGGTTGAAATACTTACGGAAGAAGGGTCTTCCAATGGTGTGTCGATCTCGGCCTGACGGAGGAACACATTGCCTCGGCAGGCGCGCCATAACATGCGTTCGAAAGCGGGGATTCGCTCACGAAGGATCACGCCGGCCACGAAACTATACAAAAAACCGAATTAGCAATAGTCCAAGGTTTTTACAGCAAAAAAAAGCGCTTTACATATTTATTTTGCGAAAATTTAAAAGCACTAATTCTGCTGCGGGGCCACAAGTATTTGCGGATTTGAAATATGGAACCATCGGTCTTAGGAATACGGTTCATATTTCGCAAGCAACTATCGACCTCAGATTAATTAAAGAGTATCTCAGATCAGTGACGAGAGAATTCCACGAAAGAAACTTCGTTGCATGAAGATCATGACAAACGACTAGACGTCTCCGATACTATTACGTACGGTACGTTACGACTGATTATATTTAATCAAATCTTCCAAATGACGTAAAGCAATAGGGAAGGAGTTTCCAGAAACAATAATAAACAAAGTGTTATATTTATTTTTCAACAAACGAGAGTGGACGTGAAAGTGAAGATAAATATGATGTGGGGATTAATAAAACAGAACAGCTGAAAGTCATTATACAATACAGATTAATACGGTAACTTTCACGGTTGTGTTGTTCGGCGTTGGCGAAATGAATTACTTAGAAATTCTCTCGTCATCAGAGCGTGAGCCAAATGGAAATGAATAAAGGAAAATTACGCCCAAATGTACAATAGACCACAATGTGGTAAAATTTTGATGAATTTTGAAGGACCATACTATTCTACAAGTCTATAGGTAACAAAATAAAACGCAGTCTGTAAATAACATTGGATTAATTAGTGACAATATTGGAAGGAAACCTTGACAAAAATGTAACTATCGTCAGAGAGAAGACGGAATCTGGCTAGACAAGAGGCTCGGGGAGAAAGCTCCTCATACCAATAACAATACCCAGACTCCGCCTCTCATGACGCACTGAAACGTGAAACATTCTGTTCACGTAACATGAATTATTTACAAACTGCACGAGCAGGAGACGTTGATATAACACAGTGTTCAACACATCAACACACGTATCACGAGATGCATATTGAAATTGGTCGCACGTGTCTCATGTGACATGTTCTTTACGGAAACCGATCACATATGTATATAACGGAAATGTTTTATGTATCAGCATCAGCTGTACCAGAACTGAAGGAAAATTAGGAGCCTACTCTGCTTACTGAAAAGTTTCAACGAACTTTGCCCACATCATCTGTTTGGGTACGAAAGCGGTAGTTGAAACATACAAGTCTAAAATAGACTGAACTGAATGAAGAACCTGTACTTATATCTCATTGAAATGTCTGTTTTAGATTGTTTATAATAAAGGGGATTCCCGATGGAATACTCCATTATTACCTTACATAATCTTGTACTATGTGTTATGAACTTATGATCATCTACTTTTACACCTATTTTTGAACACGGACGCTTCGCCGTGTCTGTGCATAGCTGGCCATTTTAAATATAGCTCATACAAAGAACTTTTGATTTATTATTCTACTAAAAGTTTTACAATTGAATTATGACCTTTTAATGTCGCCATCCTTTCAGTTCTATTTTTATAGCTCTCATAACAGCTGTGATAAAGTTTAATCAGTGCAATAAAACCTTATTGTACTTTGCATAGAAATGCGTCATTGAACTTAACAATATTAACATGCTTCTGCATTTATTTAAGGCCGAGTCAAGGATCAACAATATTGTTGGTAATGGCATAAAAACCAAAGTTGGGCTTCCTATAACTAAGACTTCGGCATATCCTACAATTGATAAATATATCGGCAATGGTGTAAAAATAATTTAATACAATAAATAGGCAATTGTGAATGAAGAACTATTTAAAAACTGGGAGCAATAACGCTGTTCACAACAGGAATCATACCGTGTTTCCTCGATATAAGAACACATGGAACTATCATGCAACTGGGTTGTGCGAATAGCTACAATTCGAAGATAAGATACAAATCTCATCTGTCATCATTTTTCCATTGCGAATATAAGCGATAATAGAACATTCGTAATGGGTATCGTATCGTCAAACAATTCATCTGATAAAACTGCGCGGTGAAATCATTCTTTACCAAAGATTATTTTTACGGTTGATGATAGAAATAATTTAATAAGCTAATTGTTATGAAATATATGTTACAAAAAAAAAACTCATGACAAATAATCTCCTATCTAACTTCTACTTATATTTTTCTCCTTCTAAATATATCTTCAGAGCCTCTTAATCTTTCATAAGAATGGAATTTCTCACGTGTATATTTTTAATCATTTACATGTTCATCATGTAACACAGATGCAGCTCTATGTCATTAGAAACACTGATCCACCTTGAAGTTTTTACTGTAATTTTTACGGATACGTTTCCAAATTGAACCAACCCAGAGATACAATTATGGAATTACCATTTTGCACGAGTCTCTATTCACATGCAGACTATTCTGAATTTATTGTTATACCGAGAGTAAATATACAAAAAGATTAGTATCCTATTTGTTGTTCGTGATTAGAGCATAGCCGTTCCGTATAACGTTATGGTTGGCCTGAGAGCATCATGTACGAGTTTTATTGCTCTAACAATGAAATATGTATAAGGAAAATACAGAGAAACAGTTCGCGAAGATTTACATTTATGCTTATGAGTAAAAACAGAACGTCACTTAGCAACTATGAGTGCGAAACTAAATTTAGGTATGCATTAACTTGAAAATGGTTTAAAATGCACTATATCGATGAAATATTGGCATTACAGTTGATGCTGGCGTTGTTGAGGTCATGTTTGAATCGATTGTTGTTCCATAACCCGTATTGTCATCTATCATAGACATGACCACAAGTAGAAAAGATTAGAACACGCCTGATCATGCCATACTTTAGTGGCGCAGATATGAAGCCATTATTATGGAGCATTTAGCGAAACACAATGTTAATTCTCTAACATTTCATAAAGATATACTCAAACAAGTACAGCCAATACAGGGACCTCTAATTCAATTGTCCATTGTCAGCCATCAAATTATCACTGTTTCACACTATCGTTAGTAGGCACGCGGTTCTCCATAACGGGTGTGTGAATTCCCATACAATTGCCACCATTTGTACTACTCATTAGCGCTATGCTAGTTTTTCATTTGGTACCTACTTTAAATTGAAGGAAGTTTTGAACGGTACTGCGTCTCTTATTTCCGAGAACTTGGGTTGTAGTCTAAACAAGTTTGAATATCAGTGGTCTTATTTTATGTTTGGTACCAGCCACTACCAGTAGTGTAAGAAGATATTCGTAACTTGGTTCATTTACCCTTTGAGGAAACTTTGTTAGTATTTTATAGTTGTCTGTAGGCATGTGTCTTTAGACAGTGAGCATGCCTACTGTCAGGAATTCCCCTTAATCAGAACCACTGACGTCATTCACCGTGTTCGTGTCTCTCCAATGTTTGCATGTAGTAACTACCTCAATTACTTTTTTGTTGTCCAATTAAAAGCTTCATCGCTATTTGTTTTGTCTTTGTCATTCAATATTCTTTTGTGAATTACAGTGCTTAATGTGTTTTAGCATTATTTTAGGCAGTATCTGTATCTTCTCAGGAAATGTATAAGCTATGTGTCATATTTTTCAACATAATTCTATAAACTGACTACTGATACTTACGTAAGTTTGTATATGTTCGTAAAAACCCTGGTGAATATTTTATAATGATAGATAATTACGGTAGGTACCTATTTACTCTTTCAATGATATAGATACTGATCGAGTCTGTATTTTAGTCGTGTATAACTTTTGGAATAAATAAACGAATTTAGGAGGAAACTCTTTGAACACGCAGACTGCCTTCGAATGGAAAGAGTATTTCAAGGGAAACCATAGTCATCAACAATGTTGGTTACATATGAATATGTAATTAGCACATTTATTGACTATCACGTGAACTGAATGAGCAACGTCTGCAAATACGTACTTGGAAACTACGGTAGCGTAATTCAAGTGGTAAATATTTTATAACGATCAAAATTGCACCTAATGACGATAACACGGTGGAGCATACGGTGGAGGTCTGCCCGGCTTGGGCGGAGCACTGCTGTGTCTTCGTGGAGGTCATCAGCGGCGGCGATCTGTCGCGTCCGATCCTGGTCCAGGCCATGGTACGGAGCGAGAGTGCATGGCTAGCAGTCGCCTCCTTCAGCGAAGCAGTCATGCTCGCAAAGAGGGAGGCGGCGCACGTGAGGGAGATGCAGTACATGCGCCCTCACAGCCGTGGCCTTCGCAGGAGACGCCGGGAATCCCAGGCTGATTCCTGGCCACCGTAGGCACCGGCTTGCGGACGGCGAGTAATGGGTAGCTCGCTATCCGGTAAGGACCAAGCCCGGGTCGACGGCGCGTTGTGTTCCACGCGCGCCTCAAAGAGATGTCAGCACCAACTGATGAGGCCCGCAAGGGCCGATGCCTGCCAGGGGTGCGGGTTGTTCGAAAGAGATACCGCGGCCCCTGGCACACAGGCAACTGAGGGAACACGGGTGGGTTTCAGTCAGTAAAAGTCAGCAAAAGTCTGACACGCCCTCCCGCTCCACCCAGAGCGGGAGAAGTTATTTGATGATTTCCCACCCAAAAAAAAAAAAATTACGATGACTTTATAGTGAACTTTGATTAAGACGACTTTTACGAAAGTATTTAACCAGCAGTCGTTTTGGCTTTGGACGAAGGTGTTCCGTGTCAGCCACCCAGAATAAGTTGTCGAAAATTAGATTTTATGGTGAAGTGTCAAGGAGTAATTTGATTTGTCAAGTATTTTCACGTACAGAATCAGATGATGTAAGAGATAGTGGCGCCCGTCACCTTGGCGGAATACCAAAACGTCTGTCTGTGTACGTAAACGATGTAATTTACAGTTCTGGAGTCTGTCTGTAGTGTGGGATGTACAAATATACCTGGTAGTTGAGACAGACGGAGTTTTTAGCCTACGATGTCGCGTGACGCCTAATAGTAACAAAAAAAAGCCAAACTTCTCGGATTTGTTGTCTAGTTTCTAGAATATGAAAACAAGCATGGAGAGTAATATGAATTAAAAGAATATCATATCATAGTGTTGGGTAGAACTTGAGTGTGAACTCATACAAGTCCGGGTAGCAACAAAAAAAACATGGGACACCAAAATAGATAACAGCACACGGGAAACAAATCACAACCAATTTCAAATGCATCTGTTGTCATAAAAAAATATATTCTTAAAGCTGTAAAATCATAGGAACGCTTATTATCTCATAAAATGTATAATACCCTGTATACTGAAATCAATGTCTCCGCACTGACATTGAAATAGGGGGTACACATAAACTCGTGTTATTCAAATAACCCATAAAATAAGTCGATATCGCATAATTTATTATAAGTCATGTGCCTGACTGTACCATTGTGATTTAATGTTATTTACATGAACCTATAGCGTAATTGAGGGTTATATTCAATCTTAGCCAGGTGTGTAATAGGCAGTCAAGGTTTTTTCAATGAATAGACCAAGCTGATGGTGTCCTTACACAATATAGTCGGGCTGCAGTAAATAGTTATTGAACGTGGTCGACACATACTCATTAAATACATAATGGATCATATATTCAATGAGGGATATCGAGAGACCGCTAAAATGAACGGTCTTGGGATAATTCTATATTTAGCACTTTGCTGACGGATCAGTGAGCCGAGTACGATGTTAATAATCGTCAATATGTGGATATTACGAGGGATTATATCCCTATATGTTTTAAGATAACCTCTCTAAACTTCAGCCAAGAACCGGCTGAGGTCGACTCAATAAGGGCAACTGCAAGATCATTAAATACTGTGTTTTCTCTCGAGCCAGTTTTTCACACAGACTCATTCATCCATTTTGATCATTATTCTTCACAAACAAGGAAAACAAACATTAGAAGATTCCGTTGAATTCCTGAATACCTAAGAATTCATAACAAAATTCATATTTGAAAATATTGTAGGAAATATACTAGGAAAACTTTGAATTGCATTCATGGGCGAACCAGACTGGTCAAAGAAAACAAGGAAAAAGGGTATTTTGCATTTTTCGGAAAACATTTAAACAAATAATTTATACATAGAACTCGTATAAATTAAAACAAATACGTAGCACGTATTCATTGAATGTGCATTGGAAATTTGGGAATGAGTTCCAACCAACGATGATAATATTTTAGCTTTCGAAGAATTGAACTTAGAACAACTGAATTACTAACTTGAGGATCTGATATAAAGTGCACTGTGCTCTTCATTCAAATATGATGACCATGTTACACAGGCTCGAAAAGATACCGAGGCTGCCAGAGCTGACACTATTTATAGTATTTTTAATAACAAAATACTTATCTAACACTTATAGGTCATAGCACACCTGTATGGAAGAAGGATGTCACAAAAATATTCAAGTGCCATCAACGTAATCATTACAACTAATTTGTACTTTGATAATTATACTACAAACTTCTATAACACAATTTATTACGCTATTGTTATATAACAATACTTCGTCAACGAATCGAGGTTATCAGGAACGTATTCTTTGAACAACGATAAAAGTATTAGAAAGGAAGGAAAAGATTTGTTGAAATATCTGAGAAGATTTCACAATTTCTGTGCTTACGGTGCCATTTCCTTTGGAAAAAGCCATGTTGACCCAGATCCAACGATTGGTTTGCGTCTTATTAGATAAGCTGCCAGTCTCTCACAAAGATTCGTTTCCATAGAGAAATATTTATCCGTTGGGATGGGAATTTATTTCATTACTTATCCAAGAAAGAGTACTCAGTCATTGTGAAGCAACATTTCATAACAACAATGCCTCGACAGCATCATCAACTCATCGGCCTCATCACATTCAAAGCATATTCAAATCTCCGACCGAATACGTCCCAAAAATATTTGCCGCATTACAATTTTCAAGATCAACCAACCAGTTAACACATCTAAACCAGTCGGATGGCTTTCTTAGTAAATGAATCGCCTAAAGGCTCCCGTCACCGTGAACTTGGAACAATTCTGTTAGGCAGTTCATACTTTTCGCATCAGCGGTAATAAGCCCGTCACGAGCTTGTGGGTCGACGTTCTAGTAACGGTACAACTACATAATAAATATTGTCCAAGTATATGTTTATGAGAAAGCAGATGTGCGAGAGCTGCAGACGGTAATTAAAGTAATTACTTATAAGCAAGTGACAGCGTTTTCTCATCTGCATTACAAAAATTTCTGAAGACATGATTAATGTTGGTTCTACGTTGATTCTGGATTTTTACTCTTAGATGGTGAAATCACAATCGATAGGAAATGACAAACGAATGGCTAGCCATACAATATTATTACGAATGCCATTAATTGCGATATAACGTCTCCTGACAAAGAGCTGGAATTTCCCCAGGGGACATTCAAATCAAAAACAGAAAATAAATTGCATTACATTAAAATGGACAAAGGAAAAATACTTTGTACAAGAACAAAGCAAAAAAACAACAGCAGGCACAAGCAGGAACAAGCTAAAGACTGCAACTACAAGTATATATGTAATTTAGAATCAACCCTATTATCTACAAAATTAATGATAGAATACTAAATATTTAGCGGTTTAGCAGAAGTGTTTACATATAAAGATAATTTGAACGCCATGTTTATCGTACTATCAACATCTCCTGCGTTTACTAGCTTCAAAACAGTACCAGCCACCAGTACCAGTTTGATCGGTTGATCAAACTGTCATTATAAATCAGAGAAACAATATGGAGATTGGATAGCAACAAGCAACAGCCCATGACTCAGTAGGGGGAGTACAACGAATGTCAGTTTATAAACTTGAAGTAAAACACATCGCCTAGGCGAATCATGTGATGTGACACCGGCTATGCAGAATGCATCATGGGATATTTCTTTGTTCTGAACAGGGAAGCTAAAAAACAAGGCTGTATTTGACCTACAGACTGTACTGATAAACAAACCTAAGCTATTATGAAGTAGGTAGTAGGAAGTATGTACATCGTGATCGTGATCCACTATATAACATTATAAATGTGAAAGTTTGGACGTTTGTTACTCAATCACGCAGAAACAGCTGAACGGATTTTGATGAAATTTGGCCCACATATAGTTTATAACCTGGATTAAAACATAGAATACTTTTTATCCCGATAGTACGTTTCCGTGGGATAATTTCCGAACTCCACGCGGGCGAAGCCGCTGGCAAAAGCTAGTTAGTAGATAATTTATGGGTCTTAGAGGGAAAATGAATATTTAAATATTTTTCTTTTGCCAGAAACACGCGATTATATTACGCTTTTTACATAATTTTCGGAATGTGATGTAGCCCTTCGCCCTAAAACTTTAGGTAAAGGATATTGTGAACGCAAGACATTAGACTATGAGTATATAGCATAATATGTAGTTTGGCTTGACGTAATGATTAACGACCATAGATTTTCATTACTACTACATTACTGTTCAGAAGTGTATCACGAGTCACGCTGCTTATACAAAGTGAGCCAACATCTGTAAAATTACATCCATTACTTGACTCGTACGCAGAGATCCGCCACAGTAATTAGCAATGGAGCAATGAATTTTGTGCGCTCACGCAACCCAACAAACAAACACAATGTAACGACAGTAATTCTGCCTTTCTTCACTGCTACTGAAGATCTTGACATTGGATAACCCTGAACTAACATAGCTGCTTCCGCTTTAATCTTAAAATAATCACTTTTATCTTGAACCAAGTCGGGACGTAACCTTGTGTTTTGATGGCTATAAATCCGTCGCCGTGATTTACTGCAATCCAGATTCTGTCTCGGCTAAGTACTACCTCTCAGATAGTTACAATCTCCAGACAAAAACTCCGATAACAGACAACTTAATAACATTCGATAAGTAAAAGTATTGTTATTGTTTGAAACATTTATCTTTGAGAAAGCTTGAGAATTTTGTTGGCATAACAAAAACATACCGTGAGATATTAAACAACGAAATATCTTCACGTGTTTAATTCAGGGAGAAATTGGAAAATACATAACTGTTTGCAATAATAATAATTTTCATTAATAACATTGTTTTAAAAGTGTGGGAATGAGGTCGTGACGTGATTGTCGTGTGATATCAGTGACAAGTGACAAGGAAATGTGACATATTTGAGCAGGTATTGTGATGTTAAACATGCGTTTTATAAACATAATGTGTGTTCCAAACGGACCGAGTCCATGGAAATGGTGTGTGACACGAAGAATTGTAGACAACGGCAAAACAATGATACACCGGAAGAACAATGAGAACAATGGTAGAACACTATTGAAATCTTTAGGATATTGTAGCTTAGTAGCTCTACATTCAACACTATTATCGGCATTTCAAGGTAGATGTGAGGATAAATTCTTTCTACTCCTATTATGCAATATACGAAATTACTCGAGTAAGGTCGCCGTTCAATATGTTATATATTCGCTCGTAAACAGTTGATACACTTTGTAGCAACAAACTCAATTAGAAACAACCTCAATGACGTAATTGATACCTAACAAGCCCATATTGTGTTAGACAGCCAGCATTGTGTTACACAATGTATCTACTTGGAAAAGGCAAAGCAAATTTATCACAACCATATTCGATCGACTCAAGGTTGATACGGAAACTCCGTCTTTGTTAGACTTGTTAAACACAAATTTTAAATCACTTCGAATTCCGTAAAGGCTCCCCACAAACAGGGGCGACGCGACTCTCGTAGAACAATTTCTATAAAAACTTAATGAAAATTGTTCTACAAGTGTAGCGTCGCGCTGTTGCATCGCGTCTGTTTGAAGAAGCCTTAAGATTGAATATAAACACTTTTTATTTAAGTATTGGCACGTGATAAGCGGCTGTTGGCTCTAAACCAAGCACAAGTTTTCTTGAATATTAATCTGGCATTATAAAACATGTTCTGAATAGATTCTTGAATTAATAACACTTCTCAAGTTAGTAAAGCTTCTGTCCTTAATGTGGACTTCAGTAAGCCGTTTTAAACCCTTGATAACAGGTTTAATTGAATAACACGAGTTCATAATCAAACTAAAATATTATACAAAACATAAATTATTATCTAAGACACTCGTACCAAGACGCTGTTAGGATTGTCTATGTTGAAAAATATCATCGGTCACGAAACTTTTCCTATTCGCGCGGTGTCTAATATAACCCTAGAATGGTGCCCCGCAAGGAGCACCACTTGGTTAATACTTGGGTATAAAAATACATGTAAAATACTTATTATAATTACACTCGTTTCTTTAATTTTAGATAATTTTTATATTTTTGATAAGAACTGTTTATGAAATAGGAAAAGTTTGGTCACGAAGTGACTTGTAATTTCAGCATTTACATTTTTCGCACCTAATTCCATTATCTATTCTTGAAGTCCAAGTTACCTTGACAACGCACATGAAATCTAACGTTCTTGTAATAAAACAATGCTGTGATATTGAAGTGAATGTTAGTAAGCAAGTGAAGGGTGTTAGAGTTAAACTGTATGTTCATTCTGTTCCCAAGTGGTGACGACAACACTGAAATGAGTCAAGTTGATTTCAATATTGTCTGTCACAATGTTACTGTTGAGTCTGCAACCATACATTTATAAGATACCCGAACCATATCTACCTCTAAACCCATCTACAATATAAAATACAAATATACACTACTAACCAAGGCAGGAATTCCAGGGATTCTTGTTTATCCCGCAAACTAGGGAATAAATCAAGCACAAATGTTTAGCAATACTTTACAGTTAGGACTACAAGTTAATATAATAGACTAATTATTACATCAACGTGTTGGTTATTTAGTTCAACAACTTTGTAATCTTCTTGAACATATTTTAGATGTACAATTTAGAGAGGATTTGACATGCATTAAGTTTTACAAAGGGATTTTCAGGGAGTTTATTACTTTTAATTGCAACAATTATTTTTACTTCATGAGCGCTAAGCGCACGATCTGTAATATTTAAATTATTTCGTCGTTTAATTATTATACTAAGCGGGAAATATTCTTCGTATATTATCACGTGCAATATTAGTTCGATGATAATGTTCACATAAACCCCAAAAATTGAGAACTCACTTCAAGCAATTGATTTGTTGATATTGTAAATATTTACAAGATTCTTTGTCAAATAATAAAAGTGTCAAGTTTATGTGAACAACGTGATTGATTGCATCGTCTTTCGTGTAGTACGTCACTAGGTCATTATTCGTAGGTAGGAATTTACTAACGTACCTACATTTGATTAATTAGTAAAGTTAGTAGACAGTGTGTATCTGTCGTGATAATAACGTACGATATTTTATGAGTTGACATACATTTTGACACGATAGACATACAAGACGAGCAACCAATA
This sequence comes from Polymixis lichenea, assembly GCA_949091785.1. Taxonomy (NCBI): domain Eukaryota; kingdom Metazoa; phylum Arthropoda; class Insecta; order Lepidoptera; family Noctuidae; genus Polymixis; species Polymixis lichenea. The sequence goes on along the minus strand of OX420934.1, from coordinate 541,879 downwards.
GAACCAGTAGAGAGTATAGCAGCAGCTGAACTGTCGGTGAACAGCCCAGCTGCATCGAGTATCGGGTGGTGGTCAGTGTCACTCCAGTGCGCATGTACACACGCATACATACCCTAGTTGGACGTGGCCGATATGTCGGTTCGGGTCGTCGGATATGAGGGCGCGCGTCATCGATTCAGTGGTATTGGCACCACCCTCGTGCTACACGGAGGACAAACATAAACATGTAGACAAACATTGCCCATATGACGTCACAATGAACGCGACAGATACGACATTTACACCACACGATGCACACGGTTTCCTTGCCTGTTGTAGTAAAAAAGTAGCGCCATCGAGTCACTGCAGACACCTCATTGTACGCGGCGGTGTGCTGGTAATAACCTAGCTACCAACGAATTACATAAAAGTTTCATATGCATTGTTAGTTTGTGACTACTTCGTATTGTGTTCAAATTACAGTGTCGTTTATAATAAACTAAAGAAAATATATACTCTATAACTCTGACTGGTCGTGATCTACATATGACATGAACATATAAAAATCATAATGGCATGCATAAAAATGACAAGTACAGAAAGCGTGGATGACTTTATGATAACGGAAAGAAACTATTTTGTAAACCTTGTCGATTCAGATAGCTGGATAAGATTGCAGATGGACTTCAAAAATAAATCATGTCGGAAACATTGTTAGTTCAAAATAAAAATAAAAATCTCACTCAGGCAGCAATTGGTTAGCACGCTCGGCAAGGGAGTCAGGAGTATTTCACTAAGCTTTAGTAGACTGACACGGTTTAGACCGGGCTGGTTGCGGTGCTACAACTAAGCTCATTCCATCACACAAAGAAGTCAAAGAGAGGTGTTATGTTGATGATATACTATAAACCGGCCGACTCCAATGCTTGCCTGAGTGGTGATCGGTAGACTCCAGAATCAGCGTCACAGTACAAGCGCTGTAAAAATAATAACGCTCATGTGTGTGCTTTGATTCCCATTGACAGAAATGGAAATCAAAACGGTCCAACGAGCGCGTCGTAATCAATCTGAGCATACCCCAGCTTGAGAGCTTGCCCGCCCGCCATGAGCCCCTCCTCCCCAAGTAGGGTCACCTGTTCCTCCTCGCGCGACGGGTCCGCCATCTTGTGCACACACACGCCAACATGGCGTCAAGGTCAGATACACGTCAATGTCAATGTCACATTTGGTACGACTTACGACCGTGGAGGATTCGATTTGTAGCCATGAAATCATCGCTGTGATAGTGCCTCGGATAAATTGGATTTTGACTGAGATTAGCAATCGTTAATGTATCTTAGCACGAGTACAACCAAAGGAGACAGTAATGTATGTGTGCAATCAATCAACTGCCGACAATAGACGTACAAAATGTGACAATGACAATACGACGTTATTATTTTAAACAATATACGGAATCTAAACGTTTCAATTCATAAGCTCGTTGTTTTTGAAGCCCACTTTGTCGTACTATATACCTATAAAATATATTTTTTAATGTAAATAATTTAAGACCCACGACCTTCGTTTAAAGAAAATGTTAACTGAACATTGGAAAGTGTTGAAAATTAATTAGTGTTTGATACTGTTGTTATTGTGCTATAAGTTATTAAAATAAATTTAAATAATAATATTTAATGAGACACTGATCCAAAAAAGGGAAAAATCAATAAATAATAAACGATGATAAAATAAATAAAGACGACTTAAACATTGATCGTGGAGCTATTTTTTTTCTACAACAGCATGATTTTGTATCGGTTCATACCTTTGCTATTGTGTTTCCAACCTGAACTCTATCTAATTGATTAGATCGTATCTATTGACGACATTGCCTTCGTAAACTAGCTTCAGTAAGTAATTACAGTGACAGTCCGTATTGACATAGTATAAAGGATGACTGTAATAATGGCATCTGACGTAACTGAACAAACACAAATAGATTACGTTGATATAATTAATCGACTTTACACATTATGCGTAAAACATCACGAGTACATTAGCAGTGAGCTGTCTTAACGTTGGAGTCTAATACATTAGACGAAGCATCTACTAATTACGTTGGTAGGTACGTAAACAGATTAGTATTTTGTGAATTGGTTTGAAGACAAAATTTAAGGTGGTTGTATTCGTGAGCTCTTAAAGTACTGTGATTGTTTCAACTTACCTCATCAAAGAAAACTTGTGTTTTTCTTAGTATATGCTTGAGTTCTGTAAGCTCAAGGTAATTTCTCTTGAGAGCTTCGGCGTTCTGATTTACCTCGCGGAGTTCATTCTCCAGCTTTTCAAAGGTAGCCTACGAAACGAACATTTTATTAGGTACATTAGAATATTTAACAATCAAATCCAGGCAGCAAAGATCAATTACTGGACCTGTTTAGTGGCTATAATGGATAGTTTCGTCAAACTCCACACAAGAGGCATTTTCGATCTTCACGTGCATCTGGCAAAGTTGCCTCTTGCAATAAGCAGAAAACGACAAAAAAGCAGTAAAAAGTCCTGGTCACCTCAAGATCAATCATCTCCCTGGGTTGTGGGGCCTCAGGGCATTCGCCCGGGATCTCCAGCATCGGGATGCCATCCCGACGGATCTCCTTCTCCAGATACCGGAGCTTTCGCTCCATCTCATCGCACCGACGGACCTCATTGACGAACTTGCGTTGGAACGCGTTCACGTCTGGGTTTAACTGAGGAGAAAGAGTTCAGGGTGAGGTATTGTAATCGATGTAGTTTAAAGTTGATATAAGTGTCGTTTCGGTTTCAGATAAATGGAAGCCCTTTACTTCATGATTGGACTGAGTATTTTGTATGGCTTTGCTTCGCAGCCGTGCCTGTAGTTCGACGTGCACTTTTACATGTGTGTATTAGTTTGTCTATTTGAAGTCAGACTCGAGAGGTTATTGCTATCTTTAGCCAAGCCAATCAAATAGTAAGACTTATCTAATTCCCCTCAAAAACGACTCTCAATAGAATATCGACCCTTGCGGGCCGAGCGTCATCTCATTGAATATCGTCTGCGAAACACCATGTGCTTGGTAACTGGGTTATATTTTAAAGATGGCTATTATGGCGGTATGTCGTCAGGTTTCCTACCAGATGTTTGGCATCCTCTTGATTGTTATCATAAAATGTAAATGTATATGGAAACTTTTTGTTTAAAGGCGGTGCGCCCCGTTTTTATACAATTTTCTGTTTCCAAAAATTAGGCTTTGAAAAATAAAAGATCGCTTTTACGACTGTCGCAACTTGCCGATGCTTATGAATGAATAGCTGAGTTAATGTGTGAGAAAAATATGCTATCGTTTTAATTATTCGGTGACTATTGTGATTATGATGGCAACTCCTCATGGTCATTCGCTTGCGATTTACTATAGCGACCATGATAGTGATGACTGACCTCTGAGGGCATTAGCATCTGCTATCTTTACAACCAAGTCGACTTTGTCTAACTTTTTAGGTTATCGCCAAAACACCTGTTTCTAGGACTGCAGTAAGAATTCCTCTTCTAAATAACGTAATAAAGATAGATAAAAATGTCAATGATGTAAGTTGAGTGATTACCGTAATTTTTCTGTGACATAATATTAAGTGGTAAACATTTATCAAAGGAGTGTATCGGAAAGGACACTCAATCTTGTAAAGATCTGTTACGCCAATTAATTCTACGCTTACGAAAGTACGAAGGAACGTCCGCCAGTAGATAATATTAGAACTTCTCGCGTATATGGGTACCGAGAGTAAATCAAATAGTTATTTAAGCAGTCAGGTGACTGTATTTCTCTGTAACGTCAGAGACAAAGGAACAAATGAATGGTTTTGTCACGAAAAGCATTCATCTTCCTGTTGACTTGGAGGTCAACCCGTTGTGGACTTGTGGAGAAACAATACCATTTTACTGAATGAAAAATGTACGATATTATTTCAAGAAATGTAGATCACAATGTATTTGAAACAATGGGGTGGTGAAAACAAGTTGAAGAGCTTTGAATATTGGTACATTCTAGATTTCGATGAAAAGAGAAGGTCACAGGTGCAAATGCGGATATTTAGCCGCAGCAGGAAAAACTCTGACTGCAAGATACCTATATTGGGAATGTCTAGCCAGATGAATGAATTGGATCGCAAACATTGGTCGAAAAATGTCAGCCAACACTGCACTCTTCCTACGAAGAGGTTTCAAATTATTGTGTCATGCAATTTGTTGGCATTGGCTGGCCAATATGTGAAGTTGTTCCGCAATGGTATTGACTCGGTGCGGGCACAATTGGCGCACGCGCCATAATGCATGCAAATTGCTGGGTAGATACATTTCGATTGAAAGAAAAACGAAGTGCAGAATGCTTACAGAATCCCAGTTTAACATTTGCATAAGTTTATTGTTTCATGTTGTTAATAATATTGATCATAATAGTCAATAAAATAAACATCAAGAACAGACTGTTTCTCCATAGTAGGTATTTAAAGACTCTGTGACAAACAGCAGTAAGTAATAATGATATGATAATAAAGTGTTTTGTATATTCTTCTGACTTCTCCTAATAGTACGAAACTTTGATGATGTGTTTGTTTGAATGCAAATTTCTAATTAAATGTGTTGAATTTTTATGGAAAAATTATCATTTTTACCTACAGTTTATTAATACTTCCCTAAAGAAAAACACAAATTATCCATAAATAAAATGAAACAATACTTTGTGGTCATATGCATTATGTACTGTGATTCACATGAACTAATTTAAAACCCCCAAATCGTTTGTAGAGCCAATGGCAGCTTTACATAAGAATGAGGTAAGCTGGTATTTAGGTAAAACTTAAATTCATAATTGATAAGATTTAAAACACACTTAGTTATTTAGTTATGTTTCTAGGTGTGACCTTATCAACTAAATAATACTCTTTATCAGAGATTGTAATGTAATTAACTTCATCAATCATAGCTAATATTAACAATCACATTTTTTAATCAATCACATGACTTTTTAAATTGGCAGTTTTATGTTGGCACTCATGACCAATGGAAACAATTATAAATGCAAATGTTATTAAAACAACCACCCCAGTGCGAGTCAGACGCGCACACGGAGTGTTCCTCTCCACCAGGCATAAAACACCGAAAAAAACATGTTCCTTGTATGTAGAAGTGTAGTCCCCTTTAATTTTTACTTTAGTTTCGTTTTTTATTAAACTGGCAATAAAATACACAGTCTGAAAATTTCAACTGCCTACCTATTACAGTTATTGACATACAGCTTGCTGCCAGACAGACAGACTGACGGTTTTTACTACAGCAATGAGTTAATTTGACTTTTTAATTGGCCATTTTGTAAAAACCAGAGGGTTGCTACTTAAAGGATATTACTATAAGAATAAGTATGATCACAATGTATTTGCAAGAGGTTATTCTACGTTAACAAGTAAAGATAATCTAAGGGACCCTCATTTCTTTTGATTTAAAAAAATCCTACCATAAAAACACTTTCAATAGGGTAACCCTTTGGGATATAAATCAAGGGGTAAACCCATAAAGTTTTGAATACAGTTGTTAGTAATAAAAATATGTCACACTGACACATGACACTCCTATGAGTGCTCTCAACAGAAGGGTCTCTAACTTGACACAGCACCAAGTCTTTGGAGACAATAGTCTTCAAAGACATGGTGCTGTATATTTTTCAAAGATACTTCAACTGTCCGTAGATAGTTGAGCCTTTGTCAACAATATTCTATTCTAGTAAACTATGCTAGTGAATTCCAACTGAACAGTCAATAATAGTGCATAGAGGAAGCAACAATAGATACAGAGCTAGATACATGCTAGATGATGCATAGCATATCTCTAGTATTGATAAAAAGATATCAGAACAATATATTCCAGTAACTAGACTATCTGGGGCTCTACAATAATTAAAAAGATTTTCATGAACAGAAATGCTATTGGAAAACCTTCAAAACTAATTTATTTTGTAAGTATTGTAAGAGGTCTGATAAATAGATCAGTAATATCATGAAATCAGGACATGAAACTTCAATCAAAAGTGAAACGAGGTCAGAGATATCCGATTATGTTATACCCTTATCGAAATAATGTAGGGTCTCCAAATGATAGCGATGATATTCAGAAAAAGGGGCGTTTAACATGATCCACATGGTGACACTACTCACGTCTCGGAACTGCACGAGTCCCAGCTCCCCGAGCTCAGACACGCATGCATACGCGGCTTCGCTCTGCAGGAAAAGTTGACATAATGTCATTTCTTCACTCCTAAACAACGACCCCATCTTGCACGGTTTTTGCAACACAACACAAAATAAAAAATTTAATCAACTACAGAAAAGGCTCCGTCGCAGTCTGCGAGCAGACTTTGGCAGCGACGAAACCAAATTACGTTACGTGTGGAGACAAATCAATCGATATGAATAACTTTCAGTGAACATTAGTCATTGTGCGCAACGCGGACTGGTTTAGGGATACCCGTCGAAAAATGTTGCTTTCCCTTCAACATCTGTCAGAGTCAAACAACTTTACCAAACTAATCAAATTAATTATTTATTTTGTGCATAATTTTCACAATCACGCACAACAAACTTACATAACAAAAACTCGCTTTTTGCTAGAGAGAAACAAATGGATGAACTTGGAGGTAGAGACGCCTCATATAGTCAACAAGCTTCGGTTCGTGGCTTCCCGCGCGTGGTATGTCGATAAAAGTAAAATTTGATCAAAAGCGGTTAAGCCGTTTCAGAGATTAGACGAAATAGACAATTAATATTTTCTTAATTGTTTTGTTTTGTTAAATGTACCGTACCATAATGTTCAAAATTATATTATGTCTGTAGAATATTTATTGCATTAAGTAAAAAGCTGTTATTTTGAAACGATGAATATTGTTTATTTTTTGTGGAAGCTCACCATCAAAATTAAATCTAGGTTTTGATACTCCAATTTTGTCAGTTTAAACACAAAAGAAACAATTAAGTTATAATTACTAGAATAGGTTTGGACACTTATCTTGATAATGCTAGAGCATTGCTCTAGGTTTAAGTAGTTCAAATTAATTTAAAAAATAACAAATTCCCGATATCCTAACTTAACTCCTCATCATCATCACCATAATTTCAGCCAAAAGACGTCCACTGCTAGACATAGGCCTCCCCCAGGCTCCTCCACTTCAACCGGTCTTGTGCTTCCCACATCCAGCGGATTCCTGCGGGCTTCACAAGGTCATCGGTCCACCTTGTGGTGGCCTCCCACAAGGTGGACCGATACGCCCCACTCTACGTCTTCCGGTACGCGGTCGCCACTCCAGAACCTTTCAGTCCCATCAGCCATCTGTTCTGCGAGCAATGTGCCCTGCCCACTGCCATTTGAATTTGGCAATTCTATTGGCTATATCGGTTACTTTGGTTCTCCTGCGGATCTCTTCATTCCTGATTCGATCGCGTAGGAAAACTCCGAGCATACCCCTTTCCATTGCCCTTTGTGTGACTTTAAGCTTTCTGATAAGCCCCATTGTCACATATATAGTCATCACTGGCAACACACACTGGTCAAAGACTTTCGTCTTGAGCTACTGCGGTATTTGGGACGAGACGATATTGCGAAGTATCCCGAATGCTGCCCAGCCGAGTCGGATTCGACGATTGACCTCTTTCTCGAAGTTGGAGCTACCTAACTGGACAGTTTGTCTTCAAAGACCCACTCTTTCGGAAGCTCTACTGAGGTCATCGAGCATTGCACTGTAGTCCTCCATGGTCTCAGCCATGACAACGGCAAACCGAAGGTGAGTGATGTACTTGCCATTAATGTTTTTGCCAGCCCCGTTCCAGTCCAGAACCTTGAAGTCATCCTCCAGTGCAGCGGTGAACAGTTTCACAGAGATAACGTCTCCGTCTCACACCTCGCTGCAAAAGGATAGGTTTCGAGGTCCGGTCCTGGAGTCGGACTGACATAGTGGCGTTTTTGTACAGACACTTCAACACCTCGATGTACCGATAGTCGATCTGGCACCGTTGGAGGGACTGCAGTACAGCCCATGTCTCGATCGAATCGAAGGTTTTTTCGTAGTCCACAAACGCTAACCAACGAGGCAGGTTATACTCTTCAGTCTTCTGTATTACCTGCCTCAGCGTATGTATGTGATCTACGGTGCTAAAGCCTTTACGGAATCCGGCTTGTTCGGGAGGCTGGAAGTCGTCAAACCTGCGCGCGAGACGGTTCGTGATGACTCTCGAAAACAACTTGTAGACATGGCTCAGAAGTGAGATGGGCCTAGCGTAGGTTTACAAAGATGTGATCATTGTGGAGAGGAAGAGGGCTTTTAACCGACTTCAAAAAGAACGAGGTTATCAATTCAATATGTTTATATTTTAATTTTTTCATTAACGTTCAGGCATAACTCCGTCATTTGAGATTTGCAAAATTATTTTTTGTTCAAAAGGGTTTTATTTCGAAATGGACCAATTTAAATTTCATATGGATCTGATCATGTGTTTCGGAGACAGACAACGGAACTCTTCAAAAAATGACAGTAAAGCAACCGCGATTGCTGCTATCGCATAAACATGCATTGTTTTGTTCCCAAGGATGATGACATTTCGAATTGGTGTGGGGTAGGTACTATAACTAAAAAGTGAAAAATAAACTTAAAAAAAAACAACCGACTTTCGGAAAAAACACTACAAAGTGGAAAATAACTTTATCATCTATAGGTGGTGCTTTGGATATTAAAATTTTTTGTCACCGCCTTCTGAAAAAGTTTTTTCTACCTAATAATAAATGATGCTGTTTAAACATGGCAATACTTTATACTTCCTTCTCCCTTTGAATAATGCATCTCTTTCACACAATTGATTGGACGGTATACATTTATAAAGAACGTGTTAACACTAGTAGATTTGAAAAACATGATGTTTTTTTGAATTGTTTTACATTAATTTTGTGTTGCTAGTTTCGTTTTTTTTTTTTGTTTTACAATGAATAAGAATGAGAATAATAAACTAACAAATATTATTTTGTTTAAATCTCACTTTATAAACGTAACATCAATTAAAGTTCAACCAAAATAGAAGGTAAGAATTTGACAGCAGGCTCTAGTCGTATCTCTCCTTTACTCTTTCAGTCTCTATGTATATTGAGTTCTTTCTCCCGTCGTGTATCCCTATTCTTTTGAATTTAACTGCATAGTAATGAGTGGGAGTAAAGAATTTAGGTTATAGATTTAGCTTGAAACGAAAATAATTTAGCAATATAATAGACTATGAATAGACATAAATGTGAATGAAAATCCAGGCGAAATGGTGTGTAAACTTGATTAATAAATCTAAAGATAGATTCCGTGCACAGTTCTGTGGATCATTGCATTTTATCTATATTCCAGGCACTGCTCGGCGCTCAATTAGTTATTACACTGATTATGGTATCAGTGATACAGAAGTTGGGGAGTTATTCGTTCGCGAGATGGTTATTATGTTCACAAAGACTGTATAGGTATTTGTACCCTACTAACAGCGAGTTGAAGAGTTTGGCGGGAGTGCCGAAGGACACTTCGAAGGGTAAGAAAGGGAGTAAACATGAGTCGAATGGGAAGCCGGAGATGTTCCATGTGCCTCGCAGCCTGGATATCCAGCTGGAGACAGCGCCCGTGACGGCATTAGACGTGGTACACTTGAGGTTCTACACCGAATATCTATGGATAGTGGACTTCTCACTGTACACGGCTATAGTGTATATTATGTCTGAGGTAGGTGTTAATTTTCTTACCCTAGTAATTTTATACTCTACTGACTTGCTTTGTTTTATTACTAGCTATTCTCCCAAACAAAATTTGTTAGGCATAACAGTTCTAGAAACTTGTGAAAGTTCTAGTTTGATTTTTATTTATAACTTTTCGGTTTACTTGGGAAGCTTCAATGTAATTATTTTATCTTTCAGGTGTACACATCAGTGTTCCCGCTGAAGGATGAGTTCAACTTGAGCATGGTGTGGTGCCTCTTGGTAGTACTATTCTCATTGTATCCTTTATAAAACCGTGACAAACAAATTCTAAACCAAATCAATTCTTAATCAAATGAAAGTTAAACAGATTTTCATGAAAAATGTTTTGCATGAAACCCATCTATTTACTATTTCAATAAATCAAAATCTAGAGGCCTGATTACAAATGTCACTTTACACAAACTAAGCACTAGGTTGTCTTACCAATATGGACAATCAGAAGGATGATTTTTTTATCACTAAAATAACTGCATAATTCTATTTGACCTTGACTCAAAAACCACAGCAAAATCCTCTTAAGCCTGACAAAGCAGTACTTCACAAGTGAGGAGTCAATTGGGGAGCGTTCCACCTGCATCGTGTCCTTCTGCGTGTTCCTGTTGATAGCTATGGTGGTGCTCATTGTGAGTGAGGGCAACCTGGAGGTGGGAGTAGATCCTGCTTATGACAGCTTCTATGAAAATGCCTCTAAGTTCCTTGAAAATCAGGGGTTATCTTCTGTGTAAGTTTTGTTACTTTTACTGCTGTACTATTTCAATACATCATCATAATTTCAGCCAATAGATGTACTGCTGAACATAGGCCTTCTCCAATAATCGCCTCATCAAACATTCATGTGTTGCTTGCACCAATTGTCTGAAGAAAATGATTTTTACAGTGACAGGAATTGAATTTTACTTACAGATAAGAATTTTGGCAATGAGCCAGATTCCAATTTATGTATTTCTCAATTTGAGAATTCTAAAAATATTTCTCTAGTCCTTCAGTTTTTCTTTCAGCCCTAAGCCTACTGAAAACTCACAAATGAATACTTATTTTTATAATTTTAGGGGACCAGCATCAAAGTTGATTTTAAAATTCTTCTTGGCTGTGTGGGCTGCTATTATTGGGACACTATTCACCTTCCCTGGAATGAGAGTCGCCAGGATGCACTGGGACTCCCTTAGGTAAGTTGAAATGGAATAATATGTATGTATGTAATGAAAATCTGATTTTTATTTGGTCCAGAACAGAGTCTGCGAGATTAATTATTGAATGTCAAAGACACATTGGGCAGGCCGAAAATAATCAGACTCCTTGCTAGGTATTTCATAAGTAACAGAATAGGTCATCCTTACTAACTATAAGTTTGGTAAGGCAAACTTTTTCTTATCTTTCTAACAGATCCCATACCAATTCATATCATATACATGTACTAGCTTTTGCCCGCGGCTTCGCCGCCGAAATTATCCCACAGGAACGTGAATGTACTAACGGAATAAAAAGCATACCAACCCAGGTCTAACCGTGTGCCAAATTTCATATTCAAAAATCAAAAGTCATTTATTCAAATTAGGCTGAGAATCAGCACTTTTCGAACGTCAAAGTACATGAGACAGTCCCCCAAAACGCCCACCCTTCACCACTTCCTAGTGCTTTAGCTGGGAAGAAGAAGTAGTGGAACAAACTCCCCAGCAGCACAGCTGTCTGTTTAGTCGGATAGACTTGATTCTATACATACTTAGGCAAAGTAATAAACATTACGAGACACAAAATATTAATTAAATAATTAGTCAAAATGTCAGCTAGCCATACCAATATACCGACAAATAAAATGAAAACTGTCGAGGCCAAATAAAGCCTAAAACAACTCATCATAGAAAATATTGTTATGAGTAGATCATGTCAATAACTAATGACATAATAGATAGTCATAAAAACCCTTTAAACCGTTAAGGCGTGAAAAAGGTAACAGTGTTAATTTCGCGTTTATTATATTAGTATATTATGCATGTGCAATGCTAATACATAACTGTTCCATTCCAGGTACTATGGGGACAACAAAGTGAAATCTTTACTACTAAACTTCAATTTCGCGATGCCGTTCGTACTAGTGCTGTTGTGGGTGCGGCCTATCACCAGGCACTACCTTACTGCTAGAGTCTTCAGCGGCATGGAGAAACCACTGTAAGTATTTTATTTTACCAATTACCGTGCACAAAATCCAAACTCAAGATTTGCTAACAGGCAATGCAGCACAGCATAATAGGTGTCATGCGGAGATGAAAATTGCCGAATGTTTCCGAAACTTCCCAGGAAAGTTTCCAATATTGCCGGAAATATTGGGCAATATTGCCGGAATGTTTCCATAGTTGCCAGATTACATAGGGTTTTCCAAATGCCATTTGCAATGTTTGTGCGCTCGTGAGGTTTTATGTAATGGTGTAATTATACGTATTATTAGTGAGCCTGTATAATTAATTGATTTTTAATCATCCATGCATTTAAGTGAAGATAAAGTTAAACTATGTCTTTGGTAACTTCATGATAGCTGACCCCATAGTGTTTTTTAAGAATTTTACTTATAAATTTATAAAAAAGATATAGGATATTGATACCGATTGAAATAAATATAAATCATACAACTGTGTAGTGTAAATATTTTGAACTTTTCTTTAAGAAATTCATCTGTTTGAAATAACATCGATTATAATCTATTTCCTGAAGTCTGATAGTGCTTAAATTATACATATTCATGTCCGGTGAGAACGCAATGTTATGATAACGCTGTGCCAGCCTGATGATGGAGTTGGAAGGTGGTCATAGGATCTACGCTCTGGTAAACGTAAACCAACCGAGATTGGGCTTTTTAGATTGGTCTCTTGGTGAGAACGTGAGTTTTAGTTCTATTGTGTCTTCTGTCTGCCGGCGAATTTAAGAGCGTTCATTCCACACGGGCTGGCACGCTGGCAATGACGCATTTATAGCGGTTTTTCGTGATTATTTCATTAATACAAACAAAAGTAAACATTTTTTTCAACCAAGCACTAGATAGTTGGTATTTACTAGTTTGTATGTTATTTTTTTACTGTTATTTTGCTATTCACTTATAAAAATCGACATACTTACCGTCAATTATTTTCTATTTCCATTAATTAGTTCGATTAAATGTTTTTATTAAAGAGTAAATATTAAAAATAATTATAAATAACAACGATCTGGTGCTTTGTTGTAAAAAAAATTTAAATAATCACGAAAAACTACTATAAATGTGTTGTTGCCAGCCCGCGTGAGATGCACGCTCTTAATGTTTTAAGTATATTTTATAAAAAATCATACACTAGCATTAAATAAAAACCTAAAATTTATTCATATTGACTATCGTGGTCGCCACTGTTTTGCTGGCGCTTACTCTCCATGACAATATGTAGTATTTTATGCATAGCTTCATGGCTCCTTTCTTCACTCAACTTGCATAAAGCCTTCGTTATGCCGAGTCATAGCACTCGTGCACATATCCTACATTTTTTCCCATCGCTTCTGGTGTCTCTTTGAATGTTAATCAGAGGTAGAAGCATTTGGATCGAAAGGCGACAAAGATTTTGCTGCTGATGTTTTTGGCAATTCTGGATAGGTCGGAATTGCGTCTAGAGATTCGTCACTAGAGCTGTCTTTATTCTCTAGTATAGTAATATTTCTACAACCAAGAATATTTTTTTAAATAATATTTAAAATTATAATAATATTAAAAAGTACCAGCTAATGAGACACAATTAGTTTTCTATTGTGTCGCTCCGGACGTCACCGGTTCAAGAATAAACTGTCTTTCTTTTGCTTCTTTATTCTGAAGTGTTGTCCTTTTTGTTTTGGGTGGGAAATATCAAATAACTTCTCCCTCTCTGGGTGGAGTGGGAGGGCGTGTCAGACTTTTGCTGATTAAAACCCACCCGTGTTTCTTCAGTTGCCTGTATGCCAGGGGCCGCGGTAACTCTTTCGAATAACCCGCACCCCTGGCAGAAATGTTGTCCTTATAAATGAATTATTTAAACGCGTTACTAATAACAACTTATTATTAGAAATTCTACACTACTGTTTTCGGCGCCGTTAGATCAAACACTGCGCCGCTCAGCCGCAGCGTGCGCGCCGGCAACGCGCGCGCTGCCGCGTCGCCGCGAAATACGCAACTATAGTTATTCGTGTTTTACGATAACTTAAGAGCGTTTATTCTGAAAGGTGGCAACGCACAGTGGAACGAATGTATGGGAGCGGTTGGACGTAGACATGTCCGAAAAAAAAGAGTAAAATTATGCCAAACTAATGATGCCATCTTATTCGATTACTTAATGCCTTCATAACTTGTGGTGATGAATTTCTTCATAACTCCCATATTTCGGGAGTAATTTGAGAAAATGTGAAATTTTACTATGAAAATGAGTGTATCGAGCTCTCTCCCTCCTGATTCCGGGCTTGTTTCAAGTAGCGGTCTCTAATATCATAATGCTAATACTAAGAGCTATATTTAATACTAAGACACATAGTGCGCCAAATGTGCACTTTCTGGGATAAAGAGTGATGTTTATTTTATAACACAATTTTTTTATTTTTTGTTTATTTTGTTGATTAAAACCGTTTTTCTAAAGGTTTACCTTATTACAATAACATTTCTGAGCAGCCAATTAGAGAAGATATAAGCTAATTAGGATATATAATTAGGGACTTAAGGTTTACATATAAAACTGATGCACTAATGATTACTGATAAGAACATTGCTATTATTTAATTACTAAATGGCTCTTAATACACTAATTTAGCATGCATCATTTACTAATTATCACAATAACTAATTACCTTGCAATATTTAACAAAGGATACCTGGGATACCTGGATTTTATATAAATAGGTCACTATTAGTAACTTTAAAATCAGTGTTGATTTACACCTCGTTGTATCCAAGCTAATCTCGCAATGTATTTTCCAAATTTTAATACAAATCTTGATATTCACGTTGCTTTATGCGCACGCGCACATAAAGATTTACGCGACTTTAACTATTTGTTCAGTGTTTTAAAAGATAACAGTTGTGTTCAGTTATGTGAAAGTGCTGAAACAAGTTTAAAAGACTGGTGTCGTCGATTTTGCTACCGCATTTATGCAAAATGGACACAGTCTGGAAGAAGCACAGATAAGTTTCGGAAGAAACATGAGATTTGGCTACAGGCTGCAATTCAATGGCCGGAATTACAGAATGAAAATATGGAACCTTCTACAGAAAATATAAGTGACGTCATCGAGCCCATAATTTCTCCTGCTAAATCTGATGCTTCAACTTGTACACATCCTAGTCCTCGTAAATCTTTTGAGGACCTTAGTAACCGGCAAAAAAGAAGACGCACTGAAGATAGTCTTTCATGCAGCAGTAGCAGCGCTGAAATTATGTTTTCGGCCGAAAGGGCGCTTCAAAAGGCAGGACAAAGCGATACAGCTTATGTTATGAAATACTTGACGGAGAATCCAGAAGAGGCCTCAAAAATCAAAGCCTTCATTGAAGGTAAATCAATTCAGGTACGGGAAATATCCCCTTTGAAGGCATTGGCTCTTTATGTATCGATGAACTTATCGAAATGGCGCTATAACACTCTTCGGGATTTCAACACTCAAGAAGGAGCTCTTCAATACCCGAGTTACTACATGTTGGTTAAAGAAAAAATTAAGTGCTATCCGGCCAAAGAAGATCTCACAGTTACAGAGAGCTCTGCAAAAATCAAATTACAAGCCTTGATGGATTTAACCTCAAGAAGACTTATTAGGTCGTTAGAAACCCCTGTTGATCCCAATCAACAGCTCGTATTGACCAGCAAATGGGGTTTTGACGGATCATCTAGCCAAAGCATTTATCATCAAAGGACGAGTGAAGATGAGCAAATCGATCTTGCTAGTAATTTTATGATTAGTCTTGTACCACTGCGGCTCGTCTCAAAAGGTGTAACAATTTGGGAAAACGAGCGACCATCTTCCACTTCATTTTGCCGGCCAATATTGTTTAAGTTTATAAAGGAAACCAAAGAAAATGTGCAGAGAGAGATGGCTGAAATCGAAGCAGAGATTGAAGCCTTAACTCCATCCACCATCACTGATGGAATTAGTGTCAAACACCAACTGCTGTTGACAATGATTGATGGTAAAATTCATTCCATTATATCCAATACAGCAGCTTCAGTGTGTGACATATGCAAGGCTTGTCCTAAAGAAATGAATAATTTAGAGTTAATCAAAGATAAACACGCAAACGAGGACATGTATAAATATAGCTTAAGCACCCTTCACGCTTGGATTCGCTCAATGGAATGCTTATTACACATTTCCTACAAATTAGACATAAAATCATGGCAAGTAAGGGGTGATATAGCAAAAAGGCAAGTTGATGACAGGAAGAAAAGAGTTCAAGAGGCTGTAAGAAGAGAAACGGGCTTACTTCTCGATGTTGTGAAACAAGGCAGTGGATCCACCAACAATGGCAACTCGGCAAGGAGATTTTTTGAAAACTACACTAAATCTGCTGAACTGACCGGAATAGATGCTATGCTTTTAAGAAAAATCTGTGTGATCTTGCAGTGTATTTCATCAGGAGAGAAGATCAACGTAACTAAATTCCGAGAGTTCTGCTTTGATACTGCTAAGCTTTACGTGGAGTTATACCCATGGTATTATATGCCTTCTTCACTTCATAAAATTTTAATGCATGGGCCAGACATAGTTCAGAACATGTCAATTGTGCCCATTGGTTTTCTATCCGAAGAGGCATCTGAGGCTAGAAATAAAGATTTTAGAAAATATAGAGAGGGGCATTCTCGAAAGCATAGCAGTATCTCATGCAATGAAGATATTATGCACAATCTTTTACTGTCTTCTGATCCACTTGTTACAAGTATCCGTCCAAAAGGAAATAAGTTTGTAAAAAAATCTTCTTTTAAGGAATTTTATGAGCTTACGGATTCTGAGAAAAGTGATATCGAATTTGTTAACATAAATGATTTAGCGGACATCGATTCTGAATTTGAATTAATTGATGATGATGATGATGACGAAGATAATTAAATGATGTTATTGTTTTAAATGTGTAACTTAGTAAATTAGAGCTTACATCTTAATTATTTATTGTACTTTTAATGAAACTAGGTAATTTATTATCAACTTACTTAAAAGTCATACTCTCATCAGTTCTTGTGAATATTTTTGTTAATATATATTTCTGTATATATATATAATATATTTATAGACCTCTTAATAAGTCTGTCTGCGGTTTAAAGTAAATACAAATGGGGAAAAAACGTTTTTTTTTTTAAATTTTCATTTCCTTTTATCCCAGAAAGTGCACATTTGGCGCACTATGTGTCTTAGTATTAAATATAGCTCTTAGTAATAGCATTACGATATTAGAGACCGCTACTTGAAACAAGCCCGGAATCAGGAGGGAGAGAGCTCGATACACTCATTTTCATAGTAAAATTTCACATTTTCTCAAATTACTCCCGAAATATGGGAGTTATGAAGAAATTCATCACCACAATTTATGAAGGCATTAAGTAATCGAATAAGATGGCATCATTAGTTTGTCATAATTTTACTCTTATTTTTCGGACATGTCTACGTCCAACCGCTCCCATACATTCGTTCCACTGTGCAACGTCGCAAATAGCTGTCAAATATTTACCTGTTTTTATTAATTTGTTTATATTACTGTATGGAAATATGAAATATCGCTAACTAGTGACCTAAAATATGAATAATGATTTGCAATTATAATACTGAATTTGATGTCGTAACCGTTTTAGGTGTTAAAAAGGCATTTGGAAAGTTTCCAAGTTCTGGTTTTGCATCTAAAACTAAATATTTGGTGTTAAGATATTAATTATTGCATTTCAAAATCAATATTTTCGGTCACTAGTTAGCGATATTTCATATTTTCATACAGTAATATTGCCAAATTAATCAAAACAGTGAAATATTTGACAGCTAGTTGCGACGTTGCCCATTTTCAGAATAAACGCTCTTAAATAAATGTCCCCACACCAGTCGCTTATATTCTTTTAACGGCACCGTCGCCGCCGGTGTCGTTAAAAGAATTTTCAAAATTAGATCAGTAGTTTTTGAGAAAATCGCGAACATACATACAAACATAACTTCGGATCAAATAAAGAACCTCCTTTTTGAAGTCGGTTAAAAACGTCTACTTGTTGTTGCTGATCAAATCGTCTTGCAAGGTTTAACCCTTTTATACATACAAATATGTATACATATAGATGTATAATACTTTCTTACATTCAAGTGAAGTTAAATTATAAGAACGTAGAAGAAAAAAAAATACGATAGGTATCTCTAAAATAATTATGGTTTCATCACCAATTAACAATCCTGGATAGCTTGTTTCTTTTCTTTAGTTTATCAGTAAGAAAATAAATGTAAAAACAAAAATTTCAGTTTGGATATTATAGATGAGCATAAAAACTACCATCCTGCAGACCGCAATTTTATCCTACTAAGCAATTATAATAGTAAAAGTTGTTTTCTATTTATACGTTTCTTACCCAATCTTACCGGCAAGTTTGGAAACATTCCCGGCAGTTTTGGGAACTTTGGCAATATAGCCGGCAATTTTCATCCCCCAGACCAACTTAGACACACCGCCCTGCGCTCCATAACACAAGTAGCAGATGTTAGAGAAATACAGCCAGGCTGAAGTGAGTGGGCCGGACACGTCTCGCGAAAATACCTAGAGAAATGGGCAAAGGTCGTCACTCACGCCTGAGGATGGACGTCGCCGTCAAGCAAGACCACGGCATAGGTGCTGTGACTCAACTTAAATTCATAATGTTTTTAATACCTATTATGAGGATTTGCACAACTCACATCCTTTTTCACAAAAAATTGTACATTCTTCGAGTGCCAAGCAATTCACGTAATTCAAATATTTTTCTTGAAACAAAGTGGGTGTTGTACACTTTGTTACCCTGCCGCTTTCAGAAAAGCGTCCCAAGTCATGGTTTACATCACTTTAATTTCTAGCTCTACTAATGTTATTCCAGTTAGTCTTAAAATCTTCACCTTTTCGTTATTAGCATGACATCAGAAGCATACGACACCCTTCGTCTGATCCTCGTCGCGAGCACAGTAGTCATCCGCCTAGCGTTGATGCCGCGTCAGCTGCAAGCGTACCTCGACATGGCGCAGCGACGACTCGATGTACAGAAGAAAGAGGCTGGCAGGATCACCAACATCGACCTGCAGAAGAAGGTACGAAGACAAACAGGCGTGTGGATACTGTCCTCATCATCATCATCATTACAGCCGAAAGACGTGCACTGCTGGACGTAGGCCTCCCCTTTGTACCTATTTAGTTAAAAGCTGCCAATTTACCTCGTTATCATCTAATGGTTGCCTGAAATAGTACTGTGAGTTCTGAGTTTGTTTCTGCCTTTCTTCTCAGAGTAGTCAGATAGGAAATGCTGACCTCATCTAGTTGACAAAACTAACACTTTAACACTTCAATCATGATCCTACTTACATAAAGAAAATCATTAATCACTAATGACTGTCAGTGTAACTGTTGCTAGGCAGTTTCTTACCAGTTAGTATTTTAAACAAGCTGATATTGTAAAGAATCTGCCGGTTGCCTACTACTGATAAAAGCAAGTCACTAAAATAGAGATGTTTAAGTCCTGATGTTGAGGAGTCACGATCACAGGCAAAGTCGAAGAGCCAACACAATATGAATGAAATAGCGAAATCACTCATTGTAACTTTTTCTAACTCCATTATTTTCCTAAATCTACTCTCCAGATCGCCTCAGTATTCTACTACCTCTGCGTGGTAGCTCTCCAGTACATCTGCCCCATCATAATGTGCCTGTACATGGCTCTCATGTACAAGACCCTCGGCGGCTATACATGGACAGCACTGTTCTATGAAACGGAGGGAGTTCGTGCTGAGGAGGATAAGGCAACTGGAGTCACAGACAGTGTGGAAGGCGATGGCATTGAGCAGTTCCAGCTAGCTTGGGAGAATCTGAAAATGGTAAATTGAAACATAAATATTCGTAATATTTCTCTGAAAGTAGGTGTTGTGGAAAACAATATGTCTATAAAATAAGCAGTGGCATTCCAATTACAAGCAAAACGGGCCAAAGTAATCGCACATAAGAACAAGCTTCATCGTTCTAAGTAACCAACCCCTTGACAATTCATTATTGCCTGTCATTGGTTGAATGGGTTTGAATAGCACAGAATTTCGATGAATCCAGAAATTATCTGGGACATGGTTACTTCCTGCAATGGGAAAATACACAAACGTACATAAATTATTGCTATCAGAGGCCCTAGTGTGAGTTTCATTTAACCATCTACACCAAACGCAGTGAGCGCGTTCGGCGTTCCGATTGGCTCGGGATTGGTGACGGACCAATGGAAACGGACGGACCACGGAGCGCGGTGGTTAAATGAAACTCACACTAGGGCCTCAGGAGGATAATGGCATTTATAGCGTATATGTCGCTGTATGAACAATCATAACATAACGGTGTTATGTTATGATTGTTCATACGGCATAAGAACACCGTTAGTTTATATCTATCTCGCGAGATTATAAACTGTCGATAAATTGTGAACTGCACCAAACTGCTTACCGACCGAATAGGTTAGGTTTTTTTTTTTTTGCCTTGTTTTTTGTTTCACTTTTTGGGTTTTGTTTTGTTGTAGATTAGGTATATGTTTGTGTTTTATTTTTAAACAGTATCTGCGATTGGATACGGACACTGTCTTTTTGTTGAGGCTTTTCGCAAAACTCCATAAAGGGGTTACCTTTCCTTGTTAGCCGCATAAGTTTTTGTACAGTTGTACAATACGCGTGTCCGCCCCCCACGTAGCCAGGTGTTCAGCTTGGACGTAAGGTAGGATTTTAGGTGGCCCCGAATAGGTTAGGTTAGGTTAGAATTGAAGGTTAGAATTGCGACCAACCGCGCGCGAGCCCAGCGAGCGCTACTTCCAAGTTAGTGGCAGTTACTTGACTATTTAGTAATAGCGCAAGGTACTATCCGTCTTGATACCAGTCCACAACTTGACGGTTTCACTCCGGTAGATTATAATCTACCGAGAAATAATGCGTAAAATTTTAAGCAGTATGTTACGGTTCACAATCTTTCGACAGTTCCCAATCTCGCGAGATATATATATTATCAAAGGGTATTTACAATTTCACGGTGACATATATGCATATAATAAACTGTGTTTTTTCCTTCTACAGGTGTTTACAGTAGACGTGTACCGAGGCGTATTCGGGTTCGCCACGTGGTGGTGTTGCTTTGCGTGGTTCCTCACCACGTCGCTGGGGCTCGGCTACCAGACCTACTTCAGGATCTCGTGATACCCTCACACCGCAGCGCTTAGAGTTCTAGTCACAAGTTGAAGTTTTAGCGGGAAAATAACAAATTATTGGTTGTAATTACAAGACTAAATCAATATGGCTCATTGTGTTTTGTGACGTAAAGACAGATTTTTTTATACGTTATGCTGGCCTCTTGTTTGCCATAAGGTACAAAATTATAAAGTTACGTGAACTCTAGACAAATGAAATAAAAAATACAATACGTAACGTAAATAGTTCTTCATAGTAAAAATGCAAATTGGCAGTCAAAGTGCGCGTTGCGTAATCTTGACAGAATTTAAAAATAGAAATATTACTGTAAAAGACTCCTTGACCCAGTCATCATCATCATCATCTGTCTAGCCTTTTCCCAAATATGTTGTGGTCGGCTTCCAGCCTAACCGGATGCAGCTGAATACCAGTTTTTACATGGAGAGATTGCCTATCTGACCTCCAGAACCCAGTTACTGGGTAATACGATACCCCTCGGAAAGAGTGGTTGTCGCAGTTTCGGGCTTCTGACGACCCGTAACAAATGTCAAAGATGCACAAACACCCATGAATACACTCCACTCCACCACTCCACTCGTGATGCACTCCTTGACCCAGTATTGAATGAAAAATAGTTATAAGATGTAAATGATTTATTGTTTGTTTACCCGTTTGTTACCATATTTCGTTTATTTTTCTCTTCAAATTAAAGACACATTGCACAATTTTATATTGTAGTAAGATATGGCAGTGGGATATTTTCAAGTGTGGCTCATACCGCTTGCAATCGTCGAAAAGATGCCGTGGTATCAATAATTGCACTGAATCTATTATTTTGTTATTATAGATAAGATTGTTGATTTATTTTTAAGTATGATGCAATGCGACATACTTATTGATTTAGCTTTTTTTATGATGCTTCATTCTGAGTCATCAATTTATCATACATCAGCATTTTAACTCAATTCAGCTGAGAATGAATTGAAAATTTTAAATTATCATTATAATTGATTATACACCAGCACAAAATGCTTCCAGAATGAAATAAAACAATATTTGGAAAATTGAATTTAGGGCGCATGTTGATCTTGGAATGTTTAATTTATTTCTTTGTATTGTATTGGACTGTTTTCTAATAAATATTGAAAAGTGATGATATGAGTTTTATTATTAATGAAAATAAGTCATGTACCCAGCCATAAAAATACTTCTGATAGATGCTCATGCCTTCTCAGTATGAGTAGAGGCCGTTGCCTTGCAGTGCGCCACTAATAAGCTGGTATTAATCATTGACTTTATATTAAAGTATTTTTTTAAGTACTATCTGGCCTTCAATAGTTCTGGAAAACAGAGCACACTGGAAAGTCCGCAGTTTTGCCATGCTGATACCGAAAATTCAGAATTTGCCGTTCCCAGCATATTGCACATTCCAGATCCCAGAAAATTATAATTTGTCACTCATCAGTAGTCATCAGTTTACACAACAAAGGGTGGTATTGCAAGAATTTGATCTAATGTTACATTAATTACATTTTTTAGGGTTCCGTACCTCAAAAGGAAAAAAAAGGAGCCCATATAAGATCATTCTCTTGTCCGTCTGTCTGTCCGTCCGTGTGTCACCACCGATTTTTTCAGGAACGGGTGGACCTAGCAAGTTGAAATTTTAACCAGATACTGAGGTCTATAGTCCTATTAGGTGCATAACAATCAAGGTCCTGAGTCAACACGATAAAAGGATATGGGCAAATTTAGATTTTCGCTAAAACTTGTACGTACCAAAATTTACCTTAATTTTCAACTTTTTTAAATTTTCGCAATTTTCCCTTTACTTGTGCTGTAAGACCTTGCTTTTGACAAAAATTGACAATTCTAGGTCAACCGGAAGTTTTGTAGACTTGTCAATTTTGGAATAAAAGACTACGCGTATATATGCGTATGCGTGGGCGCTTTTAATTTTTAATATTACATTCTAGGAATTGTATTAATGTAGCATTTTATAAAAATGCTTCCATTTTTATGTGAAAGGTTTTTTAACCAGTTTTTAACTAGTTAAAGCCTTGAAATAAAAATATTTTTGAATTACCATATAGGTTTTCGACCCAAAACCTATATGGTAGTTCTCGTTGACCTAGAATCACGAAATTTGGCAAAAAGCAAGGTCTTACAGCAGAAAAAAAGGAAAAATTCCAAAAATTTTAAAAAGTTTGAAATTAAGGTAAATTTTGGTAGGTACTTACAAGTTTTTTGCGAAAATTTTGCCCATTTCTTTTTTATTATATCGGTATAATGGGTAGCTACCGAACCCCCGGCGCACGAGTTCGACTCACACTTGACCGGTTTTTCTGTTATGCTGCAATAATGTGACATTTGCTAAATGCACAAACCGTGCGAAGCCAAAACCCAAAAAAAAAAAACATTGAATCGCCAAACGTGACATTGGCTAAATGCACAAACCGTGCGAAGCCAAAACCCAAAAAAAAAAAAACATTAGACTCATTTATTTGCAATAATTTGCAATCCACTTTTTTATTCTTACTGAATTAATCAGGAAATATTTGGTTTGTAAACTTGTAACACTAATATAAATCGCCAGGTGCGTGCGAGTCAGAGACTGTTTGTCGATATCGATAGCAACAATTTAAGATTTAGTAAACCGTAAACGTAATATATGAGACACCCAATTTCTTTCTGGATAATAGGATCCAAAGCGTGGACGTTACCGGTAAGCGATCCCTAGGCTCTATTGTCACTATGGGAGTTCCACGGGGCTCAATTCTTGGCCCTTTTTTATGTATCATGTATATAAATGACCTACCTTGTCTTATACAGAACAGTAATGAAATAGTGTTATTTGCAAATGACATATCACTTTTATTTAAGCTTAAACGAAATAGACAGTTACTGACGATGTGAATAATGCTCTTGCTAAATTAGTGCATTGGTTTAGTGTTAATAATTTACTATTAAACACGAAAAAAACTAAATGCATTCGATTTCTGATACCTAACGTTAAGCAGGTGAAAACCAATGTATTAGTAAATGGGGCGGAATTGGATCTTGTGGACACCACTGTGTTCGTAGGTATTACTTAGGACTCGAAGCTACAGTGAGGCCCACATGTAACTAAAATGTCAAAGCGGCTAAGCTCTACAGCCTACGCGGTCTATAAAATCCGTCATTTGACTGATGTAGAAACAGCTCGATTAGTATATTTTAGTTATTTCCATAGTGTAATGTCGTACGGCATTTTGCTGTGGGGAAATGCAGCCGTCATTAAGGCTATATTTGTGCTGCAGAAACGAGCCATTCATGCAATTTATAACCTACCTTCCAGACATTGCCCTGCATTGTTAGTCTCACATAAAATTAAAATTATATAATGTTTGGACTTTAAAAGGGACCATGACCTCTGAGTTTGTTTCGGCTTTTCTTCTCAGGGAGCAGTCAGCTAGGAAATGCCGGCGCCATCTAGTTTTTAAAATATTGACGTGTAATAGTGTTTTTTAAGATCTACTTACATATAATATATAAACATTTCATTTCATTTGAAGTTTCTTATTAAATTAAGATTCATATAACTCAATGATATGACAACTGTTACCGCGCATATAATAATTTATAATTTTTACACAACACGTGGTTAATAATGGCATGAAAGAGTGGTGTAACATAGTATTACTGTACTCTGAGGTATTATCACAGGCCGAACACATTTTTCTAAAGACATTTGTGCGTACTGCATTTTTGCATTCAAATAATACTAAGGAGCTTATGTTATTTCTACAACTTATTCAAATCACATTGAGCTGTCATTGCATTGTTAAACAATTTGCCACTTAAGCGTTAAAAGATGCACTTATTCTTAATTAAATTAATATCTTATTATCTATTCAGGTTTAGGGTGGTATCATTATAGTGCGGTTCTAATTAGAACTTTCAGTCTTCCACTGTAATGTTATGCCAACTTACCAACATGAAATAATTCTAAAAAGAATAATAATTAGCTACCGTCACTCGGCGCTATCTTGTATGTACGTCAAAGTCAAAGTCAAAGCATTTATTTCAAATAGGCACATATATGGCACTTTTGAACGTCAACATTTACATTAAAATAGAATTGATTCTAGTCGCCTCTTCCAAAATGTAGTTTCGTATGGAGAAGAATGGGCAAGAAACTCCACCGTTACTCTTTTAAAATGATTTAACTACAATATTTACCTAACATACATTCATTGTATAATTATGTGTGAAAACGATGCATCCAGAACAAAATTACGTACGATTATTATACAAACGTAAATAGAAATCTCAAGTCAACATCCGACTACACATACGGCTAAAAACAAATGCAGTAAGAATCTGCCATGTCATCCCAAAAAAACTTGGCTTGTTACACCAAGTATCAAATCGTACAGTAGAGCACCAAGTGAACGGAGCTTTTCTATAATATTCTGTCTTCTTTTCTTATAAGAAATGTGCCGGTTAGTTAGAAACTAACTATACAAAAAAACAAAAACGAACTATCAAAAAATTACATGTAATGGCGTTTCACGTTTATTGTGCTAATGAACCTCCTGATAAAACAAATTGATAACCATCATACGCAATAAGATAAAATATTAATCAAATTACCACGATTTCTACACCTAATTACATTTTACAAATCACCGAATATGTTACTGCTGACGCAATATTCTATCGATACATTTATCAACCACACCCATCGATACACATCACTAGACCCACACATAATATTCTGAAAAACGCTGCAGATGTCATGGTCCAACCAATGACACAGCAGCACGCTACATGAGAGCGAATGCGATTGGTTGATAGCGGGAATATTCTAGAACAACCGAGTGACGTCGAGTGACGCATCCCCGCGCATATAAACTCCTCGGTGAAATTCCGACGCCATATTATTTCGTGAATAGAAGCCGTCAATCGCGCACGTTTCCTGAGTTACTCTACGAGTTAAGTCAACGACTGAGATAGTTATACATAAAATATCAAAAAGTAAGTATTCACGATAACTTTATTTTAAAACTGGTGTGTGTGCTAATGATTAATTAAAATTCGCTAAAATATTAAATTGCCGTGGTAAATTCGGGCTGTTACTATGAGAGATTTTAGGCGGCGGGAATTTCCTTCTTCGTTTCTATTATTTCGTGTGATTTTTTACTGAAACTCGAGTAATTGAGCTAGGAGCACCCTAATCTTATTGATTCTAAAAGGAATAACGTAGATTTCAAGGTTCCGCGTCTGTGAATACTTCGGTTTCTTTGTCCGAGTGTAGGCACGTGGTTCTACGGCAGGTGTTTTACTCCCAAGGTTTTTAATTCACGTTCTAATTACGAGTCTGAGTGCCGTTGTATCCTCGTTAACACGTTGGTGGACAGTAACGACCACAGGCGTCTAGGTAGCTAAAAGTGATACGACAGTACGCCTGTCAACGTCTGAGTTTTTACTTGCATAAAATCAGTACGCCACACGACGACTGATTTTCCATACTATAATAAAGAACGGCGTGTTGTACTGTCACCACAGGTATAATTAAGACTTTTGTACTGTCACTACCCACTTAAAAAAAAATCGTCAAAGAAAGTACCTCCACGCACTCTTTCAAAAAAGGACAATTTTAACCATGCGTTGTGACACTACGCCCGTAGGCAATGTATGAAAATAAATAGTGTCACAGTAGCCGTAACCAGTGAGATAGTACTGTCCACCAACGTGTTAATATTTCTACACTACACTTTCTGGAAAGTTCCGTCCCCGCACCGTATCGATTCTTTGTGTAATGGCCGCCGATGTATTTTCCGCCTTGTAACGCCTAGCCAGTGGCAGTTGCGATTGAAAAACCTTTTGTTGTTTCATACCTTTAGATTTAGTTTCCCCACGTGTAAATTTGAATGAAGTACGTCAGTACTTATTCAAACTCAAACTCAAACTCAAACTCAAAGCATTTATTTCAATTAAACCATTTACAGGCACTTTTGAATTGTCAAAAAGTCGATCAGTTGGAAAGTTGAAGCTAGTTGCCCATTCCAAAACGTAGATCTCTATGGAGAAGAACGGGCAAGAAACTCCACGGACACTCTTTTAAAATCAAGTTGAAATATTACAAAATCTTGGGAACATTATTCTTGTTGCTTCTGTATGTGAGAACAATGTAAAAAAAATGTAATTATAAACAATTCTAAATACAAGATAAAAGTAAGCCCTGGAAGTTAGGAGATGACCAGTCTCAACCGACAGCGCCCGTTCACGAACTTGACGCGTGGATCAGCACCATCCAGCTCAACCATTTTGTAGGGAACCGAATGATCCAACACACGCGCCACCATCAGTGAGACATTTATGTGAGCATGACATACTCTCAACTGCCATGCTTTTTCAAGTCAACGTACATCATAACAACACAATAAACGGATGCATGGTACTCACATTTACAAAATTCAAACAAAATGCTTCTAAATTATACAAAACCTATAGTTTGCAATCTATTTGAAATATTAATAAAATTTGATTTCCTAAAAGAAAGAAAAAACATTTAATATTAGATAAGCACCTACCATAATGGCGGCACTTAACCTCCAAATGCGGTTTCTCGATGCCCATTTATGTATTTAGATGTAAAGGTCGTGTCATTCAGCCTATTTTAACACTGAATATTATTTGTTTCAGATGGCAGCAACTAAAGCACCCGCTGTAGGTATTGACTTGGGTACCACTTACTCATGCGTGGGTGTCTTCCAGCATGGTAAGGTGGAGATCATCGCCAACGACCAGGGCAACAGGACCACGCCCTCATATGTCGCGTTCACAGACACCGAGCGTCTCATCGGAGATGCCGCCAAGAACCAGGTGGCGATGAACCCTAACAACACAATTTTCGGTAAGTTTCTAACGTCTCATACAAGTTAGGGCCTACGATAGACTGTGTAGGCATTTTGTTTAAATAAATTCAAAACCGGGAAAGCATTCCAACTGATAATAAAACCATTAAAAAAAAATCCCGATTACTATTTTACATAGGAAGCGATAAAGTAATCAGTCGGTTCGGCAACACGTGAATATCGTGATAGCGTGTTGACTGGCCTCGCGAGGAGGGCGCGGGGCGCGTCGTCCGACTCTTACTGGCCGGTTGAAATCTTAGATACAGGAAATGGGTCATGCAATCAATACGCACAAGATCTAGTTCATTCAACTTACTATCTCAATGATGAAACTAGGTCTCTAATTCAACTGCATTTGAACAAAGAAACAAGAAACTGAGTTTAGTTAGTCAATTAATAAAGCTGATTGAAGGCCTTACTGACCCTCGTAACAGCCTGCTTAGAAACAACAATAGAAGGATTTGTAGGTGTCTATGCATGAGTCATTGTATAAACAGCTATGATCATAATTTCACTAGGTAGTTATCAACGACTAATCCCCTTTTAGATAATCCATCCACTAAATGATTCATATATATTGATGAGTCATCCGAACTCTCGTCTAGGGTAAAGTCTTTAAATGTGAAGAACAAGGTCAAATAAAAACGGATGCATTAGGTATAAATATCTTATAGGTATGTTAGAATTGGTTTTCGTATTACTGTATTTTCATGATGATATCCAATATACTAGACTAGAGTCTCTGAACATATTGAATGATAAAAGTATTCTGAGAAATTATTTCACATGTATGGAATAAACATTGAATGGAATAGTATTTTCAAGTTTCTTTTGCTTGTTACAGATGCCAAACGTCTCATCGGACGCAAATTCGAAGATGCCACTGTACAAGCCGACATGAAGCACTGGCCCTTTGAGGTAGTCAGTGACGGTGGCAAACCAAAGATCAAGGTAGCATACAAAGGTGAAGATAAAACCTTCTTCCCTGAAGAAGTTAGCTCAATGGTGCTCACCAAAATGAAGGAAACAGCTGAGGCCTACCTCGGCAAAACAGTGCAGAATGCAGTAATCACGGTTCCAGCGTACTTCAATGACTCACAGAGGCAAGCCACAAAAGATGCGGGTACCATCTCTGGTTTGAACGTTCTCCGTATCATCAATGAACCGACTGCTGCTGCGATTGCGTACGGCCTTGACAAGAAGGGGAGTGGAGAACGTAACGTATTGATTTTCGATCTCGGCGGCGGTACCTTCGACGTGTCCATCCTGACCATCGAGGATGGTATCTTCGAAGTAAAGTCCACCGCTGGTGACACGCATTTGGGAGGAGAGGACTTCGACAACCGCATGGTGAACCACTTTGTGCAGGAGTTCAAGAGGAAGTACAAGAAGGACCTCGCCACCAACAAGAGGGCCCTTCGGCGATTGCGCACTGCTTGTGAAAGGGCGAAGAGAACTCTCTCCTCGTCCACACAGGCTAGCATTGAAATCGACTCTCTGTTCGAGGGTATCGATTTCTACACGTCCATCACTAGGGCTCGTTTCGAAGAGCTGAACGCCGATCTGTTCAGATCCACCATGGAGCCTGTGGAGAAGTCCCTTCGTGACGCGAAGATGGACAAGTCCCAAATCCACGATATTGTACTTGTAGGTGGTTCTACTCGTATTCCCAAAGTGCAGAAGCTCCTTCAAGACTTCTTCAATGGCAAGGAGCTTAACAAATCCATCAACCCCGACGAGGCCGTAGCTTACGGTGCCGCAGTCCAGGCTGCCATCTTGCACGGTGACAAGTCTGAGGAGGTTCAGGATCTGCTGCTGCTCGACGTGACTCCGCTGTCGCTCGGTATCGAAACCGCCGGCGGTGTCATGACCACCCTCATCAAGCGCAACACCACCATCCCCACCAAGCAGACCCAGACCTTCACCACCTATTCGGACAACCAGCCTGGAGTACTCATCCAGGTGTTCGAGGGCGAGCGCGCCATGACCAAGGATAACAACTTGCTCGGAAAGTTCGAGCTGACCGGCATCCCTCCCGCGCCGCGCGGCGTGCCGCAGATCGAAGTTACCTTCGACATCGACGCTAACGGCATTCTTAACGTGTCTGCCATTGAGAAGTCGACTAACAAGGAGAACAAGATCACTATCACCAACGACAAGGGCCGTCTATCTAAGGAGGAGATCGAGCGCATGGTCAACGAGGCCGAGAAATACAGGACTGAGGACGAGAAGCAGAAGGAAACAATCCAGGCTAAGAACGCCCTGGAATCTTACTGCTTCAACATGAAGTCCACCATGGAGGACGAGAAGCTCAAGGACAAAATCTCCGACTCCGACAAACAGACGATCCTGGACAAGTGCAATGACACCATCAAATGGCTGGACTCCAACCAGCTGGCTGACAAGGAAGAGTACGAGCACAAGCAGAAGGAGCTGGAAGGCATCTGCAATCCTATCATCACCAAGATGTACCAAGGAGCGGGTGGCATGCCCGGCGGTATGCCCGGCGGCATGCCCGGCTTCCCTGGCGGCGCTCCCGGCGCGGGAGGCGCGGCCCCCGGAGGCGGCGCCGGCCCTACCATTGAGGAGGTCGACTAAACATTCCAACAGATTATACAGCAAGATTCTACTGATATTGCAGTATTCAACTACAGTACAGTGTCTCCAATAAATGAATGAAACTCACTCCAGTATTTTTTATTCCAACATATTTTTACTTTCATTCTTAGAGCACCACACAATATCTAAGATAGCCTGCCTAAATCAAGACTGCATTTAGCAGGCCAGTTGAGCAATGTCTGGAAATACTGCTATTCAAACCGAACGCAGTACAGACTGATCTCGCTACGTCACTAGCGCATCCACACCGAAGTACCTTTTGTAAAGCAACATGATAACATTTAGTAACTTTCTATAACTTTTGCGGCCAGTAAAACAGCGTTAGATTAGACATGGCGAAATAGCTCACTGAAAAGAGAAAAGAGCGATTACGTCGCTGTGCTTGCGAAATCCGCTATAGATAAACAACCCGACTTTTCAGGAGAAACAAAAAACTTTCCCAAACTGATATGAGGGCTATTATTACAAATTGAAGTATTCAGTTTTAGGTAGACATGCGCAAAACAGTGCGTTATAAAGTAATGTAATATGACATTACTTTTCGTACCGAGTAATGTTACATTACACCATGACTTCAAACATGACGCGTAATGACGCATCACGCGCGATGGCTATTGTAATGAAATGCTCGCGCGTTTCGTATCGTACCGAGGAATGTTGCATTACACCATGACTCAAAACATGATGCGGAAGATGCGGAATGACGCATCACGCGCGATGGCTATTGTAATGAAATGCTCGCGCTGTAGAAGATATACATAATTATGAATTCAATCGAAAGGACATCCAGTAATAAACATGGATTGCAATATTTATTATTGACCATGACTGTGAATTTTGGCGTATTTAAAATCGATTTTATGTACTTACAATGATTGTTTCGTGATGATTCTTAATTTCATTCGCAATCATTCTTTTCGTCGCCATAGTAACACAAGATATTTTCACACTTACGTAGTAATAATCTATTTATTTACAGTTTTAAGTTATTTCTTTAAATATCACTCAATACCTCCATTAATTAATAATGATAACACAATCGTAAACACAACACTCAGTTTTATATTTGTTTCGTGTTACTGTTTTATTTTGTATCGTATGGCGGGCGCGGCAAAATGTAATGTCATAGGTCATAGGATTTCGGAGTCATGATAATTTAAAAAATAAGAAATATAATTATGATATAAATAAACATCGCAGCATAGGCAGTCCGCGTTGTCAGTAAAACGTAAACCTTATTTCTTGAAAGATACGGTTCTAAATAATAGTTCACTTATTTCGTTGCCAGCCGATCGGCGCGCGGCGCATGCTCCTTCTCACTTGCACACAGTACAGCGAAAATTACCGAGATAATACGATGTTTCTTACGAACGCCGAACAGCGCGTCACAGCCCGCGCGTCATGTTTGAGAGTCATGTGTCATGCTTAATTTGGTCGAGTCATGTGTAATGCTACAGTACGCGGTCGGGTTATATGACGCGTAATGCATCACTCGCATTACTTACACAAGTCTAGTTTTAGGTAAATTTAACAGCGTGTGGAAGCTGATCGCGCGTGTGTGGTTAGTGATATACGCTACTCACACATGCTAACCGTTATGATTCTCGGACGCCCAGGAACAAACCGGCACAGGCTTCAAGTACAGAATAACCGAGCTTAAAGCTAAAGCCCGGTGTCCGTTAAAATGGCGCGGCCACGGCGTATTTTCGAAAAAAGAATTTACCAAGATTTTGTAATTTGTCAAAGTTATGGTTAAAAAGTTATAAGGGTTTGGACGTGGCCGCACCATTGAAACGCGGAGAACCACGCGGCTACGGAGATCTTTAAAACTAAGCGTTGCAGAGACCTGAAATTTAGGTAAATGATAGATTGAATTTGTAAAAAAATTGTAAAAATATATAAAAAAATCCTAGGTTTATATTTTAGGAGCTGTAGTACGGTTTTGCGTTGAAATAAGTCGTGATTATCAATCGAAGAAAGTAAGTAGTAGCGAGATTTTTTGGTAAACAACAACTATTATATGTAGAACTACCGATAATAGGTTTAAAAAAAAAATCGTTTTATAAAGCTTTTTTTTTTTGTGTTTTGGCTTCGCACGGTCTGTGCATTTAGCCAGTGTCAAGTAATTTTTCTTTTCCATCAAGTAAATGGCCCTATATCGGGCACGAAGTTACAAAACAGTCATAGTCGTCTTTAGTCAGTCAAGTCAAGTTATTGTAAAGCGGTAGTAACTTTACAACAACCTAATAGGAGTTTTTGGGGGGAACACGAAAAATCCACGTTAGTCACTTATTTTCACCTTCACTACATTTGTGCACTCACACGTAATTAAATTGCATAATTCCCTACCAAAATTAAACAATTTTATTCGCTATTTCACAAAATTTCATGAAAATAAAAAGTCGTGCGACATGTTCCAACGCGATCCCGCCAAAAACTCTTTATAAAGCTTTAAAATACGTTTTGAATTTTTCGTTAGGGTGACCATAACTTATTGCTTACAGAAAACTTTCCACCTATTTTGTTAGAAATTATATCTCAAGGATTCTAAATTGAATTAAATTAAACGATTAGATATAAAAATATAATATGTTTAGTTCTTTAAAAATCACATTAATAAGAGATCATTTACTAACACTAAGTTAAAAGTAACTAAATTAACTAAAAAAAGTTGTTGCAGATGGGTGCTGATTCCCACTGTGAAGTTTAGTTTGAAATTACCCTGTTTTCTTTTTAAATGGATAAGTTTTTAACCAGTGCGCAAACTGTAATTATGAATTCAGCATAATATATCATTGTAGACCCCCAGCACAGAAATTTTTCGTCGGTTATACAAAAAAAATCAGCTGTTTCATAAAAAAGTGCACGCCGTTTAAATGTATGGAACAGCATTATTTAAAAACCAGGGTAATTTTAAACAAAACTTTACATTTGGAAACAGCACCCATCTGCAACAACTTTTTTGACAAGGAACGGATCCAAATTTCAAAAACATAGGCGTTTCATACGAGGTAACCTCATTAGACACCCCTCCTGGTGTCATATGACACGCTATGGCGCAAGCTCGAGGGTGAGACAGATTGCAGTCCGGAAGTTACATCTATTTTTAGGTATTGGTACAACAACCAGAAAAATAGTGTCAGATGGGCAGGCTCTTTCTCGGATGTGTACAGGTTGCAGTGCGGGGTGAGACAAGGTGGACTGACGTCATCAAAGCTCTTCAACTTGTACATTAACCGGCTTGTCGGTGAGCCCAGCAGTGCCAATGTCGGGTGCTACATAGACGGCGTTTGTCTCAACAATATCAGTTATGCCGATGACATGGTGCTGCTGAGTCCATCGATCGGCGGTCAGCGTAAGCTGGTGCGGATTTGTGAGTCCTATGCAGAGGACCAAGGGCTCAGATACAATGCGAAGAAAAGTGAACTCCTAGTATTTAAGGGGCGGGGCAAAAATTACGTGACTGTACCTACAGTCACCTTAGCTGGTACCCCTTTAAATAAAGTCGCTCAGTTCAAATATCTGGGCCACTGGGTTTCCGAGGACCAACAGGATAACGCGGATGTGGAAAGGGCACGTAGGGCGTTGGCTGTCCGGTGTAATATGTTGGCCCGCAGGTTCGCGCGTAGCAGTAATCAAGTGAAAGTGAGTCTTTTTAAGTCTTACTGCCAAACACTATACACGTGCAGCCTGTGGGTTAATTACACACTTGCGTCATACAACGCCCTGCGTGTTCAATACAACAACGCGTTTAGGGTGCTGCTGGGGCTGCCACGATTCTGCAGTGGTTCGACTATGTTCGCAGAGGCGCACACTGATGGGTTCCATGCTGTTATAAGGAAGCAGTGTGCGTCGCTGCTGAGTCGTGTTAGGTCCAGTAGCAACAGTTTGTTAAGCGTGTTCGTGGACAGGTGGGACTCACCACTGCTGCGCCACTGGATACGTTTGCATACTGCACTGTGAGCAATGGTCAGTTCCTCCCGGTCCTAATTGTGTGCAACTATGTCATTAACTGTTTTTATTTTATGTGATGTTTTATTTAATTTTGATGTGAACTTATTTTTTAAATGATTGTGTATGGAATTATGGATTTTTAATCTGAAATAAATGGTTATTTATTTATTTATTTATTTATTAGATTTGGTTTGTTTGAAATGTCATTTTTTTTGCAAAATTTCGACAAATGTTCCTTCCCATGCCAGCCCAGCCAGCCGTGCCAGTCAGTCCTTAGCCATGAGGTCGTATAAATAAAAAAAATGTCTTAGTGTAAGTAAATAATCTCTGATTAATGTGATTTTTAAAGAAATAAACATCCTTCCCATGCCAGCCCAGCTAGCCGTGCCAGTCAGTCCTTAGCCATGAGGTCGTATAAATAAAAAAAATGTCTTAGCGTAAGTAAATAATCTCTGATTAATGTGATTGTTAAAGAAATAAACATATTATATTTTTGTATCTAATCGTTTAATTTAATTTAATTTAGAACCCTTTAGATATAATTTCTAACAATAGCTGGAAAGTTGCCTGTAAGCAATAAGCTATGGTCACCCTAACGAAAAATTCAAAACGTATTTTAAGGCTATAAAAAACGACAATTGTTTGTTTTTTACCTATTATCGGTAGTTCTACATATTAATAGTTGTTGTTAACAAAAAAAATCTCGCTACTACTTACCTACTTTTTTCGATAATATCACTGTCAAGTGGTGCCAGATGTCAAAGTGAAAGTTCTTCTATGAGTTCCATTCTAAGAGCCCCTTCACACTAGCGCCTGTCCAGCGTAGGCGTTCGAAGAAAGTATGCGGAGCACAGACGCCGCGCCAGCGCCACGCGTGCGTCGCGTTGTCGTGGCGTTTCTTCTGCAGCTAATTGAACGCTGCGCAAGCGTGGCGCAGACGTCACACAGTTTCGTTCTCAGATCGGTAGGTATTATCATTAACAAAATAGATTCCGAGGAGGAAACTCGATTGTACGTGACACCGCAGTAACGCGGCGCATGCGTCGCGCACCCGCGACAGTAGCGCTGCGTACTCATGTGCCCTAGCAGAGACGCCGCGCATACGTTCATCGAACGCCTACGCTGGGCAAACGCTAGTGTGAACGGGCTGTAACACTGCTTTGTAAATTCGAACGTCTGTAGGTACTGTTTTTAATGAAATACACTATTAACAATGAATATGTAATAATATTTTTTGATTTACTTGTATATTATTATTTTAAAACTTAGCTTTTAAATGATGGAAATATTGGAAAAAACAAAAGATAAGTGAGTAATTCTATTTAATCTGAAATTTATCTCAATGAATATGCAGTGTTGAGTATGGCAAGTTTATATCCACATTTTTCTCATGAACCAATATCATGACGAAAATGTGGACATAAACTTGACGCGGTCGCATAAATCAAATCAAATCAAATCAAATCAAAATATTTTATTTCACATAAACCTGCAAGGCACTTATGAAACGTCAGAAGCTAGGTGCACGGTTCCAATTTGTCGCTTCCTATGGAGAAGAGCCGGCAAGAAAATCCACGGTTACTTTTTTAAAAATAATTGGGTTTTACAATGTTTTCAAATTACAGTGATAATAGGTATGGGAGGACAGTGCAGGCCTGTCAATAAGTACCAGGTACTTAGAGGAATGAAAATAAAGAATAGAAAATCGTCTATAAATCTAGTCTGTAAGGCCTACAATGTTCTCCCATTCACAATATGTAAAAGAAAAAAATTAGTACGATCAACCTATTTGAACAAAGTGACATGATTTTCATGAGAATCACTAATAAATAGTTGATATTTGAAGCGATATATAATATCAAAAATGACGAGAATATGTCAGAAAGTGTAAAAAATAAAAATAATAAAAATTAACATTGTAATTTGGAAGCAGTTAATAGACTCTCACAAAGTTATGCTGTTAATAAGGTACCAGGGAAGCCACATGTGCAGAAGGAATTAATGCCAAACTTCCCTGTCTTCAACGTAGTCTTTTATCTTATAATATGCTTTTTTGATAAGGACACGTTTGATGTGAGTTTTAAACTTTCCATCGCTAAGTTCTGTAACCAACTTTGGCAACTTGTTATAGAAGCGTATACTGTTTATTAGAAATGACTTGCTAGTTTTAGTTAATCTAAATTTTGGAATCACAATTTCATCTTTACTACGTGTATTTAGATTATGGAAGTCGCATCTTTTATTGAAAAGATCTAAGTTTTTACGAACATACAAGATATTTTCTAGGATATAAAGAGAAGGCAGAGAGTATTTCAATTTCATTGAATTTGTTTCTAAGAGACTCGCGAGGCCCCATTTTATAGATTGCGCGGATTGCCCTCTTTTGTAAAATGAAAATTGAATCTACGTCAGCTGCCGATCCCCACAGCAGAACGCCATAAGACATAATACTGTGAAAATAAGCAAAGTATACTAACCTAGCTGTGGCTACATCAGTCAACTGCCTTATTTTTCTTACTGCGTAAGCAGCTGAGCTTAATCTACTTGAGAGAGCTCTAATGTGGGCACCCCATTGCAATTTTGAATCTAAAGTAATTCCTAGAAATACAGTTTCGGAAATAGCATCTAGTTTCTTGCCATCAAATTTTAAATTTAGACCTACTTGGGGTACATTTGGTAATGAGAACTTAAGACATTTAGTTTTGTTTGCATTGAGTAAAAGATTATTAGCCGCAAACCATTTCGAGAGAACAACTAGACTATCGTTGACATGTAAGACATCCGTATCTTTTCTATCTATTCTAAAAATAAGAGAGGTGTCATCAGCGAATAAAATTATATCCGAGAAGTTTGCCATAAAAATAAAATAATAATGTTTGGTAAAAGTTTACGTGCATAATGCATTTTCCTTTTCATTATAGTAATATTTGGAACAAAAGATGAACTTATTTTGATCTGGGTAGCTTAGCGTGTAGAGCTATTTACTATGAGTTCCACGATATTTAATTCAAATGTTGTTTTATTATTTTAATACTTTTTTGCCACATGAATAATGCAATGCATAATAATAATGCATGATACTTGCGATTATGTAATCTTATAATTGTAGGTATAGTTTTGAGTTTGTATAAGTTCATCGTCTGATAAACTTGAACTTTCACTGAGCGATCTTAATGCCACTTTAATATAAATACAGTCAACGTTACTACTCATTATACAGATAAATGCACAGTGATTTATGTTAGCTAATAGCTCAAACAGACCCTGAATAAATTGAACCTACAACAGTACAACTTTGATGAAATGACAATTACTTTAGCTTTCACACCAGCTTAATGAGCAGTAAAAGTTAGAGGCAAAAGTAACAGTTAAAGCAACAGCTAAACTTGTGAAAAAACAAATTTAACCGTCACTTTGACTTTGGAACGTTACTTTGGCTGGTTACTTTTGATGAAGAAACTGACCGTTAGTAAGTAACCTTAGTTATTAAATACTTTTTGTTTGAATTCGAATTAGTGGTTTTAAACTATTATTTTAGTTATAGTAGGTACCTACCTACCTACTATAACTAAAATAATAGTTTAAAAAAACTAAAAAAACACGCTTTAAAAGCTAAACTAAAAAGTAGAAAATAATTTAATTCTATTAAAAAGCGTGGGGTGCTTGATATTAAATTATTTTCTACTTTTTAGTTTGGCTTTTAAAGCGTGTTTTTTTAGTTTTTTTAAAACTATTATTGCTTTTCTATTTTTTAGTTTTGCTAACTACAAAAGCGTGTTTTTTCCTAATTTTTTTTAAATTATTGAATTGTCATAGGTCCTCGATCAGTCTACAAAGTTTAAATGAAATCTGACCGTTTAAAGTGGGTCAAAATAGCGTCCAAAGGAGTCGGTTACATACAAACAAACATACAAGTGAAGCTAATAAAGCGTGTAAAAAGTGAAAAATAAAAACTTTTTCCAAAAAAAACAACCGACTTCCGAAGTCTTTTTTCTGTATACGATTTTTTATATGTTACTCGTATTTGCGAAATTAAAAAAAAACTTTTTCCAAAAAAAACAACCGACTTCCGAAAAAACACTACAAAGTGAAAAATAACTTTAATTTCGGAAGGCGGTGACAAAAAATTTAAATACATATCCAAAGTCACCGCCTTCCGAAATTAAAGTTATTTTTCACTTTGTAGGTAGTGTTTTTTCGGAAGTCGGTTGTTTTTTTTGGAAAAAGTTTTTTTTTTAATTTCGCAAGTACGAGTAACATATAAAAAATCGTATACAGAAAAAAGACTTAGCATCGATATTTAAAACGATCCTTTTTTTTAAACGAAATGTTGTTAGCTGTATTAGATATGGATTAATCTTTTCTATAACTATTTACAATATTTTTACTATTTAGTGTAATCTTAATACTAATCCTCATAAATGTTACCAGCATAAATAAACATTATTCTAACATACATATTGCATTAAAAGGAAATCAGGTATTATTTACACAAGCGTTTTAACAGTTTGAACGTGGCCGCGCCATTGAAACCAGGAGAACCTCGCTGCCACGGAGATCTTTAAAAATAAGCGTTGCAGAGACCTGAAATTTAGGTAAATGATAGATTGAATTTGTAAAAATATAGAAAAAAATCATAGGTTTATATTTTAGGAGCTGCAAGACTATAACCTCATGACCGCGTCATTGAAACGGTGAAAAACACGATATCGCCGATATCTCGCTGAAAAAACATCGCTTGCAGATGTCTGAAGCTTTTTGTAAAACCTAGATTTGAATTTGTCGAAATTAGTAAAAATACAACAAAAAATCCTAGGTTTATATTTCAGGATCTGTAAGACTAAAACCCCATGGCCGCGCCATCGAAACGGTGAAAATCACGTTATCGCCGATATCTCGTTGAAAAAGCAGCGCAGAGGGCTGAAGTTTTTTGTAAAACCTAGATTTGAATTTGTCGAAATTAGTAAAAATACAACAAAAAATCCTGGCTTTATATTTCAGGAGCTGTAGTACGGTATTGCGTTGAAATAAGTCGTGATTATCTATCGAAGAAAGTAAGTAGTAACGACATTTTTTTTGTAAACAACAACTATTAATATGTAGAACTACTGACAATAGGTAAAAAAACAATTATTTCGTTTTATAAACCCTTAAAATACTATTTAATATTTGAAGGCTCTGTAAAACGGAATAATTGTTTTTTTTTTAAATATTATCGGTATTTCTACATATTAATACACACCGAGCTTCCTCGTACAGATCAGCCTTACTTCTTTATGGCAACACGGTTCATTCAGTTTCATCGTGCCCTAATTTATAAAAAGTTTACCGTTCATAAACAACAGTGAAAAAGGCAGATGAAAAATTGCTAGGCACAGTTTCAAAGTTCTACATGTCTAATAGTAATAGTATAAGGTTGACTTGGCCTCGCTTTGCGCACGCATGTCACATAGTTTGCAGGTGTGTACAGCGGCGGAGTACAGCATTTCAAGTGGACACTGTCAACCTCCAACATGGTGTGCCCTTTTTCCAAGATGATTTGTTGAATTTCCACCGACTTCAGCTTCGAAACATCTGCCAAAGCACTAGACAAAACCCTATTCCGGTTTTGGTAACCACAACCATCCGATGTTAGACTAATTTTTTTATAGCCTTTGGTGGCATAAAGCTCCACAAATGTTATGATGCATGTAACAAATTCA
This sequence comes from Polymixis lichenea, assembly GCA_949091785.1. Taxonomy (NCBI): domain Eukaryota; kingdom Metazoa; phylum Arthropoda; class Insecta; order Lepidoptera; family Noctuidae; genus Polymixis; species Polymixis lichenea. The sequence continues at coordinate 501,527 of OX420934.1, read as the reverse complement.
TTGCACGTAACACCACCGTCACCTTCCTGCCAAACAAACACAAATACATCTTTTGTGTTATTTATTATGTGTGTTTGTTACCTCATAACTTTCGACTGGGTGAACCAATTTTGATGATTCTTTTTTTAGTTGAAAGCTGGTGCTTCCCGTGTTATTTTTTTGTTTTGAAAGTTTTTTAAAAATTAGAGAGTATAATACATTTAGATTGGACAGAGACGATGGTTATGGTGGTGTTGCTATTATGACTCATGGCTCGGTAAAGTCTGTTGTGTGTCGTACGCAAAGTCGCAACCCTGGTATTGAATTGTTACATATTAGAATTCTTAATTGTCAGCATATTGAGAATATAATTTCCGTTTATTGCCCTTCGACTGTATGCACCACTCAAAATGATTGGGACGCGATCTTTTCTCTTGGGAACGCTAAAACTCTTATCTTGGGAGATTTTAACGAGCGTCATTCTAATTGGTCTGTAAGAACTGATCGGCGTGGCTTCGAAATATTGGACGCCATGTTAGATTATAATTTCATTCATTTGAACGATGGTAGCTTTACTAGAATCAGAATGGTTGATGGAGTTCTCCAGCAATCTAGCCCTGATATTTCATTTGTTTCTTCAGATCTTTCTTTATTATTTATGTGGAAACCAACAAATGGATTACTCGGAAGTGATCATTTAATTATTAAATTAAACTGTGTTCTTAATATTAATCATGAATACCAAAACAGAAGAAATTTGATTAAAAAAAAAGCTGATTGGACTTTATATGCTGCATTTATAGACGATTATTTACAAAATTGCATAACTTTCCAGGATCCTCAGGAGTTATATGACCTAGATATAATATTATGCAAGAAGCTGCGGACAAATATATTCCCTATATTAAAATTCCTCAAAATATTTGCGATTCATTTAAGCCAAAACCATATTGGTCTTCAGAGTTGTCCAAGGCTGTCGCGGAGCGGCGCTTGGCTCTTGCAAATCTGAGAGGTTGCCCCTCTCCAAGAATTTAGATATTCTCCAAGAAAAAATAAGCACTGCTCAAAGGCTTATCCGCGGGGCTAGGTGTAAATCTTTTCAACAATTTTGTTCATCTGTAGATGAAACCTCTTCAGCATCCGAAATGTGGCGCAAGATGAGGTGGTTAAAATGTCGGCAAGTTCCTAGCGTCAGTGTGGATAAAGAAAAAGCGGAGCGCCTGCTTACGGACCTTACCCCGGATTTTCTTTGTCCCTCGCAGCCTCCTTTTAATTCTAATAATGCAATGCTGGAGTCGCCAATTTCAATGTCAGAATTAGTCAACTGTATTAAGACTACTGACATAGCTCCTGGGTCAGATCAAATTTCCTTTTCCATAATCAAACACCTTCCGTGTTCCGGTAAATATATATTACTTTTAATATATAATCATTGTTTTTCCTTCGGTTTTGTTCCCTTACAATGGCGTCAAATTAAAATAGTTCCAATTCCCAAGTATAGTAATTCAACTTCATCCTTACGTCCTATTTCCCTGATATCTTGTATTTGTAAAATCTTTCATGCTATTCTGGGTAAACGTACAGAGTGGTTTTTCGAAAAACAATGTCTGTTTCCTGAGGACATGGTGGGTTTTTGTAAGGCACGATCTTGTCTGGATAACCTTTCGCGGTTGGTTTCTGAAATTGAACTAGGATTTTCTAAAAACTTGGTTACAGCAGTGTGTTTTATAGACATCGAAAACGCTTATAACAATGTTGATATTCCTTGCCTGTTACGTATTCTGGATGAATTTGGCGTTGGATCAAAAATTTGTATCTATTTGTGGTCCTTTTTATCAAATAGACATCTTAAAGTGGCGACGTACGATTGTGAGATTGCTAGATTTACTGGCCGTGGGCTAGCTCAAGCTCCTTTGGCTCCACTTTTATTTAATATTCTAACACTGCACATATGTAAGAATGTAGGCCAGGTTAATATCTCTCAATATGCTGATGAGTTTGTGTTATATTCAACAAAAAGTAATTTCGAATCAGCGTTTGATGAACTGCGGTGTGCTTTGCGATATACCAAAGTGTTAATTGATAAGTTGGGTTTAACTATGTCCCCAAATAAAAGTAAGATTTGTGTTTTTAAAAAAGGTTGCTTTAGGAGGTCTATCAACTTTGATTTTGATGATACTTCAATAGAAGTCGTTAATAATGTGAAATATTTAGGTCTGTGGCTGGATAGTTCATTAAGATGGGGTAAACATATCAATGAAACCTCGCAGAAGGTAGTGAAATTCATTAATTTACTTAAGGTTTTATCTGGTCCGGGATGGGGGACTTCACCAAAAACACCTAAGACGTTTATATATTTATATTATTCGAAGTAGAATTGAATATGCCACTTTCTTATTTGACTGTAGTTGTAATTCTAAACTAATAAAATTAGATAGGGTCCAGAACCAGGCATTGCGTGTTGTTGGCGGATTTATAAGGAGCACCCCGATACCTACATGTGACGGAAGGCGAGTTATGCCTTCCGCCACTTCACATTCGTCGGAGATACTTAGCTATCAAATTTATGTTAAAATCAAAATCTTTTGTAAACAATAAAACTATAGAATCATTAAAAAATCTTTCACGTGTTACAAGTTCAAACTATTGGCAGAACAAAAAGTTGCCACTACTAATTGAAATCCTTTTACATTATAACTCTTTTCCAATACACTCAATTGCTCAACTTGGAATGTTTTCACTTGATAGATGGATTAGTAGTATAGATTTTTCTCATATAGTCTTCGATAAAATTCCTAGTATTTCTAAAGCTAAGCGCCATTACAGTACTTTACAAATAAAAACTTATGTACTTCATATATTCAAGAACAATATTCAGGCTATCATACGATTTTTACTGACGGTTCCAAAGATAAACATTTAGGAGGCTCTGCCTTTTTGGATCCCAATTCTTTTAATCATATGAAGCTTAAGATTAAGAAGAGATTCAGATATTTCTATAATGCACATTGAATTGATTGCGATATTGTAAGCTTTGTCCTATATCCTAACAATTAATGGTGATAAATTTGTGATTCTAACAGATTCCAAAAGCTCGCTGCAACACTTGGCTCGGCACACTTCTCACATGCGAGGTACTCCGACAGCCTACACGATATATGAATTGCTCTTAAAGCTTCAATCTAATTCTAAAACAGTAAATGTCTTCAATGGATCCCGTCGCATTGGCAGATAGAAGAGAATGATAAGGTTGATATGCTCGCCAGGACTATTTTGGAAAGGCTAAGAGAAAGTGTTTCGATCTTTGGCAGGAGTATTTTGATGAGAGATCAAAAGAAAAAGGGATATGGTATCGAACGATCCAGCCAGAGATTTCTCGGGTTCCGTGGATTGATTGTGCCCACAACAAAAACCTTGTTACCTTATTCTTATTGCCTTAAGACTTCGTTCCGGGCATATTCCTTCAAATAAGTTTTATTATTTAATGAAGAAAGTTTTGTCTCCAAACTGTGATGTTTGTGGAGTAGTTGATGATGTGGTTCATATCCTGTTGGAGTGTGTCCGGAATGAGAATACTAGAATTATTGTTTTAGGACGACATCAAAGTTATGATATTGGCTTATGTAATACCATCCTCGCTTTTCCATTGTCTGATAAGGTAAAACAACTGTACAAGTTAGTTATAAGGTAGATCGTAATCAACATTTTGTGACTTTCTGCACTGGGCGATGTGGTCGCTAAGCGACAAAACCCTTCAAATAAATTTAAAAAAAAACTAAGTATTTATTGTTCTCATGTAAGTGACGATTGTCTTAATGGGAATAAAGTTCTTTAAACCGAATGATGCGATCTGAAGTATTCCGAAGGGTGCCGAAGGAGCCGTTCGGCTGGTGACTTCGGTCGGTCGTCAGTGCCTCGCTGTAGTACCTACTGTAAAGCGCGAATTACACAGAAACGGCGTGAGGTGAAGGCGCGGCGTACGCAGTACATTTTGTATTAAAACGTTAAACGTTTTTATACAAATTGTACTGCGTACGCTAAGTACTGAGCTAGTGAGTCTGAGTGAGCTAACTGAGCTACTGACCTAGTGAGCGAGTGAGTGAGCGAGAGCGACGTCAATCGAAAAGAGGTATCTCTTTTCTATAACTCGCTCACGAGCTACCCATGTCTACTTTAGATACCACGGTATACATAACATGTCTGATCCAATTTGGTCAAGGCTCCTGATTCGGTACGGTACGGTTACAATACGTGTCCATTTCAGTATGCTTCAATATATCTAATTAGGTAGGTATTTCCGCTAGAGCGTTGTTGTGTTGGCGTCATTACCCTATAGATTCGAGAGATAAATCTCAAGTAGGTTACCATTCGGACTGCGGCTCAAAAACAGTTGTTTTGACAGGAATTTTAAATGGCTAACGAGTTATGAACTTTTGATCCAAACGTTCGAGCATTTTTCGTGAACGAATAAATCGAATCGACCGAAATAGCCATTCCAGAATTATCTTGACAGTTGAAGCGTCAGCACTTGTGTATCTTATGATCAATACAGTGTCCGTTCCAAGGGCGCGGCCACGGCGATGTTAAAACAAATACAAAGATTTTGTAAAAAATTGTAAAATTTCATTCCCAAAACAGTAAATTTGTCAAAGTTATGGTTAAAAAGTTATAAGGGTTCGAACGTGGCCACGCATCGATCACTAATAAAATTTGTGATCGATGTGGCCGCGCTATTGAAACGCGGAGAACAACGTGGCATCGGAGATCTTTAAAACTAAGCGTTGCAGAAACCTGAAATTAGGGTAAATGATAGATTGAATTTGTAAAAATATAGAAAAAAATCCTAGGTTTATATTCTAAACACCGTCGTGTGCAAGTTGCAACCTGTTAAACAATGAAAGTCAGACGAGTCAACGATCTCATTCATGATTCATTCATGCTTCAATGTTAAGACAGGCAATTAAGTAGGTAGGCAACAGGCAACAACTATAATTAAATTAATAAAGTAGCCACAGTAGTAAACAGGAGGTCGATTCACTGGCGCTTTGAGGGTAATGCTTCACTTCCATCATCAGTATTCGAGCATCCATTAATTAATCTTTTTGTTGTCTGGCTGGACGAAGCTCCCAGCTGCCAGTTTGCAGTTGTAGTACCTATGTTATAGATAGGTACTGCGGTAGCGCTTTAGGGTTGTGTATTGATTTTTAATTAGTGTTGCCTGCTTGTGTCAATGTTGTTGGCTTGCGGTGCTCTGCCTCGTGCTTATTGGAGAATACAGTTGAGTAGATCTAGTTCTATAGTTACGGTAGGTACTACGGTGCACTAATCTTGGTCTAAGTAGGTCGTTAAATAGTAGCAGGTGGGCGTAGGATATCTAGATTTGTTAACAAAACCTAGATATCCTACGCCCACCAACCAAACGACTATTGAAACGATCATACTGTTAATAGGATTATCGTTTCAAAATTCGTTTGTAATCGGTCCTTATCGAAGGCATCTACTTATGTAGGTCCTCCGTATTGCAATATTTTACACAAGTATCTACGACGAAAATGTTATTATTTTAAACGTTGTTATAAATAATGTACCTATGTCATAAATAGAACAGCAAGGTCGAGTAAATACTCGAGATTGTCTCAGTCTATTAATCTTTGCGATGCTAACACGATGAACTAAAATACACTTAGTTATTTATAAACCTACCCAATTCATAGACAAGTGGATTTTACACATAATATCACGCCAGTAGGTATTCTACGAAAGGGTAGCTAGAGGAGTTTACTTATCGACAGTTATATAATTTTGTTTATGTCGTACAACCGGGCAAAAATCCAGACTGCTACTAAAATTTAAAAAAGCACTTACAGCCACGCTAGCGTTCACTAACCGTTTGTTACTCTCAGGCTGTTGTAGGAGGCAGGTCTCCAATGAGTATTTCCTTAGGTAGGTAGGTACCTCCAAAAACACTACCTACTTAAGATTCCTAGAGGGAATCAAAATAATGATGGGATCTGGAACAAGCTCATGCAGTCCACCCACACGACCCTGGAATAGGATCAAGGCATATCCCCAATCTGTTTTCCATGATACCATCGGTTTAAAAATAAACTCCTTCATTTTGCGATGACGTCTACAACTATCCGGAATCTTCCACTGCAGCGGTTGGAGTTGTTTAAAGAATGTTAAAATTATATTAACATTGGAATCGTCTGGAAACGTAATTATTTATAGCATTTCTGAAACATCGGGTCGTCTAAAAATAGTGCAGAAAAACGATTACTAGAGATATAGAGGTGCTGGTGGTTTCCTTTCCCTGTCTGAATCATGTAAGTAGGTACTTCTATTATCTTAATACCTAGTAGGTACTTACTTTTCAGTCTACGGCGAGCAACTTCTCTTTGTTAAGCAACAAGCTTCTAGCTTAAAATTCTTAGTAACTGCGTCTTAATAACTGTATGACCCTAATTGCGTAACACATTCATCAGAATCTGAATTATTTTGAAAGTGACATAACGTTCATAACGTTCGAAAACTTGTCTACGCAACAACATCTTCAAATAACGCAATGAATCTTGTTAAACTGTCAAAGTCAAAACTATTTCTACTGTTACTGTGTTACGCAATCACCCCGCAAGGCACTCTCACCGCAGGGCAGAGCTAGCCCTTCGCCTCTCCGTCTCCCCTGTCGGCTTCCTTTCCTCGGTCGTTTGGGCGTTTTCAGCAACTTTCATCAAATATGCTGTCCGAAAAGGTGCTCATCATCATTATGAGATCAATTTAAATGTTGAATATCTCTACATAATCATGTACGGATATTTAACAACTAAAATGATCTCACCAGTGTGCAGGGGCGTGCCAATACAAAATGGCACTTAGGGCAAGCAACACATTTGCGCCCCCTCGTAAATTATCTTCTCGGTCTGCACTGAGCAAAGCTAGGTCGCATTATAACCTTTCTTGACCAATTATAGCCTTCAAAACGTAGGTATTAATTTAAACTTCCTATAAATCGCTTGCAATGCTGCAATCTTAAGAGAATTTGAATAGAAATAGGCAGATTTGGAAATCCGCTTTCATCCTCGTACTGCACAATATATTCAAGTAGCTAGTTCTTCAGATTTTTTAGATATAGGTTTTTTTTTTTTTTTTTTTTTTTTGTGGGTGGGATATCATCAAATGACTTCTCCCGCTCTGGTTGGAGCAGGAGGGCGTGTCAGACTTTTACTGACTAAAACCCACCCATGTTCCTTCAGCTGCCCGTATGTCAGGGGCCGCGGTATCTCTTTCGAACAACCCGCACCCCTAGCAGGCATCGGCCCTTGCGGGCCCCACCAGCTGCTGCTGACGTCCTCCTGCGACGGGTCAGTACAGTGGCCCCGCCGCCAACCACTTTTCGGCCGCAGGGGATAGGGAGAGCGGCCAACGCTATACCGACACTCCTCTTCCCCTGCGGCCCCACCGCGTCCGCCATCAAACGGTGGCGGCCCCGTCCAGGCTACGGAAGGGAAGAGCGCTACTCAGAAGTACCGGCACTCCTCCTCCACCGCAGCCTGTAACCCTCAGCCGCGATGCCTCCCATTCGACATCGCGGCCCGCCTCAGTTGCGATGCACCTCACCGCAACCTACTTTTTGGCCGCTACGTCGTCGGCTTGGAGGCACAAGCCCTGACGAGCGGCCCCACCTTGGGGTTCCTCTTCGCTTCACCGTGGGAGGTGGGACCACGGTTACTGAGCCCCCCCGCAACGACAATGCGGGAACCCCACTGGGGGGGATATAGGTAACGGTATGAAATGGTTTATTGATGTTTTTTTTTAGGGTTCCGTACCTCAAAAGGAAAAACGGAACCCTTACAGGATCACTTTGTTGTCCGTCCGTTCGTTCGTCCGTCCGTCTGTATGTCTGACAAGACCCTTTATTTTGGGAACGCGTGGAGGTATCGATTTGAAGTTATAACGAGATACGCAAGTGTACAGTCTCTTGAAACTGTGAACAAATCAAACTTCTAAGTTAACGTTAAAATAAGAACTTGTACCAAAAAAAAACAACCGACTTCCGAAAAAACACTACAAAGTGAAAAATTACTTTAATTTCGGAAGTCGGTGACTTTGGATATGTATTTTAATTTTTTGTCATTACTAATTCGAAATTTCTTCATCCTTTGGGTCAAAACAATGCATATTTACGCGATAGCAGCAATCGCGGTTTACTTACTGTTATTTTTTTAAGAGTTCCGTTGTCTGTCTCCAAACCGCATCATCAGATCTATATGATGGGACCACACGGAAAGCACCAACTTCAAAATAAAAAAAGAATAATCAGTCGAAAGTTCTGAGGTAACAAACATAAAAAACATACAGACGAATTGAGAACCTCCTCCTTTTTTGAAGTCGGTTAAAAATGATACGGCCGTTTATGCCGCAAAAAAACGTATATTTCGACACTCCCAAGGGAATCAAAATTTATAGGAAAAATCTACATCTTTTTAGTAAGATAAGTGATAGGCACAATTTTAACACTATAAATAGGAACAAATTAGATCAACCACGTTTCAGATTGTCTAAAGTACACACTTCTTTTATGGGGTACTGTGTAAAATGTTATAATAAAATACCAGTCGATATTCTTGAACTAAATGAAAAGAAATTTAAATCATGCATTAAACGCACACTATGTAGACAAGCATATTATAAGTTAGATGATTATATCGTCGATAAAAATGCTTGGCTTAATGCTGGTCCTGCTCCACAGCCACCTGGGCATACTAGTTAAAATTTTAATATTTGAAAGAGAAGCTTCCCTTTTTATTTTTCTGACATTACGAACATTTTTGTTCATAATATTATAATTTTTGTGACATTACGAATGTTTTATTTTTGCTGAACCAAGTGTTAGTTACTTTATATACGTCAATATATATTAAATGTTTTTTCTTTCTTTTAGGAAATCAAATTTTATTAATATTTCAAATAGATTGCAAACTATAGTTTTGTATAATTTAGAAGCATTTTGTTTGAATTTTGTAAATGTGAGTACCATGCATCCGTTTATTGTGTTGTTATGATGTACGTTGACTTGAAAAAGCATGGCAGTTGAGAGTATGTCATGCTCACATAAATGTCTCACTGATGGTGGCGCGTGTGTTGGATCATTCGGTTCCCTACAAAATGGTTGAGCTGGATGGTGCTGATCCACGCGTCAAGTTCGTGAACGGGCGCTGTCGGTTGAGACTGGTCATCTCCTAACTTCCAGGGCTTATTTTTATCTTGTATTTAGAATTGTTTATAATTAATTTTTTTTACATTGTTCTCACATACAGAAGCAACAAGAATAATGTCCCAAGATTTTGTAATATTTCAACTTGATTTTAAAAGAGTGTCCGTGGAGTTTCTTGCCCGTTCTTCTCCATAGAGATCTACGTTTTGGAATGGGCAACTAGCTTCAACTTTCCAACTGATCGACTTTTTGACAATTCAAAAGTGCCTGTAAATGGTTTAATTGAAATAAATGCTTTGAGTTTGAGTTTGATAGGGGACTTTCCGTTGACCTTGAACTATGAAATTTGGCAAGTAATATCGTCTTATACTACTAGTACAGAGAAAAATCTGAAAACTATAGTTTTGTAATGAAATCATAAAAATATCCCCCGCCATTCACAACATCAACAAAAAATTCAAATTTGTACGGAACCCTCGGTGGGCGAGTCCGACTCGCACTTGTCCGGTTTTTTTATAATTGGCGACTTTTTGCGCCCCCCTTCGATAGGCGCCTAGGGCTCGTGCCCTGGCTGCCCCGCCCTAGTTCCGCCACTGCCAGAGTGTCGTGTGGTCAGCCGGTCACGGCTGCGCGCACCCATGGCGTTGACCTAACCATGTTGTTCATAATAGCGGAAGCCACAATTTACCGTTTATCTCAGATGACTATTCCAACGCGTGCAGACTACCCACCGTCCTCCACTACTACGACTACTACGATTGTGATTATCAAATACGAGGCAAACAGACACCACATAAATATTACTTAGGTACGTTATCACGGTCTACGAGTACGTAGGTACGGAGTAGCGATAGGCACTGTCCTATTGATATCGCTCGTGCGATGATGCGTCTGTCCGACGAAAATGATCGTGCGTTCAAACATACTGATTTCTACTGAATGGCCTATTGAAGGTCGTGCTATCATGCGATGCGATCAAAATGTTTAGTTTTCGTCGCGCGACCATCGATGCATCGTATTGATCGGACGATAGTCCGAGCAAATATACTGATCAGATATTCTAATGGCGCTTGCACTAGAGGCTCGGTTATTCTGTGCTAGAGGTGTGACTAATATATTCGTATAAGGTGCAGGTATTATAATACAAGCCATGTGTATTCATACTAAGATAAGCGAATATAGAGTAATAGGTTACCTGACCTCCACAACCCAGTAACCGGGTAATACGATACCCCCTGGTAAGACTGGTTGTCAGACTTTCAGGCTTCTGACGATCCGTAACGACTGTCAAAGATCCACAAATGACAGCCGGGACCAACGGCTGTACGTGCTTTCCGAGGCACGGAGGGGTCTTGGTATGTAAAGATGGTCACCCATCACAAACCAACTGCGGCAAGCGTAGATTAACCAGATCGATCGACCCGTGCGGCTAATGTTACTTAGCCACAATAAGATAATTATTTAATTATATTATTTTTATTAGTAAACCTAGCATACAATGTATTTTATTTAGATTGATTATAGTAACTGAATTAATGACAATTCTTTTTTATGCGCAATACTAAACGGTTCATTCTTTCTTTTAAAAGTTTATTTTTAATGTTTTATTGAATGCCATATCTATGAATTCTAACATCTGTGATTTCTACGTTTAAAGCTATTCGCCAGATGGCCGCTACGGAGTTTTACGAAGTATTGTAGAGGTGGGGTGCGGTAAAGAGCGAACGAATACTCAAGGTTTTTTGCTCGGTGAAGCGCCTTAATGTGGTCGTTTTAGACTCGCTGATTTGTTACGTTCTGTGAATGAGTAAGATTTATTGGAAGTCAGTCATTACATGACGAACAGGCACGCAATCAAAGAAGCATCCTTCAAATATTTGTTTGTATTATTATCAGTCCACGAATGGTGTGTTTATCTACCAGGCATTAAAACATACTGACGAATGCTAAACAAGTTCTTTGAATTGCCAATCGTGGGGATAAAATGTAATTACAATTGAATATCTGTAGAGTAGTGCAGAGGTATATTTTTAACCGACTGCAAAAAGGAGAAGGTTATCAATTCGACATGTTTATTTTTTTAATGTATGTTCGGGCATAACTCCGCGTTGTATATAGACGGATTTGCAAAATTATTTTTTTGTTCGAAAGGGGTTTATTCCGAAATGGTCAGATTTAAATCTCATATAGATCTGATGAGGAATTTCGGAGACAGACAACGGAACTCTTCAAAAAATTACAGCAAATCAACCGCGATTGCTGCTACCGCATAAATGTGAAAAAAAAACAATGTTTTGACCCCAAGGCCAGGGCTGATGAAATTTTAAATTGGTGTGGGGTAGGTACTATACCTAAAAAGTGACAAAAAAAGAACAACCGACTTCCGGAAAAACACTTCAAAGTGAAAAATAACTTTAATTTCCGAAGAAGGTGACAAAAAATTCAAATACATATCCAACATAGTTGGGAAAAGTTATGCAGATGATGGCGACGTATCCAAAGTCACCTTCTTCCGAAATTTAAGTTATTTTTCACTTTGAAGTGTTTTTCCGGAATTTGGTTGTTTTATTTTTGGCAAAAGTTTTTACTAAGTGCATTATATTGTATCGAAATCTACCCAACTATTAATAAGTAAAACTTCTGTGAATGTCGATGTTGATAGGGGCTTATTAGTCGAGTATAGTTTTTTATTATTATTTAAAAGTGACGATTTGCCCCATTCAGGCGAGTTAATTCATGCAAAGTTATTGCTGAGCCGATGGTGGGTGATCTCCTTATTATCTATCAACTTAGAACACTTACTTCTCCGTCAACGAAGACACGGGCCTGACCGAAAATACTTAGTTCGATACTTCGGAATGAACCCTACCTACGCCTGATTAATTAACTTTTACGACCGCGCAAAAACACATCGGGAGTAAGGACCACTGTCAACGCGTGTTGTCGTTCATTTTTAGCTCGAGTCCTAAACTAACCTAATCGTGAGTGATACGGAGTAGGAAACGCCCTTAGCTTCGGCCGAAACTAAAGATTTCGTGATTACAGAGTCTACTCTGTAATCATGAAATCCGGCGCGATACCACATCATGAGTTCTAAGGTTAGAACTTCTAACCACAGAAATCTTAATAATAAGGCAAAGATTCTGTGGTTCTAACCTATGATGTGTTATCGCGCCGCACATACCTATATAATGCGGCCTGCCAGGAAGTTGACATCGATTTTTGTGTTAGTTACTGGGATGGGATTTGCAAATTGAAAAGGACCCTGCAATCATTATTTTTTGTACATTTCATAAGCAACTGATCCATCACATCTATGTTTGATGTAGGTAACCTACTTACCGTTTATAATACTGTTATTCACCCGTATTATTCGTGGAAACATGTAATTGGCCTTCATTGTACTAAACCATTCTGTGTAAAGTTGTAAAGTTTTCCTACAAAAATCAAATAAGTTAAGTTATCGCTCATTTTCTAAACTCGATTAACTGTTTATAGCCTTTATAATTCTAGCCGGCGAAGTGGCGAACCAAAGATCTCTAACCATTCATATTACAATAACGCCACTCCACACCACAGTAGGTATATCTAACTGATATAAGCGACATCCAGATAAGCGCTGAAGGTGAATGTCACGATATTTTAATATGAGTGAGTAATTATATCGAGAATGTTCACGGAAGCAAGTTGTTTATTTTCTCATACTTCCACGTTATACCACAACAGACGACCAGAATGGTTTACTGTGGATCAATTCGAACTGCTTAACTAATAGTAGGAAAGCTGAAATACTATTTAAATATTTCAAATACTGTTGTTTGTAAACAAAACGACCTCGCCATCTTTACGGATATTGACTATGTTCCAAGATATCAAGGGCGCAGTCATCACCAGGGTGTCACAGCGTCATCTCTTCAACTAGGTACCTACATAATCCTACTGACTATGGATGAAGCTCTCGGTGGTTTGTTTTTAGGTTTTGTTGTCGTTATAAATAGGTTTTTCATGATTATACCTACGTAGTGGTTAGCTTTAAAAAACTTAAACGTAGTTCTAAGTGAACTATGTATGTATATTCATTAACATTATTCATTTAAATATTTACATAATATACAAGTTAACAGGTAACTTAGGTAAGAACAAAGCCGGTGAGTGTCTCTGTTTAGTTAAAATCAAGATGTACTGCATCTATAAGTTGCTGCAGACTGTAAACCATAGGACCCAGACTCTCATCTATAGTGATTTCCGCAGCGTCAGCGCCCCGGGATTGGAGAAGAAAATAACCCTTCTCTAGAACATTCGTCCCACATTATAAACGACGTATCTTATAACAACTGACCGAGCAGGCGCGGTCGCAGCCAAAGACTTTGGAGGGGGTCACAGACAAGGACTACCTACATATTAATAAGAAAATTTATTAAATTTTAGAAAAATTACTATTTTAAGCTTTACGTTTACGGCTTTGGGAGGGGTCATGACCCCTAGGACCACCCCTCCTCGGACCGCACCTGAGGCCAAGGGGCTCATTCTTGCGTATCTAACATATTATCGACTGTTGCTCCAATGAAACTGTCAATGGGAGTTTGAAGGTAGAGAGTCAAGTGTTCACCACCATCATCATCATCATTTCAGCCGAAAGACGTCCACTGCTGGACATAGGCCTCCCCCAAGCTCCGCCACTTTGACCGGTTCTGTGCATCCCACACCCAGCGGACTCCTGCGGCCCTCGCAAGGTCATCGGTTCACCTTGTGAGAGGCCTTCCAACTTTGTGCAGTGTTACCGTCGCTCAATAAAGTAGCTGTAATCATATATTGGCATCGTAATTGAAAGCTGTTCTATTTCCGTGAGCTAAATTCCGATGGCGTGCTCTGACTGCAGCTGCTCGCTGTTGTTCTGTTGCTAGGCGCTGCACACGCTCAGCGATAGATTCCCGAGCGCGGACCTGCGATGTTCTTACACTTTGGTTAGCGAGCGCTCGGAGCTAGTCTATCAATCCCTTGTTGCAGAGACATGCTGCCTTAAATCAGAGAAACGCTGCGCACGTTCAGCGCTAGAGTCCTGGAAACGGCCCTGAGACTGATATTCTCAGCATTATTTGAGCATTATTAGAAGTAACAGTCGCCCCTAGAGCTGAACATTGACTGATTATTAGAGTATGTGTTACCTTATATACAGCACAATGGCCGATTAATAGAGTCCTCGTTACCTATTTTTCAGCACAAAATACACAAGGATATTTATAATGCTCCTTTGGAGTTGAAACTTCACAAGTGACAAATACCCTAAAAAAAGAAAAAAAGCCCAACTCCTTTATAATTATGATTTTGATATGTTGTTTGTGTGAACCATTTTGTGACGCGACGTTTTTGGTGAAATAGGCAAATATTGTTATCGGGAAGTAAAACGTTGCTTTTTCGTCCATGTGTACAAAATTCGAATGGGAAAGAGAGTTTATTGTCAAATACTATATAAATATACTATTTACCTGACAATTATAATATAAAATAAGTTGATATTAGGAGATAAGAAATCTTTTTATTTTTCATTAGTAATTTGACAAAAACCTATTTACGTATAAAATCATTAGATTTTCTATTCAAATCCAGTTGTTATTTTCGTTGATTAAACAAAGATAAATTGTTAATATATTATATTACGTAGGTTAGAAGCTAAAAAATGGCAGACAAGTAATGTGCACTGTATAAATCACAATTAAATGGTATGGGCTGTTTAAGTACCCTTTCGTGGTACATAAATCAGTAACGAGCTGATACGAGTGGTCCTTGTGTGAAACAAGTCAGCCACAGATTCATGTAAAGCTTGATAATGGGTAACATGTACGCAAATATTGTAGGTTGATAGTTTATTCTCATAAACTATTTTTTTTTTTATTTCTCTGTTATAATTTTAGACAATGTCTAAATGTTTTAATTGTTTTAAAATAATAACATGTGCTTCTTGAATAAAACAAGCCATCACTTTCATGTAATACGCATTTCCTTAAACGGTAATACCACCCATGGACTCCACGAGACAGGCTCGACCTAGTGTGGAAGTTCGAAAGCAAAACGCTTCCTTTACGTCTTATTCTTTTTCTTTGTGTAAACTTAGTTATTATAATGTAGCTCATAAGGAAATGTAACGCACTGTTTTTTGGAAAATAAACAAACAGCAATCATCCAGTGGACCACTAAACTCTCTGCATGAGTTTTGGGGACCCGTGGGTTTATTTTACACAATTATACGTCTGGTGTGTCTACCCTTTTATGTTATTTGTTTACCTACATCATCTCGAGAACCACTCAGCATATTTTCGTAGTTTTTTTTGGATGAACGTGTCATACCTAGTAAGTATCAAAGTTTTCACGACCAAGAAAGAAATGAAAGTAGAAATGATTATAAACTTGTAACTTTTTAGGAGTTCGGGGTTTTAAACAGTGTGGTCATAACGAAATGAAAAACTTAGGTACCTACCTACGGTACGCGCGCGATTACGACAACGATACCGGCCACCGTAGGCACGGGCTTGCGGACGACGAGTAATGGGTAGCTTGCTGTCCGGTAAGGACCAAGCCCGGGTCGACGGCGCGTTGTGTTCCACGCGCGCCTCAAAGAGATGTCATCACCAACTGATGGGGCCCGCAAGAGCCGATGCCTGCCAGGGGTGCGGGTTGTTCGAAAGAGATACCGCCGCCCCTGGCACACAGGCAACTGTGGGAACACGGGTGGGTTTTAGTCAGTAAAAGTCTGACACGCCCTCCCGCTCCGCCCAGAGCGGGAGAAGTTATTTGATGATTTCCCACCCAAAAAAAAAACAAAAAAAAAAAACAGGTAGTTTATCCTTTATTTATATTTTCAGTTAGTTTGAAACGATTATGACAAATCAGCTAATTTGTGATTTAGATAGTTTTTCTGTATCTGAATCTAAAATGTGTATCTAATGCTGAGGACTGTAAACACCTTCTTCCTTCTGGTGTTAAAACGTTAACCCTGCTCACACAGAATATTCGCAGCATTCATGGAAACATGAACGGCTTTGAACTGTTTTTACAGAATCTCGATATAAGTTGATGTTATCGTCCTAATGTTGGTTTTCAAAACAGACAGTCAACTTACCAGCTCTTGACAGTTATTATTTATATAAAACTGAGAGAAACATAAACCAAAACGATGGATTAGTAGTATATATCGAAAATAACTACGTGCAATCAAAGAAGAACCGATATCACAAGATAGTAATTGCTTAATCATTGAAATTAGTCCCGATATAATACTCATGGCTATATATAGGTCTTCTTCACAAAATATAGACAGGTTTTAGACTCATTAGACACAAACTTAAAATCACAATCTTTTAAAAACATAGTACTTTTGGGTGATATTAACATTAACATTGCTTCTGAGAAAATAGATACCCATGTACATAATTATCTGAATATTTGTTCATTTCATGGACTCCTACCAGCTCACTATCATCCCACGCATCAGAGCGGTTCATGCTTAGACCACATCATTCTAAAATCCAAAAATGCATCCAAAACATTGGCACAGTATTACAATATTTCCTAATACTGTGACATTGGTTACTAATTCCTCGCTTACCGATCATCAAGCTGTTTTACTAACATGACAAATAAGTTCACCTAGAAAAAACTGCATGCGTAGCTTTACTAAAGTCAACCTCGAAAATGACATACGCGGTATTCATTTTGACCCTGTTTATAATTCAAACGATGCAAATATTTGTTTAAAGTATTTCATATTTTATTAAATGTTAAAAGAATTCAAAAATACCCCATAGCATTATAAGAAACAAGACGAAGGTTACCGATGCTCTATGCCTCTGTAAAAAACTAAAGTGGCGCTGGGCTGGTCACGTAGCTAGGTTCACAGATAATCGATGGACTTTTAGATTAACATCTTGGGACGGGCCACCGGGCACTAGGAATTTAGGTCGACCAACTGCCCGGTGGGCAGACGACATAGTACAAATGGCTGGCGAACAGTGGACGAACACAGCAAATGATAGGGAGGAATGGAAATCTCTGGAGGAGGCCATCACCTTCAATTAAAGGAGGGGTTCTTACTTGCGCAGAAAGTTTAAAATAATTTTAAAATAAATTTAACATCATAGAATTTAAGAAAATGTAGTTTATTTAGAAAACAAGTTTTATAGTTATTTATTTGTTTTTTTATGATTTTTATTAAAAAGGCTTTTTTATTATTTATTTATATTTCATAGATTCGCTACAATTTTCAATGAACAAAAACACATTTACTAAAACAATGCCTAGAAAGTGTAGTTGCATCAAACCTTGGATCACACCTGGTCTCGTTCGGCACCTGACAACGAAATACTTTCCAGGTACCAGAACTTCTGCAATAATATTTTGAAAAAACTTAAAAATCAGCATGATAAAAATTAACTACAGAAGGCAGGAAAAACGAGTTGTGTGGAAATTTATAAAAAGAATACATTTAGAACGAAAAATCCCGATCCAGCTTGATTTACTGTCTTCAGAGATAAATATATTCTATTGCATATATTCTATGCAAATAAATTCTATTCTATTCTTTCCTATTCTATTCTATTCTATTCTAAAAAATCCATCCGAAGAAATGAATAAAGAGAATAACTTTTTTGCTAACGTCGGTAAAACCTTGGCTGAAAAATAATTAAATTTTAATACTTTATCCCCTCAAAACACGACCCTGACATCATTTACAGTAAATTCTTTTGTTTTATTAGATACGGGTTAAAAGATGTATGTGCTACTGGGTGGGAGGACATACCCAATAATATATTTAAACGATTTAGACACATACTTGCCCCTCCGCTAACCCACATTTTTCAGCTATGTTTTTCTAAAGGAATATACCCCAAACTCCTTAAAAAAGGTTTGGTCACTCCTGTATTCAAGTCTGGAGACAAAAATTGTGTTACATACATTTTATTTGCAATGAGAAATACTAACATACCACTAATCTAAACATTTACGCACATAATTGTAGCACGTACGCTGATGCTGCATGTTCTTCCACTACTGTAGCCAAGCCAAGTGGACCGAAATTGCAAAATATTTTAGTTTTTCCTTGATTTATAAAATCAAAATCAAAATCAAAAGTCATTTATTCAAATTAGGCTGAGAATCAGCACTTTTCGAACGTCAAAGTACATGAGACAGTCCCCCAAAACGCCCACCCTTCACCACTTCCTAGTGCTTTAGCTGGGAAGAAGAAGTAGTGGAACAAACTCCCCAGCAGCACAGCTGTCTGTTTAGTCGGATAGACTTGATTCTATACATACTTAGGCAAAGTAATAAACATTACGAGACACAAAATATTAATTAAATAATTAGTCAAAATGTCAGCTAGCCATACCAATATACCGACAAATAAAATGAAAACTGTCGAGGCCAAATAAAGCCTAAAACAACTCATCATAGAAAATATTGTTATGAGTAGATCATGTCAATAACTAATGACATAATAGATAGTTATAAAAAAAAAATTGTTAGACAGGCAATAAAAAATAAAATAATAATTATATGAACGCATATAACCTGTCACTAGATACGCCGATTCTGGAGAAAGAACATAAACATTGTCTTGAGTTAATCACAGCGACCAACTATTCTTGTCATTTAAATAGTCGTTGATGGAATAGTAAGCCTTTAAACAAAGGACGGATTTTACTTGAGCTTTAAACGCATTAAAAGGCAAATCTAGCAAAGAAGAGGGAAGCTTGTTATAAAAAGTTATACCGAGCCCAACAAATGAGTTATGAACCTTATGAAGCCGGTGAAAGGGAGCACGTAGTTTGTCCTTATTTCTTGTGTTAACGGTGTGAATATCACTGTTTTTAGTGTACAAGTGTATATTTTGCCTAATATATAAGATGTTAGCGAATATGAATTGTGATGCCACCGTGAGTATACCAACATCTTTAAAAAAGTCCCTCAAGGAAACTCTGGCACCTAGCTGGTAAATTGCACGAACAGCACGTTTTTGAAGGACAAAAATATTTTGAATATCAGCAGCTTTGCCCCACAGCAGAATACCGTAGGACATAACGCTGTGAAAATAACTAAAGTAGACTAACCGAGCTGTATCGACGTCAGTGTATTGTCTTACTTTTCTGACGGCGTAGGCGGCTGAACTGAGCCTCCCCGCTAGGCTTGATATGTGTGATCCCCACTGAAGTTTGGCATCTACTGTTATGCCCAGAAAAACTGCCGAGTCTACGGTTTCAAGCACCTCTTTATCTAAGACGATGTTGGGACCTAGACTTCTAACATTCGGTAAGGCAAATTTTACACATTTTGTTTTCTTGGCATTGAGAACTAGGTTATTTGCCGTAAACCAATCCGTAACCATTGAGAGAGCACTGTTTACGTCGTCAAAATCTTGTCTATTCCGGTCTACTTTAAAAATAAGAGAAGTATCATCTGCAAACAGTACAACATCACAAATACCCTTTAAATAGAATGGTAAGTCATTGATATACACTAAAAACAAGAATGGGCCGAGTATTGAGCCTTGAGGCACACCTAACTGAACTGGTAGCCTGGAAGATTTTTCACCATTAATTTCTACACATTGGAACCTATTTTGTAAATAAGAATTTATTACTTTTAAAGCTTCGTTATGGACACCGTAATAACTCAGTTTTCGCAAAAGCGTTTCATGGTGCACGCAATCAAAGGCTTTGGAGAGATCACAGAAAACTCCAATAGCATTTTGCGAGTTCTCCCATGCTTTAAATATGTGTTTCAACAGAGCAACACCCGCATCTGTAGTCGAACGACCTTTTGTAAAGCCATATTGTTCATTATGAAGGAGGCTATTTGAATTAAAATGTCTTAGCAACTGCTTGAGTATTAACTTTTCAAATATTTTGCTAAATGCAGGTAAGATAGAAATAGGCCTGAAATTACGAACGTCATTTTTATTACCTGATTTAAATAATGGTATGACTTTACTACTCTTCATGAGGTCAGGAAAAGTTCCTGAATCAACACATTTATTAAAAGTGACAGCTAGATAGGGGGCTACGATATCTATTATATTATTCAAAAGTTTAATGGAAATGCCCCAGAAATCACCAGTGTTTTTAGACTTAAGTGTGTTAAAAACATTAACTACATCACGAGGCGTTACATGTTCGAAACTGAATAGGTCACTACACTTAGGCACACTACTATGCAAGAGGTTTTCAGCTTTAGAGGGGGACGAATTTAAGGAGTGAGTCGTAGCTACAGGTATGTTGGCAAAAAACTCATTAAATGCCTGTGCTACCTCAGCTTCTTTACTAATTAATTTATCGTCTACCATAATCTCTAGTTGTTTGTCTTGTTTAACCGACTTACCCGTTTCATTGTTAATTATTTTCCAAGTGGTTTTAATTTTATTATTAGAATTTTTAATTGTGTCGCTTAAAAATTTTGATTTTGCAAAAGCACTAATCTTTTTAAATAACTTTGAATAATTTTTGACATACTCTAGGAAAGGGGTATCAAACCTGATTTTTTTAAATCCATATAACTCGTACAGTCTCGCTCTACTTTTGTAAATACCTGGAGTAGCCCATTGGTTAAAGCCAACGGAGGTGCCATTAATGTTAAAGGTTTTGGTCTTGAAAGTAGATTGGTACTCTTTTTGCACAACATCAAAAAGGGCTCCATACATTTCATTCGGATTCTCGTGTTGTGCTATAGATGGTGTAATTCTATGAGCGATATTATTTTTAAACCTTTTGCAACGACTAGCTGTATAAGGCCTGCATTCAAGTGTATGCGGCTTTTTATGTAATGGCATGGGGAATCTAGCTAATAAACCACAGTGGTCGGACGTTAAGTCAGTTAACACTAATTTACTTTTGGCATCACAATCACTAAATATATTATCAAGACATGTTGACGAAGATGCCGTGATCCTAGTAGGTTCAAAAAACAAGTTAATTAAATTAAAAGACCTAAACAGGTTGAGAAGTCTAATACTTAATGGAGTAACATCTAAAATGTTAATATTAAAATCTCCGCACAAAATTATACTTTTATTACTTGATTTTAACTTATTGAGTAAATCCTCCATTACCGATTCGAAACTAATGAAATCCCCAGAGGGGGGTCGATAAACGCAAATTATAACGTATCGCTCGAGTTCAACACAAGACAACTCAATAGTGCGCTCAATGGAAAGGTTAACTAAATCTAAACGTTGTTTACATTTAAACTTGTTTGAAACAAGAACTAAAGATCCACCGCGAATAGCAGTTTTTCTTACAAATGCACTTTGAACCGTAAAATTATCATCATTGATAAACACTACTTCATGTTCTTTCAACCAGTGTTCAGTCAAACATAACACCTGAACATCATAGTTCTCCATAAATAAGCTTAACTCAAGCTCTTTGCCGGACAGACCCTGCATATTTTGATGAACAACATTCAACATATGCGGCTCACCCGTTGTCGCACCTAATAGTTTAAACTACTAGGCGAATCAAAAGTAGTGTTAGTACCACTACTAACAGTAACCAAACATGACTTCGACATACTACCTATGTCTGGGTTTAAATAAGCTAATAGCCTTGCTATTTTAAGTCTAAACACTAATTATATACTATACACTAAACACTAATTATATTCTAAATTTGAAGCTTCTATCTGCTAGAAATGCCTTAGAGTTCATCAAAACTCTAAGGCACTTCGGTCAGTAAGTGAAAAAATTAAGAAACTTTGACTAGTTATAATTCTTAATCTAGTGGTTCATACTGAATGAAGCTTGAAATATACCGTGTTTATACAATACCTGCTTGGTTACTGAAAATTCAGGCTTCTAGTTTTATCCACAACGAAGTTATAGGGTCGAAAATGGCTTGAACTGCTTCGAGAAAAGGATGGTACGGCCGTGCCGCTTTTCTGCTCGACTTGGCGGGGGCACTACCGTGCCCCCAGATCTAATTTTCCAAGCAACCGAACGAAACAATTCTATAGACCAACAGCATCTCACAAAGAATGACCCCTTTAATTTTCACACCTATCTACTATCGACAACACGGAAAAAAATACTCGAGAAAGTTGTTAGTCCGCGAAAAATGTTAGAACCACGATTCAGAAAAATGACGTATGGTATTTACACAAAGCCATCTTATAGGTGATTCGATAAAACGTCCGGACAAAGCATGATCAAAATCAAAAATCAAAATCAAAGCTAGGGCACTTCTGAAACGTCAGAAGCTAGGTGCACGGTTCCAATTTGACGCTTCCTATGGAGAAGAGCCGGCAAGAAACTCCACGGTTACTCTTTTAAAAATAATTAGCTTTTACAATGTTTTCAAATTACAGTGATATTAGCTGTGGGAGGACAGCCAAAAGATCAAAAGCAGTTAGTGTATGTGGGACGGCATTGTGTTTTGGTAATTTTATTTTTATCTTCGAAAGTATTTAACCAATTGGCATATAAAGGGCAAAACTTATCTCTATGATGTCCTTGTGATCATTTTTTTTTTGATATGGATCAAAATTTTGTTGATAAAAAA
This sequence comes from Polymixis lichenea, assembly GCA_949091785.1. Lineage (NCBI taxonomy): Eukaryota > Metazoa > Arthropoda > Insecta > Lepidoptera > Noctuidae > Polymixis > Polymixis lichenea. The sequence goes on along the minus strand of OX420934.1, from coordinate 478,790 downwards.
ATCATCCAAACGTAAGTATGTCGAAAAATAGTTTTTAATACATAAACGCTACTATATATGCTAAAATATAAAACATAGAAATATGGTGTCTCGGACCTTTTTGTAGGCGGATATTTATGGCGGACCAGGTTGCCTTATATTGTTTTTAATTATATATCTATAACTGTTTAGGTAGCGCATGCAAATAACTCAGTTTTGAGAGGTATTTCTTTCCATAGCTCAGCTAATATGCAAGATTAATATCTTGCATATAAGCTGAGCTAGGTAATAATTTATAGCTTAATACTCACGATTAATGCTGCTTCCAAGCAGTGTACATTTTTTTAAGAAATTGGACCATAAGTTCCGGAGCTTAAACAAAATTACAAACAAATACCTCTTCATAATATTAGTGAAGAAAAATAATCACAGAGCACCAACAAATTCGTCCACATCGCTGTCTATATGCAAAGTGCCCAAAAGACTGGCAGCATTGTTTGGCATTGGCAAAGTTTATGATCGCTTACTACTGTTAGAATGTATGGTGTAGGTGGCATAATAAGACCACGGCTCTCAGATGAGAATACTTTTTTTCGTTTCCAACGATACCTCATTTGTCTAATTGTGATAAGTAGTTATGAGGGAGCAGTTGAACATACATACATACATGCCTACATACTTACATGCATACCGGTCAAAATCTTTGGCTTCGCTTTATTCAGATAAAAATTTAAAAAATGTCACCTGTATCTGACAGAGACTTCATTTTTGTACTAAAATAAATAAAAGCACCACATTTCAGTTGACATTTTTATTTTGGCAATGCAAACAGCGATAACACAACATACCCGAAGTCGAATCCATAGTATTTGAACCGCGTTCAATTTGTGCTATTACAAAACAACGGGATACTCGTTAAATGACTACAATTTATTATCACGATTACATAATTTGATCGAATTTAATTGAATTCATCTTTCACTGTCTGCCGCTGATGAAAAACATCGAAAGATGAAAGAAAATACAATTAAAAAAGTCTTAAGTACAACATGTACCAGTATCTATCATCTGCCTAATAAAAATAAAGATAAATGTGTCCGCGGTATAGTAAATCAAGAACCGATAGCTTACCACAGCAAAATGAGAAGATAATTAGATTCATTATCCTATCTAATCATAATCTTCAGTTCTACCATTAGAAGAGATGCTATTTCTTAAGGTCAACGTGAATGTGATAGTAAAAACAGGTTCCCCGGCTATTATATGGGGTTTATAGTCAGGAAGTTAACAATCTTAATCTGTACTGACTAGACTAGGTAGGTGCCTTAAATGTTTTCAGTATCTATGACTCGTGAAAACAAGACAGACAATAAGATAAAGACTGAAAAACTGGAGGTTCATTTGATAGAGGACAAGAAATATGAGGACAATCAAGGTACAAGATGAAGTCGAGGATTTCTGAAAATTCATGGAAATGAAAAGAAAAGAAGGTCCATGGAAGACTTAAAGTCTCAAGGGGCTAAGTGCCTCATGAAGAAAAACATGAAAATTATGACACCCCTCTGTCATCATTTAGATCTTTTTCTTTATAGGCCACTTAGCCACTTAGGAGAGGTCAAGATGACAGGTACGTACCACTATCAAGTATCTTATCTAGTCTTTCTTACCTATGTATGAATAACGATACATTATTATGGTTATAATTTATGAAAGAGAGATTTAATCATTTCACATTAGAAGCAGACAGTGGCAGACAACCAATTTCAGCAAGCGAACACTAAATTAACTATTTTTCGAACTATTTATTTACATTACGAGTACAAAATGTTTTGTTACTATGCATCATCAATCAGCACACACGTCCGTGTTCCAGTTTCCTGAACTATAAGGCCTGGCCGGAGCCACATCGCAATCACTCCCAACCTAAATTACCTTAAAATGTACATGTTTATCATAAAACTCAATAATACAGTTAATTTTTAAATGGTAGTACAAAATATAACAACTTTGTCTAACGACTCATTTCATACATTGTCTGTTCCACAATAACTCACCGGCTGATTCAGGAAATAACTGTATTATTGAATTTTACCACGACATTTATTAAGCCTAATTTCTTGCTAATTTATTCAATAAATAAAAACAAATGCATTGAATTCACTTATAAATCAAACCAACAATCAGGTACATTACTCATTAAAGTAGATAATATAAAATATATTATAGCCGTTGCTGACAGTCAATATTATACTTATAAAACGATATGTTTCAAAAATAATCTGAAAATTCTGTCATTAACACATCAATTCACTCGTCCTACATATTATCATAATAATTAACAAATGAATAATCTTTATTTCGTTTAAACATCAACTTATTGCGTACATTTATCGAAAAATCTAAAATTCACATTAAACCGATACAAATCATATAAATGCGCTTATGACAATATTTTTTGTTATATCTTTACAACTCTATCGTTAACTAGTCTTACACTTTTATTTTGTGGAATATTCGAGGCTCCGTCATATGTTGCTCGATTTCACATTGAAATCTTAGTTTGTTGCCAAAAAACGAGTCTTATGTGTTTACTAACTTAATCGTTACTTATAGTACAGTAAACAACTGTAGGTATTATAATTAATGATTAAGTGCTCTTGTTGGCAACAAACGATATTATTACATCGTGAAAATCCATTTCAAAGGTTCGTCCCGATTCCACCCCTGCATCCTTATTCACCCTGTTTGTAGGTACCTAGATAGTGCCTACTTTGCCCAACCCTATATCCAAATCTTTCTTCCCATTTGACCCACGTATTTGATAACTTACTTTCTTCCTACATCTTTCTAGGATGTTGGTTCTAGAAAGTATGTGCGTTAAGTTTGTCGAGAAGTGTTGAAATAATAAGTGAGTTTGGGTAACAATTCTCGATTGAACTTGAAATTCCTAGCTATTGAATTACACACAATGTCAAGCAACATCTCAACGGAACCGGAAATTCCTCTTGATCTAACTATAAGCAATAAGCGTTTACTTACAATATCAACAACTGGGATGTCACCAAGGCTTACGATTATACCTGATGCGGATTTCTTATAGGGGCCATTATCATCATTAATTAGTTCTTTAGAAACACTTGATCCGTTTCCTATTTACATACGATTTTTCGATGGTCGTACACTAAACGTCTTAGTAGGTAATACAGTTCAGTCACTTCGTGTGTTGGTATGTTCCGACGGTCTACATCCAGGCGATGGCCGGTGACCCGTCCGACGACAGGGAGTCCAGAGACCTCCTGGTCGTCTTGCCGTGGGCCTGGTGTCAGTAAAGCGAGGAACTGGAGCACGGCCCGTCCACTCCTTGCAACTGTTGTTCCGGGTTCGTGATCAACTGTAATGGAGAATTTCGAGAAACAGTTTTGTTAGTTGTTTGTTCTCAAATTGGAAGAAAGGTTCTGAGGTCCTTAGTATTTATTTTAATTTCGGATAGAAGGACCAATAAAGACTGGTAATTTGTGAAGGAAACAAATATGTAATTTTAGTTATACAATTAAACATAATAAGTATTATTGTCTTTGAAGTTATTTACATTAATACTTATTAATTGGCAAAGCTGTTTATCGAGGAGACTATCTTACGATGCCAATAGCTAGCCTAATTTAACTACGGGTGAAGTAAACAGGATAATACTTTAGGAATACGAGTAGACGATACGATATGACTGCATATAGAACTACAAGAATAAGGTTTCTGTCAATTCTGGGTCAAGCACAAGGAAAACACTGTTTTCGTATGAAGGAGCAAAATGTGAACGTTGTGTGATCCAAAGGTCTAGCTTTATACGTAGTTGTAGCGTCTAAACCTACAGTTATGGGCTTCTCGTGAATGTGTAATAAATGTCTAATTCCACGAAGTGTGACGTGTTCTTTCGAGTTTGCAAATTTCTCAATGGCACAGTAATCACCGCTATGAATTGACCATGACTTTAAGCCATTTATTATATCAAGACAGTCATCACAAGGCTTCGACCTGATTGCGAAGAGTTCTTCCCCATTATCACTGATGTAGGTATTGCAGAGGATGTGTGGACTTCCTTCGTGAATTTAGACATATCATCTAACCTTCTTTCGTCGTCTCCACTACTAAGGACAAGAGGAATGATCATACTTCTCTAATTTCACATACAGACGGTAGCAGTCCATCTGTAGAGTTGTTCGGCGACCTCGGCGACGGCGTGGGCGCATGCTTCGGCACTTCTCGGCCCGCCGCCATCTTGTCGTGCAACTGAGCAAGACGCATGCTCATCTGTCTCCTCTCCTTCTGTTCCCTCTCTCTCTCCCACCGCCTCGCGCTGTAGCTTCGGATAGACGATGAACTGCTCTGCACAGAGGTTAGACTTGGACGTCGCGAACCTGCACAAAAAGGACAGAATAAGAACTTCTTGTATAATAGAAGGGGACAGGTGATGCGTGCGATCTATAATGTACTTTAGTATCCTTTTGTGTATTGTGAGAAGCGATTGTTACTTGCTTTTTTATTCAGTTTTCAGAAATGTATAGCAGAAGAAACTTGTGGAAGCTTATTGGCGAATCTTTAAGTTGAATTTGATAGAGTTTTGGGATAGTTTTCTTAAAATAGTTTTAAATTTACTTAATTACACAGTAAAACACATGTACGAACAAATATAGCAAAGCAGTGTAGCAATGAACAAAGTACCTATCTACTATAAATACATGGGGAGACAACATTCAGTACCTACCTACCTAATCATTACGTCATGGAAATTATAATTAAATATGAGTGGGGAGACCAAAACCTACATACTTCAATTCAATTTGAACAATCTCTGGCATTGTGTTATCTAAAAAAAAAATATGTAAGTATAATACTAAAAAGAGTTACGCTTTCCATGGTTCCATCAAATTACTTACGGAATGTTCGGAGGAATTACAGAAATATCAAAAATACATTATGTAAAGCTAGGAAAAGCCCTTATAAGCCTCTTTTAGACCTGTTCTATGTCCAGGAGTCACTGTGGTAGTACCTGTTTGTAGTATTGTCATAGAGATGTCTGAAAATAATAATGAATCAGTTAAGTGTGACAAGTGTCTTCTAGAAGAATGAGTCAGTTTAGGTTGTGGTTTTCCAACATTGAAAATTATTCAGAAGGAACTTAATGAAAGTCACCAAACTTATCCATCAAAGAAATCAATGTGTTAGTCAGTCTGTACTTATGTTGGGGTCCGTAAAACACATAGGTGACTGAAAGCGAACGCTTACATGCATAGCCAGTGAGGTGTTGACAGAATATACAAGCGAAGAAGCAGTGCTGCCCCCTGGACGACGTCACTTTCCACCATCATTAATGGTTTAGAAATATCAAAAGTATATGAAGATCTTCATACATTTTTGACATTTCTGCTACCAGTAACAATTTTAAATAGTCGGATCGTCAGGGGAGCTGGGCCTATGAAACTGAAGCTTTCACCCACATCCGATCGTGCTTGCGAACAGTACTACATGTATGTCAATCGCAGAAAATGTGATCTTCGAGGTAAACTGCAAAGTTAAGCGTGTGAACTGTGACGTATTTCTGATTTGATTGCATGATACTGGAGTTTGCTTTGATGTCTGGGTAATTGAGTTTCAATAAGCCAAAAGTTTGTGTTAAAGTAGTTGTCAAGTTTTGCTAGATAAATAAAAAAGTTTTGCAACAAATGTCTGTGTTCCTTTATTCATTGTGTCAATATAAAATGGAATTTGTCGAAACGATCAACTTCCATGCAGCACTGTGTAAAGTGTTAAGCAAATTGAAAATACATACATTTAATTCTGGCATACACTGCCATCTTCAACCCATGTTTTTGGATCTTCAGTTTCGTTAGCACATACAAATAAGGCGTGTGGAAAAGAGATAGACAGAAAGGACCATGGCCATCTTGCTCGCGCCGCCAACACACTTCATCCTGCGACTGTCGCGCCACGTTTCCATCAAGCCCAGCCAATCACGAGTAAAGCCTCACACACAGTAAGCTGTACTTACGCCAGAAATGTCAAGTACCAAATATGCTGAGAAGAGGGAGCTAGCTAGAGATTAGGAAAATAAATAAATTCTGAGAATGTTTTAGGACACGGAGGACCATTCTATTCGAAATCCTACACAATTGGATATTAGTTATATTCATTGAATTGTGAACTGATTTAGTTCTCATTATTTATCAATAGTATAAAGTGGATGAACAGGAAATTACATGGAATTATTATTGCAATAATGAATGACGTAGGTAGGTGAATTTAATGAAATAAACAGATTAGTCATAATGTTTCTGTTTAAAATTAATTAGGTACCTATAGTTACCATTACCAAAGCAGAATATTTTAGAAATTTAATTGTTTGTTTTAGGTAATTCGAACTACTGGATATGAAACCCCAGCTACAAGAATCTTTCGTTTAAAATTTCACAAAGAGAAAAGGACACTATATACATAAACTTGTGATTGTGCTCATAAACCATCTTCAGGTGATTAATCTTTGACATATGATTAAAAATACTGGAATAATCAGGTCCCAAATCACTGAAACATGATTTAGCATATAGCTAATAGTTCTGTGAAGAGGATCTTTGGGATATATATATATATATATTCAGCATATTCGTGGTACAGTGGTTGATCAGTCGCAGACTGGAGTCAGTCCTGGTCGCTAACACCGAGACGCAACATCTACCGGACACGGCCGACGACGACCTCTCATGCGCCCGCGACCCTCCTCAATGCTCAGCCTGCTTCGCTCGATACTGGTGCTTTTGATGGTACATGTGGAAAGATAGAGTGTTGTGGTTCATATTGGTAACATCCATGGCTTTAGCTGTATTGAACTGTGGTTTGTGCGTTTCGGCTAGAATACCGACGAGCGGTAATCTGCCCAAGGCTTCTTGCATAAGGGATATAGGAGATAACATCGGAGTAGACAGTTTATGTTTTCGCTCGCTGTATTCCCCGATATCTCTATCTGTGCAATAAACAATTTAGAGATACTAAAGTTAGTGATTGAGGACCCGAGCGAGCGGAGCAGGCCAGCATTGCGGGCGGGCGCGGGAGGCGCCGACGGCCGGACACCCAGACGTGCAGATGATGGGAGCGCGCCGCATACATTATCCAGATCACCTTTGGCGGCGCACTTAGGCGGGTGCGCGCCGCCGTCCCGCCTTACGGCCTTCAGGTGGCGCGAGATTAGCAAGATGGCCGCGGTGCGCGCCGCACCTGCGCGCGACGCCGACACCGCCACGCCACCGCGCCGCGACGCGCGCCGCGACCCGCCGCCTGAGCTCTCCAGCTCCAGCGTGCCACTCGTGCAGCCCGAGCGCGACGATGCACGCGACGACGCACGCGTCGCGCTCAGCGTGCCGCCTGCGTGCAACAGACCGTACCCGGTGCAATACGACCATACACGAGCGAATAGTGCAGCACGACATAGCTTGTAGCGAAGAACATACTGTTACATTAATGAAGAGGGGTAAAAATCTTGACAGCATAAAAGTTGTAAGTTAGAACAACTTAGCGCTTCAAAAATAAACCAATATTTGGTCTAGCTTGCTAGCACTGTGGACACCAAGCGTTGGTGTGCGCAGAGCCGTGAAGTTTGTTTGTTGAACGACTTCATTTTACGGAATCAGCTTGACTTTTGACATGGTTTGTATCTAGCTTTACAATACACTGACTCATGCACAAGATCTAAATCATACCTGTGTCATTAAGCGAGTACAGACAAGGTGGAGTAAGCCTCGCGTCGGCCAGATGCGTGGGGTGATAGCGTGCCTTCGTGTAAAGGTGCAACACCATACACAGCAGGCCTCCTAGTACGAAGATACCCGACGCCACGCCTAGTAGCGTCGGCAAGTCGGCCGTCAGCAACACCAGGTCTGCAACCAGCGGAAATATTAAAGTTGGTGCTAATATTAAACGTGGAAAGGGAGAGAGAGGCGTTTGGTCTGCAGTGGATAAATACGCAGGTTAGTTCATAGATACATAAAAACTAACAGTTCTTTCAGTAACTATCGGGGCAGGCAGAAAAAGAAGACCACATTATCTTCATGTAACTTTAACGGTTTATGTAGCATCCGCCAAAGTAGCTCACAGAGGGCAGGAATTTTTCTAACTTACTTAATATTTATCGTTACATTATGGCCTAATCACTGATATAAATTGTAGGCTATGTGTTATTCTTATGTAGGTAGAAGCTATTATTACTGTAAAATTTCAGCAAAACTAGTTCAGTAGTGAAAGAGTATCAAGTATCCATGCATTCTCACAAACTTTCGCGGTTATAATACTAGTGGGACATTTATGCGGTAGGTATAGGTTAGAAATCGTAACTGTAAACTTAAACGATTGGATTGCAATACTTTTCTAAGTTCTGATTATCGTATCGTATCAGCCTCTTCTGAGCATAGCCTCCAAGCATCGACGATGACGATCCCTTTCGCAGCCTTCACCAGGATTGTAGCATCATCATCATAATTTCAGCCGAAAGATTTCCACTGCTGGATATATGGCAACCCCAAGCGTCACCACATCCACCGGTCCTGTGCTTCCCCAGGGTGGCATTGTCTGACGGTATTTAATACCTCCATCAGATTTATTCCCATAAATCGAATCGCTCTCACTTCTCCGTAAAAAGTTTTTATCCAAACAAACAACAAACAACTACCTTCGGTGCAGAAGATCCTCGAGGTCGGCCTGGTGTGGCTGGTCTGATGGTAGCCGGAGTCACACTGGCAGTACGCATTGTGGTTGACCTGCACACAAGACGCGTGCGTGTCGAATGCCTTGCACGTTTCCCGGTAGAAGCACTGCTCACCCAATTTCTTAGCTGGAAGGTGAAAGAAAAGGTTTTAGTGTTATGGACTGTTGAGGATACATTTATTTGTGATTGATAATGATGGGGAATGAGTCTATGGTTCATGGAAAACTGTTATTGGTGAATACAGCTAAAGATTAGGGAAGGGTACAATGGTGCAATGAAATATAAATACAAAATACAAATAGTTTACTTCTTTAAAAAAGTAAACTATTTTGTATATTATAAAAAAATTACACTGAAATTGTGATTGGAGCCTTCTTTTAAGCAAATAAAGCCTGTAGTTGAAGACTCCGCTCTTCCGTAACAAAATAAATAATTAAAGGTAAGGTAAGTGACAAGTAAATAAGCTGATTATCAAATATGGGATTTAATCTAATCTAAGTTAGTTGGTGTGTGTGTGTGTTTGTGTATATGTGAGTCCTTGTGTGTGTGTTATTTAGCGTGTTTTAAAAGCGCTTCCGTTTCCTCATAAGTGAGTTGTTTTATCCATTTAACTATTGACTTTTTGTAATCATAACATTTCTTGTTATACAGGGTGTAAGGCAAACGCTTCCGAAAACGAAGACAGGTGAAAGGGCTAGTGATTCTCGATATGATACTATAAAAAATCTAGATTATTTTTTTAAATTTACCTATTTTTTTGCATTTTTTTGTACACTATGCTGAGAGAACAGTTAAATGAACCATTATTTGAGAATAACACACATTTAATTCTTTTTTTACCACTCTAGCAAACAATGTTTTCAAAATAAAAATCAGCAGACGCACAACCGCGCTTACCAAGAGCCGCGCGGCCGGCTACCCCAAGTTTACGCGGCGACTTTAGGCACAGAGTAAATGGTTTAGGTATCCTTTGGAAACTGCCGCGCCGTCAAAATAAAATAACTAGAAACATTACAGAAGCGTCAAAATGTTTTAAATTGATTGACCGTCTCTTGCATTTAATAACAGTTTTGAATGTACTAAATTCTTGCCCCGGAACAGAATGCGGCCCTACAAAATACACAAAGTACAAGCTTTGCTACCCAATGATCATGTTCGTCGTCGTGAGTACTGCCGTTGGCTGCTAGATCAACAGCAACGTGCGTCTGGCTTCATTGAGCAGATTATCTGGACGAACGAGTTCACTTTTACGAGAAACGGGATGTGGAACAGGAAGAATGCTCATGTATGGTCAAACGGGGACCCGACCGCCACTCAATAAACCGGCCATCAGACTGGATGGTCCATCAAAGTATGGGCTTGTTGTTTTAATGGCCGCAAAGTATTTAGACAGGTACGTAAAATGCCTCTGTCAGCTTTAATGTTTAATAGTGAGCTACGAATGCGATTAAAATTCGTAATTTTGTAAAGTGTTGTAGAGGTAAGGGTATTTTTAAACAGGCATTTGTAAATTCCGTATAAACCCCGGGACTTGGCCGTATAGAGCGTTCGGCGCATGCGACGCGCGGTAGCGCACCTTGCATGTCAGTAACCTTACATTTTGTACGGTTTCCTTTACATGTTAATAAAATATAAAGTCGGCGAAAGGTTATTGGTTTGCATTTAGGTTGTATATAACCTACGTTCTGGCTTCGGAAGCGTTCCCCTTACACCCTGCATACATATATTTCTTTATTTATTTTGTATAGTTGAGCCGACCGTGTATTATATTGAATGGATGCAAGAGTGTTTTTGTACGGGGGATTTGTGCAATCGTATATCTCCTTCTTTTAGAAAGTTTAGATGTATCGTAAGGCCGGGACTTATGTTTTTTTAAATATAATAACAATAAAGCCATTTATTCCGAACTTTTACACAGTTGTTTTAAATACTATAAGTTACATTCACAAAATGTCTCTTTGTTCGGTGTGCCTTACAGCATAGGTCTCCTCCAACACCTTCCACTGATTCCTATCTGCCGCCACTCTTAGCCAAAGGGGACCCAACGTCATTTTCAGTTCGTCCCCCCATCTCCTCACTTTGCGACCTTGGCTTCTAAACCCATCTCTTGGGTACCAGACTGTCACCTGTTTACTCCATTTTTGTTGCTTACAACGAAGCAGGTGCCCAGTCCATCTCCATTTTAGTTGGTCGATACGTGATAGGATGTCTGTTAGTTTAGTTTTGCACCTGATGTCTATATTCCTGACTTTGTCCCTTAGCATACTAGGGCTAAAGCCCTAGTATGCTCCTTTCCACGGCTCTCTGACATTTTGTGAGTTTGTCCCTGTGGTGTTTCGTCAAGGCCCAGGTTTCGCAGCCATATGTGATGCAGGGGAGAATACAGGTATTGAAAATCTTTTTCTTGATCTTAATATAGAGTTCCTTGCTTTTCATTATTTCATTCAAAGCCCAAATTTTTTTTCCACCCACTAGCAATTCTTTTATCAATTTCTTTGGACATTTGATCACTTGGTGAAATAATCTGACCTAGATACACATATTCCTTGCATACTCGAGTTTTTGTCCGTTGATGATTATGTCTGCTGCTACTGAGTTTGTCATCACTTTAGTCTTGCACGAGTTCGTTTCCAGACGTACTTCTCGGCTTCTGTCCGCTAGGGACTGTATCATGGATTTCAATACTCTTGGGTTTTCTTCCAATATGACCAGGTCATCAGCGAATCTTAGATGGTTCAGGCGCGATCCATTTATGTTTAGTCCTAAATGATCCCATTCTAATTTCCTGAACATTTGCTCTAGTACTACCGAGATGGGGGGATACTTTTCCAATCGACAGGGGAGTCAGGCAAGGTGACCCACTCTCACCAAAGCTATGTTTTTTTAAATACTGTCTGTTTATTATATAGTTTCCTCCAGAGAGTAGGCCACTGATATAATAAATACTCTCTTTAGAATGTCTCTTTTTTAAATACACCTTTTTTATCAGGGCATGTTGAGCACGCTCTAATTCTATGAATTTTGTTTTTGCTGCCCCTTCCCAAACAAGGATACAGTATATTAAGACTGATTGGACCAGGGCAACATATATCTCGTTTAAGAAATTTCTAGTTTTATTACATCCGGTGATCATATGTTTTGGGACAACATGTCTCAATGTACTAAATAACCAGTTTTCTAATCCTACTAGCAACTTGTTCCAGATGTAGATACCAGGTCAATTTGTGGTGTAATATTATACCCAAATATTTCGTTTGTGTTACCTTAGTTATTATTGGACAATAACAGTGATTCTTCCTTACGTAATCACAGTTAGGTTTTATATTTTAAAATGTTCTGTAGGCTGTGTCTGTTTACTAATACTAAAACACATGAAGTTTGTTATAGAGGCGTTTAAGGTGAGTAAGTTATTTTGTAGCCATTTGGCTATAATATCCATGCCTATTTCAGTACTATGCTCAACTTCTTGCCAGGAACTACCAGTGAAGATGATGGCAGTACCATCGGGGTAAGAAATTTTTTGGCACTTTTAATGTTTAAATTACAGTTCATTAATGTATATTAAAAATAGGGTGGGCCCTAGTACGCTTCCCTGAAGTACGCCGAATGATACATCAGCGTCATCACTAGCGTAGTTGCTGATCCTGTGCTTCCTGTTTGAACGATAGTCTTGTAAAAGATTAAGCGGAGTCCCTCTTATTTCGATTTTTTCTATTTTGTTCACAAGGGTGGAAACAGATACAGTATCAAACGCTTTTTTAGATCTAGAAATACAGTGATGTAGTAAGCACTTCATTCCATTATCAAGTTTGTTAGCTACAAGTGAGAAATCAAATTATAGATGGAATTGAAAAGCGATCTATTACAGCCAACCAAGTGCTTCAATATCCTTACATAAAGCCAAACAAAAACAAATAACCAATATTTAAATACAACGAAACACAGAATTTCCGACATAATCCAGCAAACATGATATATTTGTACAACTTAGTCTATCACTTGTTTGCGCAAGTTCCGAAACTTGCTCCAAAAGGGATAAAAGGGGACCTTGAGAGCACCCGACTTGAAGGCGTAGAAATATTGGAAGCAAATGAACAATTTTGGTCTAGCTGCATATAATTTTAAGGTTTCAGTTCCAAAGATACACGTGCCCCTGTTACTATGAATGTTGTAGGTATTGGGAAACGGGATGTCAAATGTCAAAATAGCTTTTGTTATAATTTTCTGGAATTTGATGCTATTGTGTTTAAATAAGTAAGGTCGATGGAACGTTGCTTATTCAATGTTATTCTTACTCACACGAATATGTGAGATTTATAACAGGTCCCGCGCAGTAATAACATGAGTTCATTGAAGATATTACTTATATGCAAATACTGTTTGCTTAACTTTAACCTCGCAGACGAGGTTTATATCTTTTTGGTAAGTTTAAGATAATTATCTTGAACTTAATAAGTGTTTTGTGTTTTTTTTCTCCTTTCCTACTATAGCAGTAAATCTATGTTTAGAGATTGAACAGTAGTAGAACCGTAGAAGGTACCAATAAAAACTTTTTCTAAAAAAAAAAAATCGACCTCCGAGAAAACACTACAAAATCAAAAATTACTTTAATTTCGGAAGTCGGTGTCTTTGGATATGTATTTAAATTTTTTGTCACCGCCTTCCAAAATTAAAGCTATTTTTCACTTTGAAGTGTTTTTTTCGGATACCCGTTGTTTTTTGTTTTTTGGAAAAAAAATATTTTTTACTTTTTAGCTATGATACCTACCTACCCCACACCAATTTCATCATCCTTGGGGTATTCTCAAAGTCAATCAAATGAAAACAATGCATATTTATGCAATCGCGGTTGATTTGTGTCCTTCACCACACAATCCTCACCTTTGAAAACTTCATGAAAATTAATTTTGAGAACGCCAAGAAATAGTCAGTTAATAGTCATAAAAAGTCACCAAGGTTAAAAAAATAGTCGCATTATGATTCCGAAGTTATAGCTATATGGTGGTGAGGATTGTGGGGTGAATGCTTCCACACACTCGTCACCTCATTGCAAGCAAACGGCTGGGAGTATCACCTTAGTTTCTATTCCAAAAAATGGTCCAAAAATAGTCGTAAGACTATTCCAAATCTCGAAAATAGTCATTAAGGGATTCCAAAGACGTAAAGGTGTCTTGGTGAGGATTACGTGGTGAGCCTTTCTCGCCACAATCCTCACATATCTATCTACCTACCATTACATACCACCATTAATTCCATCTCCATGCAAACCAAACACCCTGTGTGTTTCAAACTACGTCATGCGTCTTAGTGAATGATGTTTTCATTTTTAAAATTATGCATATGTTCAATTTTTTTTTTTTTAAATAAATGATTAGTAGTCATTGGATACACGAAGTGGGCTGCCTTTGTAAGAAGATTAAAATGTCACGGTGTATATATATGACGAAGTTTTGCCCGTACATACATAAAAAAATATAAACATACCGAATTGATAACCTCCTCCTTTTTGAAGTCGGTTAAAAAGTGTTTACCTTTAGCGCATCCCTGGGCCACGCCGACGGAAACAGGGTGCTTGGGGTCACATTGGCAGGAGGCGGTGGTGGGGTCGCAGTACACGTGCATGAGCTTGGGGTTGCAGGAGAATTCGCAGGGCGAGCCGAGGTACATGCCCTTCTCTGGAAACGGAAAATGTTATTGGTTAGATAAGAAAATTATAAAAAATTGATGATGATGTTTCAGAAATTACCTTCGAGACTGAATTTAATCACAATTTTATGAAATTATTTTTCATTGTAAGAATGCTTGACATTATTCCATATGTGACCATCTTTACATACCAAGACCCCTTCGTGCCTCGGAAAGCGCGTTAAGCCGTTGGTTCCGAGGTTCCGACTATCATTCCTAGACCTTTGACAGTCGTTACGGGTCGTCAGAAGTCCGACAATCAATATTACTAAGGGGTACCGTATTACCCAGTAACTGGATCGTGGATGTTACATAGGCAGTCGCTCCATGTAAATACTGGTACTCAGTTGTCTCCGGTTACACTAGAAACCAGTCTCAACATAGTTGGGAAAAGGCTAGGTTGATGATGATGCTTGTCGTTATCGTGGTTTAGTCATCAATTTATGAAACACAATTCCAGTATCAGCGAAATCTTGGCTATCAGTTACAAACGCTTGTATTCTAGCAATGAATATTGAAGCAAAAATATTAGGTCACAGGTATAGGTCTGCCTCTCCTGGCTTTTCTGGCCACGTACGATACAAGATTGAGACGGAGGTTTAAGTTCAGGCCACGTTTTGAAGTAAATTCCCATGCGGAAAATGATCTAAGACTAGACCAAACTGTTGAAGATGTTTGTGTTTGTCCCACAGATTGAATGAATGTCAATACTTTATAGTACACCAAAATACAAGTGACCCATAGGATATTGCAACTGACAGCTCTACTAATGGACATTTTTATTTAAAAACTAGCTTTTGGCAGCAGCTTCACCCGCGTGGATGTCGAAGTCGGATGGACTTCGACATCCACGCGGGTGAAGCTGCTGCCAAAAGCTAGGTTTTACTGGAACGTATTACCAGGATAAAAACTCCTACGTGTTTATCCAGGTTATAAACTATCTGTGTGCCAAATCCGTCCAGCCGTTTTTGCGTGATAGAGTAAGAATCCAAACATGCAAACTTTCACATTTACAATATTAGTAGGATAAGTATGTAGGATACGCCATTATGCAACGAAGCACTGAGGGCAGTTTGCATAGTTCAAGTGTTATTGGGGTCCGATTATCCATTCAAACGTTTTTGCCAAGAACTCTTTTATTGGCGAAGTTGAATAAACCTTGAAGAAACTTAAACAGGTCATATCTGCGTTATTTGAAGGTGTTAGTTAAATTAGAACTTCAAAGAGAGAAGTTTCCTTATTCCCAACACCGGCAACGCGATAGTGTTGTCGCCGTGGAAACAGCTCACGAACAAAATTAATTATAATTTTATGTCATCACCGACATTTATGAAAAAGTTTTTTAATAACTCCAAAGTAAGGGATATTGTCGTTTGAACTTTCTCAAAGATTTTTTCCTGTGTTTAAAAAAAAGGACTTTCGTATCTCGAAAGATTTAACAAGGCACGTTAGCTATATTTATAAGTTGGTGGTTTATTTTAAAACCGTGGTATCAGGATTACA
Organism: Polymixis lichenea; assembly: GCA_949091785.1. Classification (NCBI taxonomy): domain Eukaryota; kingdom Metazoa; phylum Arthropoda; class Insecta; order Lepidoptera; family Noctuidae; genus Polymixis; species Polymixis lichenea. Next base: position 462,877 of record OX420934.1, on the reverse strand, counting down.
AAAATATCTCAATCATTGGTTTCGTGTTATTCAATCTCTTTGATAAGAAAACTCGAACAATAAACACGTCATAATACATTTTTGACACAACTTCACAGTCCATACCTATGCATAAGTAGGTATCTCTTATCTCTTATGCTACGACAACACTCAATTTACAACTTGTTGAACAAGGAATTTAACATCTACATGTCCAATAAATATGAGTATAAAGGTATGGATAATAACCCTTAGCTATGAGGAGGTTGGAAAAAATCTCAATACGTAGATTTCATCCTCTTTCACCCAATAACCACCCCACCTTACGACACAAAAAACACTATGGAACATTACACAACACAACTCCGCACAACATAACAAACACACATACAATACAACTCCGCACAAAATAACAAACACACATACAACACACACCCTCACACACACACAACACACACTCTTACAAAACACACATTTATTTATTTAAATTGCATTCCATTTTTAACCGACTTCCAAAAGGAGGAGCTTTTTTTTTATGTATGTTCCCCGATTACTCGAAGATGGCTGGACCGATTTGGATATTTTTTTTTGTTTCAAAGGGTATACTTCCCAAGTGGTCCCATGATCATCAAGTCAGGATCTGATGATGGGATCCTGGAGAAACAGAGAGAACTCTTCAAATTTTATAAGCACACTTGAAGCAATTTGTGTAGTTTTTGGAAGAGTACTTTCTCGGAGTGGTCCCATTTCAATTTGGTGAAGATCTGATGTAGAACTTCGGAGATAGGCAATGGAACTCCTCAATAAATGATAGCAAATGGACTGGGATTGCTGAAATCTCATGTCTGTCTATTGTTTACACCAGTTAATAACATAACATCACGCCGCTACGCTGTGCAGGGGTAAGCACATGTGAACCACTAAAAAGTGAAAAATAAAAAACTTTTTTCAAAAAAATAAACAACCGACTTCCAAAAAAACACTACAACGTGAAAAATAACTTTAATTTCGGAAGACGGTGACAAAAAATTAAAATATATATCCAAAGTCACCGGCTTCCGAAATTAAAGTTATTTTTCACTTTGTAGTGTTTTTTTGGAAGTCGGTTGTTTATTTTTTTGAAAAAAAATTTGTAAAAAAGATGTTACAAAGGGCTTATAGCTAGGTATAGTAATATGGACCCTGTAAGGGCAAAATTATAAAATTAAAATGAAGATTACCTTCTAAGAGTAAATTAAATTAAATTAAATGATTAAATTACAGAATATAATAATGATTCAAATTATTACATTAAACAAAACATTAATCAATAATTTATTACATTATACTAAATATTAATTCTTTACATTTTATTAAAATAAATCATTGTTATCAATCCATGCATTCGTTTTAGTCATAAGGTGATATAGATTGTCATTTATTTTTTCACATTTACGTTAAGCATATATAAGGTCGATCGATTCACAATTTGTCAGTTTTATGCGTTAATATAGTTAATTAATGCGTTTTAAATTCTTCATATTCACAATTTGTCAGTTTTATGCGTTAAATAAAATATTTTAATTAATTAACTATATTAACGCATATACTAATAAAATATTATATATGCGTTAATATAGTTAATTAATAATATTAATTAACGTATTTTATTTATATGCGTTAATATAGTTAATTAATATAGTTAATTAATTAATTTTATTTATATGCGTTAATATAGTTAATTAATATAGTTAATTAATTTATTTTATTTATATGCGTTAATATAGTTAATTAATAATATTAATTAACGTATTTATTATAATTAACTATATTAACGCATATACTAATAAATATTTTATAAATATACATATTCACAATTTGTCAGTTTTATGCGTTAATATAGTTAATTAATGCGTTAATATAGTTAATTAATGCGTTTTAAATTCCTCAACCTTTCTTTATTAATAGAGATTTTAATTGTTCCGAGAAATTTGAGTAATTTGGTAGGGATTTTAAATATGTTAGCTAGTATTGAGTATGGGCTTTTCCCGATAACTTTTAAGTTTGTGATTGGTAGTATTAATCTATTCTTGTTCCGTCGGTTATAGTTTTCATTAAGCTCGATATAAGATTTGAAGAGGTGCCTATTTTTTCTAACGAATATACTACTTTGCATTATGCACCGTGACATTTTAGTCGTCTTACAAAGGTGGTCCACTCAATGCATCCGTCATAAAATACCTCTAGGTGCGATTAAAACATTGTTAGCATTAATTAAGATAATAGGTACAAAGAAAAATAAATAATGCTTTAGAATTATGAAACACCCTCCCTGTTAACAATGTTTACGTATCAAACGGTAGAAGATATCTACCTACCCACCATTACAGTCCATCATTAATTCAATCTCCATAACAGGGTGTTTCAAACGGGTCCCCTATGTTGTTTCGAACGCCGCTGTTGCGACACACGCTGTTGCGAATTATTTTTCCACTGCCTCACAGGTTCGAAAGCTCAAGGACTCGAATGAAGTAGTCGCGAAAGACGCTGTTTCGAAAAACATTTTCACTGCCTCATACGCTCGAATGTTTGTGATTTCGATCTATTTAGTCATAAAGTGTACAGAAAAATATTTAAGCAGTAATTAAATAAAATCAACAAATTCGGTGTCAACATCATCATTTAATATTATTATTAACAAAGTAACAATCAAAAATATTAGTACCTCAACTGTACATTTTTTTCTATGAGTACTTAACACAAAATCTAAGACTGATCTTTATAAAATATTGTCTAGGTACCTAAGTGGTATTAATTATTAGTGGTATTTTTCAGAAATTAATCAATTGCACATGTGTTAGTATTAGTTAGTATATACGAGTACTTAACGCTAAAGCTCTTATAAATTTAGGCGGCAATAGCATTCTTTGCAACTCTTTGTTTTTTTTTTGAGTGGTGTCTGAGGTAAATTACCCAAAATCTTCTCGATTTTCTGTCTTTCTTGCTCTCTGTATGATTTGCTGCAGAGCATTCTTGTTAGGTATCGAAGATGTGCTACTTGAAGGCAACGAAGATAAGTTTTCACGAATTATTTTACCTGGTGAGTCATTGCTCTGAACGGCTGATTTTTTATATTTTCCCTTAAATTCAATTCATCAACGCGATCTGCAAATTACAAAATAAAAATATAATAATAAAATAAATTCGTTGAGGTTATATACGTTTATATATATACGAAAAAAATAATCTATATCCTGGTTCAGGAGCATAATTCTGACTGGACATTTCCTTGATTATAAAATGTTCATCACTAACTATTCGGCTACTAACAGTACTTCGACAATTTACAGCGGCATTTTATTCACGCCACACCAATAATGTACGTTTTTTACAGTTTTATTGTGAGACATAATATATCCATCTATAATTAGATACTCAAATCTCAAATCTCAAATCTCAAATCTTTATTGCATTCCATAATGTGTACAGGTGGTGGGTATTAACATATGTGGAAACAATTATGGACCCTGTAGGGCACAGCAACATTTTAAATTCTAATTAGAATAGAGGAAGAGCGCTTTAATTATTTTCTTATAAATTCTTAATATTGGTCTGTATTTTGAACACTAATATATTAAATTGTATATTATTATTGTTAGTTACGTATTTATTTACATATTTCTTATTGTAATTCGTATATTTAGTTTCTATATTTTAATAAGAATTTTATTTTTATTTTAGTCACGTTTATATTATTTAATTATTATTTATTATTACTATTAATTAAATTATTATTGACATTACTGTGCTATATTATATTATACCTAATTATTATATGTCATGTATGTGTGTATTATTGTTGAATTTATCAGATAGATATTCGTCTATTGTGTAATAGCATTTATTTATTAAGAATTTTTTTAACTTATTCAAGAATATATTTATTTTGTTTTCTTGTTTTATACTTTCTGGTAATTTATTATATATTTTTACAGACATAGAATATGGACTAGAAGAATGCAATTTAAGGCGGGAAGGAGGCAAATTAAGTCTGTTTTTATGGCGCAGCGAATATTTAGTTTGTGTTTCTTCCCGTGTTTTGTAAGAATCTGGGTGTTTGCGGACTAGTTTACATAATTCCACAATATAAATACTCACTAGGGTTAGAATTTTGTGTTTCTGGAAGTACGGTTTGCAACTATCTGTTTGTTCGATATTAGTTATTATTCGTATAAGCTTTTTTTGTAGAGTAAATAGTGAGGGTGCGTCAGTACTGTTGCCCCATAAAATTATACCATAGCTAAACCAAGCGTGGGCATACGCATAATATGTGGTTAGAGCGGTTTCCTGATTGGTGGTCTTTTTGATTTCACGGAGGGCATATGAGAATTTTGATATTTTTGTTTTAACTTTCTGTATGTGCGCTTTCCAGTTTATATGTGTGTCTATTGTTAATCCAAGAAGAGAGAAATTGTTAACTGTTTCTAATGTGTGCTGTTTAAATGTGAAGTGTATATCTAATTGTTTTTTTTGCCGAGGGTGAAAAGTTATTAATTTTGTTTTATTAAAGTTAATTTCAAGATTATGTTTGCTCATCCAGTTACTTGTCTTATCTAGAATAGTGTCCAGTGTTTCACTCAAATTAACCGGTGTCTGACATGAGGTGAGTAGAGAAATATCGTCTGCAAAAACTACACATGGGCCGTCTATGATTTTGGGGAGGTCGTTTATGTATACAAGGAATACGAAACAACCTACGACACTTCCTTGGGGAATTGAAGCATATATTGGTCTGACGTCTGATCTTACCAGTTGTGTTTCTTTTGTTAATTGATTGTAATATTCAATCTCAACCAATTGCTCCCTATCTTTTAAATATGATGCAAACCAGTCATAAGCGTTCCCACGAATTCCAATTCCATGTAGCTTATTTAAAAGTATTTTAAATTGGACCTTGTCGTACGCCTTTGTCATATCGAGTAAAATTCCTATTGCATACTGTTTGTTGTTGATTATATTCAGGGCTTCTTGAATGTACTTATACACTGCTAACGTCGTCGATCTATTTTTACGAAATCCATTTTGGCAGTCGTCGAATATCTTATATTTTTCACAGAAGGAATTTACGCGATCGCACATTGCTTTTTCGAATACTTTTGATGCTGTGGGTAGAAGGGCAATTGGTCTATAATTATTTGCATCTGTTTTAGCGTTCTTTTTGTGGATAGGTTTTATTAAAGATGTTTTTAATAGATTGGGGAACATACCTTCTTCAAACGATTGATTAATTAACTACTACTATTACTTTTTCCATAACGAGTAGTCACATGACGAATAAACCTATTAACGCTCATTTTTCAATGTTTTCGCCATCACACTTTACGTTGGAATAAGATATTGCAAAAAAAACCTTAATCGTGGGTACATCTAAAATCGTATTTAGAAAACCATATACTTTGTGATGCTTAAATATTTTTCTGTACACTTAATGACTAAATAGATCGAAATCACAAACATTCGAGCGTATGAGGCAGTGAAAATGTTTTTCGAAACAGCGTCTTTCGCGACTACTTCATTCGAGTCCTTGAGCTTTCGAACCTGTGAGGCAGTGGAAAAATAATTCGCACCAGCGTGTGTCGCAACAGCGGCGTTCGAAACAACATAGGGGACCCGTTTCAAACTACGTCATGCATCTTAGTGAACGATATTTTCATTTTTTAAATTATGAAATGTTCAAAAATATCTTCTTTTTTATAAATGATTAGTAGTCATTGGATACATGAAGTGGGCTGCCGTTGTAAGACGACTAAAATGTCACGGTGTATATGTATATTGCTGGTAGAATTTGTTGTTTAATAGAGTTTGACCTGCAACTCTCTCGTGGACCTTTGGTCATTAATATTCTGATACATTTCTTTTGCTGAATGAAGAGGTCCAAAAAGTCAGTACTTTCTCCTCACCGAATAATACCATAATTTAGCCAGGGGTAGGCATACTCATAATAGGCAGTTAGGGCGGTTTTATAGTCTGTTGCATTTCAATATGGTTAGCGCATAAATCAATTGGGACAATTTTGCTCTTGTACTTTCTATCTGTTTCTTCCAATTTAGGTTTTTTTTGAGGGTGGAAAATCATCAAATAACTTCTCCTGCTCTGGGTGGAGCAGGTGGGCGTGTCAGACTTTTGCTGACTAAAATCCACCCGTGTTCCCTCAGTTGCCTGTGTGCCAGGGGCGACGGTATATTTTTCGAATAACCCGCACTCCTGGCACGCATCGGCCCTTGCGGACCCCACCAGTTAGTGCTGACATCTCTTCGAGTCACGTGTGAAACACAACACTCTGTCGACCCGAGCTTGGTCCTTATATATCGGACAGCGAGCTACCCATTACTCGCCATCCGCAAGCCCGCGTCTACGGTGGTCGAAAGAGCACATATAGTGCCTCTCTCTCACGTGCGCCGCCTCCCTTCGCAGAAGGAGGTGACGGTTACCCGTTTACTCTCGCTCCGTACCATGGCCTGGACTAGGGCCGGACGCGAGAGATCGCCGCCGCCGATCGCCTCCACGAGGACACGGCGGTGCTCCGCCCAAGCTGGGCAGACCTCCACCGTATGCTCCGCCGTGTCCTCAGGGCGATCAATGCAGTGGAAACACCTGGCCGTTTTCTCCCTCCTTATGCGAAACAGGAACCTCCCAAAACACCCGTTTCTGGTGAGGACCTGTGGAAGGCGGAAGGTGAGGACGCCGTGGTGACTCTCAATCCACTCCTCAAAGAGGGGACTTACCGCCGCAATCGTGGCGTGCCCACATAAAAACGTGCCAGTGTAAATTCGTTTACCTCTTCTAATCATTTTTTTGCGTTAATGTATTTAGATTTATTGGGGTTCTTTGATAAGTTCGGAATTGGCATATTTTAGTTTTAGATAAGTTTATTTCTAAGTTATGTTCGTTTAACCATTGCACAGTTACTGTGAAAGTTTTTTAAAATAGCTAAATGGTCAACATTCGCAGGCGTTTTAAATCAAAAGTCATGTATTCAAACTAGGCTGAGAGTCAGCACTTTTTGAACGTCAAAATTACATAAGACAGTCCCCCAAAACACCCGCCCTTCACCACTTCCTAGTGCTTTAGATGGGAAGAAGAAGTCGCGCAACAAACTCCCCAGCAGCTCAGTTGTCTGGTAAGTTGGAAGAACTTCATTCTATACAATAATAGCATATAATTAACATTCAACAATAAATGAAAATTTAATTAATAAAAAAGAAATGGTTTATACAGTCAAATAAAATAAACAATGATATGAAGTAACTCATATGACCTGTCAGTAGTTAAGCTAATTCTGGTGAAAGAACACAAACGTTGTCTTGAGTTAGTCACAGCGACCAACAATTCTTATCGTTTATGTAGTCGTTAATAGAATAGTATGCCTTCGAACAAAGATTTGATTTTACTTTCGCTTTAAACGCATTAAAATGTAAATCTAGCTAAGAAGGGGGAAGCTTGTTATAAAATGTTATTCCAAGCCCAGCAAATGAGTTATGATTTTATGAAGCCGGTGAAAGGGAGCACGTAGTTTGTTCTTATTTCTAGTATTAAAATTGAATATCACTGTTCTTAGTGTATAAGTGTACTCGTATATTTTGCCTAATATATAAGATGTTAGCGAAGATGAATTGCGATGCCACCGTGAGAATACCAATATCTTTACTAAATGATCTCAGAGAAAATCTAGCACCTAGTTGGTAAATTGCACAAACGGCTCGTTTTTTTTAATGTCAGCGGCTTTGCCCCACAGCAGAATGCCGTAGGACATAACGCTATGAAAATAACTCTAAGAATCTGCGTTCTTCTAACAATTTTCTTCTACTCTGTCCTTCTCACACTTCTGACTTTGTTCATTCTTCCTTTCATATTCAGTCCATTCTTCTTTGGAATGCGCTTCCTCTCGAAATCAGGATGGCCACCAGTCGGTATGCATTTAAGCGGAAATTGCAGAGGTATTTTCTTAACAAGTAGTGTCACCTCAACACCTCTCTTCCTTGAATTTTTATATGTATATTTATTTATATATTATAAGTATATAATATAGTAGATATGTATGCATGTATGTGTATTATAAGTTTATAATTTATTTATGTTTCATTATGATATATTTTATAGTTTTTTTTAAATCATTGTTCCTATCATCCAAAGCGCCTGCCATCTAATCTCTTCACCACCCTTGGTTGACTGGTAGAGAATGCCTAAGGCATTAAGTCTTTTTGTGTGCGAGAAGTTTAAATAAATAAATAAAGAAACATCGTCAGCGAACAAAATACACGACGAACTTATCTTTTTTGGCAAGTCATTTACATATATTGTAAACAAGGTTCATCCTAATACACTGCCTTGGGGTATTGAATGATTAATGGTAGCCATGTCTAATGCCATGCTGTAAGATTTCCTGGTTAACCCTTTCGTAATATTCTACTTTCACAAATTGAACTTTGTCTTGTAAATATGATTTGGACCAATTTAAAGCTTGCCCTCTAATACCCGATCCGTAAAGTTTTTGTAATAAAATTCTATGTGACACTTTGTCATATACCTACCTTCATCATATCTAGGAACAGGCCAATATATTACTTTGGTCATTAATGCAACTGTAAATATCCTGTACTGTACGTAGTTGTATACTGCTAAAGTAGTTGAGCATTTTTTTCTAAAACCGAATTGGTTTTAATCAAAATATCATTTTTTTCTAAAAATGTCTTAACATGATTCGCCATTGCTTTTTCGATTTTTTTTGAGATAGTGGGTAATAGTGCAATAGGCCTCTAGTTACCAGGACTTTCTAAATTTCCTCCTTTTTTCGCAATTGGGCATACTTTCGCAATTTTCAGTTTTTCTGGGAATCGTCCCTCGTCGAAAGAAATATCTATTATTTTAGTGAGTGGCGATGTTAACTCCTTTACGCATTTTTTCACTAATATCGGCGGAGTATCACCCACTCCAAAGCTAGGTTTATTCTGCATTCCGCTCATAATATTAAAAACCTCGCACTCGGTTACCGGTTCAATGTAGATGGAGTTTATTGCGGGCGTATCCACCGAATGTACCGATGTACCGATGTACATATAAATGGTTCTCTATTATTTTTTTTTTTAGTTTCAGTATAAAATCTTTATTTTCTTTAATTTTTGTCTATAGTACCTACACTGTGAAGTTCCGAAATTTATCTTGTCTAACTAGTGTTGACTTGAGAGCCCTGTCGCCCATAACAACCCGAAATTGTAATAGGTAATAAACCCATAAGTTTATTCTTAGCTTGGGTGACAGAGGTTTCTTACTCTGTGTGCACTTACAATTTACAAGACGAAATTTATAATATATACCAAGTGGTAACTCTAAAATTGTAATACTGGAAATAAAGATTTATTTATTTTTTATTAATTCTTAGACAATATCGACTTGCACATCCTTAGCATCAATTCCAATCCCGACTCGACGATCGTCCAGCAAGTTGGTCCTTAGAGGCATTCAGGACTTACAGTAGTTGCGTTCATGTTAGATTAGTTGTATGTGCGTGTTTATATGTAGACGTGCTTTTGTCTATTTCAGCAGGATTAATGCGTCTACCCGGTTTCTAGATCTTGTCCGCATTAAGCCCGCCTTGCAGTTAACATTTTATACCTAGAAATCATCCTAGTTAGTGTTGTGGAGGTGAGTTTGGTTGCTATTGGTAACGTCTTAATTCTAAGTCATATGAGTCCTAAGTATGTATATGTTGTGGACCAAGTAATAAATAGGGGCATTTTTCATAATGCCTGCGTATTTTGAATAATGACAAGCTACTTAGAGCGAAATAATTAATTATAATTTGAACTTCTTTATTTATCACATTGCCTCATCATTATAAATATTGTCGTGTGGTCTTTGGGCAATCTAATAATACAGGGCATGCTCACGTCTCCGGTGTTGCGGGGCTCCGGCGGTCTCACGCGAGCTTATCGTTGCAGATGGTTTAACACTCACTACCGCAGCTTCGTCTTGCTGCGGCGGCGAGCGTTAGAACCACCTGCTCTTCAACTTATACTTTAGGGGTAGGGCAGACAAGAGTGCGTGGAGTCGGATTTACAGCGATTCGTTTCTGTCACTAAAACCCAGTTTTTAGCAAATGTTTTTGGACAACATTTTTTTACATAAATGAACATTCGGAATAATATACATTTTATTTTACAATACTTAAGACATCTGACTTTATTTCATACAAAATTAGAAGATTCAATTATTATAGTACTCGATATTATGACAGAATCGTTTTAGAACATGCAGCTTACACCATGCATGGAGCAAGCATGCAACATATACATATGTAGCATGCAAGCAAGCATGCAGCATGCAAGCGAGCATGCAACATCCAGCAGGCATGGTTTCTGTCACTGGTTTTAATTGTGCTGCTCCATAGGTGATTAGCATTATAAAAAATGCCCGATCGATTTGATTATTTCAATAGTTGTTATCATCACACTGCTCTCTCATAATGGGCATATTTCAAACTGCCCGGGCATTTTTTATAATGTCCTAATAATCACTTGGTCCATAATATATATAACGTGTAACACAAATGGTATATACATACCAGGAGCACGGCTTCTTTGGATGATATCAAACGATATTGGAAGGGTTTTTTAATCCTATCTCTACATGTTCGGAAGTTATGAGAATTTTTAATACACTCATACCAGAAAACAAAAATGATTAAATTGAAATAAACACTTCACTCGGAAGACATTTATCGTGATGGTGGCAAGTAACGTGGAAAGTTATTGATCTATGTAGTGCGGTGACACGTTTGTTATGATTTGAATTTAAGAAACTTAAAACCGAAAATTTGGTATCAATTTTTAGAGTATTTTATTTTGAGCTGAAACTATGTATAGTGATTCTATACCACCTGTTATCTTTAGTGCTTAAGGATAGTAATTGAGTTTCTGTTACACTTTGTATACTACTACTCATATTTATATATAAATAGAAAAATAATATAATGAGTACCAGTTGTAGCAGTAAGTCTTGTAGAAATCTTCCACACTGTTGAAATAACTTTTCATCCAACAGAAGTCATCCTTATTGCCATCGTAGAGCTGAAATCTCATCGTGAAGATGTCATTCGGCAGTCGAGTCACGATTGCCCTTCCAACGCCCTTGGATTGGGGAGATAGGTACGTTCGGAACTTGGGACCGAAAGGGGGCGTTGGATCGTGTCTCAAGTTTGAACCGTTCTGAACCGTCCTTTTGGCGAATGCGAATGTTTCATTAATATGTAAGATAAAATATAGGAAGAAGGATCGCTTAATATGTCGCACAATAAAGGGTTCAGAAAACTTGACTTTTCCCTGAACGCGGCCGAAAAGCTTGTACAAAACAATTCTTACTAAACAGACATTTCCTCAAACAAAAGAAAAATGTCAAGCGAATAAAACACTTATTACATTATACAATTGCTAAGTCAATTCAACATAGCTTATGTTATACAAGTAAGGCGGAAATGGCGTGGGAGCGGAAGTACTCCACAGGAAGCGAACTCGACGTTCGATTGAGGACGCCGCCTCGCCTTGGAACTTCTCCATTTGTTCTTTTTTTTCTGTCTCTGGTTTGAAGTTTTGCAACAAATAGGTCGGCTATTAAATGCCACTATGATTTAACTTTTGTTAGGTTTGAAGTGGACTTAATCTGGGACAGATTCGTAAGAAAAATAATCTTTTAGCTAGATTCAATTTTACCTAATATTTTTATTGAATCCGTTTTGTTTTCAATGATACAAAATATAAATATTTGTGCCCGGTTGATACATTGAAGGATTTAAACATAACTGGCGAAGTGTGTGTGTACTATAAGTTGATACTCTGCCTAATGCTTCGGGGTTTACAGAGGTGATGTTGTTGTTGATACAAAATGTGTGTGTACTATAAGTTGATACTCTGCCTAATGCTTCGGGGTTTATAGAGGTGAAGTTGTTGTTGATACAAAATGTGTGTGTACTATAAGTTGATACTCTGCCTAATGCTTCGGGGTTTACAGAGGTGATGTTGTTGTTGATACAAAATGTGTGTGTACTATAAGTTGATACTCTGCCTAATGCTTCGGGGTTTACAGAGGTGATGTTGTTGTTGATACAAAATGTGTGTGTACTATAAGTTGATACTCTGCCTAATGCTTCGGGGTTTACAGAGGTGATGTTGTTGTTGATACAAAATGTGTGTGTACTATAAGTTGATACTCTGCCTAATGCTTCGGGGTTTACAGAGGTGATGTTGTTGTTGATACAAAATGTGTGTGTACTATAAGTTGATACTCTGCCTAATGCTTCGGGGTTTACAGAGGTGATGTTGTTGTTGATACAAAATGTGTGTGTACTATAAGTTGATACTCTGCCTAATGCTTCGGGGTTTACAGAGGTGAAGTTGATACAAAATAATTTGATTTTGTAATGCTCATGAGAGACCTAGTTATATCGGTATTTAATGAGAACTGCATCCATCCAGTACCATACGTTCCGAACTAATTGCAAGGGTGCTATAGTGCCACTCAGTGGCTTAAGAATTCCTAAAAGTATTGTGTTCAATTATCAGACAAGAAAGTTATAAAGTGCCACGTGTGACATGCTCGAAGATATCACTGCAGCCAGGAGTAGGTAGCCTAACATCACCTTTAACTATTCTGGAAAAAATAACAGGAGCTTGTATCTACATTTCATTGGTCATAAAATAACAGGAGCTTGTATCTACATTTCATTGGTCATAAAATAACAGGAGCTTATATCTACATTTCATTTGTCATAAAATCCGAATAAACTGTGTATAATTTCCGCCTGCACTTTTAGGAACCAATAACTTCTAGCTCGAAATATTCTGTCTGTAGTAAACAACTCACTTCACCCTCATAGTCACTCATATAACTCATATAAACACACACCCCAACACACCCGCACACACCGTCACACACACACACGCACACACACACACACACACATACACACACACACACACAACATAACATACGCTTTACTGAACTAGCTCTCTAAGTCGACATATTATTCTCCGCTCATTCGCACTCTGTCCCCCAAGATAAAATCCTTGCTTAGTTTGGGGGTCAACGCTTAACCAAAATTAGGTTATATTACTGTCTGTCAACCATCATCTTTTCCTTTTTTGCCAATAAACTTTTTGTATTTTTTTTTCCCGGAAACCAATAACTGTAGATCGAGAAATTGTATTAGTACTTGAAAAATACCCAGTTGCTTCTGGATGTGCCTAAAAAGATCTACAAGAACCAATAATAAATAAAGCTGGTGATATGGCTAGAAAGGACTAATAAGATGACGACTAATAGACAAAGAAGAAACCGTTGCGCCGACCTCAAATAAATTCACTTTAGAAAATACCTACTGTTTATTGTTTATTCTCTCTTTTTGGGTTTGTATTCTGTTTATGCGATGAGTAATAAGTTCATTGGGAGTACACATAAGGAGTAAATGTAGTATTCTATCTACCTGGCTCTTTATATATCTAAAGTTGAGTGTAAAAGTAGAAAGGCTCGAACGTAATCTGACCACCTTGCGGGAAACAGGCGTGGGCGCGGGTGTAGGGATTATGGCACGTAACGTGGGTAGCATGTTACACCTGAAATCTACACGCACTCTTTACATGATACTGTGGAAATGTGATTACTCCACGGGGGACCAAACTGTCGAAATCCCCTCCGGATTTTGAGTTTCGTTTACTGACTGGATTAATAGATGGACGAAATGATTACTTAAAGCCTAATCAAACATAAAGTTTGATTGACTTTAAATATTGACAGACTATCAAAAAGAGAGACTACTGTCTCTACTGTGGCTTTGCACTCGGTTTAATAAAATAGAGGGTAATCTGTTAAAATAATAAGTATCGGCATAACTGATTCCATTCCATTGATTATGTTCGGAATAGATATCTATTGCGCGGCTTAATTATATTATTTATAGCCAACACAAAAATTCGAGGAAAGCTTCCATTATGACCGGAGTGGGACGTACCTAATTAAACTTCCAATATAGGCATCGTTGATTTTACACCATGAATGAACCTCAACGAGGAATTAATGAGATACAGATGGTTTGGAAAATTTATGTAGGTACCCACAGATTTTCTGGCTAAAATTGGGTTTTGAAAGTGGTGTAGTAAAATAGTCATTATTTCAGCCGAAAGACGTCCACTGCTGGACATAGGCCTCCCGCAAGCTTCGCCACTTTGACCGGTTCTGTGCTTCCCGCATCCAGCGGAACTTTGTGGGAGGCCTTCCAACTTTACGTCTTCCGGTACGCGGTCGCCAGTACTTTTCTGTCCCATCGGCCATCTGTTCTGTGAGCAATGTGCTCTACCCACTGCCATTTGAGTTTGGTAATTCTTCGGGCTATGTCGGTTACGTTGGTTCTCCTCCGGAGTTCTTCATTCCTGATTCGATCACGCAGGGCAACTCCAAGCATAGCCCTTTCCATTGCCCCTTGGGTGACTTTAAGCCTTCTTATGAGGCCCATTGTGAGCGACCACGGTTCGGTTCCATATGTCATCACTGGCAACACGCACTGGTCAAAGACTTTTGTCTTGAGACACTGCGGTATGTGGGACGAGAAGATATTGCGAAGCTTCCCGAACGCTGCCCAGCCGAGTCAAGTTCGACGATTGACCTCTTTCTCGAAGTTGGACCTACCTAACTGGACAGTTTGTCCTAGGTAAACGTAATCGTCCACGACTTCGAGTGCAGCGCCTCCGACCGTTATGAGAGTGGGTATTACATGGGCATTGAACATGACTTTTGTCTTGTCCATATTCATTTTAAGACCCAGTGTTTCGGAAGCTCTGCTGAAGTCATCGAGCATTGCTCTGAGGTCCTCCATGGTCCCAGCCATGACAACTATATCATCGGCAAACCGAAGGTGAGTGATGTACTCGCCATTGATTTTGATGCCAGCCCCTGTCCAGTCCAGAACCTTGAAGACCATCCAGTGCAGCGGTGAACAGTTTCGGAGATAACGTCTCCCTGTTTAACCTCGCTGCAGAAGGATAGGTAAAATAGTAACAAGTCAAAACTGATAATAGAATATGTATTATTGGAAAAAAGTACCTGCTGAGAAGTGTGGGATCAAATGCCGAAAACATAGTTTTTAGAATTATTGTTCAGTTTTTTTTTTTGTTGGGTGGGAAATCATCAAATAACCTCTGCCGCTCTGGGTGGAGCAGGAGGGCGTGTCAGACTTTTACTGACTAAACTTGTGTTCCCTCAATTGCCTGTGTGCCAGGGGCCGCGGCCTCTTTCGAACAACCCACACCCCTGACAAGCATAGGCCCTTGCGGGCCCCATCAGTTGTTGCTGACATCTCTGTGAGGCACGCGTGGACCATAAAGCGCCATCGATCCAGGCTTGGTCCTTACTGGACAGCGAGCTACCCATTACTCGCCGTCCGCAAGCCAGCGCCTAAGGTGGCCGGGAATCAGTCTGGGATTCCCAATGCCCAGGGCGTCTCCTGCGGCGACTAAGGCCGTGAGGGCGCATATACTGCCACGCCCTCGCGTGCTCCGCTTCCCTCTTCGCCAGCATTACTGCTTCGCAGAAGGAAGTGACGGCTACCCATGCACTCTCGCTCCGTACCATGGCCTGGACCACGGCCGGACGCGAGAGATCGCCGCCGCCGATCGCCTCCACAAGGACACGGCGGTGCTCCGCTTAAGCCGGGCAGACCTCCACCGTACGCTCCACCGTATCCTCAGGGCGATCTTCGCAGTGGAAACATCCGGGCGTTTCCTCACGCCCTATCCGAAACAGGAACCTCCGAAAACAGCCGTGTCCGGTGAGGACCTGTGTCAGGCGGAAGATGAGGACGCCATGCCGCCTCTCAAGCCACTCCTCAAAGAGAGGACTTACCGCCGCAATCGCGGCGTGCCTAGCACTGGGTTGCGACAATCGCACTCTCCACGTCGCCATCGATCCCGCCGCAGCTCTGTCCGCTGTGCCTCGATTTCCCGCGGCGGCGGAGTTACGCCCTGGCGTTTGGCCTCCTCGCGCTACTGCCAAGTGTATTATTGCCCAATATGTTTGTTTGTCTTGATGTATTTTACGGGTTGGGAAAAAAAAATACTGACACGATTCCGTCCAAATTTTGCACAAATATTTCTTAAAGGGCTGATCATCGAATAGACTATAATTTTATCACGCTATTACCAATCGCGGATGAGCAATATTGCATCATATTCGTATACTTCTGCAGTTTACCGCAAATTGCAAAAAGATGAAGATGAAGTTAATTTAACCTTTTTATTGATTAATTATCATCACGTTATACCTTTGGAGGTAAGCCCTCTCCGTATATTTCCGCTACTGAGACCAAAGCTACTTACATTTTAGTAAATTTCTGTGCGTTGCGACTTCTATTTCAACGAAGTCGCGGGCAAAAGCTACTTCCTAATGTTTACAAATTACGTCTGCCTCCTTTCATCACTTGTATCACTATCGTCATCATCGTCCTGTCACTATCTTTTTTATTTTGGGTCAGTGCAGCAGGCCTTTCACTGCCATACATCAACACCATCAAAATAAAATAAATAAATAAAGCACCACCATCCCAGCATTCATTTCAATCAAGTAGTTAACTCAACTTAAATATTCTAGACAAATTCTTTGTTACGATTATGTACGGTCAGTATGCGGCCGCTAGCCATATGGCGCTAACAATTTAGCCATTAAAGAGCGATCCATTTAGGTATGTATGAATAGGAACCAGACCATATCTGTGTGCACAAGGTCCCAACACCGCAAGGCTGCTACATACAAATACATAATACTGCAGGCAAGGATTATGTTACAATATCTGCAATGAACAAGGTCCTTATTGTGAGCACCTGTTCATTACATTAAGCCTTTTTAACCCAAAAGGTTACTGAGTTAGTAGAGGGTGGAACCTATAAAGGGCGGCAGGAATGTCGACTTGCAAACTGTAACCATGTTGACATTTTCGTCGGTTATTAAGTTTTAAAATTTGTCGTTGGTCTAGTAGTCGCAAGCGCTACTGCTGAGCATAGGTCCTGGGTTCGATTCCTAGGTCGGGCTTAGTGTTATAGAGATATGAGGAACAGGGTGTAAAGTTCACTCATACTCTATTGAAAAGGGAGGATCCTCCGACCAGATTGGTGTTGTGTCTGGTGGGCGACTGCCCGACGATTGATGTCGGGATGTTTGTATTTATATGCAGATCTCGCGGTAAACTCTGCTTGTGCGATGTAGCTGATGCAGTTGCGGTGTGACGTCAAGTCTTCAGTAGTTCACATATAGCATTGTAGATGGCGCCACTTCACCTTTTGTGTTTTACACTTTTGTTGATTTTTAAGTTTCGTATGTGGCGCATTGTAGATATCCGCCACAGTGTCATTGGGTTTTTCCATCAGAAATTTCTCAGTAGCAGATCGGAATCTGGATTTGTGCCTCGTAGACGTCAATAGGCTTGCCCCAATATGGGACTTAAACATATCTGGGGACCCACATGGGTGTACTAGTACATATATATAAGTGCACCTCTGCCTAACCCTTCGGAAAATACGCCGTGAAGTTATGTTAGTAAAACAAAGTTTGCTGTTCCATTTATTTTAACAGCGTAGTAAAGTACTACGCTGTCAAAATAAATGGAGCAGCAAACAATAACATTTCGTGGAAAAGCTATGAAACAGAATTTATTTTTGATAACTGACGAATAATGTCTCAATCAAAATCAAAAGTCATTTATTCAAATTAGGCTTAGAATCAGCACTTTTCGAATGTCAAAATTTTATAAGACAGTCCCCCAAAACGCCCGCCCTTCACCACTTCCTAGTGCTTCAGCTGTGAAGAAGAAGTGGCGCAACAAACTCCCCAGCAGTACAGCTGTCTGTTTAGTTAGATAGACTTGATTCTATACATAGGTAGGCAAAGTAATCAACATTACGAGACACAGAACTTAAATAATTTGTCATATTATGTCAGCTAGCCATGCCAATATACCAACAAATAAAATGAAAACTTAACTCAAGCACAAAAAAAAGTAAACAAAGCATACTACCAAAATAATAGCCTTCTGGTATAAATGGCGTGATATTTTATATATTCAATGCTGGATTATGTTTACAAATGATAACCTAGGATGGTCCAACGTAAAATAAATAAACAGGTGGGTAATTATTAGCAACAATAACAAAATCATGGCCAGCAAGACGACGAGTCACCACAAGCAGCACCCGTTCACGAGCATAACGCATAGATCAGCCATTACCCCCCTCGCCATATTTTAGGGAAAGAGGCAACCCGATCCTCAATGCTACCGCAAGCAGTGACATCTACGGGAGTATGGCGAACTTGCTGCCGGTTGCTCAGGCAAGAATAGAATGATCAATTCTCGAGGTCGCTAGCTAACCATAATGCCATACAACTCATCATAAAAATATATTGTTATGAATAGATCATGTCAATAACTAATGAAAATATAGATTATAATTAAAAATAATAATAATACTTCAGTTAATAAAAACATATATATCAATAATAATATGAGCCCTTGTAACCTGTCTCAAGTTACGCTAATTCTGGAGAAAGAACATAAACATTGTCTTGAGTTAATCACAGCGACCAACTATTCTTGCCATTTAAATAGTCGTTGATGGAATAGTAAGCCTTTAAACACAGGTTGGATTTTATTTGAGCTTTAAACGCATCAAAAGGCAAATCTAGCAAAGCAGAGGGAAGCTTGTTATAAAAGGTTATACCAAGCCCATCAAATGAATTATGAACCTTATGAAGCCGGTGAAAGGGAGCACGTAGTTTGTCCTTATTTCTAGTGTTTACGGTGTGAATGTCACTGTTTTTAGTGTACGAGTGTATATTTTGTCTAATAAATAAGCTATTGGCAAAGATGAACTGTGATGCCACCGAGCCCTGAGCTGAACCATGCCGTGAGAATACCAATATCTTTAAAAAAGTCTCTCAACGAAACTCGGGCACCTAGCTGGTAAATTGCTCGATCAGCACGTTTTTGAAGAACAAATATATTTTGAATATCAGCAGCTTTGCCCCACAGCAGAATACCGTAGGACATAACGCTGTGAAAATAACTAAAGTAGACTAACCGAGCTGTATCGACGTCAGTGTATTGTCTTACTTTTCTGATGGCGTAGGCAGCTGAACTGAGCCTCCCTGCTAGGCTTGATATGTGTAATCCCCACTGAAGTTTGGCATCTACTGTTATGCCCAGAAAAACTGCCGAGTCTATAGTCTCAAGCACCTCTTTATTTAAGATGATGTTGGGACCTAGATTTCTAACATTCGGTAAGGCAAACTTTACACATTTCGTTTTTTTGGCATTGAGAACTAGGTTATTTGCCGTAAACCAATCCATAACTATTGCGAGTGCACCGTTTACGTCGTCAAAATCTTGTCTATTCCTGTTTACTTCAAAAATAAGAGAGGAATTATCTGAAAACAGTACAACATCACAAATACCCTTCAGATAAAATGGTAAGTCATTGATATACACTAAAAACAAGAATGGGCCGAGTATTGAGCCTGAGGCACACCTAACTGAACTGGTAGCCCGGACTATTTTACTCCATTAACTTCTACACATTGCAACCTATTCAGTAAATAAGAATTTATTACGTTTTAAGCTTTGTTATGGACACCGTAATAACGTAGCTTACGCAAGAGCGTCTCATGGTGCACGCAATCAAAGGCTTTTGAGAGATCACAGAACACTCCAATAGCATTTTGCTATTTCTCCCATGCGTTAAATATGTGTTTCATCAAAGCAACACCCGCATCTGTAGTCGAACGACCTTTTGTAAAACCATATTGCTCATTATGAAGGAGGCTATTTAAATTAAAATGTCTTAGCAACTGCTTGATTATCAACTTAACGAATATTTTGCTAAATGCAGGTAAGATAGAAATAGGCCGGAAATTACGAACGTCATTTTTATTACCTGATTTAAATAATGGTATGACTTTACTACTCTTCATGAGGTCAGGAAAAGTCCCTGAATCAACACCTTTATTAAAAGTGACAGCTAGATAGGGGGCTACGGTGTCTATTATATTACTTAAAAGTTTAATGGAAATGCCCCAGAAATCACCAGTGTTTTTAGTCTACTCTAGGGGGTCAAGAATTCATGGTTGTAGTTTGCGCGTCGCTGTCTCTACCACCACACTGTATATGTACCTATACCTGCAACCATATTTTGCAGTTATATATTTATAAGTCTGATAGAGTGAACCTATCTAATTGCCTCTGACTGTGCAAGAATACGAATTGCGGGCCGCCACTGAGAATTTTGTAATATACCCAATCTAACCCAACAATAGTTTGCCAGACCCGGGATGTGTTGTACCCAGGGTCCCATGCCAAAGAAACAGACTGTGAGGAGGTACCACTTCTGATGCTTATGTTAAAGAAACACTTTTTCAGCGAATGATCGTGTTTAGGCGATAGCCCTTCATTCCCGATTGGCTTCCCTAAATCAAGGTCTATAAATAGAGCTTGTCGTACGAACTCGTTGACCATATTTATGATTCTGTACCCTAATGGAGCCAACGGAACCAAATCACGAATGGAGCTAACGGAACCATGTCACTAAGCCTCCGCTGTCCGTCTGCCTGTCAGCGGGCTGTATCTCATGAACCGTAATAGTAATGTTGAAATGGTCGCAGAGTGAGTATTTCTATTGGCGATATTATAACAAATATATCAAAGTTAAAAATTAATGGGGGTCTTCAAATACGTGTACGATGATACGTAGTTGTTTCGGCGTCTTTTGCCTTGTGGTACGAAACTCGCATCGCGTGCGAGTCCTAATCGGAGTTGGCCGGTTTTCTTATAGACGGTTGAGGGTAAGCCTAAGGATATGTATGGGTCGCCAAATCAGTCTATTTTGGGAGGTGTAGTATGGAAAAGCACATAACACGGAACAATTTAAGTATTTAAGCACATGTACAGTGTAAGCGCAATTCTGTCCTGAGTAAATAAATACAAAATATTTGCTCTTTTCCTTTATCAGCGACCTGTTTGCAAAAGGGACGTAGCCGTAGGCGCAATCCGTAAGTAGGCATTTATTTTCCAAAAGTGTGTGTATCTTAAAAGGGCTTGTTTAATTCCTTAAGATTTGTATTTAAATGCAACGAAGCGTCAAAATTCCCACAATGCAAACCACTGATTTCACAATTCACAGTGAAACAAAAACATATCTTCATCTACAAACACATCGGAAATATAAACTCCCATCAGTCAAACAAATCTAGTGACGACAACTAATCTACAATTCGATTTAGCTGCCCTAACTATAGCGCTGCAGTGTAGCTCGTTGCAAGGTCGGCAGACCGCGAGGCCACCTGTCATACCCGACGCCTGCAGCTGCGGAACTGTAAAGGTTATAACCTGATTTCTATCGGCACTTAGATTATGGATGCTATTATGAAAAAATAAGCTTTAATACGATCATTATTACTCAATTCAAGAAGTTGAATTGTGGTATAACTATTATTTGATATTTACTAAACTGTAAGCAACTCTTTAAAACATTCTAGTTTAGAAATAACGGAACGATAAACGTTTTATTTTTAAAAGGGACTGCGAAAAACAAAAGCGCAATTGTCCGCTTAACTGCAATATTGCTATAAAATTTTATGTAGGCGTTTTGTGTGACTGCATTGGTGTACTAACTGTATATTCGGTGGCATCGGATTTGGTGGTATATTAGGTGTATAGCGTCTATCAGAGTACAGAAAGAAATCGGATATTTTAGAACCATTTAAGGTCAGGAATCTAAACGTAGGTACTAGGTACATGCACTTATTTACCATAACCTACTTTTAGGCTTCTTCAAACAGGCGTGACGTGACACTCGTAGAACAATTTCTACGAAAACTTCATGGAAATTGTTCAACAAGTGTCGCGTCCCGCCTGTTTGTGGAAGCCTTTAATATTGTATATGATGTAGCCGCGTATGCAGTAGCCAACTGTTTATAATTCATTGCCATTTAAAAGGAAACATCCAAGATCTCGTACACTGGTGCATACCTACACTTGCCTGAAAGTTACAACAGATAAGCATTTTTCATAGTTCTGTATAGCATCGCAATCAAAGAAAAGAATTGCTTCAGTGACCCCAGAAGTAGGTTACGCCTTATATTTTCTTTTCATACTGAGAAAGTATCAACACTACGTAGCTACAAAAGGCTTTGCAGACGAGATGAGAAACCTTAGGAACCGTGTATCCAGTGTGACGTCGACGTACATATGTATACTTACAGATGTCCAAACACAGCCATGTTTTCTTCATCAAGCCTTTTCCAGTTTCATAAAACAAAGGCTTCGTCTCTCCTAATACCCTTTCGAATGAGTCTACTTGAACCTGCATATACTCTACCGAAAACACACTTTAACAGACAGACATAAAGTTCACACTTCTTTGGCTATAAACATAGAGATATATATGTCTGGGACTGTCAGTTAATTTACGTTCCAGACGAGAAATTCGCAATATAGAAGAGTAACATTTTCCACTTCGAGGGGACAGAATTTCAGGTATTCTACAAGAACACATCACGTGCGCTGTTTAAAAAAGACGAGCTTGTTATTATAAATTCTTTGCTAAGTTTAAGAGGGGAAGTTTGAAGTGGTCTTGAGTGGGTAGTCGAACAATGTTGGTATTATAATAGGTATGGGCGGGGCTGCGCCTATATAAGAACTTGCTTAGGTATGCTTGAGTTGAAAATGAAAGAAAAACACTAGCTTAAAGCTGAGTCTAGAAAATTCTTACATTTCTAACCTGCAGTGAAAGTAGATCGGTAAATAGCAAACTTGTGCCACAATAAAACAAAACCAAGTAAACAACTTAATAGTTATTAACTTAAGTACATCCTTCGGGAACGATTGGAACTGGATCTATTCAGCCGAAGCCCCAGTTCAAAGCAACAAACACTGTGGCCTCAAGAGTTTTGAAAACACCTCATTTCAGAAGCCAGGGCAATTTTGTAGAACAAGTTATGAATCGAAGGATCTTAGAAAGCTGAAATGAAATTAATATTTGGATTTTTCGTAAATATGATTTCTGAGAATTCGATACTGAGAGCCGAGGTAGTCTAGCAAAACGATCATTGAGCAATGGAAGGAAGGATAATTATCAAGATTAATCTGGCAGGACACGGAAGAGATAACGATCTATGGATGGAAGAAAGTTCATAGTTATTTTCAAGAATCACTGCCCCGCCTCAAATAGAAAACCTACATTAACCAGTCATTAAAAAAACATGGAACCAAGTAACCCCATTTTTGGCGTTGTCTCAGCAGGTTAACTTTAAACACATAAAATATAGGCAATCATAGCTGAAAAACTGCCAAAAATATAGCCAAACAAAATTTAAGCGTTCAAAATATGCCAGTAACATCTGGCACGGTTGGCGTCGTGCCAGCCCAACATCCTTGGCACGCTCGGACCTGCCAACTGTACCCCATAATAATAAAGAGGACAATTGTACTAATAAATAATTTATTATCGAGCTTACATCAGGTTTTACGAGGCCGAGATTACATCGCCGAAGATTGGTGTTTTAACCTTATTTGATAATAACCTTTAATTTGTTAGGCAGGGGTAGACCGTAGGCACCAGGATCTTGCGCATAGCTTGCAAACTATAAATAACTATATCTTTAGTATGGCCTCAAAGGAAAACAGAATTGAAAGGTAGCTTATCCCCGGAAAAAGAGCAGGTGGAGCTCAACCCAGTAATTACCTGCTGATTACTGGGAGTCACGGTAAGGGTGCATTAAAAGAGCCTCCAGGAGTGCAGAGATACTTACTTACGTCGCACCCAGTGCCGTAAGCGGCTACCAACCTTGCTGCCTGGCAAACTTTTGCAATGTTTTGCTCGTGCTGATTTAAAAGAAGAAAACTGCAAAATGTTATGAGACAGGTGAACGGGAGACACGAATATTTCTTTTTGCAAATGACAGCGCTGTTTTACTTTATAATAATGTTAATCAAAATTCAATACGCGGCAATTATGATAAATTATTACGAGAGGCTTGTGGCTAAGTAATACCAGCCTCACGGGCCATGTTAAGCTACGCTTGCCGCGGTTGGTCCGTGGATGGGTGACCGTCTTTACATATCAAGACCCCTCCCAAGTGCCTCGGATAGTACGTTAAGCCGTTGGTCCCAGTTGTCATTTGTGGATCATTGACAGTTGTCACGGGTCGTCAGAAGCCCGAAGGTCTGTCAAAATCTGGGCTGTTTCCGAAAACCTCTCCCAGAAAGAAACGGTATGAAATATTACAGAGAAGAAAGAAGTGTTATCTATAAATTATTCTTTCTTGCTTTCGCTAACGAAATGACCTTTGAATGTTATTGATATAATTAGCGCGTACAGTGACTTAGTCGTACAATATAGTGGCTCTTGATCTCCTGCGCGACGTGACGACACATAGGTACATGTTATGTAATTAGGATTCCTGCAGAATCACAAATTAATCCTGTTCATGGAAACATGCGAGCTACGAGTAGGTAAATGGTATAATTAGAATTTTCCTGTTATTACGAACAACACCCAAGTAGGCATGGGTTTATCTAGAACACATGTTTTGCACATGCGTAGGTACATGTGCACGTGCCACAACTGTGGGTACAACCCAGAAATCGCATTTCCATTTTTAAAATGCGTCGGACCCACCATGCCACTGGCCATACCCCTGGTGGTATGGAGGGTACAATGCATACCCCCTAGTGGTATGCTTGAGACCCCACCATACCACCATAGTGCTGTCCTGGTGCAATAGCAGTTAAATACATTTATTTTATATTTACATCAGTAAAATTTATAAACAGTTTCAATGACACGAATTAAAATATTCTAATATTTTAATTCGTGTTTCGGTATCTATACTACCTAATCTGCAGACTGGTGTGTATCGATATATCTTTATGTATAATACCCATTGCGGACGATGGGTGTGCAAACAAACGAATGTTTTGAATTTCATCATCATCATTATTTCAGCCGAAAGACGTCCACTGCTGAACATAGGCCTCCCCCAAGCGTTTTCGGGGGATTTGCCATAATCGCCATGCTTGGCAAGCGATTGGCGATTGCAGTATAGTGGTAAAATGCATCGAGAACGCTGCTGCTGTCAAGTAAGTCCGCGGCCCGCGGCCTCGGGAAGTAATGGGATGGTGGTACTCTTTACGTCCGGCACCACACGGTTGCGGTCCTTAACGTGTAGCAAGTTCACCTTAATACCTACCTATACTTACCCAGATAGCATAATTAATAGGTAACGAGAAAGAGTCTAATGCTAGAATTATATCCGAGTTTCCTAGCTCTATTCCTATTTCTATTAAGTGCTAGCATTTAGATATTTTTTATAATTTATTTATACTTTTGCATAACTGTTGAGAGCTTATACGGGGTAACTCGGCTATATCTTCATTTAGTATAATGTGAGCAGCGTAGAAAGCACTATATTTGAGTCTACTGTCTCAGAAGACTCACGGACAAAGTATCAGGTTACAGAATCAGAACTTGAGACGTTTGCATGTCTTGTTTTCAATGCCATGGTATGTAGGTATTAATTTTCTTAGTTAACCTACGTCATGGTAACTTATTGTGAAAGAACACATCGCGAATGCACCTAGACGTATGGAATTGTTTAGTAATTGTCACCTGCCTAGCTCTTTCAAAACTATGTTAATGTGGGCTGCCAGTCTAACCGGATGCATCCGAATACCAGTATTTTATCTTTTTATTAATATTTAAAGCAACTATGAGCGCTCTATAATATATGTTCATTCCTACTCTGTTAAAAAGAGACCTTTGCTTTGCTTGGCACAATTACACCCTGTCTATAAAAAACGTAATGACCTGAAGCCCCTGGAGCAGAAAAAACAGTGTAAAAAGCTCGCTTGACATTGTTGTGGGAATAAAAGGTTTAAAAAGTGCTGTTTAGACAGAAATGGGCCAAAGCGGTCCGTTCCTCTCGAAAATTTTAACCAACGCGAAAAACAGCGAGGTTTGGGGTTCTTTACATTTATGTGGGTTTAGCAGGAGTTTGTTTGCTTCCCGGTAGCCAAATAAAAAGTCGGTGAAATTAGTTCAAAGTAAGTATGCGTAATTATGTACAGTCAAGGCAATGATTACTTACCAAATAAAAAACCACGTACATTGTTACGTCAATTTGCCATTTTAGCTATTTCATACAAATGTCCAGTGCTTTGAATATACGAATAATTTAAGTTGGTAGGAGCTTGTGGCTAAGTAATATCAGCCGCACGGGTCGATCGATCAGGCTACGCTTGTCGCGGTTGGTCCGCGGATGGGTGACCATATTTACATACCGTGCCTCGAAAAGCACATTAATCTGTTGGTTCCGGCTGCCATTCGTGGATCCATGACGGTTGTTACGGGTTGTCAGAAGCCCAAAAGTCTGACAACCAGTCAAACCAATGGGTATCCTATTACCCAGGAACTGGGTTGTGGAGGTCAGATAGGCAGTCGCTCCATGTATAATACTGGTACTCAGCTGCATTCGGATAAACTGTAAGCCGACCTCAACATGTAAGGAAAAGGTTAGGCAGATGATGAATCAATGTGCTTAACAATTCATTTCCCTATCTTTACAAAAAATATGAAAAAGTGTGGGGCGTGACCTCTTCATACCGTAAAAAAACACGCGTTTTCTTTTTCAAATAATGATTTGTGTAAGAAGTAAGAAACAAATAACATTTAAGTAACATCTAAAGTTAACATAATTCTTATTTACGGGTACTTTGTTATTTAATTACGTAAATAAATGAATTTACGAAAACATTCTGCGACTTTTAGAACTTTTGAAACTGGTTTCTGGTAAGTATTTGTACAGAATACGATTTGTAGGTAATAATGTAAAGACATGTTTTAAAGAGTCTACCCGCGCTAATAACTCTGTACCATAATCGAGTTAACGTAAAGTAAACGTTTATATAATTAAGGCTATGTAATAAGTATATTTAATTAGGATTGTGTGCAACTCCTGTAGTCGTCGTCTGCCGAGCCTTTTCCCAACTATGTGTGGTCGGCTTCCAGTCTAACCGGTTGCAGTTAAATACCAGTATTTTACATGGAGCGACTGCCTGTCTGCCCTCAACAACTCCTGGCAGAGGCGTAGTTGCGCAACACACTAACAGTTTGAATGGCTTTAATTGTGACAGCTCAACAACATGCATTGCGTTATTAACGTTGTAGAGCAGACAAATGTTTCGCACTTATGAAGCAATGGATTAACAATATTCTTTAAAATGATTCAGATTATGATGAGTAGTGTGACAATTACGGTGCAGTTTAGACTCGCCGTGTTGCTTGTTGTAATAAAAGATCAGCAATCGACGCGGAGCCAACATAACAATGTGAATGTTCTCACCCACACACGAAATCACAAAACATGAGACAACTCATAAAAGGTAAATTAATTAGTCTCAAACAATGACGTATCCCGATTTTCTTTCTTATTTTTTCCCAAGTAGAGTAGACAACTGGGTGACGTAATATATACTACAACTGCCCAGTAAACGATGCGGACAAAGTAAATAATGTAAAACGACAACGCCTAGAATATCCCACAACAAGTATTAAAAAAAAACGAATCTGAGTGTGATTTAATTTTAGTAAAATTATGTCAACTGTTGTTAGCCTAATAATTTTTAACCATATGACCTCCTCAGGTTCATAAAAAGTATCCTATCTTCTAACCCAGGACGTGGTCTCTCCATGTGCCAAATTTCATCTAAATTCGTTCAGCTGTTTTAGCGTGAAAGCGGAACAAATAACGAAACAAACTGACTTTCGTATTCACAATATTACTAGCTTTTGTCAGCGGCTTCGTCCACGTGGAGAACAAAAATTATCCCACAGGAAAGTACTATCGGAATTAAAAGTATCGTATGTGTTAATCCAGGTGATAATTGACCTGTGTGCCAAATTTCATCCAAATCTGTTAAGCCGTTTTAGCGTAATTGAGTAACAAACATCAAAACATACAAACTTTGACATTTATAATAGTAGGATAGGACACTAGGATCATTAGTTAGGATAAGTGATGTTTCACCATTGAACAACCAGACTTAAACTATTTAGCCAATGGTAATTAAAATAATATTATAAAATTATTCCAGTTCGTCCCACTGCACCAGTGGGACGACGCCAGTGGGACGAGCGCGCATACACGCAAGAAAAATCCATAAAAAAAACAATATTAGGTAAACATCATAAAACAATATCTCTGTCTGGTGTTCTGCGAGGGAAACTATGCAAGGAAGTCCACTGTCCCATATTAGTTTTTAATTTAATCGTAATCAAAAATCAAAATCAAAATCGTTTTAATATTGTTTCTACGTTAATTAATGTAATTGGTGTTACCGTTTTAATTAACTATAAATAAATAAATAAATCTCCAATACATTCCTCCATTGGAATACCAAATAAGTATGCTATTAATTGGCTTCCGTCTAACGAACCACTAGACGTTCGAGCTTCACACCTTCTTCTATCTTGTCTTTGAATAATTAACATGGCCGCCGCGTTCGCTTCATCATAGGGCATCAAACAAAAATCGCCCCCATCGTTGCCAACAAGAAAAGTGCCCAAATTGCCACATTTTATGGCGATTCCGATTCTTTGGCCAAAAAATAGGCCAGCTCTCTGGTCACGTGAAGAGTCGACCAACCACTTGGCAATGTCTCGAAAAACTATGTAGGCACTCGGACACCATGGTCTTAGTGTTTCAAAAGAAACCCCCGAGAGATTTAGTTTAGACTCCTAGATTGTGTGTTGTAACTATGGTTTTTTTATTTCATTGCCTGTTGCATGGTCTCTTTGTTGCTTTCGTAATTATATGGATTAGACTCATAACCAACATCTATGTTATGCATATTGCTTACTCTGTGGCTTGCTCTCTGACTAGATAGT
This sequence comes from Polymixis lichenea, assembly GCA_949091785.1. Lineage (NCBI taxonomy): Eukaryota > Metazoa > Arthropoda > Insecta > Lepidoptera > Noctuidae > Polymixis > Polymixis lichenea. The sequence continues at coordinate 433,892 of OX420934.1, read as the reverse complement.
TTTGTACAATAAATGTCAATACTTTCGCTTTTGCTATGAAAGACTGAAATGTGTATAGGTACTTACTTTATATTCAGGCACGTACTCTGTATCGTGTTACATAGCCGTATGATGGATGGAGGGTGTCCTCTCGAAAATAATTGACTTTGCAAGGGAAGCGGGTCTTGAGGATGTGTAGCGGGAAACGCCTCTTAGGAACAATGAAAAATGTTTTGAGGGTGCTTGCGCTGTAGTTGGATGGTGAATTTTCCTGTTTTGTGAGTACAGTGCAAGGTGTGTCCAGTAATGTGTTATCAACTAGTTTTAGCCCGCAGTTTTGCTCGCGTTGATGTCGGACGCAAATGGACCGGGTTATTCATCTTCTACATGTGTGACAAATTTAATCGAAATTCGACGAAGTTACAGACAGAGTTTACTTTGGCAATTATGTTATCAGGAAATTAATGTTCTAAATATTGACAATAAATAAATCTTAATAGCAGCCGGCAGTCTGCATTTGTGGCCTCTAAGTGCTTAGCATGGAGCTATTGCAGCTATTGCGGGATATCTCAATGTGGAACATAGGCGTGTAGCGAGAGGCGAGAGGATCGAAGTCAGGACCGCAAGATATACAGTTGCGTAACAACTATAGGTACTGTGCCTACAGGCTACAGCGGGGCGTGGGAAATAGGTTAAACTCGTACAGAAACGTTCCCGTCAAATGAAATACTGATCTATAGTCTTGTATAGACTACGTAGTAACTAGTAAACGATGACGTAATCGCCTATCGCAACGTCCTGAAGTCCTTATGCTAACTACAAGCTTCAATGTGGCTCGTCTTCGACGAGTTTGATTGATCTGAGTCGTGATCCTGTTTGTTTCCATATATTCCCGATACCGATAGATTGACAAGCCTTCAGGCAAAACTGTTATCGACATTGTTACAGGCATGTCGCGTCGCGATGTAATGTTTCCTTTGTTCGATTTTTTTTTGGGTTATACAGCATTTGTGGCATGTAGTACGCAATATGTATCACTATCACTACATATTGTAAACCAAAGTCCGCCGCCGCGTCTGGCTGTCTGTCTGTTCACGATGAACTCAAAACTACTGAATGGATTAAAATGCAGCTTTCACCTATAGACAGTGTGATTCATGAGGAAGGTTTAAGTGTATAATTTGTTAAGGTTTCGTTTAAATTGGTTAACGAGGGCGAAGCCGCTGGCAAGAACTAGTAATATTCGGGTTTCATTATTTTAGAACATATTTGCCATATATCTCTCATTGATAGTCCTTATATAAATAAATCATGTATTCTAGGGTTTAAACCACCAAGCTTTTTTTTTTGGGTGGGAAATCATCAAATAACTTCTCCCGCGCTGGGAGGAGCGGAAGGGCGTGTCAGACTGACTAAAACCACCGAGCTAAGATTACATTTGTGCTTTAGCCAAAACACAAATTTAATCTTAGCTTGGTGGACCAGATTGCCAGGGTTATCTCTGGAACTGAAAATACCTAGATTAAGAGTTAGAGAATGCTGTCGTCAAAAAACTGAATTATGTAAATTATAAGAAAACCTAAGAACTAGAAATGTATTTGGATAATAATAAGGAGGTTGATGGATGCTTTAAGATATCCCAAGAAGTTTTGATAACATTGTGGGCATCTGAGTACCCATTGCGGCGAAATATGTATAACACAGATACGATTGTATTAATTGATGAATTGATTGTCGTGATTGAATTTAGAGAGATTTCGCTGAAATTATTAATTGGATAGGGAACTGTTTCCGCCTGAGCATTCCGCCATCCGTCCATGCGGAACCTTCATTAAGAGAGATATCACGAGTCAATTGTACCAGTTAGCTCCAGCTCACCTGACGACTCGCTGGCTAATGTTGCCAAGTTGTCTTTGGCAGCCACTGGATTATTATTGTACTAGCTGTTGCCAGCAGCTTCACCCGCGTGGGGGTCGGTAACAATCCTACGGGAATGTACTACGTACTGGGATAAAAAGTAACCCATGTGTTAATCCAGGTTATATAAACCATTTGTCTGCCAATTTTCATCCAAATTTGTTTGGACGTTTTGCGTAATTGAGCAATCAACATCCAAACTTTCACATTTATAATATTAGTGGGGTAGCGTAAACTCAACGCACCAAAAAAGAGAATTCTGAAAGGAACTTCCTCGCTGAGTCTAATTAATTTTACATTTTAAATTTGTGAATTTAAAATGTAAAATTGACATTAATTGACATTGTAAATTCGTTGTCAGAATCGTCAAAGCTCCTTTTTTCCTAATTATTCATTCATTCATGTTCATGTTGTTGTTTTCACGCGTAAAAGTAATAATTCTCATAAGCAACCAAGCATGATTAATTAAAAACTGAAATGATTATACATTTAAATTCCTTAATGGTAAACAAGGTATTCGTATCAACGAACAAATTAAATTATGAATATGTAATGTCTGACCCAATTTTGTTAGCCAACTAGGCAGTTATCATGCGTGGTTGACTTCTAAAAGCCAGTCTGAACCAATTTTCTTCACACAAATAATTTTTAGCGAAACGAAACGTTTCGGGGAACAGTTAGCAGCAAAAGGGCAATACATAGGTAATATATTAATGTTCAAACATCGTTTTATGATTTTATTGTTTTTATAATTTTGAATTATGGACGTTCAAAACGTATTTTGATGCAACCTTGCACAATTCCAGGTTTTAGATTTATGAAATAAGCATAAACGTGTTTTATATAATGTTAAGATTATTAAAGTAACTCTTAATTCCGTGTACATACATTTTAATGTCTTAGCCTAACTGACAAAGGAAACTCGCCAATCTTCTCCAAATTGCCAATCAACGTGAATCAAAGGAGAAAACATTAAACTGATATTTCCGTTTCAATAATTCTCTGAGTCGCATTCGGCTCTGATTTCCGATCAATATTTACAAGACGCCAATATTCACGATGGCAGGCCAAGGTAAAGAGGTCATGCTCAAGGGCACCGGCGGGAGTGGAACCAATTCGTTACTTTCTGAAATAAGAAATGGTTCTTCAGAGCAAAATGGTTCTACTGTTTTAACATTTGTTTTCGATAAAGCAGGTATATTGTGCAACACGTTGGGTAAAATAATTTTTTTAACATGACTTTTCCTGTAGGTGTATTAGTGTTACCTAAATTGTTAGAACCTGATTCATAGCCTCCATGTGGATAGGTAGTATAACTAATTTAAAAAAGTTAAATTACAATTTTAAAAACCGCCGACCCAAACAAAAACTAAAAAGTAAAAAAAAATATTTATTGGCCTTTTAAGTTGTAGGTAATATTTTGATCAAGGCATTGTCAAGTCGGGGTACGGCTAATGAAATGCTAGGCCTCCTCTGTTTAGCGTTCTCATTGATTTGGTGGTGACACAGGCCCTTTGCCTCAGATAAGATTATTTATCAAAAACTCATTTACCATCCTCGAAAGAACCATCTCATTTTGTAAAATAAGTTCGAACAAATACACGAACATTTTTTTGTAAATAGAACGTGTCCTATTCGGGTCGCATCGATAGCGTATCTGTTCTGCTATTGGCCGTAAAACATACTGGGTCGCCGCTTCCCCAGCGACTGAGGACACCATGCTTACAGTAAATCTGGGAAATGCTCGAAAAGTATAGCACGCTTGCATTTCCCGGGAGCAAGCCTTAGATGTACTGTAATAGATATCGCACCGGATAGCTGCACAAATCTCGGAAGAAATATTTCTGTGAAAATCCTACTGAATATGAAAGAGTTTAATAAATTATTACCGAGCGCTTCGTTGACTACCAAGTATCATATTTTTCGTATATTGCAAAGAAAGATAAAGGTAGTCATTTCTCAAGTTCAGTACATTTCACTTTAGTGCTAGCTTTTGGATCCAGCCAAGATGGCTTCTAGATAACTACTATGCATCATGGGGCTCATTAATAAATATACAAAGTTACGTGAATAAAAACAGATAGTAAATGGGTGTAACATGGCAAGATGTCACAGCAATCAACACCAATGATTGCCTACTCCTGATAGCCACTTATCTTTTTAAATTTCATCGCAAAATGACGGAATTGAGTCGTAGAGTGAGCTCCCTTGAATCAAAGTGCGGACGGTTGTTCGTCGGTCAATATGCGACCTGAAGATGCGATGATGGATGAGCCTGTAGTTTCTTTTTCGGGAAGTTTTAATGCAGGGTATGAAGGTATAGAATTGTTAAGTTTCTGGCTGGTTTTTCAGTAAATTCATAACTAAATCAATGATGTTTCAGAACTATAAAAAAATATTGCCCTAATGCTCATAACTCAAACAAAACGTAAACGTGCAGACTTACCCTCTTACTTAAAGGCCGTTCTTTAAACGTCAAAATGTATGGTTAAACAGACGCTAATCATTGTTTAACTTTAAGCAACGTTTAAAAATATGGGGGATAATGTTTAGCACACGCTGATTTCAAAAAAACAAGCAATTTTCCACTATTTCGTGACACATGTCAAAAACGTTTGCGTATCGGGAAGTGTCCGTGTGATACAAAACGCTGTGGCACCCTTGTCGCGTTACACAAACCTATTTGTTAAATCCGGTGAGGATTTGTAGCAAAAATCCCATTTATTATGGGCAAATATTATGGGGCTAATAAGCTAAAGTGTAATTGCGAGATGTAGAAGGTTTTTTTATTAAACATAGCGACCCGTCCCGGCTTCGCACGGATGGATGCATGTTGGGTAATAAATACGACCATGTTACTCAGGGATAATGTAGCATTCTAATGGTGAAAGAATTTTTGAAATCGGTCCAGTAGTTTTTGAGTTTAATAGAAGATTTGTATGTTTGTAGCGAACAAACATACAAATCTTTCCTCTTTATGATATTATTATTAGTGTAGATTTGAGAAGTCAAGAGGCTACTCCAGCTGGAGGTATGCTGGACGTAAAGCAACAACCCTATATAACGTGTCCCTTTTGATATCCCATAACTCTAGGGTATCAATGAGTCCATGTCAAAGAATCAACTGGCAAATGATTTCTTTTATTAATTGGTGGTTTAAAAAAATAATGAAAATGGATTGATAAGTAAGAGTAAACATTTTTTAAAACCATAAAGCTGAAAAACAAAATATGCGGCGTTGTCATATTTTACGTAAAACACCCGTTTTACGTGAAAAATAATCGTGACGTCGAATTATTTTGTATGAGAAAAGACAACGAAAAAAAAAAACATTATTATGCCAGTTGATTCTTTGACATGGTCTCATTAATACCCTAGAGTTATGGGATATCAAAAGAAACACTTTGTATATCTCGTTAAAAATTAAAATATATGTAAAACATTTCCAGACTCTCTGATTTGTGTTTTGTGTCAACGGACCGGTTGCTCTAGTTTCAACACCCAATACTAAACTGTGTTTGTTTTTATTGTAAGCCGACACGAATGTCGCTGTGAAAGACTTTACCAAACAATACATAGAGTTCCGGTAGCACCATTTCGTAAAATACCTAGTTCAGCATTGAAATATCGAACCAATTGCACCTATGTAGTTAACACAATTGGACTGTTAGAATTTCCATTGAACACTAATTTTGTCTAGGACGCGCGGACGATACTATGCTCAATCGAGAGATACAATAACCTTCAAGCCTTGGTTAACATTAATCCTGTGAAACAGGTAAATGTATTATTATTAGACAAAGTTCTTGGTATTGTCTGGATTATGATTTATACATGACCACAAATGCAAACTAAATACTACGAATCCTGCCGTGAATTACCATGAAAGTCGAAGTCTAGTCGGTCAATGTTGAGTTTCTATCAATTCGAATCGTCCTATTATTATACAAGTATTTTAATCTCACGAAGCGGAGCGCGCTTTACACGTGGTAACCAAGGGCGTGGAGACAAAGTATCGTCAGCACGTAACGCACGCACAAACACACACTTTCGACTTCGCCACTGTCTCAGTCGGACGGTGCCGAGAGATGTCTGTACACTTGGTAACCACAACTAAAGCACACGGGGCTTCGTGAGATAAAATAATTATACTTAGCAGAGTTTTTTATAAAAAGAATTTAATTTCGTCTCTTGATTTGTGCGATGCTTTTCCAAGGAGGAACGTCTTTTTTTTAAACATAGGTAGGTATATCTTTTCTAGAACGATAGCTTCTTTAAAAGTATTGTTCTGCTTCTAGTAGACACATATTTATATTCACATCACTTTATTCAATAAAGGTCGTTCTAAAATGTACGACACAAGTCGCGAGCAGCAGTTGAAACTGAAATATATTTTGTCCAACTTATGAAATCCGCGACAAAAATGCAATTTGGTACATTTGCATAATACTGAAATGTTACTTCGTTAACATCCCCGACTCTTATCTCGAGGATTTTAAGTTTAATTAGTTTTCAGAGTCAGCTGGGACTTTTTTCAGTGGACTGGGTGTATTAAAACTTCGGTGAAGGTTTCAGTAGGCACTTTTATTTATGTTCTATTTAATGGAATTTTGTTGCGACATCTGCTATGACCACGCCATGACCTATGGACCAATAGTGTGGGAAATTTAGTTACTCCTAGAGAGGTATCTGTACAGAAGTATAATTTGAAATAACACATCTGAAACAGTTATTCAGTAAATGTTCTTTGAATTGTCAAGAAATTCTGTCGTTGTCTGTGATGTATCGTGTATCGTAGAAAATCTAATGAACGTTTGGAATAAGGTAATATTTTGTTCAAAAACTCTCCGGGGATAACATTAAATACATCAACTATAATTATGTGTATGTCGTTAGTTTACGTTACTAAGGAATATTCGTAAGTTTAAGATTTTTTGTTTAAGTTTGTTTTTTCTAAACAATAATTTATACATAACATAAGATAACATAACATGGCATAACATAATACAACATAACATATCATGACGCCTGTATTCCTTTGAGGGTAGGACAGAGGTGTACCTGTTTTAGTCCACTCATATTTACCCATTTTCTTTGTTTCTTTTCTTTATTATGTCAGCCTATAATACTCCTACTGAAGTAAAGGATGAAAAGGCTCTTCTCGTGCAAAGAAGAAACGAGCATTTTTCACCACAGTTGCTCACTGCACGATGGCGATTTTGAAAGATATTGCCTAATCCATTGCTTCAAATGTTTTATTTCATTGTTCTGCTCAACAACGCGAATGACGCAATGTATGTTGTAGAACTGTCAAAATGAAAGCCATTCCTACTGTTAGTGTGGTAAGCCAATACCACTTTGGTGAATGAACGTAAACAAAGCAAAAGGAGCAAGTAAGGATCGTAGCAGGCGTGTCCTGTAGCTCCTGCCTGGCATGGAGGTCCACGGGAAGCAGGCGTGGAGCGTGTGGATGTATGGTAGCCCAGGCAGTAGGTAACCGTGTTGTTATAAAGCTACCCCTACACGTATATTGTCAACCTTCCTACTCCCGTCTTCCTACTATGCTACTAATATTATAAATGAAAGTTTGTATGTTTAGATGTTTCGATATTTAGATGTTAAGATGTTTGTTACTCAATCACGCAAAAACTGCTAAACGGATTGGGATGAAATTGGCACACAGATAGTTTGTAACCTGGAATAATATATAGGGTACTTTATATCCCGGCAGTATGATCTCGTGGGATAATTTCGGACCACCATGCGGGCGAAGCCGCTGGCAAAAGCTAGTGCTTATTTAAATGTGTTGTGTAGCTGATGTAAGCACGTTACCATAACGCCGGACGTTATACCTAAAGGCACTCAAAGGCAAACTGCCTTTGGGTGCCTTTTATTTTATTTTTTAAGTGACCTATTGTACGGGAACCATGAATGGCATCACTTGTGATCTGTTGGCTTAGTCTGATTGGTCAGTGATTGGATAATCTTTCCAAGTTCCCCTTAGGTTGGATGAGCTAGCCTCGTACAGCTCGATAGAAATAAAACAAGCTAGGCGAAGGAAGCGCCGCAACAAACTCCCCGGTAGGTCACAATTTAATAAAGATGGGTTAGTGCGAAGACTTAAATCGTTGGAGAACCCTCATCGTAGTTAGCACGTAAATGTGCCCATACTGAAAAGAGTGGGTCTCCACGACAATCAGGTCAACTCACTACACTATTGTGTGTGTGTATGAGAGGTGTCAAAACGAATTGTGATGTCTACTGCCCAAGCTACGGCCGACCTCGGCAAGGGTAGCTTAACTTTCGGTCAACCCGTGCGGCTGTTATTATTTAGCTACCTACACTTACTGCCCCATCTCAAAAATTCTGAATGAATGTTGAATGATATTTCTTGAATGCAATTTGAACTGTAAGATCTTTCCTTATCCATTTTTCAATAACCCGGAAGTTGTTCAGGAGAACTTCGTTTAATCTTAAAGTTAAATTTTGCTTAAAAATTGTAATAAGTAATCTAAACTTAAAAAGTTACCCTCGAGCTTATGCATCATCTTTTAACTATCATATGATGTATGTATTGAGGCCAACTCCTTGACTCGTTATAATTCGCGACCTTCATTTTCTTTGTCATGCAGGTTCACCTTCTCTCCGGACAACCAGCTTGTCTTACGTACATCTGCATATACTATCTAATACTACAACTACATCAGGCCTCCAGGGCCATTGATTAACAATGCCACACATTTGTCGAAAAATTACAAAATTTACACATTTTCACACGATCGACAGTGTAGGATCATTTACTTCAAAGTTCATTCACTCATTACGAAAAAAATTGGACTGAAGAAACCGATTAAAAGGAGAAGCCTCAAGCAGAAAATGTATGAAAGTAATTTGACAAATGTGGGATTGTAGCCTGTTACCATTTAATAAATGGGCCGCAGGTCCCACCTACACATGCGTAAAACCATCTAGGCCGACAGCGCAATAGTCCGCCATAGCAACACTCGCTGAAACTTAAACAAGCAATTCCCGAAATTTGAGAGTTCGAAATTAAAAAACGATCGTTCTTAACACAAGTCGCGGGGTCTCGCAGAGGCGACTGGGGCGAGGGGCCAACGGGGCGGGGTCACATCAATTCAGCAATTTCATTATACATGATTGGAAGGCTGTTTGTTCGTGGCTGGCGTGCCGCCAACTCACTTGCATAATGTCCCGAACACCGCCACTAAGTGCAGGGTAACGAAGGTCGAATCCAAACAATGGCTGGTAACTAGCTCACGGATCATAGCATGCAGTATTAGATTGCTTTGTTTGGTAACTATTCGCTTGAGCTTAGATAGCTTCGGAGAGCGTAAAGCTTATCTTTGTGTGTTTACGACACGAACACCAAAAGTGAAATTTATCCGCCGTTGGCTACAATTTGATGGCAGTTTTTGGTAGGCAACTTTATCAGGTTGTGCCTCAGCAGCAGCTGTGTCTTGTGCCTGTGGACCAGTAGTGTTTGCAATCTGCTGCAATTTTCACCAACAGTAGTCTGTTAAAGTCCTAATATGAGCAAGGTGAATTTTTGAGATGTTGGTCCAGACTCTTTTAATCCTTATACGAAACTGCATTGCCCAACAGCATAAAAATACAACGCGGGAATTGACGATTTGAAGCTGATCGCACCATTTTTCTAAAATCTGTAAGGACCGTCTCATAAGACCGTTTTCTAGTAGCTACAACGGTATTGCCCCACTTCATAAATCCACGCTGTTTTTTAAATTTTACTTAAAAGTAAAGGAGTTCACCTTCTGTGTTTCTCTTACCATAATGTTTGAAATACGACTGCATCGTCCAAATGACCCGACCCGGCTATCGTCGTGAACTTCTGCAGTCCTCCTGCCTGGGCTTCTAGCCTTTTATGCAAAGTGTCGTGTACGACTGGAACGTTTATTTTGCATTTTATTGTTATATATGAATTCAAATTTGAGGTAATGTTTACTTAAATTATTCATATTATTGAATTACAGATTGCCTAAAGTATTAGGTATTACTTAATGAATGCTATTGAACTGATATTTATAACTAGCTTTTGCCGGCGGCTCCACCCGCGTAGATATCAGTTATCGAGTAAAAAAGCAGCCTATGTCCATATCTGCCAAATCGGTTCAGCGGTTTAGGCGTGAAAGTGTAACAGACAGACAGAGTTAGTTTCGCATTTATAATACAGGGTAAATTTTTAACCAGTGCGCAAACTGTAACCATGAATTCAGCATATCATTCTAGACCCCCAAGCGTAGAAATTTTCGTCGCTTATACAAAAAAGAATCAGTTGTTTCATAGAAACGTGCAATATCTATATGGTCAAAATGTATGGAACAGCTGATTTTTTTTGTATAACCGACGCAAAATTTCTACGCTAGGGGATCTAGAATAATAGGCTGAATTCATGGTTACAGTTTGCGCACTCCTTAAAATTTTATCCTGTATTAGTAGGGAGTGTCGACTTTGATTTTAAGAAAATACTCGATAAACTTGAGCGGCTTCAAAATGTCTGTATAAGGTTCATATTTGGTTTGCGTAAATATGACCATGTTTCTGAATTTCGTGTGAAGCTCAAGTGGTTACCAATTCGCCTTCGTCGGAATGCCCATATTCTTTCCCTTTTGTATAATGTGCTCTTTTCCCCTTACACCCCTCTCTATCTTAAGAAACGTTTCCAGTATCTTTGCGACTCCCACACGAAATTGTTGAGGTCATCAGATAACTTAAAGCTTAAAATGCCAATGCATTCCACTACTTTCTTCGACAAATCCTTTTCTGTTCAGGCCGCTCGTTTGTGGAATGCATTGCCAGTTCATATAAAACGCGCGCAATCGTTACCAATATTCAAGAGACTCGTGAAGGAGCATTACTTGTTGTTGTGATTTTGTTGTAGCTGTTATAATCTGTAGTCGTCATATAATATCTTTGCTTATATAGTAGTATGTATGTATATAAGTATCTATTATACAGCATATATATGAATATATCTATGTATATAATAGTATAGTGTATCTATTTTTTGCACCAATGACAACCCCATTTTTATGTCCACGCAATCACTGTCCATTCCAAGGTTGCCTGGAAGAGATCGCAGAAAGCGATAAGGCCGCCCATTGTATGTTTTTAGTGTTAATTTTGTTTTTGTCATGTATTTTCTGGTGTACAATAAAGCATATATAAATAAATAAATAAATAAAATACAAAAAACCTTCTTCTTCCATCCTTGAAAAATGGAAATAGCATCAAAAAGTTTGTATTCGATTAGGAGCCTTATAATTTATGTTCAACTTGCTGATTAACTGTAAAATAAGACAGAACAGACGTACATTTTTCGAAGAAGGAAAAAGTAAAAAAAAAACACTTTATTGGCGTCACACGTTTTTACCGAAATTGGCCGGTGACTGTGTGTGTATTACAGTAGCATTTAAAAGTTTGAATAACAATTTATTTTACTTTTTTCCACAGCACAGCAACATGAAAAACATGATGAGTTACTTTCATTTAACCAGTCTCCTAGGGCCGGTTACAGTAGCTACAAAAGTTAAGATACTTATTGCCCTTACTAATCATCATCTGCCTGCCTCTTCCCGATTATGTTGTGGTCGGCTTCCAGTCTAACCGGATGCAGCTAAATACCAGTATTTTACATAGTGCGATTGCCTTTCTGTCTTCCAGAGCCCAGTCAGGTAACTGGGTTCTTCGTTGTGTAGTAACGTTGACAGCTGGTTATTATTATTATATCCTTTATTTCATCACAATTACATATAAGTTATATTTTTAAATATTAGAATATAAAAAGAAAAATATAAAAACATTTAAAAATATAAAAAATAGTAGCCCACCGGTATCGGGAACAGGGTCCAAGCTACCGGTGGTCAGGGCTGCTGAGAGAGGAACCTCCTTATGATACGCGCCGTGTCCAGTAGAACTGCTTGCTGGATCAAGCCCTTGATCCAGCTGCCCAACGAGAGCCTCCTGAGGTGTTGGTCGAGGCTCTTGGCTATAATGCCATTGGCTGTTACGAGTATCGGCACAATGACTGCTGTATCCACGTCCCACATGTCGACAACCTCGCGTGCTAGGTAAGATACTTGATCTGCTTGTAATTTTCAGCTTTCACGATGTTCTCGCCATGTAGGACTGCTATAACAATAATCATTGTGCGACGCTCGAATCGATCTATCACCACTATGTCCGGCTTATTGGCAACTATAGTCCGATCAGTGATGATAGATCGATCCCTATACAGCGTGATAGTGCTATTTTCGAGAACTGGGTCGGGCACATACCTATAGTACGGTACTTCCGAGTCCACAAGACTATATTTCAGAGCAAGTTGCTGGTGGATAATCCTGGCTACAAGGTTGTGCCTATGCAAGTAGTCTCCGTTAGCCAGACGAGAACAGCCAGAAATAATGTGTCGGATTGATTCCCCCGGACAGCGACATGCCCGACATATGTCAACCGTGCCATCCTTTACAATATATTTCCGGTAGTTGTTCGTCATCATAACTTCGTCCATAATCGCAAAGACAAAACCTTCGGTTTCTCCAAAGAGATCACCGAATCGTAACCAGGCTACGGACGCTAGTAGGTCTACATCGGGTCCATGTAGGACCCGATAAAAGCGCCCGTGAAGCTCTTTGATCTGCCATACCTCCCTGCGGTCATTAGTATCTAATACTTTAGGTTTGCGCCAGTTCTCGTTTGCGCCAAGGAGAGCGGGGTGAGACCCTTGTCCACTGAGACCACATCTTGGTGCATCCCTACGTCGGCATCTAAAAAGTATTCCCTGAGACTGCATACCTCACGGTTGTGCAGGGTCTTAGCGTTTAAGAAACCTCGACCTCCGCACTTCCGTGGGATATACAGTCTCATCACCGAGGACCGTGGATGGTGCATCCGATTTGCGGTCAGCAGTGTGCGGACCCTCCTATCCAGGGTGTCAAGTTCCGTCTGAGTCCATTTCAGTATGCCGAAAGAGTACATCAAAACTGGCATGACCCAACCGTTGAAGGCACGCACCTTGTTTCCCACGCGCCTGATAAAAGACTATTTAATTCTTTATTCAGGCGGCAAAAGAAGCGCTCACTCAACGATTGTTTCATGTCAGCATTATTGATGCCTAACGCTTCCGACATACCCAAATACTTGTATGTTTCGGTTGAGGAGAGGGATCTAAGGTGTATGGAACGCGAGAATTGGGTTCCCACGGATTTCACAATCTCCCCTCGCTTTACATGCATGACCGCACATTTGTCCACACCAAATTCCATCCTGATGGCGCTACTAAAGGTTTCGGTTACTTTCAGAAGCTCCATCAGTTGCAAATTGTTGGGGGCAAAGAGTTTTAGGTCATCCATGTATAGGAGATGAGATATAACCTGATCACCTCTTCTCAATCGATAGCCTATACCTGAATCCTCCAGCAATGTGCTATGAGGATTCAAGGCTAGGCAGAACCAGAGCGGACTCAAACTACCGCCCTGAAATAAGAATCGCTCGATCCTTATCGGCTCGCTATTCCTCTGGATATTTCGACATCCTGGATAGCGAAGGACCGTCCTCCATTGTCCCATACACGATATCAGGAAGGTGCACAGAGTTGCATCTACTTTATACAATTCCAGCACCCTCGTGAGCCATGTACGTGGCACCGAGTCATAGGCCTTCTTATAGTCTATCCAACATGTCGACAGATCCCTTCGGGAACGACGAACCTGTTGGCTAACAGCCATATCAATGAGGAGCAACTCCTTAGTACCGCGAGATCCGGTCTTACATCCGTTTTGAGAGGCAGACATAATAGAGTTGGTGTCTACATGATTGTAGATTTTAGCTCTCAAAATGGATGTCAAAACTTTATAGACCGTCGGTAAACAAGTGATCGGTCTATAATTTTTGGGTTCCGCAGTACTACCTGATTTGTAGAGCAGGTGGGTTATCCCTGTTGTTAAGAAATGGGGCAGCCCTGACTCTAAGGCTGACTGAAACTGGGATGCCAAGCGAGCGTGCGACCTTTGGAGCTATTTGATCCAAAAGTAGTTTAGCCCGTCAGGCCCTGGAGATTTCCAGTTAGGTAACGGACGGACTGCACGAGCTACATCTTGGGGGTTGATAGTAAGTGCCTCCATTTCCGGCATTTGACTGCACGCTCGCTCGATCTCCCTAGTCCAAATACCTTCAGTGTGACTGACTGGCACCGACCAGATGTTTCGCCAGAAAGAACACATGGCGTCATCATCCGGTAGGCGCGTGTCAGCCACACCTTGGTCCAGTCGCTCCCAAGCTCTGTAAACCCACCTTTCATCGCTTCGAAATGTGCGATTCTGAGAGTACCGCTCCACTCTCCGCCTGTACCGGCGAATACGGTTTGCCCATGCACAGATCTTCTGCTTCAGGAAGTCGATATGCTCTGTGACGCGGGTCATATAATCTCGAGAACTAATATCAGTCCCGGCGAACGCCCGCATCACAAAGCGCATCACTCTAGGGCGAGTATTGCCCTCCCTGAAGCAGATTAGCTTGCCAATGAGTGCTCTAGCCTCACCGATACGACGCTCAATCCTGCACTGCCAAGCTGGTACGGCTGGTTTTGGTCGTGGAGCTCTGTCGCTGTTGGGAAATTGAACATGAGCTACAAAACATGCCGTTACAGCTGCACAGTACAAGATCGAGTGGGTATCGGCGAGATCTTTGCTACCGTCAAAATATGTTGACAGCTGTGAGTCCAGAGCACACACCAGCGCCTTGTTTTTCTTATGCATGGGCAAACGAGGTAAATGTGGTCTAAGTTCAGGGGGAGTGGAACGATACTCCTGGAAAGCATCCTCCAAAGCGCTCCTCAATCTTGCATTGGATTGGGAACTCACGGATATAGCCTCGTCATCATCCTCTTCACCAACGCGGTCGGGTCGCGGTGAAACACTGGATATATTTTGCAGTTGCATCGCTACCCGTGGCGAAGCAGGTTTAACATGGCTATTCCGTGATTCGAGGCGAAGTCGATCAAGTACGGCGGCATCCAGCATATAGTTACGCTGGATGACCCGCACCTGATCCGACAGTCGTTGCGCCGACACGTTGACTGCTGACTCAAGCACCTGAAACAGAGAGAGCATCCGACCACGGTACGCAGTCAAGTTACTTCCCCCCTCTGTAGCCCCATAGTATGGGCGCATGACATTTTCGTTGACAGTTTGAGTCCACTACATGCGCTGCCCTATCAGAGGCCGGTGGGCCTCCCAGTCCTAAGCTGGCCGGTGGTCGGCCTCTTCCGCGCCGACGTTCTGGTGATGGTGTCGTTGGCGGCGAGAAATATTCGTCGCTCGAGCTCGACGCAACTGCAGCGGCCGGTATCACTGGACTCACGTCTGGAGCAGGTCCCGGCAACTGCGAGGCGGAGCTGAGCGACGAACCCGAAGGTGTGAGTCTCGTAGTAATCGTGCCCGACTTCGCGTCAGCATCGTATTGTTCTCCGCGTCCAATATTTTTTTCTTGTTGCATTTTGTTGTAATGTTTTGGTTATGAGTATGATGGTTGATTTTTAGACTGCTCAGTGGTGTTGTAGAAGCTTATCAAAATATTGTTGCATCATTTACAATAAAAATACTAGAAAAAATACACGGAGATTTTTTTTTTTAAACCGTCATCTTGACAGTCGGGCCACAGATTATTTATTATTATTATTATTATATAAAACCCGATGCAATATTTTGGGAACAATTTATTGTTCAGAGAAAGGAAATACTTTTTCCCTGTTGTGGGACAAACTAGGCTAGTCAGATAGATTCATTCATTACTGCGTTCACTTCCTGTGTCTGCGTTACATTATATAATTGTTAAAATATGTAAGTTTAATCTCTACAAAACGACATCCAACAGAGCTCTAAAGAAAAGCCCTACAGAAGCCAACAAATAGCATTTTGTAGCTCACAACTAGCTCCCTACTTACTTTAAACTGCAGTTACCTAGTTAATGTACCATTGTTTCAAGTTGCACTAAACAGATTAACTTAGCAATACCTAGTAATGCCGCCACTGCACAAAGTTAGTGAGGGAGAGAGGAGAGAGGACAAAGTTCTACGGCGCTCACTGTATATGAATATTTGATATGTTTATATTTGTGCCGTGTTGACGTTGACACGAGAAGTTTGCTGGCTCTCTGTCTAGGGAATTCATATGAAAAGGTATTCTGATGAGTAGTTTTATGACGTGTATCTAGTTATACTTACTAGAAAAAGGCTCGTAAACATTGAGAAGATCAATGGTCGTAACTGTCAAAGCATTTATCTTTCAGCTAAAACACGCCATAATAGTCCATTTGCACGAAGTTCATTAATATGTGGGCGAATCAACAACTCCAGAAATACTTATTAGGTAATGAATACGTAAAGTAGTAAGTAATATTAAGGAAGGACATAGACGATCGAAGTAAAATCATTGAAATATCAGTAAGGTGAGGTATAAATTAGAATAATTGCCGAGAGTTTTCATGAAACTCATTTATTCAGGCATTCATTGTAATGTATAGTTCATTAAAATGAAATAAGAGTTACATCGAAATGACTCACGTCTGGAGACGGTTTTACGTCCTTCAGATTTGATCGCGAATGTACTACCCACACCCTTATTCACAGGCTCTTGATGCTTTCAATAAGGAAGAGCCCAAGTCCAAAATAAGATGTTTATAAGGGTCGTGACAACATGCCTGTCCATCATAAAACCCCTATTGCAGGAGCTGTAATAAATAACGTATTGTTTCTGTGTAGTGATATCTAAGAAGCAACTAATTACGGAGAGCTAAGACTCATTTACATGGGGCGGTTTAATTATCTGTCTACCAATAAACTGAAGCAACTCTAAAAGTTGCACCGTCCAAACAGTGTTTGGAATTCAATTAAATCTAATTTCAATCCACAAACAAAAAAAAAATGCATCGTATAAGTAAATGGGGCTTATTTCCACCTTTGTAAATATATGTGTGGTAAAGAAAATAGTTTTTCTGCAAGGCGTCAGTAGGTCTAACGTTTGCGTGAGCAACGTTGACACTGACGGGAGAACCATATTGATCCACTTTACATCGGCTTTGCGAAAGCGTACACCCCGTTATCCAATAATAACTATTAGTATGCGCTTAAGCGCATACAACGTTAATAGTTATAGCGTATTTAAATAAACCATAATGATTGTATATAAGTTTCAATTAACAATTAACTCGGCCTATCGCAGTCCACGGGTGCACATAGGCATCTCCCAGGCTGCTCCACAACATCCTGTCCTCCGCCTTGCGCATCCAGTCTGTCCCTGCCGGTCTACCTAGCTGGGGAGCGTCCTACGCTACGAGTATGCACACTAAAAGTTTACAGCCGGCCTATACTTAAAAACTTAGCAACAAAAACTATTTTTGAATCGAAAATATAATTACCCTCTAGTATTTTGGTAACTATTTTTGATACAAGCACAATAAGTATCACACATACATATTAATAATGTCTTAAACTTTAAAAAAAAGTTGCAAAACAAGTATTTTTAATTTAAAAATCGTCCGAATTTACGCTACGTTTACTCCGCGTATTCGTGGGCCACTGGCCTTTCATGAAGTTTGCATGAAAAGATCAAGACTTTACTGACCTGAGATATTGATCCGCTCCTCATCGTAGTAGTCCAGCCTGTGCAGCTCCTCGTCATCGTCAGGCAGCACGGGCTCGTCGGGCAGGGCGTCCGGCCGGCGCGCGCGGGTCGCGTTGGGCGCGGCGCTCACCAGCACGCACACCACCGCCAGCGGCAGCACAACCTCCATGGCGACATCACCGCGCACCGAGCACACGCGGACGCTGCTGCGGATGGAAACATGGCGTTAGTTTGTCACGAGCTTTAGAACTGTGAGTCGTACACACGGATGTAAAAATATCGCGAAATAGAAGACATTATTGGTTCCCACTTCTACTTCTTCTACTTCCCACATCGACGCAAATAGCTTTGTGCTCAATTTGCAGTGAAAACAAACAAACAGACTTGCTGAAAAATGTATCAGAAATTGTTTTCTAGTTAACTTTGTTGCCAAGGAGAAGAAATAGGAGATGTAGAAGAAACCAATCATCGGTGCCCTATTTCCATGCTGATTCAACTTTGTTCTTTATTTCAAGAAATAAAATACTTCATCTGAAATAAAGCTGATATTTTAACTGCTTCTATTAAGAGAACAAAGACCTGGAATTATATGGAGGTCAGACTACAATGATTGATTTCGCTTTCATAGAATAATTTCAGCGGTTAATCCTGTATTATCGGAAATGGTAATTACAGTACTCGTCGGTGATCGCGGTCCGAAATAGAACTTGGCAGTGATAGTAATTACGAAATTATGGATTATATAGAACTAGCTTTTGCCCTTGGCTTCGCTCGCGTGGAGGTCGGAAATTTTCCCACAGGAACGTACTATCGGGATAAAAAGTATCCTATGTGTTAATCAATCTGTAATACATTGTTTTCACATAACTCTATTGGTTTACGCGGCGCACGCCAGTAAGGATTCCAACCCGGCATGATTTTAGCCGACATAATCAACAGTTATCGTCGTTTTTCAACCAATTTATACAAAACCTTAACAAATTATATACTAGAACTTTTCTCGAGAACCTCTATCCATTGGTGAACACAGCATTAAAATCGGTGCAGTAGTTTTTGAGTTTATCGCGAACAGACAGACAGAGGCGGCGGAGGACTTTATTTTATAATATGTAGTGATTGAATTGCTTGAATTGGTACGTAGCCCTCTTCCTCTCTCCTAATTTTGTTGTGCCCGACAGGGTCCATATTGATCTCACTGTTTATATGCCATCTATGTAATACATATGGAATGCAATAAAGAATTGAGTATTGACTTTCACTTTCGTACCATTTTAACCGGATTCATGTTGTTCTCAGTCAGGTCCAGTTGAAAATCAGCGCTAGGCAGTTATCTGGTATTTTTGCTAAACTGGGCCTATCGGGCGCAGCCGTGAGGCATACTATCTGGCGCAGCCGTGAGGCATACCATCTGGCGCAGCCGTGAGGCATACTATCTGGCGCAGCCGTGAGGCATACTATCTGGCTCAGCCGTGAGGCATACTATCTGGCGTAGCCGTGAGGCATACTATCTGGCGCAGCCGAGAGGGATACTATCTGGCTCAGCCGTTAGGCATACTATCTGGCGTAGCCGTGAGGCATACTATCTGGCGCAGCCGAGAGGGATACTATCTGGCTCAGCCGTTAGGCATACTATCTGGCGTAGCCGTGAGGCATACTATCTGGCGCAGCCGAGAGGGATACTATCTGGCTCAGCCGTTAGGTATACTATCTGGCGTAGCCGTGAGGCATACTATCTGGCGCAGCCGAGAGGGATACTAGTCTGCTAATTTCTGACATCGCACCTTACACTTTTATTTTATTTTACTGTTTCCTGCTGTATATTGTGTGCCTTTTAGTTTGTGCTAAATAAATTTATTCAGTTTCTTTCATTTGCGACTGACTAAAATTATTGTATGTTGCTATGTAAAACTGACTCCCATACGAAGCAACAAGATCCCTCTAATTAGCACATCACTAACAGTAATTCAAGGCTCTCCAGAGCAGGTAATCTCTCGAGTTCTGTAGCTCTATTCCTGTACCGTATACGAGACACTATTAATAGTCAACACAGCATAGGAGCAGACGTACGTTGTGAGCTTGTAAGTTAACCGTACGGTTCTGACACCTGTCCAATTCGGAACCGTTCCAAGTTGGCAACCAGCCTGACTGGAATCAAATTAATTACACTCATATGCCGAGAATTTGTAGCATTTTGTTACCATTCATTCGGTTGTTGAAACAAGGGGGTAAATGTTTTGCGTTCTGAACATCGAAGATTAAATATTTAACTTTGGTGATGCAAACAACTATGGGAGAGCAGTGTGGCTAAGTAGTAATGGCCCAAACTTGCGAATCGTGCGCGGGTTCGAACCCAGGCAAGGGCTTTACTTCGTGTTACTAATTTTATCAACTCTGCTCTCAAAACGGTGAAGGAAACCAACATCTCCTGGAACCCAAAAATTCGAAGACAAGTTACATCTCCCAACTCGCACTGTGGCCGCGCGGTACATTACAGCCAACTGTTTTTCGAAGAGTGCAGGTCTGTGTGCTAGCAGTGGGTACATCATGGGGTGAATAGGTATGGTCAACAACTAAGGATTGTCGAAGTGGTACACTCGGGGAAACGCACAAATCCAGCAGTGGATGTGTTTCGGCTGAAATGTAATGATGATGAAATTAATCAGAAAATAACATTGAAATGTGTAGTGATTATATTTTGAACTTGTAATTATATTTCGATAAGGAAAGAGGTGTTAAATTGGTGATTTAATATTTTATGGCTTGTAGGTTAACTCACGATATTGTCCTTAATCGAAAGTTAGTGTTGTTTTGCCTATCAATAGGCAGAGGTACATTTTTGTTTGAAAATATATTTTGAACCTGTATCCTTGTGCGTTTGTATCTACCTCTGACCCCGCGAGAATCGTAAATAATTAGAGACTACTTTTAAATAATAGTATATTAAAGGTGTCAGTTAAAAAATGTCACTGATGCTGTATTAAAGACGAACGAGATGGGTCCCTTTTCTCCCAAAGTTACAATTTTCTCGCTGGTTTAATATTGCAGGCAAAATTATTAAATGAACATAACCGCAACACATTGTTAACCATATTGTTAGACTTAAAAAGATTGTTGACGTGTCTACAACGAATATTGTACGGAACTGTAACAGAAAGTAACCCAAAAGTTAACTATTACAAGCAATTATAATTTTATCGCCACGTAGTTATGACATACAACTGTTGATCACGCATGGTGCTGCCATATTTATTGAGTGTTTTGGACTTGGGACGTATTTGTGAGTAACAGTTAGTTACACTACACCTTGTTTGGTACTGAGATTGTGGATTATTTTTATCATTAGTTATTGTTCTGCCCGCGACTTGTCCGCGTGGAATATCTTGTTCCCCAGACCGACCTAGTCGTATCGCGATATAATAGATACCTAGTTTAATTTAAAATAGTTACTTGGAGATATTCCCTTTTGCGTTGTTTATTGTACAGAATACTTTATTCTTTCTTTCTTCAAAGCCGTTTCCAAAATTTAAGGCCCTGGTAACTTTAAATATTGTCGTTATGAGCGATAATAATTCTTATTGCTATCTGTTACGGGTTAAAATATGTCGTAACAATTTCGAATAACAAATGAGCAAGCGTATGTCGTAAAAATGCAAATAAAATCGTATAAAATTAGATATTAATTATTTAATAATAAATAATCCATCACTAGATGCAGTTTGGCATTTGGAATATTATGGTATATTTTTAATTATGTTTATAACTGTTATTGAAGGGATAAACTGATTTTAAAGATAATTAAGAGGTGACTTTGATGATTTTTTTGATGCATTAAAGTATGTTTAATTATGTTTTGGGTTCCATCAATGTATGCAAAAAAGACTTGAATATACACCGAGAATTTTAAATGGTTGTTTTCCCGCGGCAGAATAACTTGCCTTAAGGAGTACTTTCGAAGAATAGAGTAAAAGTAACAAAATAAAGATTTTTTTGTTTAAAAAATTTTTAAAAAAATTCATCAACTCGATAAAACACTACTCATTAGTAACACTAGAGGTAACCTGTAGGTACTCGAATCGCACGCACCGCCGACAAAGGGAACAGCGATGCATAAATGTTCAAGGCAAATTAAACTCTCGCACACGTGGTGATTTTTCACAATGTTTAATCTGCCATTTTTTGTTTCTAATATTTTATTTGTTTATAAAATGATTGTATTACCAAGACAAAACCATTTCGCTGCGGGAAAACAACCATTAAAATTTCACGGTGTATAATATATTTTTTTGCTTTCAAAATGATTTGCGGTTAAAGAGATACAGAGCTTTAAAAAACCACCTTTTTGAGCGTTTTCCAGAAATCTCCGCCTTAAGTAAAGCGAGCACAGCGATCTCCAGTTTCGCCGCTATGTTGGGCGCATCGAAGCGATTACTTTATAATCTGGTTGAGAAGCTAACACTTTTCCATATATTTTTTTTACTGTTGCTTAATAAGTGGGAAATAAGATAATCGTAAGTAATAGGCTCGTCCCCTATTTCATGGGCTTGAACATAACGAGCCAAACGTGGGTGTATTTGGTATGTACTCCTCTGTACAACCCGTCGGGGAAGCCAGGCGTGATGTTGTGTTAAATAAGTGTCGTTATTGATTCCACCAGTATTTAAGCACAAACCACAATATATAGAACCTTAGTAAGTAACGCCATCAACAGGTTGGCGTGAGCAAACTGTTCAACTATTTGTGTTGGCAGCTTTTTGACCACGGAAATGAAAAAAACAGTGGAAGTGCAATACAACAAAATTACTATAGGAGCCGTTGTCGCCAAACTCACACAAATAAACCGATGATCATATAATGCACTACAAATAAACAATTTTTTTTGAACAAAGTGTGATTTGTCGTTTTACTTTTAGTCAAAACTAGCATAAGCCACAGATCCTACGTCTGGAAATAAATCTCCATGCTCTAAAGATTAAAATCTTTAGCTCAGAAAGTATTTACAACGTTTTGTAATTTATAATCAAACTAGATTCGATTGCCGAGTAAATTCCGCTACTCAACCATAGATGGCAGTATTGTCAGTGGTCCGAATTTTAAATTTAATTGTGTTAACCATATGGTTGAGATTCGCGTCATAGGTCGATATCTAGTGCACTTCGGCCAAAGTCGCATCAAGGCTGCACAAGCAGCATAAGTACATTGAATTTTGAATTACATTATCGATATCGATAGATACTTTTTATAATAATTACGTTATTATGTAAATGTTTGGCTACATTTTTGCTACAAAGCATATATGAAATCTATTACACTTCTTAAAATTTTCGTGTATGAATGTTAAGTAACCTCTATAGGGTAATTTTTTAGTCCCCGTCCAAATTTTTCAGGGTCATAGTACCCGTGAAATTGAACAACTTTCTCCAAGGAATATGGGTCGAAATATGAAAAAAAATTGCAACTTCCAATACAAAATCGATCAGCTGACTATTGATTTTGTATGCGAGGTCCGATTTTTTTTTCATATTTCTACCCATGTTCCTTGGAGAAAGTTGTTCAATTTCACAGGTACTATGATCTTGAAAAATTTAGACGATGACTAAAAATTAACCCTGTATGTGTATTGTAATAAATATTAATTGACTAATTTTTTTTTATCGATATCCATCGATAAAAACCAACATCCGACCCGACTACATGACTAATTGAGTAGGAAAGTTCTTTCTAGAACGAAATAACGAACGTGAATACAATCAATACAAAATAAACTTTATTTTAATTGTATAAGGTCGATTTTAACTAGACCTTATATTACTTTTTTTTAAATTAACTAAGATTTTATTCGAAAATTAATAAAACCGTACTTATCGATGGTACGAAACACCTCCATTTTAAGATTTATTCTCCCACTATCATTTTTGCACTCCAAAATGGAACAATACGGCATAGCTACGGAAAAATAAATTTGTCGCCAGACTAGCAACTCGACGCGATGTTAGAACACGACTGGGACCAATTAAGTGTAACAACGCTTATTTGTGGCACGCGTGCCACGCCTACTTTGCATTTCCACCTGTTTTTTCTCTTCCGTGTTTTTGACAGATAGCCGGTGAGAGGTTGTTCATCCGCCTGTGGTGCAGATAGATCGTTTGAGTTTCAGTTTGGTAGATGTGCTTGAAGCGAAAATCTTACTAAGGTAGGTTAGGCGAAACATTACTGAATAAAGTGCCACGGTATCTTATATTTCATCACCTTTTAAGTTTGTATTCTAAACACATCCCTATAAAGCTATCCTTATAGCTAGCCTTATAGCATCTCCCTCTTGAAGAGAGCAGGCCTGTGTCCCAGCCTACCAGCAGTGCGCACATTACAGGGTGATTATGATGATGATGATTTCTTTATACATAGATGAGAAGTTTAATTAAACATTACTTAACAAAATCAGAAGCAAAACAAATGGAGCAGAATAAAGACAGCCCGGGCATCATTTGACAATGGCTCAAGAATGCGTCAGTAAATACCTGTAATAAAACTGATCATTAAGTCACTGGCTTTACAAAAACCTTTTTTGATTTTAGATCATTTATTTCATTCCAGAAGCAACATATGGGTTTTATTATTACGATAAGAAATATCTTACATAAACACGATCTTATATGTAATGACTAGCTTTTATACGTTTAAAAGTAATAACTAAACGCGACTGTTATAAGAATAATTCATTAATGTTGAAACTAGATTCCAAAGGTGCGCAACGTCGTGATTTAAAAAAAAATTGTACAAAATCTGTAAGGTACGACCTAGATACGCTAGACAGTTTCAAACGAGAATACAATGCTATTATAATCTATCGTATTGATCTAAGCCGTCGTAGATACCATTCAAAGAGCAACATTCTGTTACCAAACAGATTTAAATAAAATAAACAGTAAAACCGTCAGAATAACTACAAACCTATACATTGATCACAGCGAGATCCAAAAAATTGTCATTGTCGTGTTTCAAAACGGAAGTCTGATACCTACCTTTGGCTTTCGGTCCCAATGGCTGCGGGCACAATCGTATTGTCGCCAACAAATTGACAATTTAAATATGATATCTCCCCCGACCTTTTCCGCCCTTTCTGACTATTTTTTCCACTTTTTGTGGAAATATTCATTGAAATTCCTATTTACGCCATTTGAAGATGACTTTAAGATAAATACAGGGAGCTATTCCGGGTCCGCAATTGGACGAACGGAAAAGTTTATAAACGGAATATTATTGACTGAATGAGGTTAATTATTTGTTATGTCTGTCCTCACACATGTAAAGTTGTGTGGAAATCGGTTATCATGGTACGAGTATGGGCGTGTCACACGGAGGAATGAGGAACATGTCGTGAGGGAAGTTTTGAGCATGAATGCAGATGGTTATAAGAGTAGGGGAGACCAAATTTGTCCGTCTGTATGTTGCGGATTGGCGCAAAAACAGTTGAACGGATGGCACATATTATCCTACTACCCTACTAGTAATATTATAAATGTGAGTGAGACAGCTCGTACAGTTAGATGTTGCGATGTTTGTTACTCAAGCACGCAACAACGGCTGAATGGATTTGGATGAAATTTGGCACACAGATGGATTATAACACATAGGATGCTATATCCCGGTAATACGTTCCCGTGGGATACATTTCGACCTCCACGTGGTCGTAGCCGCTGGGAAAAGCTATAGTAGTTTATTGTTTCTAATTCCGGTATGGTGAAGCCGCGGACAAAACCTGGTCGAGACTAAAGATATACTTTTTCAATTTATTAGTTCGTGCGTACATAATATATTTGTTCCAAGCAAGAGGCGATCATTTACTTAGTAAACATCGACTTATAAACTAAAAAGAAAACATCGTATGTTGCCGTTTTTCTCGATAAATATCTAAACAGCCGTCACGCCGTATTCCCAGCGGGATATCCTAAGGCTAAGGGTACACTATAGTACCTGCATGAACGGATCACTGGCGGCGGCGTTCCTTAATACGTCATACTGACGTACCTACTCAGGTATAAGGGACGTGCCCATCGCCTTTATCGGACATTACTCCCAGATTCGAGTAATGTCCGATAGAGGCGATGGGCACGCTATAGATAACGGGTCCCTTCCCACAGAAGGTTCCCCTTCAGTGTTTTAATATAATGCCTGGAGCAGACTTGTTTATATATCTACTAAAGAGGCTTTAGATAAATAATAATACATTTTATTCAAAAAATAAAACTGCTAAAATACAGTTTAAATCTTAGAAATAATATAGGTAGTACAAAGTATGATGCCTGTACTAGGATAAACCTGTATCGCAGGCGGCATGAGGTCTTACTATTTATATTAGGACAACTGATTACTTAACAATATTTAACTGAAGTTTTATGAATAGTGATATAGTAAGTCAATTTAAATGTTATAATTTACTTAATCACTAATAATTAAGGTCTTAAACATGTAGATAATATCTATAATATGTAGGTACAGAAAATAGTTTGTAGCACTTAGTTACAGGAATATGTTTGAGTTAGCAGTATTATTAACTAGGTTGAAGACAAATATTGCATAAATCACCTTTTAGGCAACATTTAGATTTTTGAAGCGATCGGCTGATAGTTCTTAGACAGCGACAAATCGAAGGTAAGTAGGACAGCGCAGTGGTCAGGTATATTTTTGAGTCAGCAACTAGCGAAACGGAAGTCCGGCCTAGAGTATGACGCACTAGGTGCCCTCATAATCGATGGAGTTAATATATCTGTATTCTGCTATTTTCCTAGCAGGGCAATCAGCGTCTCCCGTTTTGTGATCACTTTGCTTTTTAAAGCGTGAGCAAGTTGCGCATTTTGGAATGTCGGCTTTTTTCCCACATTCGGACAACGGATAGCCAGCATCACCACAGTGACCACACGTACTGACGATCTCTCGGCAAGTTTTAGCTGCCTGGCCATATTGTTGGCATTTATAACACCTTGTTACCAATGTAAAGTTCCTGACAGGACAGGACATCCAATTTATAAAAAAAAACTCTTGATTGAGAGATTAGGGCTTTACGAGTATCGGCTGAAAATTCAACAACGTAGTTACAGGTCTTAGGAGATAAGGAAATAATGCATTTAAATCAGGACAATATGGATCTCAATTCTAATATTAGGTAGTTACCTTAAAGTTATCACAATATATATGCACAAATAACGTATAAGAGATAAGCAGTGTCAATGATCCCTCTCCTGCTTCCTGCTAGTGTAATATTATAAATGTGAACGTTTGTATGTTTAGATGTTTGGATGTTACTTACTCAATCACGCAAAAATGGCTGAACGGATTTGGATTAAATCTGTCACACAGCTAATTTATAACCTGGAACAAATTAACACGTAGGATACTTTTAATCCTAATTGTACTTTCGTGTGGGATAATAATTCTCGATATCCACGCGGGGCACACGCTGGCATAAGCTACCCAAGTAACATTGCAAGCTGTATACAAGCTGTATTTTAGTTCGTTTTTAACCGACTTCCGAAAGGAGGAGGTTCTCAATTCGTCGGAACCTTTTTTTTGATGATGGGATCCTGGAGAAATAGAGAGAACTCTTCAAATTTTATAGGCACACTTGAAGCAATTTGTTTAGTTTTTGGAAGAGTACTTTCTCGGAGTGGTTCCATTTCAATTTGGTGAAGATCTGATGAAGAACTTTGGAGATAGGCAACGGAACTCCTCAATAAATGACAGCAAATGGACAGGGATTGCTGAAATCTCATGTCTGTCAATTGTTTACACCAGTTAATAACATAACATCACGCCGGTACGCTGTAAAGGGGTAAGCACATGTGAACCACTAAAAAGTGAAAAATAAAAATAAAAAATCAAAAAAAAAAACAACCGACTTCCAAAAAACACTAAAAAGTGAAAAATAACTTTAATTTCGGAAGGCGGTGACAAAAAATTAAAATACATATCCAAAGTCACCGACTTCCGAAATTAAAGTTATTTTTCACTTTTTAGTGTTTTTTTGGAAGTCGGTTGTTTATTTTTTTGAAAAAAGTTTTTTATTATACTAGAAGCTGTATATTCAGACTGTATAAAGGTTGTATAAGCGCTTATACAGCCCTTATAAGTGAGAAAAGGGAACATTTTATGCAGCTTTTTGCGTTAGTAGAGCTGTATAGTAGCTGTACAAGCAATAAAGAAGCTGTATAATAGCTGTATTAGAGCTGTTATTCAGTGTACAAAGAAACCATTACACTGTAGACATTATCTTATAAATATTTTGTAAAGAAAGAGTTCCAAATAGGTTTTTGAAAAGAATTACAATTTAATAAAAATTAGAGGAACTAGATTTTCAATGTAATAGAACCGTGAATGGCGACATTGTTATTTATAATTTTTATTAGTAAGTAAACGTAATCTTACACTTAGATATCTGAAGGTGTTAATTGGTGAATCGAAATTGCGGATTCTAATTTATTGTGAACCTGTCTATGTTTCCCGTCAAAATGTTAGAGCGCCAGCAAAATAATCGATCTGATATAAAATAAAAATACTATTTATTCTATTTTTTTTTATATGGTAAGTAAGTCAAATGTTGGTTTTTAAGGTTAGAATATTTTTTTTTAAATAACAGAAGTGCAGGCAGTGTGATCATTGTGCCCTCATATCAAGCTGAAAATCATGATATATTCCCTAATTAATACTTAAAATTTTGTTTTATACATTCGAGATTATGAAAATGGCGACTATTTGCTAAACAGCCTAAACGGTAATCGGAGTGTGTTATAGTCTGAGTAGCTGTACTAAGTAAGTTAAAGGTTATATTGTACAGCTTTTGGCTATTAATCAGCTTTATAATAGAATATCTTTATTACTTAGGCTGTATATCAGTTCTCTATACATAACTTATAATGCTCTTTAGAGTTACTTAAAAGAAATAAAAAACCCTGAACTCAAGATGATATGTACCTACATATGGTAAACTAAAAGAATTAGCTGTTTAATTATTAACCGACAAGAAAACAGAAAGAAATTCTAAATTTGACCGTATATTTTATACTTAAGTAAAGTATTGTAAAGTATTATTAGTTTGTTGTATATATTATATCAGTTTTACTTTATTTTCAGGAAAATATGTCAACTAAAATTGTACCAAGCTTGTGGGAATCAAAAGGCGAGTTAAGATGGCCAAGAAAGCGATTAGATGTCAACAAAGACGGCACGGTTGGCGCAGTGGTTAAGCGATTGGCTGCCGCGCTGCGTGTCGCGGGTTCGATTCCCGCACGGAACAAATATTTGTATGACCTACAAGTAGTTGTTCTGGGTCTGGGTGTTTGTGTATGTGAGTTTAAATGTTTGTAAACGCACCCACAATACAGGAGAAATTCCTAGTGTGGGACAACGTTTAAAAAAAATGAAATGAATGAAATGAATTAGTAAAGAATGAAACATCTCGGCCTTTAGATAATTGGTCCACCTCAAAATGCTGTGTGAAAAGGCTATTATCGTCATATGACAAAGCAGTAAAAGAACTAGATCTCATGGTTCAAATTAATCATCATTTGAAATACTTGCGCTGCTTTATGAAGAAACGTCATCATCATGTTCCGAACTAAATTTACACATTTAACATAACTGTTATGATCATTAATGTTTTTGCTACGGAACCCTCTTCGTTGGACGTCGACGGAATTAGCGGTTGACCGTAAAGTCTTTCCGACTGAAAGTGTCACTAACACAAAATAAAGCTGCACTATAGCTGTTATTTATTTTTTTAGTTTTAAATCACCCTCAAAAACAAACCACTGTATTTACAAGAGTGTACAATTTCGCCAAAAAAAATAAGTTTGAGAACGGAGTTTGCATACGCCATTGTACAGAAACAAGTTTTAAGTGATACCATAATGACACTTAGAGCTGTAAGCGCTGTAAGTGTTCACATGCAAAATACAGCTTGTTACGGACCCTAAGCTTTCGCGGATCCCTTAATAATGATTTTATACAGTTTGAGCTGTATAATGACTCATAAATCACACTTAGAAAGACAAAATATTTTTTTGACGCTCTTGTAAGTCTCTAAAAGAACTCTAAGTTCTAAATAGGATGTTATATTGATGTAAAAACGCTTGCGTGCTGCTTGGGTAGTTATTCCATAAAAGAGTAGAACGCGGCGGAACTTTCTTACAATACATTATACTTTTGCTTCGTCCGCATAATTTTTTTTAACCTACGAGCACGATGGTTGTGAGCACTACAGGCGTTTAAGACCATCTGATATCCATCGTTGTTAATTATACAAAAATCATTTCGTATAAATCTATTAAAGTGGACAGTAGACAAGTCAATTGAGTGTTTAATGCCAAAATGTAGGGAAGCGTCACTTTGTCAAATTACGTCACTCGACGTAAACGACATCGTCGCGTCGAGTCGCGGGGTTGCCGGGAATCTGACGTCTGCTGTTTTCATTCGCGGCCATCATTACAAAATAGGGATGCGAGAGGAGAGCAAACCTCGTAAAATAAGAATAACACAATTTTAGCTGAAAATTTGAAAACTGCCTTGTCGGTGCTCAGCATAAGATCAATGTTATTAGTTTTCTACCTGGAATTGGTCAGTAGGAGCCCGGAGTCTGTATTTATGCCCAGTTGATGGCAAAAAGCCCGCCCCATCACATGGGACTTAAACACTTCCGGCTAAATGTGGGTGTGCTGTAGGTATACCTCTGCCTGTATACCTACCTTCTGGGACTGCAGGCGTGATGTTATGTTGTGTAAATAGATATTTTTTCTTAAATCAGTACGTGCCTGTGCTCTTCCTCTGCCACACGAACATTTCACACAAACGGCAAGTTGATCATTTCTGCACATTTATCCTACTGGACCACCATTTATAGGAATGTTTACACCGAGCTATTGCCCGCTACTTTGATGACGTCCAACAAGCCTACGGAACACAACATAACATCACGCCTCTACAATAATAATAATAACCGGCTGGGCAGCATGCGGCCAGCTGTTGGGCAGTAGCGACCCCGCGGACCCTATCCCCCGGGAGAAGTCTTGTTCCTCATTTCTGGCTTCCCTTTATTGGCCGACTGGAGTGAACACTGACTAGGTTCAGACCTCCCACCTCATACTTGCCTTTATTGGCTGGTTTCAGTGGAGATTCGCAAGAGCAAACGAGTTTGGGGGAAGGAAATATTTCAGGAAGTGCTCATAGGGATCTTGACCTTCGTTGGGCTCTGGGATTGTTCTGAAAGCCGTGGAATACCTCTCCACTCCTCAAGCACATCGGGAAGCGTTGTCCCCTTGTCATCACTCTGTGCTAGCGACGGTTTCCGGGGGCCCATTGTTAAGTGTGCAAGTCACTCCCTGCCATTTTATCTGTGTATATACAAAACATTGATCAGGCAGGGGCCATAGTAATTCCATAGTTCTTGGTAACCCGTCCATTTTAGCCACCCAGACAAGTAATCCAACATCTTTTCATCCATATCCTGCAATAGTGCAACGCAAGCCGGGGGTTGTCCTTGGGTGCACTTGCACAGTGCATACAGGGATAATCGTCGATAATTTATTTTTAGGTTACAAAGACCCATAGATAAATACCTTAACCTAAATATACATATTATAATAACAATTTGTGTTAGTAGATAAAACTTAAAACTGTGTTAGTATCACTTATTTGCACTAAGTGCCGCGAAAGCGTCGGAATACTACATCCTGTGGCCAAAAACTTTCTTCCCCAGATGCAGGTAGCATGTCGCGGCATGCGCACCACAAACGTCTTAAAGTTGACGTTGCGATGCGACTCCAGCAGCTGCACTCTCGGCGCGTAATCAAGGTGGTGTAGTGGAGACGGGAAATATACACCGGGGTATTCGGCTTCGCAGTAGACAGTTTTTCGTTGGGCTTCGTAGGAGCCTTGCCGCAGCGGTTTCCATATTTCGCCGGTTATGTTTGAGTCCCATGTAATTGGGGTGAGTCTGTTGCCAATAACCGGGCGTACAACCAGACTCCGGAATGCTACTAAGAATTTCCTGATGGAAAGATCCAATAACACTTTACCCGAGCTGGGTATTAAACCCAATAACACTTTACCTGACCTGGGTATCAAACCAAAGATCTCATGCTCAGCAGTAGCAGCAGTCTAAATTCCTGTTTCTATCTCCAATGGTTTTAGCGGTAAGTTGTGTGTCAGTCAGTCACAGTCTTGTTTCAAATGTATACCTAGAAGATAGTCGTAACGTCGCAATCAACAACACAATTCACCTCATTCCATCAGCATGCAATTTAGATGCTATCAAATATAATCTAACGTGGGTGCGGTATGTCTGACGTCACGTAAAGTCAGTGCGATGCGACGTCAGTCGAGCGTTGACGGCGACCGGTCAGCGCGTTGGGGCGCCTGCCCCGCCGGCATTTTGTCGATGACGTAAGCTAAATCCATCGCTTATGTGATATGCTAACAAGGCATGAATAGAGGTGAGTTTGCTTTTCTGCACCAGTACCTATCTGGGTGAGGATGTGATGTCAGGTTGCGTAATTTCTTGGTCCCGTAGGGAATCGTGTATTCCACGAAAAAAAAAAACTCAGTAGTGTAGTGAAGTCATAAACACCACACATTTCGGCAGTAATTTGTAAGTTTTATGAAATAGAAGGAGAGGTTTTATTCTGGTTGCAAAAACAAAGAGTCCTGTTCATGAGTTCAAACGTTTGCTAAATGTAATATAATAAATTAAAAGATAGTAAGCTTATAAGAAGCTCTATATTAGATTGTTCTTACGTTTAACAGTCTATGCAACTGCAGCTGACGACGCTGTAGGCACTCCCTCACCGGAAATTACACGCCATAGACATAGGCATGTGTCTTTTCCTGTCTGTTTCTCGACACACTGCACGTGTCGCTACTGTTGTCATAAATCCATATAGATGTAGTATTGGATTGCTGTTGGAGACTCGAAGTCTTTGGTACTTGTAGATGTCTGTAAGTTCGGGACATAAAGTTTTGGGTCAGCGCAAGTTTATATCTTTGCTTGTAGTAGGGCGCCTTCTGGAAGAACTTGTCTGGGAAAATACTACCTGCCATAAGCTAGTCATGCTGCCAAACGACAAAACATTGATCCGGTTTGTGTGACAATTGAGAATTGTGTCTAATGTTGGCAATGTCATGCTTTAGTGATGCACGCCCATATTAGACACTTTTGGACGTTAGCCACTTTCACCAGGTCGTGGTGGGCCATAGTAAAATGCCTGAATTATTGACCCGTGCGGCTATTATTTCTTAGCTAGAAGCCTATCAGTAATTACGAATGTAGGTGTTAAGTAATGTGCCACAATAACAATTAGTAATCTTGTTCGATCAGCGCGACACGCGACACCAGTGTTAACTAGTCTTAACTACATGTATTATTATACGCATTACTCCGATTAACACAAGGATAACATTTTATGTTAATAACAGGAAAGTGCTGCGAGTTCTCAATAAATATTATATTAACCATATTGTTGCGTTTTAATAATGTCAGAGTTTGATGATGAGGTCACTTGATTCAAAAATATTATTGACCTGTACGCTGGCGATAACGTGAGTTACTAGATAACCCCATCTCTCATATAAATCGGTGAAATAGAAGAAGTTATCTTAACACACGCAAAGCTCGATATCAACCTATCAACGCAGCCTGTCGCGGGCCATTGCTAGACCCAGGCCTCTCGTCAGCTGCGCCACAATGTCCTAACTCCCACTGTCCGCATCCAGTCTGTCTTGGCCACTTTTTTAAGGACGTTGGTACAATCTAGCTGGAGGTCGTCCCACACTACGCTTGCCGATACGCGGTTTGCTTCAGTTTGCTTGCTTGCAAGCTATGTTGGTAACTCCGGTTCTTTTCTGGCTAATTTAATTGTGATTTTATCCTTCAATTAAACTCCGAGTACTACTCGCTCCATATCGTAACCTTGAACTTGTGGACCAGTTCGATTGTCAGTGTCCGGGTTCCGGCACCGTATGTTATTTCGAGCAGGATTTACTAGTTGAAGACTTAGTCTCGATATCGAAACGAACTCCATATTAAAATGTGGAATAAAAGGGCTCGTGCTACCAATATATCCCATCCCAAGTTCACTTAACCGTCAATAAATGTTGACTTAAAATTCGCTCATAAAGTTCTGTTTCAATTTCTTATAGTCGACCTAATAAGTGCTTAACCACCAAGAATGAATATTGGTTGTTCGTCATAAGACATCAAGGTATACTTGTCCATGCAACAGCTAGATCATTCCAACTATTTTCAACCTTGGTGAAGTTCCATTTTACTGGGAATTGTTGTCAACAGTGGCGAGGTCGAGTATACCAACAAAGGCGATGAAGGTGACTATACCCACTTTATTTCTGGATGTTCGTTTACACTTTCAAGTTCAAATCGAAAAAAAATATTTCACATACGTACATGGCCACTTATGAAACGTCAGAAGCTAGGTGCACAGTTCCAATTGGTCGTTTTCTATGGAGAAGAGCCCGCAAGAACACCACAGTTACTCTTTTAAAAATAATTGTCATTCACAATGTTTTCAAATTGCAGTTTACTAAGGGAGGACCGTGTATGCCTGTCAACAAGTACAAACAAAAATGAAAATGGTAAACAAATCAAAGCATCTTTGAGCCCACTGCACACCCTCTACTCCAACAACACGTGAACCCTCTTTCATTCCCCAGTGAGTGTGACCTCCTCGGGTGCGAGCCCAACATTTCATATTCTCAAGCAGCGCCGGCGTAAAGGAACGTTTATTTTAAGATTCTCTGCAATTAGCGAGACGGATTTAGAGCAGGTTTATAGCCTGGTATTGGATTAGACAGGCCTGGTATGTTTTATTTTGAATAAGAAATAACAACCACACGGTCCATCGATCAGGCTTAGCTGCGCTTGCCGCGGTTAGTCCGTCGATGGGTGAACATGTTGACATACCAAGTCCACTCCGTGCACCGAGCATGTGAAGCTGTTTGATGGTTGGCTGTCATTCATGGATCTTTGACAGTCGTTACGGGCCGTCAACAGCCCGATAATCTGACAATCAGTCTTACGGACGTAACGTACGGACGTGGAGGTCAGATAGGCAGTCGTTCCATGTAAAATACTGGTATTCAGCTGCATCCGGTTAGACTGGAAGCCGACCACAACATAGTTGGGAAAAGGCAGGCAGGTGATGATGGTAGCTTGTACTTTACCAATAGTTTACATGTTAAACTTGTAATGTTAATTATTTTGCATATTATTGTACAGGATCAAGTTCTTCTAACTTGGCTGATAGCTGTGCTGCTGGGGAGTTTGTTGCGCCACTTCTTCTTCCCATCTAAAGCACTAGGAAGTGGTGAAGGGTGGGTGTTTTGGGGGACTGTCTTATGTAGTTTTGACGTTCCAAAAGTGCCCATTTTTATCCTAATTTGACTTTTGAATTTAGTTTTAACCAGCAGACCCGGCAAACTTCTCCTGTCGAAAAGTGTACACAAAAATCACATGGGAGAAAACACGTTCACTTCTTCCTGAATTTAAAATTTTTAGGGATACTGTTCATATTATTTTTCCACCCGAAAACCTAATTCGGACTATTATTTAAAACAAAAAATTGCCAACTCCGTCCAGCCGTTCCCAAATGATACGCTAATACCAACGAACAGCATTATATTTGTACTAGTGGTCGCACAGTGGTCGAAACTCGACCATAATTCATATAAGTAGAAATACACTATAACATTAAAATATTTTTCTAAGTACATGTATTTATAAAAATATAGCTGTCTGCACCCCTTCAACTGTACCAAATTTGCCTCCATCCGTGTAATTTTCGTTCAATGGGGGACACAGTTTTTGCTTCATGTATTAACAAACAGATTTAGCTGTGCATGTAAAAGACTACTAACTAGGTCAGGGGAGACCAAAGAAACGATGGATGGACTGTGTGAATGATGATATGGTTAGGAAGGGTGTGACTACGGAGATGACGATTAATAGAGAAGTGTGGGAGAAGAATACATGTTGCGCCGGCTACAAATAATTTGGGATAAGGACTGGAGAATGATGACGTATAGAACTGAACATACTTAATGTACAAGTTATATTAATGTCCATGAGGTAAAGTATATGAGTGCTAATTTTAACATTTAGTGATGAGTATAGGGAAAAGGGTAAGTACAGGCTAGTTAGATAAGATCATTAATAATTATTGTCCATATAAACTCCCATAGGTTTATTGGGTAAAATCCATGGTGAAACACTCTATTTGGCTAATTAAAGAAGACCAAAAACAGGTAACCATACACCACGTCTACATACAAATTGTGAACAAGAAAGCAGTAATGTGCTTTTCCAATCACACTCGAATAAATGGATGAAAGATTGGCTGCTACGCGGGGAGACGCGTAGACGCGACGGCGTAGCGGCGACGTACGTAGCACTGAGCCGGGGATGATCTCGTAGCAATACGCTACGAATTGTATTGGAAAAATGTCTTGAGGTGCATTCAGATGTAAAGATAAAAAAAGCTACGGAAGTTGTGTCGGTAAATGTCAATTATTTAGATTTCCGTCGGGTTTAAGCTATGCTGCAAATTTAATAAACGGTAATTAAAGATTTTCTAACCGTATTTAGACGATGTCTGTATTTAATCTAACCGAAAAAACTCATTAGAAACCAAAGTTCAAATCTCCCCATATGATTTTATAGCAAAAATTACCAAGAATCTGCAATACTACATAACCAATCTAGATACCATCATATATAAAATAACATCACACCAGTCTGCCTGGAAGGGTTAGGCAGAAGTGCACCTGTATGTAACCCACATTTCGCCAGTGGTGTTTAATTTCCCACGCGACAGGAGGCGAGCGTGTTGCCATCAACCGGGCACAAATCCAGACTCCGTAGAAATTCCAGATGGAACATCTAATAATACTTTGCCCGACCCAGAAATCGAACACAAGATCTCATGCTTAGCAGTAGCGCTTACGACCGCTAGACCACCGCGGCACCGAGGCAGTTTGCCGCAACATTCGATTTTTTTTACTCTCTTCATTTATTATTACGGACACACTTCCCTATGTGTTTATATTCTTGCGTATGGAACTCGCGAATCACTCGAAAATCAGCGTCAGGTGGTACTTGTGTTTTCATCTGATAATATGTTGAGGAGAGGCCCTTTTGGCATTATTATCATTGTTTTCTGTAACTTTTTTTAGTTTTGACGATTTTTATACTGTAATGCCAATAAACGCATTTTTTTTAATCCCCCCACCAAGAAATATAATAATGTAAGTAAATTCAAGGCGCGTCACTAACTTACGCTAAGGTAGCGTGAGCTCAAGAAAGCTATGGACTTTTTTTTTGTCCACAATGATTAATAGTCATGGCAAATGTTCGAACAGCTTAGCTCGGCTTGTATTTACGACCATCGGCTATATGTTGTACATTTTATGCTTTTCATGGTACCTAAACAATAGGTAATGCTGCTGTATTTTTTATGTATGTTGCTGTGATTGATTGCAATGTTTCTTTCAGTTGATCGTTTTAGCTTGATGGTTTATATTATTCAAAGAGCACCGTAACCACTGTAGAGACCACAATACTAATATAATAAATGAAAACACTCATCATCATCTGCTTAACCGAACTATGTCAGGGTCGGCTTCCAGTCAAACCGGATGCCGCTGTTTGGGATAAGGCGGGAGGAAACGCCCGGCTGTTCCGCTGGGAAGGTCGCCCTGAGGACGTGGAGCATACGTTGGAAGTCTGCCCGGCTTGGGCAGAGCACCGCCGTGTCCTTGTGGAGGCGATCGGCAGCGGGGATCTCTCGGGTCCGGCTCTGGTCCAGGCCATGGTACGGAGCGAGGGTGCATGGGTAGCCGACACCTTCTTCTGCGAAGCAGTAATGCTCGCGAAGAGGGAGGCGGCGCACGTGAGGGAGAGGCAGTAGATACGCCCTCACGGCCTTAGTTGCCGCAGGAGACGTCCTGGGCGTCGGGAATCCCAGGCTGATTCCCGGCCACCGTAGGCGTGGGCTTGCGGACGACGAGGAATGGGTAGCTCGCTGTCCGGTAAGGACGAAGCCCAGCTCGACGGCGCGTTGTGTTCCACGCACGCCTCGAAGAGATGTCAGCATCAACTGGTGGGGCCCACAAGGGCCGATGCCGGCCAGGGGTGCGGGTTGTTCGAAAGAGATACCGCGGCCCCTGGCACACAGGAAACTGAAGGAACACGAGCGGGTTTTAGTAAAAGTCTGACACAGCCTCCTGCTTCAGCTAGAGCGGGAGAAGTTATTTGACGATTTTTTTTGCGTGGGATATCAATCCCACGCAAAAAAAATCGTCTAACCTAACCTAAAGGTCAGGGTACCCTAGTTTAGTTACTGTGATAAACATTACAGTGAGAAACGGTTAAAAAGTTAAAAAGAGGCTCAATTATTTTAAGACGTGCCGTGAATTTCTAGAAGATCAGTAAAATATTTTTAATCAAGGGAGCTGCAAAACAATAGTAATTTAATGAGAAACTCTTCTCAAACGACATGTGTCCCTACTAGCCCGCTCGTACCCTCAAGTACGAAGAAAAAAATTACATCAGAATATCCTCGTCAGAAGACACGACTACTGTGTCTGCTAACCTAAAGCCGATATCCCGATCAAGTGTTCAAACCGAGGTTCAAACTTATACATTTTATGTGAGAAGGAAGCGGTGCACCCGATGAAATAACAATGACGGAAAAATGGAGGATAGAAAAAGAAGTAATATGTCGCTATTGTAGGTTGTAGGGTAATCCAAATAGGTGGATTGTCCCATTGGACAAAATGTTAAACCATTTTAATTACAAGCAGGAACATTGTAATATTTTGACATCATTTTACAAAATGAACTTTTCAACCACAACTTTTAAATTTAGCATAGCAACAAAATTGCTAAATCACCGCGCAGATCGAGTACCACTGGATGTGTCACACAATCGCAGCACGACCGCTACAATGTGACCTCCCATATTGTGGTCTGAACCGGTCGTATGTTCTGGAATGTTATTAGTAATAACACTCGACTTTGATTAATGCGACCATGTAGTGTCGTGACGGATAGTGAAGCCATTTGTTGGAAGATCTGGTTGGAATGTTTTGTGATTGCTCTCATAATGTTTTGAGATGGCGGCATCGGCTTACCGGCCATCGTCGCCTCGCAACCATGACTTGATAGTCTCGGTTGCGAGGCGACGAAAGTCAATAGGCATTAGGGACGCCAAGGAACTCTTTGGTGATCAGTCAGCAATTTTGTGGAACATTTATAATGTAATATGGTGGGGGCGCATTAAAATAGCCAGTGAATATAAACGCCCGGCACCGGGCGGTTCAACCACTGGATACATACACCTGGTCTTGGTCGGTTCAACCTGCTAGCGCCTTGTCGCCTGGCTAAGATTTTTACCACGGCATGAACTGTGTTTTTTTTTGGTCGATACGGAAGAACAATATTATACACTTCTGGACACATCTATTGGCCCACCTTAGAGTTTAGGTTTCGATGGCCCCTACCGAAATATGATTGCTAGATTGAACAAAAACTATTGATGCAGTTTTAAACCTGATACATTTTACCATCTTTTTCGATCGTATTGTTTTAAATTTGAATTCAGAATACCATACGACATGGAGCTACGCCTAACAAGTCGGATATGCGCCTTATTAAAGGCAATTGATTTTTGAATAAAAAACATGTTTTATCAAATAAAGGTTTAATTTAATAACGCGTGTTGCCTCCATGGGCATCTACCACAGCTCTCATACGATTAGGCATAGAGTTTATCAACCGCTCTATGAAATTTTGAGGGATCATCTCCCATTCCTCTTCTATGGCAGTTTTCAACTCCTGCATCGTCTGGGCAACTGGCTGACGAGCCCTAACACGTCTTTTTAGCTCGTCCCACATGTGCTCAATGGGGTTCATGTCTGGGCTTCTGGCTGGCCAGTCCATAACTGTGATGTTCACATCCCGAAGATATTCCCTGACGATGCCGGCCGCATGGGCTCTTGCATTATCATGCATAAAAAGGAAATTTGGGCCCACATAGTCAGCGTATGGTATCACGTGAGGTTCTAAGCACTCACGAATGTACCTTTCAGCATTTAATGTTGGCAGCCGTGGTCCTGTAACAACCTCAAGTTGAGTTTTGCCGCTCGCGGATATACCGCCCCAGACAGTCCATGAGCCACCGCCATAAGCAACCCTCTCTTCAAAGCAGCATTGTGCGAAACGCTCTTCCTTACGTCGGTAGACCTTCTTCCTTCCATCATTGCCATGTAACACAATTTTAGACTCATCAGAAAAGAGTACACGGCTCCAATCTTGCTGTGTCCAATTTAAATGACTGCGTGCGAAATGAAGGCGCGCTGTTCGGTGGGCTCGCGTTAGTTTGGGCCCATTAGCTGGCTTGTGTGGTACCATATCGCGTTCTTTTAAACTTCTCCGAACAGTTCGAGCGCTCACAGATACTCCGTGGAAGTCGCGAAGTTGGTTTTGTATCTCAATGGAGGTAAGGTGACGATTTCTCAAGCTGGTCGTCACGATGAATGGATCCTGCCTTTCAGTTGTGACCTACGTTGAAGACAAGGAAGTTTGGCGTTAATTCCTTCTGCACATGTGGCTTCCCTGGTAACTCATTAGCACCATAACTATGTGAGCGTCTATTAACTTCTTCCAAATTACAATGTTAATTTTATTAATTTTATTTTTTACACTTTCTGACATATTCTCGTCATTATTTGACATTATACAACACTTGTAATATCGAGTATTTATTAGTGATTCTCATGGAAATCATATCACTTTGTTTAAATAAGTTGATTTTACTTATGTAGAGTCTTTTACAAATTGTGAATGAGAGAACGTTGTAGGCCTACAGTTTCTATTCTTTATTTTCATTCCTCTGAGTACCTGGTACTTATTGACAGGCCTGCACTGTCCTCCCATACCTAATATCACTGTAATTTGAAAACATTATAAAATCCAATTATTTTTAAAAGAGTAACCGTGGAGTTTCTTGCCGGCTCTTCTCCATAGGAAGCGACAAATTGGAACCGTGCACCTAGCTTCTGACGTTTCATAAGTGCCCTTGCAGGTTTATGTGAAATAAAATATTTTGATTTTGATTTTGACCCGAGATCGTGGCCTTCCTTGGCGACGAACAAAGCCGCCAGTCTCTAGGTACCTCCGATAAACATTTCGGACCGCAGATCGGATAAAAACTTTTTGCTCGACCTAATATAAAATTTTAGCTAGGACCAAACGAAACTGAAAATACAAGGTGGGCCAATAGATGTGTCCAGAAGTGTATGAACTTTCCATTGGAGAAGAATAAGATGCTAACAAGCACGACGGTGGTATCACTTCTGTCTGAGACAATGTAATCTATGTTTGATGGTAAGCTCGAGAGAGCTTTGATTTTCATCAAGGAAAGTAGTCATATCCAGCGACTCTACATCCATGATATACATACAGGGTGACAGGGACATCGACCCCCTAACTGAAACGATGAATTAACCATGATTAAAAAAAAATTACGATAGGAAGCGTAGAAATTAATCGTCAGTTATCAAAAAATTAATCTTCTGTTTTATAGAAAAGCGAAATACCTACGCGGACAAAATATATTTTTAAATATCAACGAAAAATTTCAACGCAGGAGGCTTAAGAATCATGTACTGAATCCATAGTAACAGGTTGTCATGGCAACCTGTATATGTATACATAAGAGCACGTACTTCTTGCAGTGTCAACCACGTACCAGACACAAGACACAAATATTCCAATTTTATGCGTTTCTTCGTAAATTTAAAACTTCGGCCGTTTATTTGAACTACAAAATTGCACTTTTCTGCAATGCGGTGTTAGTGGCGCAGTATATCTGCAGTCAAATGCCGGGGATTTTATGAAATGCCCACTTCTATAAGTGCTTACACACGCATTTACGGCGAAATGTGAAAAATGCCCGAGTATAATGGAGCGTTCTCACTCGCTTCGTTGCTTTAAACTAGTTTGGTATGAAACGGCATAAAAGGCACAACTACCTTTTGTGTTGTGTAACTATTTTTTTTTGTGGCAAAGAAACGTTTGTTGTGACTTTTCGAGCGTTAAAAATGAGCATTATGTTAACATTTATTTCTGTCTGTCGCTTCAGGGCCCCGCCCTGAAGCGACAGACAGAAATAAATGACGACCCGTCGTGGAGGTTTGTTGAAGGAAATGCGACGTCAAGGTGCAAGCCTCGCGCTGAGGTTGCAACCTTCAATGTATTCATGTTGTCTACTGTCTTATTAAACGTTGCGACGTAGGAAACTTATTTATTCTTGACGTTTAATTAAAAAAAATAGACTTAGGTTAGTTTTAAATA
The DNA here is from genome assembly GCA_949091785.1 of Polymixis lichenea. Taxonomy (NCBI): domain Eukaryota; kingdom Metazoa; phylum Arthropoda; class Insecta; order Lepidoptera; family Noctuidae; genus Polymixis; species Polymixis lichenea. Next base: position 391,928 of record OX420934.1, on the reverse strand, counting down.
TGTAAAGGGCTTCCTTCTCGTCATAAATGGAGAAAAAAAAATATATCGGTTTCCAACATATTTCTGATGAAGTTTAGTCTGTGGTGGTCCTAATCTCAGTATTTTTCCTAAATCCATTACGTATCTGTTTTCCAGAACCCAATTGTTGAAGGAAACCTGTAAAAAATCGAGCAAAATGTAAAAAAAAAACTAATAGAATACAATAAAAATTTGCGTTTTGTTTGACAATAATAAACATTTAATTTTTCTTTCTTTTTCTAGAATAACGTTTACTGTCTCCAGTATTACAGATAGTAGTAGTATTAACTACTATATATAATACGTTTTTAACTAGTGCGCAAACTATAACCATGAATTATTCAGCATAACATTCTAGACCCCCAGCGCAGAAATTTTTCGTCGGTTATAGAAAAAAAAAGCACCAGTTTCATAGCAAAGTGCAATACCTACGCGGTCAAAATATATGGAACAGCTGATTTTTTTGTTTACAGTTTGCGCATTGGTTAAAAACTTACCCTGTGTATACACAAAATTATGTAGGTATATTACCGGAAGCAGGTCCCCCTAGCGAGCTGCAATGCGCTGGGTTTCAGGTCCAACCCTTGACTTCTGTCTACAAAAAAGTGTTATATATCCCTAGCAACAGCGGATTAATATGAACAATTAAATAAGCCTAATGGAAAGTTTTCCAGCAATGGTTCCACAAAAGAAATTCCCATTCAAAATATATTTCTAAGACGGAAAGTTTAGATCACTTTGGAATCTTAAGCTAATACGTTATTTAAGGCGAAAGTTACAGCAGAAGAGGTTATCGTAATAAAATTAAAACGGCGCAAGTATGGTTAAGTATATTTCGACTTGCTTATTTGATCTTTCATGGTATTATGTTCATATTCTATTAATATGATTTTAATTACAATAAATTGCTTTTTTTCCTCAATTTTATCAAATATTATTTGTATAGATTACTAAAACGTGTTTCCTTACTGTGTACTGTTACTGCCCCATGCACGGCACAGACCTGTTCTCTTACAGATAAGGCAACACTTACCAGCACGTGCGCTCAAGATGGGATAGCGGGCTGTGATATCCTATAATCCATCTTGCCATCTATTCAAATAATTTTATACAAACAAATGAATAAAATTTAAGTGTCTGTTTGTCATATCAAAATAAAAGCGTTTTACTAAAGGCATATAGAAAGTATATGCAGTACTTATAGTAAAAACATTTTTTTTAAATTTTGTCTTCTTCTCAGTTTGTTCCGGCTAATCTCCGAAACGGCTGGACCGATTTTGGCGTGGCTTTCACTCGCAGATACGCGGTCCCGGTTACGCGGTCCCGTAAGATAAATTCCGATATTCGAGCGCCAAAGCCGCGGGCGCAGCTAGTCCTAACTAATATTCTAAATGCGAAAGTGCTGTTATTTGTTACTTTATCATGCATCATCTGTGAGGATCTAAACATAGGAAGTACTTAGTATGTCACCATTACTTTTGACTTGCTGTGCCCCCGGTTTCGCTTACGTGAGTCGTTCTATTGGCATTATAAATATGAATATAATATTGGCCTATATATGAATATATCTATGTATATAATAGTATAATGTATCTATATTTTGCACCAATGACAACCCCATTTTTATGTCCACGCAATCAGTGTCCATTCCAAGGTTGCCTGGAAGAGATCGCAGAAAGCGATAAGGCCGCCCATTGTATGTTTTTAGTGTTAATTTTTTTTTGTCATGTATTTCTAGTGTACAATAAAGCATATATAAATAAATAAATATAAATTCATGGTAACGCGAAATCATAGTATCTAGTATTTGGCCATATCCGCAAAAACAGCGGTTGATTTTGATAAGAAGTTTAATTTAATAAACAAAGTGGAAAAAATACGTATTGTTGAAGATAATTCAAAAACCACTAAGTAATCGGAACTTGACCAAATTTATAGTATATTTATATTGACACGGTAAGTTGATACCTACTTACTGTGTCAATATATGGACTCAGTGTGGTTAAAGTCAAACACAAAAACTCACTGTGCCCTCTCTGCATACTACGCATGCCTACGCGTGCCTACGCATGCCTACGCATGCCTACGCGTGTCTACGCATGCCTACGCGTGTCTACGCATGCCTACGCGTGCCTACGCGTGCCTATGCGTGCCTACGCGTGCCTATGCGTGCCTACGCGTGCCTACGCTACGGTATCATCATGTGGGGTCACAGTGTAGATGCGAATGATTTATTTATTGCACAAAAGAAATGTATGCGAATATTATTTCAAATAAAACCTAGAGATAGCTGCAAACCCCACTTTATAAAAGGAAAAATACTAACTTTGCCCTCCATTTTCATATTAGAAACAGCCACTTTTGTTAAGAAAAACATAAAAATGTTTAGTTTTTGACAAGAACGAGCGCCGCAAAACCAAATAAATTCTACCAGCACCTAGGCTACAAATGGACAAATATAGCCCAGAATAGCGAAGCATACAAATATACAAAAAACTACCTAAAATATACGGTCCACGAGGACACTATGTGTATATATATATATGTTTGGAAGGGTATGCACCTTTCCAAATCAATAAAGATTTTTTTAATCGGTTTATAAATGACGGAGTTTTGAGGTAACAAAAGTAAATATACAACCGAATTGAGAACCTACTCCTTTTTTTGAAGTCGTTTAGAAATTGGCAAGTGCTTCCGTGGTTGCAACAGCTCTATATTATAAGATATTTTATGACGAAAGCATATACGGGTACTGCAGTAAGTATTCCTATTATTTTCTAGGCAAATGCTTCACGTCACATAACACAGCTGGTCTAGCAGTGTGGCTGCAGGGTGCTTGCGTAACACACTAACAGTAGGAATGGCTTTCATTTTGACAGTTCAACAACATTAAATGCGCTATTTACGTTGTTGAGCTGACACATGTTTCGAACCTATGATGCAATGCGTTAGTAATATCCTTCAACACGTGTTACGCAGTTAGGGTGCTGTCATCCGATGCTTGGGTGAAGACAAGTCGGTACGGATCGCTACCGGTAAAATAGCTCCGTATGGACATACGAGAAACAGGATGTTCGTAAATAATCCTGCAGCAGTCTATACCGGAAAACCCGCGGCTTTATGCAAGTATCCTAATGAGTTAAGCCGCGGACAATGACTAGTCACTACATCATCCTCAAACTGATCAAATTATTTCCCCAAAACGTCATGAATTTTGACGATAATCACATACAATTAACACTGCCACCCGTTTCCGATAGCGTTTCAAAAGCGAATGAATATTTAGCGCGCGCTGTTAACCTAGATACGCACGCGACGGTATCGAGTTGGTTTGCTACTGAAGCACAGTGCAGGACCTGCTTGTACACTGCGCTCATAATGCTGGCTCCTATGATCGTTGTTGGGCTCTGTCTTGCATAAGGTGATGCTGAGCGGTGGCTGGTTGTCGTGGATGTGACGCATATTTTCCCCTTAACTTGCTCTTTTTTGTGGTTGTGTCTTTTCTTTGAGTTATGCATACATAACATATATACATAATCAGCCCATAATGTTCCACTGCTGGGACACAGGCCTCCTCTCGGTGAAGGAGTGGGCTACTGCCCACTCCCTCTCATCGATCACGCGGGCTCAGTACGGGTTGGCAGATGTCCCATGTCTTTGAATTTTTGGTTCCAAGACCAACTGGTTTCCTCACGCTGTTTTCCTTCACCGTTTTGAGAGTTCTGTCTTAGCGTCATGTTTAACCGCAAATAAATGCAATTTCTTTCTAAACATGTTATAATAGAAACTAACTTTTCGTTTATGTGACCGCGCCGTTCTTCTAAACACCGCAACACTGTTAGATGCGGTTTCTCATACATTTTACGTATTGTAGAGGAATACAAAAATAACTGTCAAAATTCGTTACATCTTTAAGGCCCAAATTCTACCCAGACATAGCCATGGACCATTATGAAAACATATTACATTATCACGTGTAGGTACAAATCATGTAAAACAACTGCATAAGTTATCACGATAGTTATTTCAATGAAATTGCGATAGTAAAAATAATACATCGACTACATTGATAACAGCTGCTCATTAATTTAAATCATTTGAATGCTGCCTTTTTAATTAAAACACGTTATAAGTAACATGCCACGCTCTGGCGCATTAAATGCGGTGCAGATAAGTATGTATACTGAAATCATTAACAGATCCCAGAGGCGTTCTAGAGACTGATAAATTGTTTTAAAAATGGAACTGAAACACGTCATAATGTGACACCAGCATTCATCGCAAGGTGGCAGGGCCACACTATTGTTCAATAACAGCTTTCCTGCGACTGCTAATACCCATACTGCTAATACTGGCTGGGTCATACAAACATCATCATCATTTCAGCCGGAAGACGTCCACTGCGGGACATAGGCCAATTTGCAGGCGGGTTGGCGATCGCAGTATGGTGTTAAAATGCATAGAAAACGCTGCTGCCCATTTTCTAGTAAGTCTCTTAGTCGCCTTCTACGACACCCAGGGGAAGAAATAGGATGGCGCTATTCTTTACGTCCGGCACCACACGGAACACGGTTTATAGACTATTTTGTAAATCAAAGTATGGAACACAAAAAAAAACAACTTTGTTTTTCTGACCGTTGCTAGACAAATTGATAATTGCTGTCTTTTCCTAATAACGTTACCAGAAGAAGACAACTACATATATTACTTGTTAATAAAACGAACTTAAAAGTTAAAAATAATTTAATCTCGATTATTTGGAACCCGACCTCAACATAGTTGGGAAAAGCTTACGTAGAGGATGATGGTGTCATTTACAAAAATAAGAGAAACACATATTGCACACACCCCAAGAAACATGGCACCGGTAAAAGAATAAGAGGCATGATGGAGTAGGCGTGACGAAGACCTGTTATGAATATCAGCAAACCTCTTTACGTAATAGGTATCCATATACCTACCTAGCAAGGCAGCTTACGTAATGTTTTCCCATATCGTTTATTAGAACGATTTTCTTTACTAGATTGTGATCGTAGTATACGGTCGGAAACTAAGGTTAAATTCTTTATAGCCTCGATACGAGATTTGTGAAACCATTTGTAGAGGGGACTCGAGATGTAATGTATGGTCGATTACTTATCGAGGACTCTCCGTGCTCCGTGGCATTAGTAGCTCTTTGACAGTCGTTACAGGTTGTCAGAAACCCAAAAGTGTGAGAACCAGTGTTGCCAAAAATGTCGTGCTACACAAAAAAAAATCCCAGTCACTCGGCTGTGGAGGTCAGATAGGTAGTCGCTCCATGTCAAGTACTGGTATCCAGCTAAACTGGAAGCCGACCACAACATACATGGGAAAAGGATAGGCAGAATGGTTCACGAGAAAACGTCGCCTCGAACATACGTAAATGAGACTATTAGTGATACGGGATCAATAGTAACAGTTTCAATGGATGGCCTTCGTCGACGCTGCAACAAAGGTCTTATGGGTCGATACTTCGGTAGTTTCTAGGGCGCAAACAAAAAAACCCAGGTTAGATTAATGTTCCCACGCGGCCTGAGTGGCGGGCCGTCTATGCGATTTATATCTACACCTGAGTGATTCGAGTTCGAATATTTTTTCCTGGTATTCAGCTAGACTAGGTCAACCAATATCAGTTGTCTATTTGGAGAATGAAGTTGAAATAGACTTAACAAGCCTGTGTTCTCCGAAGGGTGTGTCAGCGCTGTACCTATATTACTGCCACATTTCGTCAGGTATGTTCCATAACCATCATCACCCACATCCCGACTTCACTCACTGCTGTGCAAGCTTCTCTGTTGTCTTGTGCCGATCTAGTTATGCTTAAGTCCATAAAAGTAATAGTAAGTGTAATAAGAGGAGAAACTATTGCCAAACTTAATAAAGTTGTGGTTATTTAAGTGGCTTTGGCAGGTAATGAGATGAATACTTGCACAGTGGGTTTTCTGATAAGTTTAGAAAAAAATGGCTGTCTTTTTTGGGTGTGAAACGAAATTAATCATCAACATGTAAATAGAGGAGGATATCTCCCTTTGTTACACTAAAAAGGATATTTCTTATCCATTGCTTTATGCGTTCGAAAAATGTGTGTGCTCAACAACGTAAATATCGCAGTGAATGCCGTTGAACTGTCAAAAGGGAAGCCATTGCTACTGTTAGTGTGTCGCGCAACTACCTGCTGACTGTTGTGTCGTATCTGCTTCATGTAAACTTGCTCCTACTCCGACCCTGATAGGATTATGGCAGCACTAACTCAGCTTAACATGATTTGTGTTACCCGTCTTACGAAGTGCACCCCAAAGGGGTCAATTGTGGCTTCGAGTTATCTCTTGGGTTTTACATGACCATCCGTAAATTAATTAGGGATATGAGTTGAAGAAACGGTTAAGCAAATGTTTTAGTTACCCGGGACAAACTGGTCTGTATGTTCAGGAAGAACTTGAATATTTCCTATAATTCGTTTTAATTTAGCCACTGATTTTACAAATAAAGTCTCTCTGTAAATATCAGTTCTCATCTTCTTTGAAATCATGGACCATCTCACCATCACAATCATCATCATCAGCGACTACTTACTTCTACGCGTTCTCCTTTCTATGGCATGCTTCCTGGAATTATGCCTACCATAATATTATTATAACATACTAGCTGTGCCCCGCCGATTATTTTTGCTCGTCTCCCAAGGGTTGTAGCGTGATGTTAAATAGTCAATAATCTTCCTGAAGAATTGGTCTATCAAAAGCAAATACTATTTCAAACCCGACTGGTGGTTCCAGAGATGTGCTGCTGTCTTACAAACAATGGGGCACTTAATATGTTGTCCAGCGTGTCCTGTTGTCTGCACGCTACAGGAGCTGATGGACGCTGACTGTATTTAGATTGCTGTCGACATGCTAAGAAGAAGAAGAAGTTCCAGAGATAAGTACGTTCAAACAAACAAACCATAGACCTTATCCATCGCTTTCTATCAGGCAAGATTGAAGTCTAGAGCTGGCCAATAGCCAAAAAAAAATTATAAAAACCTCTTCAGCGTTTTTATGTCAGTGTAGATTACATACGAGGAGCTGGCGGATAAAACGGTATAATTACGCATCTGGTCAAAATACTTTTTTTTACAGTCCGGAAGCTTTTTCGGCCCGCTGAATTTGAATCTCAAATCATTTTCAATCAAAACCGCCTAAAACAGTGCTATTTTTTTTTAGATTATTTAAGAATTTATTATTTAAATTACCTACATCAAAACTCAAGGTGTGTACAAATAAATACAAATTAAATAGTGATAAAATTGCATCCAAAGTTCATGGTTTCGATCATAACGGTATGATTACAATAAAGTTTCAACAGCATTGAATAAGCGAGCGCGTTTTCGTTCAAAACTTCAAAACGGAATAATTTTCATACTAATTTGCAAGATGTCAATCAAAATGGGTTAAGTGACAACCTTTTTTTTGTTTTTATTTTTTATCAATATGGCAACTCTAACTTTTGTCTTTCTTAGTAGAAAATATTCTCTGTGGTCCAAGAGCGTATCTGTGGTACTCAACTGTTTGTGTTCTTAACAATCGATTGTTAATTTGAAATAATATTGTGCAAAAGGGTGATTTTTGTTTAGATTGACCTAACCTAACTCACAAAAAACTTGTTGTCAAAAGGGCTTAATTTCATCCTCGTGGCAATCAAAACGTAATAATTTGCTCCGATTGCAAACAAAATGGCATAATTGCATTTTTCAAATTTAAATATCTTCCGTTGTATTAGACATAGCAATCTGGATTTAAAATATGTAAAATCAAGTCTCAAACTTCATATGGATAAATTAAAAACCAAGCTAAAAGCTCGCTGTAAGAATGTCATTCAGTTTTTTACAGCTCCTGTAAAATTAAATTTTAAGTAATTATACCGTTTTGTTCGCCAACTCCTCATACATAATAATAAAACCATACCAAGTCACGTCGTTATGCAACTGTGTCATAATATACATACGTTTTATTAATAGTTAACTTTACAGCTATACACGGCACTATATGTATGTAAATGACAAGCATGCTTGCGCTGGAAGCTCGCAAGTTATCTCGAGCTGTAAGTGATGTCGTTTGAATAAGTTCACCGCGCCGGTAAAGTATACTTGTGCAAGTATGCAGATGAAGTGACTGTTATGTTAAGGAGTTATTTATTATAGTCCCCTAAAGTTAGGGACATAAGCCTGAGAGTTGTATGTCTTCATAATACGAAGTGTCAAGATTTCATGAAACATAAACCTTCATAAGATATTTTATATAAATATTTAGATCCCAAGATAATAATATGTCGTACTGTATGGATCGGATTGCTGGGTCGTGAGGAAGACGAATGAAAAAAGATTGCAAGCAGCGGAGAGACGAGAACATTGAGATGGACATGAAAATGGATAAAGTAAGAAATGAGTTTACTGGGTGCTGCCGCCCTGTAAACTCATTTCTCGACATCGACGAGCAAACTGAAACCATGAATTCAGTACATAATTTTGCTGAATTTTACTTTGCACTTGTGTTTTAGTTAGACTGTGAAGAAATTTATCGTCGGTTATAATAAAAAAACTGCTGTTTCATAGAAAAGAGCAATATCTACCTAAGTGGTCAAAACTTTTTTAATAATCTTTTACTGAATCCATCGTAACAGATTATGCGTCGATGTGCCTGCAATACAATATAAGAGGGAGTTTGAAGGTAGCGCCAGTGACAGAACAGTTGAAAGGGAATCTTTTGACTTGGTGTAGGCATGTGGCAGGGAGCGATGAAACGCATGTGAATAAAAGAGTTATTCATATAAATGTTGATGGATGGAGAGATTGATGGACAGTGTGGGAATGATGACTAGGTCTGGAAGATGATAATCGTCTAGGCCCCAATATTTAGGTCACCATCAAGTTTCGGGCCCTGAGGGCCTAAGAAAAGGGGGAGGGCCTAACAGGGCCTAAAAAAGTTACATACTTTTAGTGGTATCTAACGATAAACGGCCGAAACGACCAAAAATGTATACGAAACGCCTCGAAAGCGATTTCACTTGTCTAGCCTTTACACCTACTCCACTGTCTCTACATCAATGACAAATGTTTTCTGCTGGACATAGTGCCAACCACCGCCTCCTCCAAGCGCCGCCTATTGGACTGGTTCTGTGCTTTATGCGTCCAGCGGATTTCGTCATTTTCGTTTTCCGGTACACGGTCGCCACTCCAGAACTATTCGGTCCCATGGGCCATTATGTTCTGCGAGCAATGTGCCCTACCCACAACCACTTAAGTTTGGCAATTCTTTCAGGTATTACGGTTACCTTGATAAGCTACGTTAAGTGATAAGAAATCATTACTATATCAAAGGACAAATGATTTAGAATAAGAAACAATGTAAAGTCAGAGAAATATTGTAACTTTATTCATACCACTACTGTTATTTTTTTATAGTTGTAGGAAATGACTTTTACACGACAAATTGACGTAGTGATTATCAAATAATTTCTGTGACCGTATGTTCTCTGATGAGGAACTGTCATGAACCGTGCAGGGAGTGGCGTCATGGTGGTGTAAAACAATGACATTTCTTGCTGTTCACCATGTTACGTAAGATGGCGGGTGTTTTAGGTTAGGTGCCCAAAGATTAGCTTGTGTCATTACTTTATGTGACCTTGAGGTTGAGTCAAGCCTGGGGTCTAGATGCCTCTTTAATTCATAAATCAGCAAATTTTGCTGCGAACTGTATTTGTTATTTTGTTCACACTGTATGCCTCAATTTTATGTAAGTGGGCTACACTACAACCAATCATAATGTCAGTTATTATTAGATTAGATAGTATAATTACTGCCTAACAACTAATTTCCCTAAAACCAGATTGCAAAATAAGTGCACTGTAGAATTTTCAACCTTTGGTTCAGCACCGAGAGTTGAAAATCCTACAATGCAATCATATTTAGGCGTTTGTTTAGGTGTTCATTAGTGTTACTGAAAACAAGCAGAAAGATTTAAATGTAAAGTTTCAAGGAAAGGCTTCGAGAAAGAGCAAGCCTCCCGTTTCCCTACTTGTCAATAAGACCGGCTAGCATAGCCAAACCCTAGAGTTCTCCAATATTCGTGACTCTAGCCAGTTCTATCTATCCAGTTTTATCTTATTATGCGTTGCAGGGTCTCATAAAGACTTTTCCATTCCCTTTGAAGATTCGCGGATGTTTGCAAGGCTTAGCCTAGGACTGTTAAGTCTATAACCATTTCTACATAACCATCGGGAATCGATTCAAAATCAAGTCAAAATGTATGTGCATCAAGTAGGTACTTAAGTCTACTAACCTCCTCATTTTTTTAAGTCGATTAAAAAGAGGAAGGTTATGCTCGAGTAGTTTCACAAACACTTGAAGGTGTTAAGTGGAAGCCTTTCTTTAATTGGTAAGATTAAGTGTTACCCTAATTGCGATGAAAGTGCCAAAAACGGCAGGTAGGTAGGTAGGTATGTGTAGTTTGACAAACGTTTATAGTAATTAAGGTAAAGCTGTGTAAGCTTCAAAACATAACCGGCGATATGTGGGTGTACTATAGGTACCTCTGCCCAACACGTCGGAACAAGGCGTGGTGTTATGTTAAGTGTAAAGCGTATGACACGATCAGTATGGACACCCCCTTACCCTTCTGAAAGTTAATTATTGCATTCTTCTCCTTCTTAAGGAACTCTACTTTTATATTGTTCGAGCCCAATAAGTGGCAAAAGTTATTAAACTTTGTAGTATAGTTTAGTTATATCTACATCGATCAACACCAGAGATCGCGAATGGAAAGTAAAAGAAAATCTGCCAATATTCAATTGAAATCCGAGCAAACTTTGCCCAGTTCCGATGGACTGATGGACCACAGGAGTACCTAACTATAAATAAATAAATGGTACTTACCTACTGATTGGTTACGCAAGAAGCTTATCACATCACCAATTTATTTATGCGGCCTAAATTACTAATATTTTTTACGTCAACCATCAAAAAAAGTATATCAAAATTAACACTGATTCTAAAAGATAATTCCAATTTGAAAATCACAGCACTCTTGCAGTCATTGTGTCACTGGCACACGAACTAAAAAATATAAATTCGGAAATTAAAAACCTTTTCCTAAGATGGCGGTTTCACATTAATTAGTGAAAAATTGCGCGAGTTTTTGTGATCGGTTGTTATAATTTGTTATATTTTGGAATTTTTTGTTCAATTAATTTGTGTGAATGTAAGTTGTTGGCGTTGTGCGGAGCGCGTGCATTCGGCCGCTCGGGCAGGGGCGGCGGTGTGGCGGGCGTATCGACGGGGCGCGCCGGCGCGGGCGTTGCACCCCTACGCACAGGGACGGACTCAAACACAAACTCTTGCGATATTGAGTGACACAAGTACATGTTTAAATGTTGGCATGGCTAGCTTCGTCGATATTTGCTGAATCGCAGTATTTTGCCTTGAGCAACTGCCATCTGACCAGCAAACCGATTTACTGTTTTTGTAAATACGGTAACTATTATCTTTATAATAATAATAAATGTTTATTTGTACACATAGAAAAATATACATAATTACACAAGGATTAAGGAAATATTGTACAAGAGTCACATTAAAGGGCGAACTGGTGACTCCTAAACTAGCCAAAAAGCCTGTATTTTAGGTTCCTGCAGGTATAATGACATACAACTGGTATTGAGTGTCATGCAAGTATTTATAAATGAAATAACAATGCCTTAATTTAAATACAGTATTTAGTTATAATAAGAGACAATTGCAATAACATACTAGGTTTCATCATAAGATCTACTGCAACTAATTTTTTTCTCTAATTAACTCTGGCATTGTAGCTGCATAATCTGCTCTTTAATTACCCGTCAAAGTCATTGCTTCTCCCGTCGCCTCAGTGTTGCATAATAAGCATAATCAGTCTTTAATGTTCCCACTGCTGGGACACAGGCCTGCTCTCTCTGAGAAGGAGTAGGCCATATCCATCACGCGGGCCCATTCCGGGATTGTAAACGTCGCGTGTCTTCCAATTTTTGGTTCTAGGATATGCCGATTTCCTGAGGATATTTTCCTTCATCGTTTTGAGGGCAGTGGTGTTGACATTAAATACACAAAGTAATGCGCCTGCCCGGATTGCACTCGTAACTCGGCCGACACTATAAGCCACTGTTGCTGCTCTCGTGTATAAGAATAGTTTATTGAATACCAGAAATGTATGGTACCCATGCGAGATAAAAATCATATCAGCAAATTCAATAGAATAGAGATTCTATTACATAACATTTGCAAGGATATTGCGTCTCCAAGTTGGGCCCCTGCCGTCTGAAAAACTACGAGGTTCCATTCGTAACGGAGACGCCCGAATGTTCCCGAAATTTGACGAAGTCCGACCCGTCTGAAGTTGTAACGGTGCCCAGTATAAGTTCAGCTCCGCCCCCGCCCTTAAAATCTCCTCTATAAGGTGCAGAAAACGTAATCATGTTTGACATTAGAGTTCCCTTTATCGTGGTTAGGCACAACGGGGCATGCGCGTGGCACATCGATGGATCGGGTGAAGCCAGGTGTTTGTAGAATACTAGTCGTTTATTGTGTTTAAACATAATCATATTTGGGTAAGGTCCAATTTCAGATATTCTTACAGCTTTTGAAATAATTCAATGTAAAAATGGTTCCTAAAACCCGAAGCAAGTTATCCGCAAATAATTATTTGCTTTTGAATTGGAAATTAATTATATCGCGTAGGTAACTTACCTCGGGAGATTTATTTTTTGCTTTGCAACCGCTGCAAGAGGGATTAGTAATAAGAAATGTTCTCTTGATTAAGTTGGCCTGAATCACGAGCCGTGTATTTAGTTTATTATTATCTTTTAAGGTTTTTAACCCCCGACGCGGCGTTATAAGTTTGTTTTGTATGATAATATGTCGCGGGTCTCAAACCATAGGGGCGTATCCACAAAACCTCTACTTTTCAGGAGAGACAAAAAACTTAATAACTTTTCTTGTGATTGAGCCAGCTCGTTGTGATTTTGTATGTGGCTATATATTTACACTACAATTAATATGCGATGCTTGATTTTAAGGTATTTTCTCTATAACACTAGTTTTTGGTTGATACGTCTATTTGACATGATGACTATATGATAAGGATCCGTTAAAATTCCCCCAAAAATGAATGTCATTTATGGACGTAAAACCCTTCTTCTATAATGATTAATATTTACACCAATATTTATTTTTACCTAGTTGGTGAATAAAATATTGCAATTTAGGAATGAGAACCTATCAAAACTATCGTTATTTACGTGATCCATACGCCTGTCTGGCTTGTCATTAATATTGAGAGGTGTTTGAATTCAAAGTAGAAGTATACATCAGTTTTGTTCTACAATTTAGAAAAAAAAGCAAATGGTTGTAATTACACTATGTTTTCTGTGTGAAAAGAAAAATAAGCATTAATATAAAAATAAAATGTATTTATAAATCCGAACATACTTATTTTAAATTACTTAAAATCACGAACAACTAAAATTGAGCTCAAGGCACAAAACAAAAAAACAAAATAAAACTAAAACAAAGTAAAAAAAAAACGTTCCATGAATTAAAATTTGCTTATAATTCTTTTGAACATAATTAATTGAACTTAATCAAATTCTTTAAAAGAAACTAAGTGATATAAACCAAGGAGAATAAAACGATAAAAAAAAAATAAGAGATATGAAAAAATAAGAGCAAATGAAACATTGCACAAGTGAAATGTTTCAGAAAGGTGTTCTTTCTGATACACGCTTTAGTAAAGTAGTTTAAGTAAAGAAAACTGAAGTATCTACACCATGTGCTATAAATACATAAGTTTTCCTTACTTTTCCTATTCAGTAAACAAGCTTGGCCTCATTTCCTATTTGCCATTAAAATGATTAAGACCTGACAAATTAGCAATTCTTATTGCATGAATTAGATTAATATCTTTATGTTTTACCACAAATAAAGGTATCCCAAGATTATGACTAAATAAGGCACTATAAACAATTCCTTTTTGTTCCTAGGTCGACGTCGTATATAAGATGCTCTTGTTGCAGCGTTTGACTGCGTTGACCACAATACACTCATCTGTAAATTACACCACTACGGAATTCGTCGACGAGCTGCTGATCTTGTACTTTCCTATTTATCAAACAGGCAGCGAAAACAAAATTTTAACAGGGCAACGTCCTCGGGGTCTCTAGTTAAGATGGGCGTGCCTCAAGGTTCAATTCTTGGCCCTTTTTTATTTCTAGTTTATATTAATGACCTTCCTTACCGGATGGCAAACTTCTCGGACATAATTTTATTCGCTGATGACACTTCTCTTATTTTTAGAATACATAGAAAAGATACGGATGTCTTACATGTCAACGATAGTCTAGCTGTTCTCTCGAAATGGTTTGTGGCTAATAATCTTTTACTCAATGCAAACAAAACGAAATGTCTTAAGTTCTCATTACCAAATGTACCGCAATTAGGTCTAAATTTAAAACTTGATGGCAAGAAACTAGATGCTATTTCCGAAACTGTATTTCTAGGAATTACTTAAGATTCAAAATTGCGCCCACATTAGAGCTCTCTTAAGTAGATTAAGTTCAGCTGCTTACGCAGTAAGAAAAATAATGCAGTTAACTGATGTAGCCACAGCTAGGTTAGTATACTTTGCTTATTTTCACAGTATTATGTCTTATGGCGTTCTGCTGTGAGGATCGGTAGCTGACGTAGATTCAGTTTTCATTTTACAAAAGAGGACAATCCGCGCAATCTATAAAATGGGGCCTCGCGAGTCTCTTAGAAACAAATTCAATGAAATTGATATACTAACTCTGCCTTCTCTTCCTATCCTAGAAAATATCTTGTATGTTCGCAAAAACTTAGGTCTTATCAAAAAAGCATATTATAAGATAAAAGACGACGTTGAAGGCAGGGAAGTTTGGCATTAATTCTTTCTGCACATGTGGCTTCCCTAGTACCTCATTAACAGCATAACTTTGTGAGAGTCTATTAACTGCTCCCAAATTACAATGTTAATTTTTATTTTTTACACTTTCTGACATATTCTCGTCATTTTTTGACATTATACATCACTTCTAGTATCAACTATTTATTAGTGATTCTCATGAAAATCATGTCACTTGGTTTAAATAAGTTGATCTTACTAATGTAGATTCTTTTACATATTGTGAATGGGAGAACGTTGTAGGCCTTACAGACAAGATTTATAGACGATTTTCTATTCTTTATTTTTATTCCTCTAAGTACCTGGTACTTATTGACAGGCCTGCACTGTCCTCCCATACCTATTATCACTGTAATTTGAAAACATTGTAAAACCCAATTATTTTTAAAAGAGTGACCGAGGAGTTTCTTGCCGGCTCTTCTCCATAGGAAGCGATAAATTGGAACCGTACACCTAGATTCTGACGTTTCATAAGTGCCCTTGCAGGTTTATGTGAAATAAAATATTTTGATTTTGATTTTGATTTTGAAGGGATAAGTCGTCATCGTCGTTATTTGTACCTCCTCTCTCCGAATTTTCATTAACTACTGCAGGCAAATTTCCGTAATAGCTATAGTAATTCTTTGGAATAGTTCCATCCTTACACATAGCTATAAGGTCTTTATATTTAACTTGTTTTAATGGAAGTTGTTTTGAGTACAGATTTATATCCATAGAAGAGGAAATGTCCGACCGCGTTACTTTTTTGGTAAACTTTACCTCCTTAAATTCTTCCCAGTAGTCGAATTTGAAGAAAATCGAATTGGGAACATCTTTCCTGACCTGTATCCATCTGACGTTTGCCCATTTTAAAAGCGTTCTATCCGTGGCTTTTATTGTGTTACCAATAGAGATACCTCGCATTGCCTTAAAATCTTAAAATTTTGAATGGTCTAACACCTCGACAATGTATGGATTGTCTTTCCGTGCCAACCGTATCACATTTAGCCAGTCTTCGGGAATATATATTTTGGCATATTCCGAAGCCCGTTCAATTGTAGAAGGCATGTTATCACATTCCATGTGGGCGTGACCTGGTTCGAGAAACTTGTAATCAATAATTTTTACAATGTTTTCTGGAGACATCATTACATATCGTAGCATTGTAACAACCACTGAATTTCGATTTTGTCCTGGGCAGCAATCAGAATAAAGAATCAGGTGTTCCACATTGGTCAGGTTGGTGATAAATCAAAATCAAATCAAAATATTTTATTTCACGTGCAAGGGCACTTATGAAACGTCAGAAGCTAGGTGCACGGTTCCAATTTGTCATTTCCTATGGAGAAGGGCCGGCAAGAAACTCCACGGTTACTCTTTTGAAAATAATTGGGTTTTACAATGTTTTTAAATTACAGTGATAATAGGCATGGGAGGACAGTGCAGGCCTGTCAATAAGTACCAGGTACTTAGAGAAATGAAAATAAAGAATAGAAAATGGTCTATAAATCTGGTCTGTAAGGCCTACAATGTTCTCCCATTCCCAATATGTAAAAGAATCTACATTAGTAAGATCAACCTATTTAAACCAAGTGACATGATTTTCATGAGAATCACTAATAAATAGTTGATATTTGAAGCGATGTATAATGTCAAAAATTACGAGAATATGTCAGAAAGTGTAAAAAATAAAAATAATAAAAATTAACATTGTAATTTGGAAGCAGTTAATAGACTCTCACAAAGTTATGCTGTTAATGAGGTACCAGGGAAGCCATGTGCAGAAGGAATTAATGCCAAACTTTCCTGTCTTCAACGTAGTATTTTATCTTATAATATGCTTTTTTGATAAGGACACGTTTGATGTGAGTTTTAAACTTTCCATCGCTAAGTTCTGTAACCGACTTTGGAAACTTGTTATAGAAGCGGATACTGTTTATTAGAAATGACTTGCTAGTTTTAGTTAATCTAAATTTTGGAATAACAATTTCATCTTTACTCCGTATATTTAGATTATGGAAGTCGCATCTTTTTTTGAAAAGACCTAAGTTTTTGCGAACATACAAGATATTTTCTAGGATATAAAGAGAAGGCAGAGTTAGTATGTCAATTTCATTGAATTTGTTTCTAAGAGACTCGCGAGGCCACATTTTATAGATTGCGCGGATTGCCCTCTTTTGTAAAATGAAAACTGAATCTACGTCAGCTGCCGATCTCCACAGCAGAACGCCATAAGACATAATACTGTGAAAATAAGCAAAGTATACTAACCTAGCTGTGGCTACATCAGTTAACTGCATTATTTTTCTTACTGCGTAAGCAGCTGAACTTAATCTACTTAAGAGAGCTCTAATGTGGGCGCAATTTTGAATCTTAAGTAATTCCTAGAAATACAGTTTCGGAAATAGCATCTAGTTTCTTGCCATCAAGTTTTAAATTTAGACCTAATTGCGGTACATTTGGTAATGAGAACTTAAGACATTTCGTTTTGTTTGCATTGAGTAAAAGATTATTAGCCGCAAACCATTTCGAGAGAACAGCTAGACTATCGTTGACATGTAAGACATCCGTATCTTTTCTATCTATTCTAAAAATAAGAGAAGTGTCATCAGCGAATAAAATTATATCCGAGAAGTTTGCCATTAGGTAAGGAAGGTCATTAATATAAACTAGAAATAAAAAAGGGCCAAGAATTGAACCTTGAGGCACGCCCATCTTAACTAGAGACCCCGAGGACGTTGCCCCGTTAACATTTACTTTTTGCTGCCTGTTTGATAAATAGAAAAGTACAAGATCAGCAGCTCGTCCACGAATTCCGTAGTGGTGTAATTTACAGATGAGTGAGTTGTGGTCAACGCAGTCAAACGCTTTTGAGAGGTCACAGAAAATGCTAATTGCATCCTGGGACTTCTCGCAGGATTCCAAAATGTGACTGACGAGTTTTACTCCCGCGTCAGTCGTCGACCTACCTTTCGTGAAACCAAACTGTCGACTATGTAAAATCCCATTTGAGTTAAAATGTGACAACATCTGGTCTAGCATGACTTTTTCATAAATTTTGCTGAATGCTGGAAGCACAGATATAGGTCTATAATTAGAGGGATCACTCTTGTAGAGGAACGTGGTTCTTATGTAAATGAAAGGCGTCTTGTCCGTACGACGTATATTTTGAGACTAACTACATGTGTCCGCTAAGGTTACATTTAAACTATATCTATATATCTATTCTAGGTACTTAAGGTTACACACTACATCATCCTCCTTAAAAGAAAAAAAAAATCTTACTTAGTAATATTTTTTTTTGTTTTTTTTTTTGTATTTTGTTACTTTTTTTTACAATTTATTTTTATTTTCTATCTTAAACGACATATGATTTTGTACGGTTTTTATGTACCGTTTCTATGTTACTATTTTTGATTATCTTAACATTAGGTCCAACTTCTTCAATCACAACATACGGTCCGTTAAACAATCTGTCCATTTTATTTGCTGTTTCATTCTTTATTAAAATTAAATCATCTTTTTTGTAACTAATTGGATTTTTATTTTTATCATAAATGACCTTTCTTTTTATCTTACTATCTAATAACCTTTTTCTCGCATCCTTATGTGCTAACTGTAGTCTATATTTTAATTCTAAAGCATAATTTTCTGCATTATACAATGGCTCTAAATCATCTTTTAACCTACTTGGAATGTTACATGGCTTACCGAATACGAGTTTATACGGTGTGTAGTTAGTTGACGTGTGTATCGTTGTATTGTAAGAAAAACACCAAAAGGGAAGCCAATGGCTCCAAGTGTATGTATTTTCCTCACATTGGATACGTAAAAAGTTACGTAAGTTTTTATGTGTGTTTTCCAAAGCTCCAATGCTTTGGTGGTGGTAAGCAGTGGAATTTATTTTTTCTATTTCTAATAACTTACACACTTCCGTCATAGTTGAAGACATAAACTCACTACCACGATCAGTTGCGATTACTCTCGGTACGCCATATCTTAAAATAAAATTACTTACTAATGATCTCGCTACAACTACAGATTCCTTTGTTGGAAGAGGGTAAGCTTCCACATATTTTGAAAGCTCGCACTGAAGGGTTAATATGTATTGGTTACCTTCCTCATCTCTGTCTAGGGGTCCCACAAGATCTAGGAAGATCTTTTCAAACGCCGAATTCGCCGTGGTTGTAATCACCATAGGCTCCTTGTAGCTGGGTGAGTGTTTCATCACCTGACACTTAGTACACTTAGTAACGTAATTTCTGACGTCACTCTGTAGTCTTGGCCAGTAGTACTTACTTTTGATGTTGTTCACCATTCGACGAACGCCGGCGTGTCCGCTCGCAGGCAACAGATGATAATCATTTAATATGACTGTCATTTCGTCCTTATCGAAAATTCTCCTTACATTTTTTAAAATATGAATACTAGGTGGTCCGGACCACTCATTTCTACTGTATATTTCTTTACATAATTCTTTTATAAATTTATCGTTATTCTTTTCTTTAATTATACAAACTTCTTTTATATTTATTTTCTTACAAAACTCACTTAATATATTCACAAATACGTCTCGCGTGAATTGTGACATATAGTTAAGATTAATGTAAATAATTAACTGCTTTTCTACGTAAGCTAAACATTCTTGTTCTTTACTTATTAATTTTTCCTCTCGAAGTCTATCTAACTCTTTATCTTCTATAAATTTCATTTCTACTGAGTCAATTGGTTTTTTTAATAGCTCCACGATTTTTGGTTTATCAGGCCTCAAATCAATAGGTTTACTTGAAAAATCCAGCGAACTCCCTCCCTTCCCCTTTTAATTCTTTTAATCTGTTTTGCTCTTCGATTTTCTTACTCTGAGCTCGCGTTGTCACAAATATTTTTTCATTAATTCTTTTCAAGTCATCCGAAGTTAAGGTTATTCGACTTAGTGCGTCTGCTATTACGTTATCTTTCCCTTTTATATAAACAATCTTATAGTCATATTCTTCTAACTGTAACCTGAATTTTAATAATCTACTGGATGGGTCTTTTATACTAAATAAATATATCAATGGCTTGTGGTCTGTCATAATTGTGAATTTTCTTCCAAATAAATATGGTCTATAATACTTCACGCTCCATACTACTGATAATAATTCTTTTTGTATTGTTGGGTAATTTAATTCTGCTTTATTTAATGGTCTGCTCGCATAAGCGATTGGCCTCATGTCTTTATTGCATAAAACTGATCCTATAGATATACCTGATGCATCCGTTTGAAGTATGAATTCATTTTCTGCCGAAAAATCTGGGTACTGTAAAATAGGAGGAGTCATAAGTGCTCCTTTCAAAGTTTCAAAAGAAGTTTCACAGTTTTTTGTCCAATCAAATTTGTTGTTTTTTCTACATAGCTTATTTAACGGTATAGTAATATCTGCAAAGTGTGGTATAAATTTACGATAATAATTACACACAGCAACGAATCGTCGTACGTCGTCTGAATTTTGTGGTGTTGTGTAATTTTGAATTGTCTACCTTCTCAGGATCCGGCAAAACACCTTTAGCAGTTACAATATGACCTAGATATAATAATTCCTTTTTACAAAAATTAAATTTTTTTGGTTTATTTTTAAATTGACTTTTCTTAATCTTTCGAGTATTTTTATCAAATTTTGATTATGTTTTTCTAGGTTTCTACCAATTATAATTAAGTCATCCATATATGTTATGCATTTTTCAAAATTTAGTCCAGACATTGCTATTGACATGATACATGAGAATGCACCTGGGCTAATTTTTAATCCCATCGGTAAACGTGTCATCTGATACTGCCCAGAGCTAGTAGTGAAGGCGGTTACGTTCCTGCTATTTAATTCAAGGTCAACTTGATAATAACTTTGAGATAAGTCTAAATGACTGAAATAAGTGCAACTGGGTAGTGAATCTAATATTTCTGTAATGTTTGGTAGCGGAAACTTATCATCTTGTATTTTCTCATTTATTTTTCTATAATCGACTACCAATCTCCACTTCTTATTATTATTTTCGCTTTTCTTTGGAACGAGTAGTATGGGGCTATTCCATTCACTATTAGCTGGATCTATTATTTCATCATCCAACATCTGCGTAATTTGTTTATCAATTTCCGATTTCGTAGATTGTGGTAATCTGTATGGTTTTGTATAAATAGGCGTTGTAGCTGGTTTTAAGTTAATAGATTGGTTCATTATACTAGTAGTGGTCAGCTTATCACCTTCTAAATGGAAAACGTCAGCATATTTTGCACAAATCTGTTCAATAGTTTTTTGTTTCTCTGGTTGTAATTTTTTTAGATTTAAAGTAGATAAAAGTCTTTTTACGCGATATGCATTTGTTTCTGTGCTGTTATATTGACAAATAATGTAATCTGTTAATTTTTCTAATTCGGGTTTGAAATACGGTAAGCTAATATCTTCTTCACCTGTGTTTAAAATTTTAATTGGAATCTTCCCATTTCTTGGTTGTACTATACTTCCTGCCAAAAATATGTTTTCCATTAATTGTGTTGGTATAACCACGTCACTTTGTGAATTTGATTGAATTGTTACAAAATGAATTGATTCACTTCTGCGTGGTAAATACAGATTTTTATTGAAATCGCTATTCCGGTTCATTTCTATTAGATATTCTTTGTTATTACTTTGTAATTTAAAAACATTGTTTGATAAGTCAATGTTTGCGTTATACATTCTAAGAAAGTCTAAACCGATAATTCCATTCGCCTGGCATGGCATGTCATTTAATACATGGAACTTAAATGTAAACATCGCTGATTCTCTGTAAGTTGAATATGACTCGGTTTGTTGGCTGTAGTACCGTTGTAATGTCAACTCAGCGATTTCATTGGAATAAATGTTCCCACCGATACCTTTGATTGTTGTATCGCTACTTTGTAATGTAATATAATGTGGTATTTTATTTTTATCTATGACTGATAATGTTGCCCCTGTATCTACCAAAAATGTACATAACTTTTTACCTATTTTTAATTTAACGCAATCTAGTCCCTGACATGTTAATATTTTATGCTCGAAAAAAAGTATTTGGGTTACTCAACTCACGATTTTCTGTCGTACTCTCTTGCTGGTTTGCTCGTTGGTCAGCAACATATGCAGCCTGTTGTTGGTTGTCTCGACCATACAATTGTCGATTTTGACCTCTAGAACTACGTCCACGTCCGTAACCTGGTTGTGATTGGAATCGTGGGGTACTATTTCCTTGTCCTTGATTGTAGTAATTATTACTCGGTCCTCTGTAGTTTGAAGTATTGGCGCGTCCACGATAGGAAGAATTATTACAATAATAATTATTACCTTGATTGTTGTAGTTACTTCGATAGTTGAACCCACGGCCGCGATTATTTTGCTATCTTCCTCTGCCCCTTGGCTTACCTCTTATGTGCATTACCGCTTGCTGGGCTGACTGGTCTGGCTCCTCAACTTGTGCTGCGCGAATGGCGTCCTTCAGCTGTTGGTAATCGCGAGCCGCAATGATTGTGCTGAGTCTTCTGTTGCGGAGACCATCTGAAAATCGTTTTAAGGCATATTTTTCATTTATTGGTTGTAAAACGTCGCTAGTAGTTTCATTATTATTTGATTGAGAAAAAGTTAAATTAATAAAAAGCTCTTCTAACTTACTGCCGAACTCTGCTATGCTCAATTCGTTTTGTGATAATTTATTAATTTGCATGAGTAAGGAATTTGCAGATTTTTTTGTTAAAAGAAATGATTTTATATCTGTAATTAAAAGATCAGTACTGGTATAATCTGACTTCAACTTTAGTTTTGCTAATTTTGTTAGTCTCGTTTTAAGCACAAAAGTAATTAGTAGTTTCTTATCTGCTGCTACAGTTAAACAAGAATCATACATTTCTATACCTTGTATCATTTTTTTCGTGGTCTCCTCATTGCCATCCATCACAGGAATAAGTGAATTCGCCGTTCTTAAATCGAAACTTGCCATGTTGTTTGATGATTTAGACTCACTGTAACTTAATATTTTTACATATGTGTCTTCTATAGATTTACACAAATTATCAATCAATAGCCCAGAATAATCAGTAGTTAAATGTTTTACTTCTAATTCCTTAATACATGTTTTATAAGAGTTATATATTTCTTTTGCTCTTCTAATTTTACTCAGACCTAATTCTCGTAATCTTTTCTCTGGTCCTAGTTTCCTAAGACTTACTCTAAAATAATCTAACTCTTTATATATGTTATTAAACTGTATTTCCATAAACCACAATTTATTACTAATACTATCTAAAAATCAACACTTAAAGTTCTTAAAATGTTCATATCTTTGTAGACACGCTGTAGTTAATTTTAGGGTTATTTTAGTTAATTTTTTGGGTAAGTTCTTATTATTTAATGTTATGTTTCACTTTTGACACTGAACGCACTTCACTTTTTATTTTCATAAATTTTTTTTTTCACTTTAGGCAGATACTCGCGTTGGTACTCGTTCAGCCCGTTAAGAAATATCCTCCTCATTAGGGCGCCTTCGTCCTCGGCCTGACATCCGTTCTTGCATTCGTCTAATGAAATCCGTCTGCATACCGTTTTGTATTCCTGTACGCACCCAGTCACTAAGACATTTCCTGTATTGGGCGTATAGTACGTATAAGACAGCTCCAGAGCAAACAGCTACCATCACCCCCAGTAGGATATTGCTCGTCCGAAAGTGTGAAGAGACATCAGCGCCGCCGTTATTTTCACTGCCGTGTTGTGTTATGATGGTTTCCTTGTTTTCACATAAACATTTACTGCACTCTTTTCCCATTTTGTTTTATTTAAGTGTCTGAATTAAAATTTTTAGTAGTCTTTGACACAAGCCAAGTATAGTGTCCTATATAATTCACAGTCGCTCTCATAATGCACGGTGACGCGGTCCCACGGTTAGACGCTGACATCGTCACATTTTTCCCGTCGCGACGCAATCCGACACCGTGCCTCTGGCAGGGTCGCCATGTAGAGGAACGTGGTTCTTATGTAAATAAAAGGCGTCTTGTCCGTACGACGTATATTTTGAGACTAACTACATGTGTCCGCTAACGTTACAACTAAACTATATCTATATATCTATTCTAGGTACTTAAGGTTACACACTACACTCTTACTACCCGATTTAAAAACTGGTACTACTTTACTATGTTTCATTAAGTCAGGAAACGTACCGCTGTCTAAACATTGATTAAATATGCCAAAATTTGGAATGTCCTTACTGATGTTTTCTTCAAGAAGAGATTCAGCTAATACAGATGATGAGGGTAGAGATTTCGTAACCTCTATTGGGATGTTGGTAAAGAAACTTTCTAGAGTCTCAGCAACATTTAACTTATCTGAAATGGTTTCATTATCAATTTTTAGAGCTAACTCATTCTGATCTCGCTGTTGTGTGTTTCCAGTTTCTTTGTTAATTACCTGCCACACAGCTTTTATTTTATTTTTAGAAGTATTAATTTTGTTACTTATTAATTTAGATTTAGCTTGAGCGCAGACTCTTTTGAATATCTTAGAATAGTTTCTTACATAATTATGAAGGGCCTGATCAGAAGTCAGTGATTTTTCGTGGTATAAATTATATAAGACATCTCTGCTTTTTCTAATGCCAGCTGTGGCCCATTCGCTAAATTTTGGTTTAGGAGTGATTGTAACTTTTTACAGGACATGCTTTATTAAATTCTTGGCATACTGTAGAAAAAAATGTGCTATAGTTTATATTGGGGTCTTGTGAATCAAAACTTGCTGTTGAGAGATTGCTAAGAACATTATTTTTAAACGTTTCCAATTTATTTTTAGTAAAAGGTCTCAATTCAATGGTTTTATCTAGGTGTAACTTTTTATCTAAGTCAAACGATACAAGCTGACCAGTATGGTCTGACCTAACGCCACTAATTAAGGACGAGTCCTTTATTTTGCAAGTAGTAAATACATTGTCTATGCATGAAGCGGTGGTTGCTGTTATTCTAGTTGCTTCATTAAATATACATTTTAAATTGAATGATTTAAACAATGAGATAAGCTTACATTTTTCTGATGAATTAACTAATAGATCAATATTTAGGTCACCACACACGAAGACTAATTTATCATCTTTAAAAAGTTTACCTAATATTTCTTCCATTATGATTAAAAATGATGAAAAGTTTGAGGCTGGTGGTCTATAAACAGATAAGAAAGTATGGCCCTCAACCTCTGCACATGCTACCTCACATAAGCGATCAACAGAGCAAGCAGTGATATCCTTTCTCTCCTTATATCTAAAACAACCATTGCATAATATCAAAGTACCACCCCCTATCGAAGACCTGTTGTACGCACTGGTAACTGAAAAATTATTTACATTAAACAACATCCCGCTGCTGTATATTTACGTACTAGTAAACATGGAATTCAGTACACTTCTCTCTTTTGAACAAAACCTGAGTCTGCCTGGCGCGACGGCTGCCCAAAGAAAACATCATACATCGCCCCAAGTGTATTATTTTTATTACACATGTAGGGATTCACTACACTAACTACTACTTCTGTACTGGCTTTCTAATCGTGCTGAAGGGAAAAGGAATACCTATGACTATGATCACAATGATAGTGAGCAGGAAGTCGAGACGATCGTTTTTAAAAATACAAGCTTGAAACAGGAGCTAGTAGACTTACATCAAAAATATCTGGATGTTGTCGATGAATGAGACAAACTGCGATTGGTCACGGATGGTTTCCATAACTGCAGTAACTTATATGAGGAGGCTTTGTGTAAGGTTAGAGACCTAGAGGAAGAATTAATTCATGCAAATGTTCGAATTAATAAGTTACACCAGCAAAAATAATGTACTCAGGCTAAGGAAACCATTAACTTATATCATGAACTATTTAATACTAACTGTAACCCTCACTCCTCAGTAACTATAGACCTAACTGAAGATTCTATATTGAAACATAATAACAGTAGCTTTAAAGTAAGTCAAAATAAAATAAAGAAATATGCAAAACTAAATAAAATCATTAATAGATGCAATAAATTCAGGAATCAACAGAAACACAGTTCCAATAATATTAAACTAAGGAAAGAACGTGTTTTTCTATTAAATAAATTGAAAAACTATGAAATTAAATTAGAAGATAGTAAAAACATTTATCAATTTGACACTCAAAGATTACAGTCTGAAATTGAGGTACTTGAAGAGTCACTACATTCACTTTATATTAAATATGTGAGCTCTGAAAAACAAATAAATGAACACATCCTTGCTGCAAATGAGTTAGTGCAAATGTGTAAGGATGACCCAGCTAGAGTGGACCTGATGACTCTGGGTTCTACTCTGTGTTCTTGTCAAGGGGAATACAACCTTGAGAATCTCCAACCTGTGGCAACGGAGGACCCGTCCCAGTCTGGAGAGGCTAGAGATTGTTTTACCGTTCAAGATACACCACAGATCGTTCAAGGTTCATCTCAAGTAGCACAGACAGAGACATGTGGCCTCACTTGTTCTAGTAAAGTTTGTTATTATTCTATTATGTTTTCAGATAGTTTAGGGAGAGGGTTGGGTAAATTATTGAATAACAACCTTAGTCTATCTGCTGTTAATAATTGTATGCCAGGGAAATCCTACAACGAGATAATATCATTATTAATTGGGAATAAATATGATCAAAAGCCCATTATTTCTGTATTAGTAGGTAATAGTAATAATGTAAAACAAGATGACATCACTGATAGCGTCACTGAAATCTTGAAGATTAATTGTCAGAAAATAATATTGTGTGCTTTTCCTTACTTTGAGCACTTATCAAGTAGGCAAAATCATAATATACATATGCTAAATAACCATATGCATTTATAAGCTAATTGCTATAGTGACAAACTTAAATTTTTTGACACCAACACTTTTGTAGAGAAATTAAAATCGACTAGGGATACTGCGTATCTGCCTATTAGTTTTAGACGTCAAATAGCATGGCTATTAGCTTTTAATATAAACTCAGACATAAGTAGTATGTCGAAGTCTACTGTAATTACAAACATTAGTAATAATACTAATATTAAGGTGGTCAGTGATACTAATTTAAACTAGTCAGTAAGACAACAGAAGGTACCAATAAAAATGTTTTAATCACACCGTCAACAAGGTATCGTCTAGCTTTCAATTATTTAATTGTAAAAAAGGGGCTAAGCAGAATTCCTTGAAATTGTTTCATCAAAACATTCAAGGGTTTTCTTCCAAATAATTGGAAATTGAAATGTTTTTAGAAAAAACAATGTTTAATATTATTTGTATAACCGAACACTGGTTGAAAGATGATGAAATGTTAATTAATTATGAGAACTATATTGTGGGCAGCTGTTTTAACCGGAAATCCATGCTTCGTGGAGGTTCACTAATCTTAATTAAAAAATGTATAAAATCTAAGTCTCGTACAGACATAGTTAAACTATCAGTGGAACATAGCATTGAACTGTCCTGTGTTGAGCTAGATAAGCATTGTATAGTGTGTGTTTACAGACCTCCTAACTATCAAAACTACTCTATATTTGAGTCAGTAATGGAAGATGTTTTGGCAAAACTTGCAACTGGTAATAAATCAGTAATTATTTGTGGGGACTTTAATATTTATATTTTGGAAAATAATTCAAATAGTAGCAGATTGTTAAGCCTCTTTAAATCATTCAATTTTTCAAATGTGTTTTTGGAACCAACGCGAATAATTACGGCTACTGCTACATGTATTGATAAAGTTTTTTGTGACTGCGACTATTTAGATAAAGCCATTGTAAATTATCTCCCTTCTGATCACAGCGGTCAAACCGTTACTTTTGAGTCCAACACACCAATTCAAAAAGTACAGATACAAACTAGACCTATAACATCGAGTAATTTAAATAAGTTTAATAGCACTTTAATCAGCAAGTTAAGTGTTCAGGGCCTAAATTTGAATAATGGTAATATTTTGTACAAATAATTATTTTCATTAGTCCAAACAGAGTTCAATCATTTTTTTAAGCAGAAATGTAAAACTATTTGCCCTAAATTCTTATTCAGTGACTGGGCAACTAAAGGAATCAGGAAAAGTAGAGAAAGATTATTTGAACTGTATGGCCTTAAACCGTTTATTAACACAGAAACTTTTACTAAGTATGTTGCTACTTACTCTAAAATTTTTTTAAAATATCTGGTTAAAATTTTAATATTTGAAAGAGAAGCTTCCCTTTTTTATTTTTTTCTGACATTACGAACCTTTTTGTTCATGATATTATAATTTTTGTGACATTACGATTGCTTTATTTTTGCTGAACCACGTGTTAGTTACTACATACTTCAATATATATAAAATGTTTTTTCTTTCTTTTAGGAAATCAAATTTTATTAATATTTCAAATAGATTGCAAACTATCGTTTTGTATACAATATGTAACAAAAACCCTGTTGTTCCTTTTAGGGACGTATACACTCACCAACAAGCACAACATTGATGAAGTTATAATTAAAAAAAACTTAAGCAATGGCCAGTTGAGAGTTAATTATCAAATAACTATTAAAATCGACACATTAAAAAAATGTTTACAGTATCTGACTTTACAAGTATCTTTATTTCGCATAATAGCCTACGAGCTCGGCGGCTTTCTTTGATCTGATAGAAGATGCCGCCAAAAACCTACGGGCACTCGCGCCGCGGCGGCGTTTCGGTACCACGTGCCTAACACCCCCTTCACCCCGCCACCCGCCGCCCTGCGAATCACTCCCTTAGTCTCCCGCGCAGCTTACTTCCGAACGGATGTGATTGTTGACCTACGTAGTGAGTGATTTGTGTTTTGTTTACGTATACGTTGACCATGCCTTATTCAAACGTAGAATATTTTAATATGTTGATGTGTCTAGGGAAATGTGACTGCAATTATGCAGGAGCACGCAGACTCTACCGAGAACGTTTTACGAGTCTATCATTACCATTCCAACGTTTGCACATACGTACGTTCAATACTGGCAGTGTGCGCGGACAAGACCAACATCGACCTGACGCAGGCAGACCGAGGACTCGAAACAGTGACATCGTGGAGCAAGTTTTGGACGCTCAGTGCGACACGAACTCGGAGTAAACCATATGCACGTTTGGAGAGTTCTCAAAGAAGATTGCCAGCACCATTTTCACTATTGTCGCGTCCAATCACTACTTCCCTCCGACTATGAGTCAAGACTAGAATACAGTAGACAGGTGCCACTCGTCACTCACAAGATCGAACAAGATAGTGATTTCTTGAATTGGATACTGTTCACCAACGAATGCTCATTTGTTAGAACAGGTGGTTTTAATTCTCACAATGAGCACGTGTGTTCGATCACATTTATGCGACAGACGCGGCGACTTTGTTTTTGTTGATGTAGTGAAGTGTTAAATGTAGTTTTATAAATTATCAACTGTTCATAAAAATACCGTGTAAACCAACATTTTCAAAGATTCATTCGTTAAAGTGATAAACAACAGCTGGCAAGGTCACGAACTTGTGTAGAAAAATAGGTAGATAAGCGGCGGCGCGGTGCAAGCGGCCGCCGCGGCACGATCAAAGAGAGCGGCGCGTGGCGGGAACGTTGTACCTATTTCTGATTTCGCTTCATGCAGTATTGCAGAGGTAAGAAATCAGACAAACATTACAAATATTCACAATGAAATATTTTATTTTTTATTTTGTACAGTTTTTATAAATGACTTGCTTTATTACGTATGTATATCGATTCTGAAAACGTGGGTAGAAGGAAAAACAGGGTTTTTGTTACATATTGTAATTTAGAAGCATTTTGTAAATGTGAGTACCATGCATCCGTTTATTGTGTTGTAATGATGTACGTTGACTTGAAATAGCATGGCATTTGAGAGTATGTCATGCTCACATAAATGTCTCACTGATGGTGGCGCATGTGATCATTCGGTTCCCTACAAAATAGTTGAGCTGGATGGTGTTGATCCACGCGTCAAGTTCGTGAACGGGCGCTGTCGGTTGAGACTGGTCATCTCCTAACTTCTAGGGCTTATTTTTATCTTGTATTTAGAATTGTTTATAATTATTTTTTTTACATTGTTCTCACATACAGCAACAAGAATAATGTTCCCAAGATTTTGTAATATTCAACTTGATTTTAAAAGAGTGTTCGTGGAGTTTCTTGCCCGTTCTTCTCCATAGAGATCTACGTTTTGGAATTGGAAACTAGCTTCAACTTTCCAACTGATCGACTTTTTGACAATTCAAAAGTGCCTGTAAATGGTTTAATTGAAATAAATGCTTTGAGTTAGAGTTTGAGTTTGAATGCAACAATGTAGTTATGTAATTTCTCCTTATGTACAATTTGTCAATAATTAAATAAGTATTTTAAAACGCTGTCTCTTCTTCATCTGGCGGTTCTCTCGTGGGAGCCGGACCTGAAATCATCAATCGGTATGAGATATTTGTTTACCACGTATTATACGTCTATAATGTTCGTATTACGGAACTAAGACAATATGATGGCACAAAAGCTACGACCCATCGTACTTTCGCAACTATCCACTATGCTCTATTCACGCGGGGACCGTTTTGTACGACCGACCAGGAGCGACCGCTGCCGGTATAATACTGCTTTTGACCGAGTTACGTTGCACACCCACAAGCCCGTTTTAATAACGCCAAGTAGATGATGATAAAAATCATTATGATGATTTCTAAAATGTCTATTGTCTTGACGTTCATGCTGATGCCATCAACAACCAATCTGCAAGCGTGGCAACCGGTGCAGAACATTGGACATCGACAATTCGATTTAAACAAACAATCACAAGACAAGTTGGGAATTGATATTTATAAATAACTAACCAAAATATGAATTGAAATAAATAATTACACAATTTACAACTTCCTTATTTAATCACTGACTCATAATATATCGTTCTATTATTTAGTATTAGTATATTTTTTATTACTGTGTCCTAGTTGACATCTGACATTTTTGTAATATTGTGTCATGTTTACTGTTTCTCAAAACGATGTGACATGAATTTGTATTTTGTGTTGTTTAAAATGATATTATCCTTATATTTGTATAAATTTAATTATAATATGATTTGCATGTCCATATGACGGCAGGGTTATTCAACTAATCCCCATTGACAATCCATCAATGGAGGTGACGGTACAACATGGAGGATTCTTAAAATAAAACATCTACATATACTCGTATGTACTATACCCATGTTTGCAAACCAATGATGATACTTGTTAACAAAGTAAACAACGAGATTAGAAAAAAAAAAGTTTAAACTAAATTGTGGCAATGTCACCGTAATATTGTAAATACCGTAAGATTATAATCTATCTTGCGAGATTGGAAACTGTCGATAAATTGTGAACTGCACCATACTGCTTACCGACCGAACAGGTACACAACGAGCGAGCGCTACTTTCAAGTTAGTGGCAGTTACTTGACTATTTAGTAATAGCGTAAGGTACTATTAATTTTGGTACCAGTTGATAATTTGACGGTTTCAATTCGATAGATTATAATCTACCGAAAAATAATGCGTTTAATTGTAAGCAGTATCTTACGGTTCACAATCTTTCAACAGTTTACAATCTCGCGAGATAGATTATAATCTAACGGTGTTTACAATTTTACGGTGACAGCAACACAACAATCCGTGATGTGATTGTTGCCTAAATATTCTAGATCATTAATTGTATAATTCTTTGATAAGATTACTTACTGTACTGTTTTTTGGGGCAGGCTCTCAACGCGATTACTATCAGTATGGCGACACTAGCGACTGTCAGAAGTGCTATTAGCAATATCTTTTCTGTTTCAGGGTTTCCTAGGGCAAGGCTATTTTGCCTCGTACCATTAGGGATGTCTTTTTTTCTATTGAAATTAAGGGTTTTTGAATTATCTACACTTTCTGAAACTTTTTTCTGCACTTCCTTAATTTTAACTACTTTCGGGTTATTTGCATTGCCTTCTGGTATACTTTTCTGAACTTCTTTATTTTCAAATATTTCATTGTTGTTTTCATTACTTTTGCTGTTAACAGTACTTTCATTCTTTTCTACGGTTTTGTTTGTACTGAAATTGTTGTTTTTATTAACTTCGGTTTGGTTATGATTTACTTTGACCATTAGAATTTCTTTTTTCTTCTCCTTAGTATTATTTGCTTTTGATGTCGGGCTTATATTCGTACTTATTTCTACGCCAGTAATATTATATAAATCCAAATCTATGGACTCACATTGTAATTTTGTATCGTTAGAATCAAGATACGGGTGATCACATCGTAGTAGTATTCTTTGTTTCACATTTCCCATTTTCACAGATCCATTGAATTGTTTTAGATTTGAATCATTTAAGGATTCATTTTTCAAAACAATGGTCAGTTCCACCTTTGAATTAGGTTGTGTTTCGTTATTTATGAAATATTTTACTTCTACACAGTTGGTAAGTTTCAATTCTACGACATCATTTTCTAGGAATTTATTTTTATTATTTATTGCGCGTAAGTCGATGATCTTTCCTTCGTCAATGTTTAGCGAGGAGTTGTTGCTACAATTATTTTGTTTTTCCGTTACGAAAATTTTAATAATGTTGTTAAATTGCTCTGAATTTGTGTGCGACAAATTATCTTTGTTCAGTTCAAGTTTTACACTAGGCATTTCTGTCTTCTTTCTTTCAATTGTAACTTTTGTACTATCAATAGGTTGGTTCTGACCATCAGAAATTGGCAGTACATTATTGTCTCCTGATTTATTTTTGATATTATTAATATTTACATTGTAAGCACAGTTCTTAAAATATAGTTTACGCTTTTCACTTTGTTGTTCTTGTTCTTTGGAAGATAATGTATCATTTGATTCAAAAATTTGACAGTTCCATTTTGACACTTCTTGCTTTGTTATATTTTTGGATATCATTGCAGTTTCATTCCTTGATGTTTGACTTAAAGGTGTAATTTCTATGCCTGTTATGTTATACAAATCCAAATCTAGGGACTCACATTGTAATATTGTTTTGTTTCTATTTAAATCAAGATTAGGATGATCACATCGTAGTAGTATTCTTCGTTTTATACTTACATCTTCCGGAGTTCCATTGAAATGTTTAAGATTCGAAGTATTTAGGGACACATTTTTCAAAATAATGTTTAGTTCCACTTTGGGATGAGGTTGCGTTTCGATAATAGTAGAATATGTAACATTTAAACAACCAAAGAGTATTAATTCTACATTATTATTTTGCAGAACTTTCTCTTTATTATTGTTGATGCCCAAGTCAATGACTTTTCCTTCGTTAATATTAAAATGTATGTCGTTGCTACAATTATTTGCTTTTTCTGTTATGAGAATTGTTATAATATTATCTGGATTTGTTTGTGATGAAGGATCAATGTATATTTGTTTTTTTCCAGTAGTCATTTCTGTCTTGTTAATTTCAATGCTATTCTTTGTTAAAATATTGTAAATATTAATGGCCTTACTATCTGTAATTGGCGTGGCATCACCTATTTTTGTTTCGCGGGAACAATTGATAAAATGTATTTTTCTGTTTTCACTGCTTTGTTTTTTAGAAGATAATGTATTTAATTTTGTAATTTTACAGTGCCAAGTCGACAGTTCTTGCTTTGGTGGTGGGGTTGGCGGAGTTTGTAGAATATGTGGATTATTTTTGGCAAATAATATATCTTCGCATTTCAGGTTCAGTACATTTTCTGAAGTAACTAAGTTCTTTGCGCAGGCAGGATATTTCGTTATTGTATTATTCTCGATATAATTTGCTTTGACATATACATTTATTTGTATTGAAGACTTATTTACAATGTTTTGTTTGCAATTTTTATATTTTAGAGTTGAACAGGATAAAGACATGGTTTTTCGGTCTTTATAATTATTTTTATAGTTTGTAGAGCTATCGTCTGATGATTCAGGAAAGTAACCAGTAAAAAGTGGTTGAACTAAACTGGTTTCATCTCGATTAATTGCTATTGCAAATGTGTTAACATTTTTGACATCACTTAAGCTATAATTATCTGGTCTCCCTCCATCAATACAAACAGTTTCGGCATAATCGCAGTACAATATGCCATTCTCACTGGCTGTCTTGGATCTGTTTTGTATAACGTTTTCTTTGATATACAATAAGTTGACATCATACGTTAAAGTATGATTAAATTCTACATTCATCGTGTGGTGTGGTTTCTCTTGTACAGTAATATTGGGCATATGGTTTGGTACATCTTCTTCAGTAAAATTGTTAATACCTTTTTTCACAACTTCATTAGTAATATTAGTAATACCTTTTGGTACATCTTCTACAGTGATATTGGTCATATCTTTTGGTACAGCTTCTACAGTAATATTGGTAATACCTTTTTTTACAACTTCCTCAGTAATATTGGTAATAGCTTTTGGTAAATCTTCTACAGTAATATTAGTAATACCTTTTGGAATATCTTCTACAGTAGTATTGGTAATATATTTTGGTAAATCTTGTACAGTAATATTGGTAATACCTTTTGGTACATTTCCTACAATATTATTGGTAATTTCCTTTGGTACATTTTCTACAGTAATATTGGTCATATTTTCTGGTAGATCTTCTACAGGAATATTGGTAATAGTGTCTGGTACATCTTCTACAGTAGTATTGGTAATATCTTTTGGTACATCTTCTACAGTAAAATTGGTAATACCTTTTGGTACATCAAGTGCTTCAGTTGTGCTTGTAATCGGTTTCACTGTGTAGTTATCTATGAAGGAATGAGATTGATAGGCTACTTTTTTGATACGGGTTAGACAAGTAGCCTGGGTACCCAAGCAGTCGAACTCTACAATGCATTTCTTCTTTCCAGTATCAGTATTTTTATCCGTAGAATTGCATGGGTAGGTCCCCTTACCCCAATTTACATCTTGACTAAAACAAAAATCATACATGGACATTGTTATAAAGAAAATAGGCGCTTATTTTGTACCTACGTACTTGTAGCATACATAGTCCGCTATTTCATGGGACTAAAACATAACTGGAGAAATATGGGAGTACTATGTTTACAAGTAAGTACATCTCTGCTTAACCCTTCGGGGAAAACAGGGGTGATGTTATGTTATGTGAACAACATCATGCCTGTATTATCCGAAGGGGTAGGAAGAGCTGAACTGTACATCCACAAATCGCCAGTTATTCATTTAGGTCCCAATTAGGGGTGGATTGTTGCCATTAAAAAGGCACAAAGTCAGACTCCGGGCTGCTTCTGCAAAATTCCTGATAGAAAAACTGAAAAACAGTTTGTTCGATTTGGGGATCAAGCCCATCACTACATGCTGAACGAAAAATAAAATAGATCCTTGGTACATTGTTACAAGAAAGTGCTACCTTGAAAATAGTAATGTAAATAGATTGAAAAATGAAGCCAATGAAACTAATATGGGAACTTACCTTTTTAATGGTGTTAACTTAATATGGCTGGGACAAGTAATTTCTTCAAAAACAATAAAGTATTCGTCACATTCGGCATCACAACCGTCAACAGCGGAGATGATCTGTAAATAAATAAGTGTAGATATAATTACCAGTGGCGTGCACAGAGTTTTTAGACAGGGTAGGCAGAAATTAAAAAAAAAACAGAACAACCGATGGCTGTACCCTACCTACACAGCATGCAATCTGTGAGGCAATTAAATTAATCATATTGTTTTGTTTTGTATTGAATTTACGATTCACTTTACCTATAGTTTGTACCTATTAATTGCAAATCCGGTGTTCAACTACTTTTCACGATACTTGTTTTTTTTTTCACCGCTAGATAGTTTTGAAAATGCATAATTTTTTCTTTTCTCTTTACACACACTGAACAACTTTCACAGTGAATATTATCTATTTTTCACACTATTTATCAATGTTAAAATCTTAAATAAATGCTATCATAACTCTCACAACCAAAACAAATAAATCAAAACAAACAATGTCGTCTGAATTACTCGGAATGTGAAAATAATACGACAAAGAAATTATGGTTATTTATGTAGTCACAATTCAATGAAACAATGCGACGTTTTAAAATAGTCGCATTACCAACTTTGTTTGGAAAACTTCGTCTCGTTGTTAAAAATCGTAAAAAGTGACTACCCTGTACGGTTGTGTGCGTTATTTGTTACATTGTGTGCCACGTATGTATAGGAACGCACACTGAATAAATCTGCATGACCACGAGAGCACACATACAAACATTGAGACACGAATAGTCTGTGTCTCTCCCGAAGCACTGAGCGGCGCTAGTGCATCGCAATGCGAAGTTGCGTCAAATTGTACGAACGAACGGGATATTTTATCGATGATACTAATGATACGACCGAAGCTCGACAGGTGGCGCTGATTTATGAATAAAGATTTTTTGTTAATTGATAAAATAATATTAGTTTTACATATTTGTCTGATTTAGGTAGGGTAGGCAGTGTCTTTCTGTCTTTATGGACTGCACGCCACTGATAATTACTATTTATTCATACAACACTTTGTTCCACATCACATAAAACAAAGAGGACAAACACCGGCGGCTGCCAGCGCGGTAGTTACGTAACACACTAACAGTAGGAATGGCTTTCATTTCGAAAGTTCAACATCATTTATTGCGTTATTTACGTTGGTATGCAGACATATACCTATTTCGAACGTATGAAGCAGTGGATTCGCAATATTCTTTAAAGTGATTCAGATTTTGATTGACCGTGTGTTACGGAATTTGGATGCTGGTCTGCCTTTATACAGGGTTAAATTAAATTAGCTGGAAATACTTTACCCACGTGTTGGGTATCTGTATCGAAAACGAATGAAAAAAAAGATATTTAAATGATACATAACTTTAAATGACACCGACATGTACCTACATAAAGGCAACCAAACGATTGTTATGTTATGGCTTTTGGAAATTCGGAAAAAGTATTTATGTTCCACTAAAAATTACAAAACCGTTCGATTACGGGCATTCAGCCATCGAAAAATGAAAAAAAAATAGCCCCATTAGTTTTTGATATCGATACCTTCAACACGTGGGAAAAGTATTGTCAGCTGCTTTATATACTATCTGATCTACTATCTTTTATAGTGATTCAAGAGAAAGGTTTTTAGGTAAATATAATACATGCAAATTATAGTGGAAAACATTTCAAAGATTTGTAATGTGGTGTCGTAAAAACATATTTTTGCGCGCTAACATTGCAAACGCTGGCTGAACCTTACTACATTGATCAAATTATGTACTACGGAATTGTATATCTTTAAAAGGTCTACAAAAAAGTCCGCCATGGTATATGTCTATCTCCTAAGGATAACCCACACTAACATTTTTATCTGCTACATATAAAAAAGAAATGGGTTATTTACGAAGCATTTTAAACAATACTGTATTATTCCTCCAATTAAATACGTTAGATACGTTGTGCATTTAATGTAGATCAAAATTGTACTTTGCAGTATATTATTTAAATTAATATCTTAGGAGTTATCGCAAAATAAAAACGAAATAAATTCGAGAGTGAGAGTGTGATTATGTACGAGATATGATTACGTATGTGTGTGTGTGCTGTTATGAGTTTATTACAAGGACAAACGTGTCCTTGTAAAGAGACGTGTTCGGTATCGTATAAACTGCAAGGTTATTGTGCCGGTGACTGTACCTAACATACGAAAGGAGCAATTATGGATTTATGACAAAAATCAAACTCGAACTCAAACTCAAACTAGAAGCACTTATTTTAAATAAACCAATTACAGGCACTTTTAATAGTCAAGGCCGGTAGTTAGAAAGATGAAGCTAGTTGCCCATTCCAAAGCGTAGGTACCTATGGAGAAGAACGGGTAAGAAACTCCATGGACACTCTTTTAAAATCGTGTTATTGTTACAAAAAGTTGGTTACATCATTATGTTGAAATTATCAATGTGAGAACGATGTAAAAAGACGTGCACATTAAAGCGTCAGAAATAAAAACAAAAAATAAAATAACAATTCAGAAATTAAAATAAGCCGTGGGAGCTAAGAGATGAGCAGTCCCTACTGGCAGTGCTAGTTCACAAACATTACGTATGGATCAGCACCATTCAGCTCAAACATTTTGAAGGGAACTTAATGATCCAACACACACGCCACCACCAACGAGACATTTGAGTGAGCATGACATACTCTCAGCTGCCAGGGCACATTCAAGTCAACGAAAGACGTACCCTGTAAATGGTAGCTTTATGGTAAGAACATAGTGCTCACACATAAGCTATGCAATTAAACAATACTAGAAGTTTGAATTTATATAATGCAAAGATATCTCTCCCCTTCCCCGCGGATCTCGAATGAGTTTAGACGTGTCCACTTTGTCAAAAAATACAAATTTATCCCGAAAATAAACAGTTAAATATTAACATAAGTACTAGGCGCGCAGTACGCTGACGGAGTTTGCAATTGAGCAGTGACGCGGCACGAGCAGGACAGCGACAGTCGACGCAACTTGTATCCTTCGCTGCGTACGCGGCTTAAGGCACACAGCGGCAACTCACCAGTACATGCGCGTTGATGCTTGCCGCAGTTCATAAGCGACAGCGATTGGCGGGTAAATATTTGTCTGTAGTTTAAGGTGTAATAATATCGTAGTAACATAACTGTAATTGTACTGACGTACATTAAAAATACCACCAAAAGCTAGAATTAAATACAATGAATGTTCGACGTACCCCC
Source organism: Polymixis lichenea (assembly GCA_949091785.1). Lineage (NCBI taxonomy): Eukaryota > Metazoa > Arthropoda > Insecta > Lepidoptera > Noctuidae > Polymixis > Polymixis lichenea. The sequence goes on along the minus strand of OX420934.1, from coordinate 353,175 downwards.
CCGAAAAGTAATTCTAAACTTATCTCTCCCACCCATTTTGGTTCGGATCCTGCGCTCTATACACCTGAAAGTCAGCAACAAATAGATTCGAACATTACGAAGCGAACCAAACGCCGGTTAAATGATCCGTCAAGCTCAGTAGATATCTCACTGTCCGACATATTGACCAAAATGGACGAAATAAAAAAGCACCAAGACGCAAAATTTTCTACCTTGGAACTATCTCTGAAGGAACTAACAAACCAAAACGCTGAAATAAATAAAGCAATGATTTTACTGTCCGAGAAATACGATGACGTTCTTAGTGACTTGAAAACTCTTCAACAGGAAAACTGTTCATTAAAGAGCCATATAAAGACTTTGGATGCAAAAATTGAACATTTTGAAAAAAACGCACGGTCTACCATGATCGAGTTAAGAAATGTCCCAGTCACTGTACCTGAGAACAAAGAACAGCTAGTTGAGATAGCTAAAAAGATTGGAAATGTTATTAATGTTCCAATCCCGGACTCCGATATTCGAGATGTATCTCGTCTAAAGCTGAAAGACAAACCCATAGGCCCTATAATCGTAGACTTCACATCAACCATAAAGAGAGAACAGTTTATAAAGGCTACGGGGTCATATAATAAGGCAAATCGTGAAAAACGTTTGAGTACTACAGATCTAGATATGGTTGGACCAGCAAAGCCAATATACGTGGCTGAATCTCTGACTGCTTCTATCAGACGTCTACACTACATAACCAGACTATTTGCCAAAAAACATAATTACGAGCACTGCTGGACTTCGTTTGGCAAGGTGTTTCTGAAAAAGGAAGGCCAACCCCGTCTACGTGTTTATTGTGAAGAAGATCTTCTAAGCATAGAAAAAAATATTTGACTAGTCTTACTCTCTGAACGGCTTGTATTCATTCCAACTGCATGCACTACTTTTTACATAACTTATTTAACAAGCGCCTACCACAACACTTTTCACTTACACTGCATACATAACAATAAAAAAATAACTGTCACATTACAACCAATTAATTCTACTTTACACTATATTCTACCAAAATATACTCACATAACACATCCACGCTTCCAAAGCGTCACACAACTTCTAAAATATTATGTCGTACTTAATACCATTTTTAAAACTTTTCCTAACCATTCAACAAGATTGGAATTCATATGTAATAATATAATTTCACATGAAAATATATCAGCACTTAATACTATGGACAAATTAACCCACAACTATGATCCTGCTATATTGTTACTTGGGAGAAATTCAACGAGTTAACACAATTACAAAGTGAAATAGACTCTTTTAATGTTGCTGATATTGTGATCTGTGATGCGGAGGACTGCTCGAGTATGTTACCAAACTCCAAAAAATGTCTTAAAATGTTTCAACAAAATATTCGGAGTGTTAAATGTAACCTACCCGGCTTATTACCGATAATAGCCAGAACTGCGGTGGATTGGGATTGCATTGTTTTGACGGAATGCTGGTTGCCATCAACTGTGTTCTTACCCTCCTTGGATGGATATGACAGTTTTGCCACCACTAACAACCTTACGCAGAATGAAGGAGTTGTTGTGTACTACAAGAACGGTTTGTTTATCTCAGTTGAAGAACCTGTAATTGAGGACGCAAACTGTCTTGCTATTACTCTAAATAAAGACACAGTAGCTTTGGCCATTTATAGGCCACCCGGGTACAGAAATATTGATAACTTTTTACAATCTCTCAATCAGGTACTATTAAAATATTCGCTGATGCAAAATCTCATATTATTGGGGGACATCAATATTAACATTGCCGAGCATAGTGCTGACAGCAATCTTTCTGCTTATCTTGATATGATGGCATTCCACGGTATGATGCCAGCATACACATCTCCTACGCACAATAAAACATGTTTGGATCACACGTTTCTAAAAACAAAGCTAATGGCTCGCTGTCTTATACTCCACACAACAATTACAGATCATAGTAGTGTTGCTTTGTACATAGCTAGTCTTCCCAAACAAAAACCTGCCAAAATTATAAATTACTTAGATCACAACTCTCTAAATGCGGAACTCAAAAGTGTTGACTTTAGTCCACTATACACAGTTAAAAACGCCAATGAGGCTGCTGATTTCTTCCACAGTATTCTATATAGGGCTATCAAAAACAACACTAAAGAAGTCAAAATATCAAACAAGAAAAAAATTCTAAAACCGTGGGTAACCCCAGGCATTCTAAAGTGCATTAGAAACCGCGATAATCTATATAAAAAAGTAAAGAAACACCCAGACAATGAGATACATAAAACTACATACAAACGATACCGAAATTTTTGTTCGTCTTTATTAAAAAAACTTAAAAGAGAATATGAGAAGCTACAATTCCAAAACGCAGGGAAAATAGTAAAAAAATTTGGAAAGTAGTTAAAGAGATTACATACTCAACTAAACCCAAAGACAGCCCGACTGAGCTTATAAGCACCAATGACCCCCAAAACTCAGCAAACAATGTTAATCAATACTTCGCAAATGTTGGTAAAACGCTAGCAGAAAAAATCATTAACAATAATCTACAAACGGGACCCAACACCTTTATTAACTCGTGTAGCCATTCTTTTTGTCTGCTCCCTACGGATGAAGATGAGGTTAGGTCTTTAATAACCGGGTTAAAGAGTGATTGCTCGGTGGGCCTTGATTTGATATCTAGTGACATCCTGAAATCTAATATGGATATTCTAACAATACCTATAACATACGTATGTAATTTGTCGCTCACAACCGGCATATTTCCGAAGATCTATAAGAAGTCAAGAGTTCACCCGATACATAAGAGTGGTGACAGAGACTGTGTCAATAATTATAGGCCAATTTCAGTTCTCCCTACCGTATCAAAAATTTTAGAGCGCATCATTAACAAAAGACTTGTTAACTACTTGGAAAGTAAAAATCTCCTCTCACAAGCACAATTTGGTTTCAGAGCCAAGAAATCCACTGCTGACGCTGTGTCAGAACTGACAAATTATATAGTTAACAACATAGATTCAAAGAGGAAAACGATTGGAATATTTTTAGATTTAGCAAAGGCCTTTGACACAGTCTCTGTCCCTATTCTGTTAACAAAACTCGAAAGCCTGGGTATCCGGGATCTACAATTAAAACTTTTTAAAGACTACTTAACCGATAGAACACAGTGTGTTAAAATCGGTAACATAACTAGTGATGAGGTCCCGGTGACTTTTGGAGTTCCACAGGGCAGTATTCTTGGACCGACACTGTTTCTAGTTTATATAAATGATATATGTCAGTTAATGTTTCCGGATTCGAAAACTGTTGCGTTTGCCGATGATACGGCCTTACTTTTCAGTGGGAGCTCCTGGCATGAAGTTTTTGCCAAAGCTCAGATAGGCATGAACACTGTGACTGGTTGGTTAAATAAGAATTTACTTACATTAAATGCAGAAAAAACGACCTTCATCACGTTTTCCATTCAACCTAATGACAAACCGGATCACTCTTTGAGTATTGTCTCCCATTCGTGCCCAAATGCAAATGACACATATTGTAAGTGTCCTAACCTAAAAAACACTAAATCAACAAAGTACTTAGGAGTCATTATTGACAGAAATCTTAAATTTCATGAACATGTTGATCTTCTTTCAGCGAGAGTGCGTAGACTTATAGTAATATTTAAAGCCTTAAGAAACACTGCACCTAAATCTGTTATAAAGTCGGTCTACTATGCTCTCTGTCAGTCTCAGCTTGAATACTGTATCACCACATGGGGTGGCGCATGTAAAACTCAATTCTTAAAAGTTGAGAGAGCACAAAGAGCACTCCTAAAGGTTAGTTTGTTCCTAACTTTTTATCACCCAACTACTGATCTCTACTCGAAATGGGAGGTACTTACTGTGAGACAGCTATTCATCTTGAGAACGGTTATGAAACAACATGCCCTAACAACTTTTGAACCAGAAAGAATCAGAAACAAACGTCGCAAACATTTAGTCTGTTATTCATCGTCATTCAAAACTAAGTTTGCACATCGTTTTTTCTGCTACCAGGGTTCAAATCTATACAATAAGGTAAACCGAGCCTTAACGCTATATCCCTTGCCAAAGACCAAATGTAAGTCTGTGGTTTCGGACTGGTTAAAAAAATTGGATTATAATTTTACAGAAAGTCTACTTCATTCAAATTAAATTAGTACGATATAAGTTTATAACTTGTACCAAAACCCTCTCACCTACACATCGGCATACTACACCTGACACTCAACACTACACATTAGCATTATACACACGACACAGGCGCCTTGATTAACTTTTTGTTGATAGTTTCTTTTTAGCTTCTACCCCCAAATTGTTATTACATGTTTTTAGTCTTAAATCTCCTTATTTACTTATAACACTGTATTATAATATCATATTTTGTTAAGTAAAACTTTCTGTTCTTCCGTGGGGTGGGGACCTGGTGATTTGTAATACAGGCATTTCGCCTAACTCAGACACCAGCTCCTCACATTGCTAAGAAAACAAATACTGAATATGTGAAACCTAGAATAAGTTTGTCATTGTGAGGAGAAATAAACAACTTATTATTATTATTATTATATTATCTAGCTTTTAGTCTTCAGCAGCTCCAACAATGTTTCAAATGCTATTCAATTTAGTTTAAGCTACCTCGTGGAGCAGGACAAGCAGCGTTTAGCCAAGCATTTTTGTCAGCGATGTAATCTTCAACTTATAATAAGCATGGCTGTATAGTGTGCGTTTTATACAAGATTTAAATTTCGTTTCATTTAGTTTCAGTATGTATGTGGTGAGGTATTTTATTATACCATTTTAATCAGTACCCCATGAAGGATGAGTCTACTTTAGCCAGTCTGAAGCCTGGTTGAACTAATTGGTCCCTATTTCTAGTCCCAACGGTGTGTCTTTCACCTCTTTTACTGAAAAGATTTTAATTTTTCTTGACGTACCATGATCCTTTGCACAAAATCATCAATCAATACATTCAATCAATCAATACATATAATAAAAATGTAACGGATCGCTGTTTGTACATGGAAGACATATGAGAAAAAATATTATTGGGACCTTTATCAACGCATATAGCACCCAAAGCAATTATTGTTAGAATTTTTGTCTGTTTCTCTGTTTATCTGGTTGTTTGTGTGTTTCTGCGCGCTAATCTCAGAAACGGCTTATTCGATTTCGGTGTGGTTTTCATTAGTATAATGTAGTAAGCTTCAATTAACATTTAGTGTTTGTTTCATGTCAATCGGTTTATAAATAAAAAAGTTATGCCAATTTAAAGAATCATGTCGAACATTTGTTAAATTATCTATATCTATCTAGTACGAGTATACATTTTGTTAGTCAGCTTTTTAAACGCTTTATGCCTTCCATAACTCGGTAAAAGCGCACCTAACATACTAGGTAGCTGTGTCAGGTAGAAAACGCTTTATGCCTTCGAAGTACCTTGTTGTCATAACTCGGTAGGAGCACTCCTAACATAGTTGTGTCAGCTAGAGAGCGCTTACATTTTAACATTATAATGTATATGTTATAACAAAAATAATAACGTAAAAAGTTGAAAATCCTATTAGAACTATTTTCGACTTCGACGCGGACGAAGTCGCGGGCAAAAGTTACTATAAAAATAATAATAATCACCCGACTTTACATGTAACTAATATATCATAACTTAATAGTTAATCCTTTGTGCTCAGTCTTTCTCTGGTGTTATTATTTATTTTTTATCTATGGGCAATCACAGCGGTCATAGAGATGTCGAACACAATTGAATCAATTTTCGATAACATCGGGCTCAGAGATATCTATTTTCGTTGAATCTACTCGTAGGTAGTCAATTTTTATTTATACAGGGTGTAACAGAAACCCTATTGCTATCCTTAAGCACTATAGGTAACAGCTGGTGCAGAATCACTATACATAGTTTCAGCTCAAAATAAAATACTCTAAGATTTGATACCAAATTTTCGGCTTCATATGTTTCTTAAATTCAAATCATAACAAACATGTCACCGCACCACGTAGGTCAATCTCTTTCCACGTTACTTGCCAATATCACGATAAATCTCTTCGGAGTGATGTTTTTATTTCAATTTGAAAAGTTCGGTTCCTGGTATCAATGTATTAAAAATTCTCATAACTTTCGAACATGTTGAGATAGGATTAAAAAACCCTTCCAATATCGTTTGATATCATCCAAAGAAGCCGTGCCCTTGGTATGTATATACCCTTTCCGTTACACGTTGTAGAAAAGACAAATAAATTTAGCTGGATATACATTTTACATATTGTAGCTAATAGTAGCTAATTGGCTTTGTGTTCTGCAACCACAATATTGCCGTCAAACGCAAGAGTTTTGATTATAATCGACTAATAGTAATAACATAATATGTGTCTGATTTATTGTAGACTCCAATGAAATGGTGTATATTTGATTGATTTAAGAGGTTCTAGAATCGATTTAATGTTAATGATCGATAAAAAAATGGTTTCATTTACTCGTAAAAATTTATCGATTTTAGATCGATATCGCATCGCTAGCCGGCCTGGCTTATGATGTTTGACATTTTGAGTTTGAGATTTGTACAGTGTATATTCAGATACAGAAGATGTTTTGTATTCATTTGTACTTGTTACTTTTGTAGGTCTCAAGAATGGAAAGAGTGTGTGCTGCTTGCTGGAGGTCAGCAACAAGGGAACGACAAGAACAACAACGTTATTATCAGCATGACTCTAATCACCCTGCTCTGCCAGACGCTGGTCTGCCAGCTGCTCGACCAAGTGGCGATCTTTGTTGTGGAAGAGGGGGTGGCTCAGGAATATCTCCTGAGCCACTCCCTCTTCCACAGCAAAGCTTATAAACTTCTCAAGTTAGTTCAAAAATTTCATCTGCTGTGTATAGGCGTGCTGCTAGCACATCTAATCTAGAAACAGAACGTTTACTGATACCCTCAGCTATAAAAGATCTGTTATTACTAAATTATACATTCTGTGTACCACCGGCAGCACGAATATGTCGTCACCATCTGGATCATGGTGGGTGAAGTTGCTCACGTCCGTAGGATTAATCACCTTTTCTTAGGCCCACCCTACACGTGCCCTCCAGGTAGTGCTTTTGCTGATGACCTTGCCACAATATTTGTTCCCAACGAAGCCAGTCCTAGCGCTAATGAAGCTGACATAGATGACGTTCTCCAACAACATTTTCAACTTGATTTGCCTCTAAAAGTAGTGACACCAGGAGAAGTGACAAGAACCATCCGCCAACTAGACAGTAAAAAAGCTCCAGGATTTGACTACATAGACAAAAAGATCCTGTCAGAATTGCCACGAAGAGCAATAGTATATCAGACTACGTTATTCAATTGTATTATTAGAACATTTTACTTTCCTACACTATGGAAAGTCTCACAAGTGATCCTGGTCTATAAACCTGGAACGCCAGCACATGAAGTATCATCTTACAGGCCAATTAGTTATTGCCTATAATATCCAAGGTTCTAGAAAAGATACTACTCCGACGACTCTCATGGGCTATGAACGAAAACTTCGTAACTCCAGACCACCAATTTGGATTCAGACCTGAGAATAGCACCATTGAACAAATACACAAAGTGTGCAGACGTATCAGTGATAGTCTTGAGAAGAAAGAATATTGCTCTTCAGCCTTCCTTGATGTTCAACAGGCCTTTGACCGGGTATGGCATAACGGATTACTCTATAAAATTAAGTTACTACCGTCCCACAGTGTCTACCAAATACTAGAATCATATCTTAACAATAGAATATTCCAAGTCAAAGAAGATGACTGCACGTCATGTTTTCACGAGATGTTTGTATGTGTGCCACAAGGCTCCATTTTCGGTCCTGTTTTGTACAACATATTTACATCAGATCCTCCACTAACACCTGGAGTTACTATTGCTACCTATGCAGATGATACAGAAATATTAGCTTCTAGTAAAGACCCTGCAGATGCCACTGCGAAACTTCAACAAAGCCTTGATGATGTGACTGTTCCTAAATGACCCCAGGTCGATAAAATTTTCGTTTTTCCTAATTATGTTAAGATTGGCTCTTAGGTCGTTTTCCCCTAAGGGGGAAGGACCGTACCCCTTACTGGTACGGCTCTGTAGAGCTCGTCACCAGACTCGTTATTTTCCCACCTATATAATTTAAATGAATTCCAAATAGCCTTAAATTATACTTTTTTTTTGGGTGGTAAATCATCAATAACTTCTCCCACTCTGGGTGGAACGGAAGGGCGTGTCAGACTTTTATTGACTAAAACCCACTCGTGTTCCTTCAGTTGCCTGTGTGCCAGGGGCCGCGGTATCTCTTTCGAACAACCCGCACCCCTGGGCGGCATCTGCCCTTGCGGGCCCTACCAGTTGGTGCTGACATCTCTTTGAGGCGCGTGTTGGATTGTTCATTTTGATATTGTAATATTGTTTGGTGGATAATGTCATCTGTCACATTAACTAAGCCTTGAACAAATGTAGAAGTACCTAATTTGACTACATGTTTACAAAAATAACTGTCTTAACTTGTGAAAATAACTTAAATGTTGTTACCATAAATGATTACGTAGTATTTCATTATTATACTTGTAATATATTTTAGGTTTTCTATTATTATTTAAAATAATAGGCTAATTCAAATGACTGGCACAATATTGTCAGTTCATATTGATACTTTTAATTGTCTTAAATTACAAATCAGTTCTTATTCAATTCCTTAATTACCATAAAATATTTTATAATGGTTTCACTACATAACCTTTGTTTATTATTATCTGTGTTAGAAGTTATTAAGCCAAAATGTGTGACGATCTGAAACTTGTTCAAAATGGCGGGAGATGTATAACGTAAATTGACATTAGTATGATATAAAAAGGATTGTAATGAAGTTATCGGGTCAGTTGCTCGATAGATGTTCTGTTGGTTAGTCCTATAGTGCTGTTGTTGTGTGGAATAAATCAACCAGATGTCATGTAAGTTAAGTAATTTGATATTATACCGTAATTGTTTCTTATTATGGCAATGTTGTTTTATAAGTTACATTATTGTTAATATTGCTAATGTTAAATCATATAAATGGAATATTCATAATCTATTTCTAGCTATTGTTATTAAGTTAGAATAATGCCGAGTTATCTTGGACAATAGCCCAAGGGTTGAAGTTAAATGTATGTAGAATAATAATAATTCATAGCAATGTAAGAGATGTGTTGATGAAATACTTCAATACTGTTTCCATGGAGTTTCTTGTCCTTCTTCTCCATGAAGACCTAGTTTTGGAACGAACGACTAGCTTTCTGATTAAAATACTGAAAAGCCTAATTGAAATAAATGTCTAGTCTTGTCTTTCTGTGCTTTACTTCATGAAATCCTTTCCCTACAAACCTTATTCATAAGAATCTTCATATACAGTAAATAAGCAGTAACCATTCTGATATTCAAAGCTTGATACTTGTTTTATATTTATACACTTATATTATATACCACCGATATTCTGTCACTCGCGTCGAAAACAACGCGCCGTCGTCCCGGGCTTGGCCATTACCGGACAGCGAGCTACCCATTACTCACCGTCCGTGAGCCCGCGCCTACGGTGGCCGGGAATCAGCCTGGGATTCCTGACGCCCAGGGCGTCTCCTGCGAAGGCTACGGCCGTGAGGGCGCTTGTACTGCCTCTCTTTCACGTGCGCCGCCTCCCTCTTTGCGAGCATCACTGCTTCGCTGAAGGAGGTGACGGCTAACCATGCGATCTCGCTCCGTACCATGGCCTGAACCAGGGCCGGACACGAGAGATTGCCGCCGCCGATCGCCTCCACGAGCACATGGCGGTGCTCCGCCCAAGCCGGGCAGACCTTCACCGTATGCTCCACCGTGTCCTCAGGGCGATCTTGGCAGTGGAAACACCCGGGCGTGTCCTCCCGCTTTATCCAAAACAGGAACCTCCCGAAACAACCGTGCCCGGTAAGGACCTGCGTCAGGTGGAAGGTGAGGACGTCATACCGCCTCTCAAGCCACTCCTCAAAGAAGGGACTTACCGCCGCAATCGTGGCGTGCCCAGCACTGGGTTGCGACAATCGCACTCTCCACGTCGTCATGAGATCCCGCCGGAGCTCTGTCTGCTGTGCCGCGATTTCCCTCGGCAGCAGAGTTACGCCCCGACGTTTGGCCTCCTCCCGCCACTCCCAAGTGTGCCTTAAATTATACTTAAGAATTCATATTTATGGAAACATATTGGATGTGGTTTTAGAGAGCTAATTAATATCAGAGATATTCAAAGTACTTGTATTATTATAAAAATGTACGAGTAACCCATACGCTAGCGTATCAGGTATCTGGTCAATCGTTACTCACACGATACCTCACGTCAACACTCAGAGTACTCAGGGCAACACTCCCATAAAGTGACGTAAGCTGCTTTTCTGAATTACTGATTGCAAAAAGTGGAATAGAAAATCTAAACACAGAAAATACAAAATTAAAATGGGAATTGGAAAAGTGTTATAAAATCATAGAATTATATAAAAAGTGCGGATATGGGGAGTTTAGTTCCACCCCACCAACTTTAATGCGGAAAAATAAAAAGGAAGACCAGAATGAGACTAACACACAGTCTAAGAAAAATAATGATCAACATATTATTATCCCTGGAAAGCCCGTAAATGTAGAACAACCGAAATAAGATAAATGTTCTAAAATAAATTCTACAAGTAACGAGGATTTTTTTGTAAAAGATACCACCCCAAGTGTGTGCAAGGAAAGCCAGCTGCCAGCCGCCAGCTCTGCCCACAAAAATAAACTGTGCATACTGAGCACGAATAATACTAATAAAATACTATCCATAGCGCAAAATACCATCGCAAACAAATTTGACTGTTGTCACTATTTAATACGTAACGGGAAAACTGAACATCTCTTGAAAGGTTTAAAAGAAAAACTTGTGAATGAATGAATGAATGACTTTTGTGTAATTCTTTTAGGTAATGAGGACTTAAAAATACAAATAATTATTTTGAATTTATATTCCGTATACGAGAAGTTATTGAAAACATAAATCATACGAATGTCATCTGAAAATCATCTGTTTACCGACTTTTAAAAATGGATACTATGCTAATTTATTTAACAGTAGAATATAAACTTTCAACAACCTCTTGTATCTAGATATACTGACATATGAACATTTATATCTGTTAGACAATAATTTAAACTTATCCTTTGACTACAAAATGTATAATAAACGAACTGGCTGAATAAGTAACCACGGAATGTATATAATATTTAAGAACATAGATAATTTAATAATTGACATGTAGTATAATAATAGTATAAGTGATACAATTGATAAAACCATTGATGATAATTTGACAAATAAGGACACTTTTTTTCTTGACTAAATATTTATGTATATTACATCAGAACATTGCCGGTCTCACTAATAAATCTGACGCACTCTCAGTCTGTTTATGTGAACTTTCAGAACGTGATGTTGATGTAGATGTAATATGCATTTCAGAGCATTTTATGATGGCTGGCTGTGAGAATCAGCTACACCTACCCAATTATAGTTTAGCTGCTTGTTATAGTAGAGAGACAAGTAAGCGAGGCGGTGCATGTATACTTGTTTTAAGCATGGTATTCAATGGAAGGGATTGGCCAATGTAGCAAACATGTCCTCGCAAAGTATATTCGAGTGTTGTGCAGTTAAATTGACGGACTATAACATTATAATTGTGTGTAAGAGTACCTAACTCAAAAAATATCAATGAGGTTTTTGGTAAACTGGAAACTCTTTTAAAATATTTATCCAAACAACGATGTAAGAATATAGTTTTAGCTGGTGATTACAACATTGATATTTTGAAGAGAAGTAAACTGTCAGCGGAATTCGAATGTATTCTTTTAAATTTTAATTTACAACTCGCTTTGAGACTACCTACTCGGGCTGCGAGCCAAACATGCATAGATAATTTTGCGCATGATTTTAACAAGCGACGTTGTAGATCAGAAGTATTGGAGTTCGTGCTCTCCGATCACACAGCACAACTGTTAAAGTGCCCCGTTAAAAAAAAAGGATGTCCTTAAGTATTATCGCAAAAGTACACGAGACTACAGTCAGGAAAATATAGAAAAATTCAAGCCTTATCTAAGTAGTCTATCCTTCTCAGATGTGTACGAGATGGACGATCCTAATGCAGCCCTCAACTGTTTTATTGAAACGTTTCAATTATTGTACGATCTGTTTCCCCAGAAAAATGATTACCATTAATACTACTAAAAAACCTATTTGGGTATCACGTGGGATAAAGTTGTGTAGTAAAAACAAACGGAAGCTTCTATGGCAATATAGGTTAAAACCAAGTCAAGCTAATAGAGATCAATTCAAAACATATTCAAAATTACTCAAAAGAATTATGAATCTAACTCAGAAAACACAAAACAATTACAACATTAAAACCTCTAATAACAAATCTAAGGCTACGTGGCAAATTATTAATAAGAGTAAATATAATGCCCCGAAAGACTCAATTTCTTGCATCAATTTTGAAAGTAAAGACATCACACACCCAAAGGACATTGCCAATGCATTTAATAATTATTTTATAGATAAAATACAACCAACAATTAATGCGGGAACAAACTCAACGTCATTAATTCTTGGCAGAGCTCAGTCTATGTTTATGGCTCCGTCTACGCCCTATGACATACTTAATATTATCATGAAGCTAAAAACACTAACAGCATTGTTTACGATGGTATTGCCACAAAAATATTGAAAGCAGTTGCATTTGAAATATGTACCCATTTGTGTTTCATTATTAATCTTTGCATAAGTACAGGTATATTTCCTGATGCATTAAAGAAGTCTATAATGAAACCGCTATATAAGAAAGATAGCGCTAAAAATACTGAACATCTGCAAAGGGCGGGGGCCAGATGGTTTGCCGCCATTATTTGTAAAGAAGTGTGCTACTAGCTTATCTCTGCCGCTTAAAATAATATTTAAACATTCCATTGCAACATCACGTTTTCCGACGGAATGGAAAATGGCTAAGGTGGTACCGATTTTTAAAAAAGGAGATTCTGGTGACGTGCACAACTACCATCCTATTTCCCTTCTTTCAGTTTTCGCAAAACTTTTCGAATCCCTATTGTGTCCTATACTTACATCACACATCTATCCTCAGCTAGTACCCCAGCAACATGGTTTCTGTGTTCGTAAATCTACGACTACTAACTTGGTCCACTACGTCAACGAAGTAAGTAGATTGATGGACTCTCGCGCCCAAGTCGACTCAATTTATACTGATTTCAGCAGTGCGTTCGACAAGGTGGACCATAAAATCCTCGTGACGAAGCTTGAAGGTTTCGGCATATTTGGTCGTTTACTCCTTTGGTTTAAATCATATCTCACAGAAAGAAAACAGAGAGTGGTTGTAAAGGGGTATGAGTCACTAGTTTACTTTTCTTCATCTGGAGTCCCGCAAGGCTCACACCTAGGCCCAATCCTCTTTCTAATATTCATCAGTGACATAGTTCTGTCAATAAAACACAGCAGCTGCTCTATATTCGCTGATGATTTAAAGATCTGTAAAGAGATAAACTCATCCGTTGACATCAATTTACTCCAGGCTGACCTCGACGCAGTTCACGATTGGTGCTTAAAAAACCGCATGTCTCTCAATGTCAAAAAGTGCTACCACATAACATTTACCAGAAAACGGAAAATTTTACCTACGTCCTACTCAATGAATGGGGTAGCACTACAAATAGTGGACACGATTCGTGACCTGGGAGTCCTCCTCGACTCGAAACTCACATTTGTTAGTCACATTGACAATATCACTGCCAAAGCTGCAAAAATGTCTGGCTTTATAAAAAGAATATGTTGGGATTTCCAGTCGATCTCTACCCTAAAGGTGCTCTACAATACTCTAGTGAGAAGTGTACTGGACTATGCATCTCCAGTTTGGAACCCTACTTACCGCGTTCACGTTGATAGGATTGAACGTATCTAAAGAAGCTTTATCACATACCTTCGTTTTAGAAGTCCGACCTGCCCACGGGATTCTTCTTACATTCAAAGGCTCAGTCATTTTAAAATGTGCTCTCTTGAACACCGAAGAGACGTGACGGACCATATCCTTCTCTATAAAATTGTAAACGGTTTCCTAAATGTTCCCGATCTTCTGACGCAATTAAGTATAGCTGTACCCCGACAGAAAGCTATTAGATCTAGTCGTGAAACTGTTACCTTTGCCACCACTGCAAGCCGTACCAACCTTGGTAGCACTGCACCCATGAACCGTCTAATGGGAAAGTACAATAAAATTGCTACACGTGCCAATAGCATCGACATCTTCTCTAACCATTTACAACAATTCCGAACGAACGTTCTAACCAGCTTCGGAGACTCGAGTCGTCTGTGCGACACGAGCCGCCCACTACTAATAATTGTAATAACTTCCATTCCTTTGCTTGTCAGAATATTTAGTTTTACTTTTATTTTTAAGTACTTTTTGTATTCCGATCGTGGCTGTGATTGCTCATTTTTTTTAACCTCTATTTGATTTTATAACTGTTATGTAATCCAACTAACGATATCTTGTACAATTTTTTTTAATTACCCTGCTAGTGCTGTGCACTTCTGTAAGTGACTAATTCACAATTCCTAAAACTGTTTGTGATTTTTGTTTGTGTTTGTCTTAGTGAATAAGTCGTTGAAGTGCCATATCAATAAATAAATAAATAAAATAAATAGTCACAAATTAATGATAAATTACAGTCCGATCGCGCTTATACCAGTTATGTCTAAGGTGTTCGAAAAATATATTTATGGTGCAATTAATAACTATTTAGAAAAATATAATATATTAAATAACGAACAAAAGGGATTTCGAAAAAATAAAAGTATACATTTGGCTATTTATGAGTGTTTACATAATGTCATGCTAAATGTAGATAACAGAATACCAGTCTGTGCCATATTCTGCGACATGACACAGGCCTTTGACTGCGTCCATTATAATTATCTAGCAGAGAAACTTGAAGCCTATGGTGTTAGAGGCAACGTTTTAGAATTAATTAAATCGTATCTTCATAACCGTAAACAAGTTACAGAAATCAGTAAAATAAATAAAAAAAGTAAACTTGAAGAAACTTCAAGATCAGAGGAACGCGAAGTTGTATACGGAGTACCTCAAGGCAGTGTATTGGGGCCTCCGTTGTTCATTTTGTATATAAATGACTTGCCTAAAGTAACTGAACAACCGATGACACTTTTTGCTGACGATTGCACTGTGACAATAGCTTGTAATGACATTTAATAATTAACAAATTCAACAATCTTAATATTCAATTTAATAATATAAATATCAAAGAAGCTGACACAACAAAATTTCTGGGACTAATAATAGATTCCAAATTGAATTGGAAATCTGAAATAGAGGCACGTAAAAAATTAAGTAGTGCAGCCTACGCTCTGAAACAGCTCGCTGTGGTTGTCAACACAGATGCTTTAATTACTGCTTATTATGGATTAGTCGAATCAGTTCTTAGATATGGAGTCATCTTTTGGCGGAATAGCACGGACAATGAAATAGCGTTTCGGGCACAGAAAAGGTGCATTAGATCGATGTTTAGACTGCAAAAAATGGACAGCTGTAAATCTTATTTTATAGAACATAAGATTTTGACATTGCCCTCATTATATATCTTGGAAACAGTAATGTTCATTAAATCCCACTCACATTTATTTCAGCGTTTGTCTGATCCTGTCCCTAGGAATAGACGTGATAATTTCAAACTCTGTGTTCACGGCGCTAAAACAACTCTTATGCGTAAGAGCATCTTTTGCATGGCTCCGACCATTTTTAATAAATTGCCCAAATCATGGAAAATATGAAATTTATCTGCTCTTAAAAGTAAATTGAAGAGTTTACTACCTGAAAGAGCATATTACAGCATAGCCGAGTTTATAAAAGAGGATAATTTTCTTAGTTTTTGAGATGGTAATTATGTATGTTTGACATGTTATTGTAATGTATTGTATTTTTTTTTAATTATTATTATTTTTTTTTTTTATTGTTTTTGGAATAGTTGTTGTTTGGAATAGACATTTTAATGACATTAATTCATACTTTCATTGACTAATTTATTTAATGACTACTTCGACATTGTATTCTATTTCAAAATATGCTTTTTGAATTGTAATCATACCTAATCTTTAATTAATAATGCTGATTTAATACGTATCCACACAATGTCTTCAATGTAATTTTTATTCATATTATCACGGTTTATGCACCATCTCTTCCTGCCAATTTGTACGCCACTATATGCGGTTGAACATGTTAGAACTTTATCTCTTAGTTATCTTGCATGTAATATATCATGTACACCATGTTTAAACAAATATTTTTTTTATCTTATCTTATCTTATCTTGTCATCATGTTCTTTAAACCGAACCTCATCGCAGGCAAGGGCAAAATTCAAGTAAACGGAAAGGTGCCTTTTATCACGCAATACAGCGCAATGTAAAACCTAATAAAAAAATATCCAAGAAGGTGATATCCATTCTTTGCCATTTCCGTTTAGGCCATTGTTGTTCTCCGGTTTTTCTACACAAAATCAGGGTCAGAGACACATCGCTCTATGAATGTGGGTTGAATGAAGGTACTTTGGAGCACATCGTTTTTTACTGCTCCAGAAATAACCCAGCCCATGACTTGTATAGTCATCTCCCTAAATTAAAGATCCCTGTACCATCTAACTTCCACCCCTACTAACACATTCTTCCCCGAAGCTCTTTGTTGCGGCTTTAATGTTTTTATCCGTGTCAATGACATCAAGTCATGATGATTTTTGTGTAGTTTACGTTCATTTATGTACCTGTTTATTCATATAATTGACAACACTTTTTCATTTGTTTGTTTCAGTGTACCTACTAACAAAAACTTCACAGTAAATAAATTTTTGGCACCATTGCCATAGAGAAAACTAGAATAGAATAAATAAAAAAAAATAACCTGGACATTAATGTAATAGTTTAAATAAAAACTAATAATATTATGATTAAGGAAAGATTTGTTTTTTTGTATGTTTGTTTGTAACAGATAAACTCAAAAAAATTATAAAACGATTAGAAAAAATATTTCGCCTATAGAAAGCTTTATCAGCGAGTAACATGATGGGCTGTATTTTTCTAAACTATATTGTTGTGTCGTACGACTTTTACACGAACGAATATAAGATTGAAATCGCCAGCCTGTGTGGAGCGCACGTGGCGCTCCCTGCTCACGCCACCTCGGTAAGAGAAGAGGTCTTTGCAGGCCTCTGCAGCGGGACAGTAATGAATGATAAATGATTTTTATTTCTGTAAGTGTAATTGTAGAATCACTTTCACACGTCAATCATGTTATAAAACAAGATGAGCTCGGCATGTCTGACTACTTTGAAAATAAATACCGAATTAAACTCAGAGCTCACCGTCTCTTTTAAAGTCCAGACATAATCTCACACACCGCCACAGTATTAATTTTTATGGGTAATAGGGGAAATTTGAACAAAGGGGAATTACTCCAGTATTATAAGACATTGAGTAACCTTAGTCTAAGAAAAATTGTGTTGTTTACATTCCCTTATAGTAACAGTTTGCCACAGGAAGAAAATAGGTTAAGATTTGAAATTAATATGACATTGCATAATTTGACATTAAATAATAATTTGTTTCATTTAATTGATACTAACAACTATGTTGGTAAAAATTTGCATTTGACAAAAGATAGATATAATATTGTGATGTACTATCTTTCTAATTATCATAGAAGACAGATAGCTGTGTCGCTATCATATTTTTTTTCCATTTCAGCCAAGAATTTGGCTGAACAACTTGCTCCTTTTGAGCAATGCAATGACATATTAAATTATTCTGCCAATAATTTGGAAAATAATAATGACTTTGATCTTCATTTAAATTAGAAATTAAGACAACAGAGGTGACCTCTTGCAAAAATGTAACGTTTGCAAATGAATGTCTAAAAGACTTACACAGTATCAACCTGGTGCATCAAAACATTCAAGGGTTTTTGAACAAAGATTTAGAAGTAGATTTATTCCTTAACTGTAACAATATAGATATTCTATGTATGACAGAACATTGGCTTAAAAGCCACCAGTTCATGTTTAATTTTAATAACCACCAAGTTGGTAGTTCGTTCAGCAGAATAAATGCTATACATGGTGGCTCATTAATTTTAGTAAGTAACCTGTTAAAATTTAAAGAACGTAAGGATATTGTGAGCCTCTCTGTTGAGCGGACAGTTGAAATAGCCTGTATAGAATTGGAGCAGTTTATTGTATTAAGTGTGTACAGACCACCTTCAGGATTGTATGACTGCTTTGAAAAGGTAATGGATGAAGTATTACACAAGACTTGTAACTCAAACAAGTCCATTATTGTTTGCGGTGATTTTAATGTTAATTTATTAGATAACTCAGGTTATTGTTGTAAAATAATAAGTTTATTTCAGTCCTACAATCTTGTAAACCTATTTAAGGAGCCCACAAGAATAACCCCTAGTAGTGCCACATGCCTAGATAATATTTATACAGATGTTATACCGAGCCACAAAGAAATTATAAATTTACTAGATTCAGATCATTGCGGGCAACGGATTACCATTCAAAATCAAAATAAAAAAATGGGTAAAAAGGATATCATTGTTAACCCCAAAACTGCATTTCGCCTAGAAGCCTTTAAAGTTAAACTCGTTAATAAACTACCAGTTATGTCTGCGAATGCTGATTCTAATCATCTATATGATGAATTTTTTAAGATATATTGTAAACAATTTAACTCAACTTTTATTCCAAAGACTATTTCGATTAATAGTAACGTCTCTTTCAGTGATTGGGCTACCATTGGTATTCATAAAAGTAGAACACGACTATATGAGCTGTACAATGAAAGGACTTATGTAAACACTGCTGAATTTCATTTATATGTTAGAAATTATTCTAAATTATTTAAAAAAGTTTGTTGGATGGCCAAGTCGCGTTATTTGAGTTCTAAGATTAAAAACAGTAGTAACGTAATTAAAACGACTTGGAATATTATTAATAATGAAACGGGAACGTCTAGTAAGCGAAATACTGACTACAGCCTGTCTATTAATGACAACATAATAACATCAGACTCGCAAGTCGCCGCGGCTTTTGAAAATTTCTTTGCAGATATTCCCGTTTCAACTACAAAATCTCTACACTCATCACCTTCTGTTGCTGAGTCTTTGCTTAAGGAAAATGTTAAAGTTTGTGATGCAGAATTTCATTTTGAACATATTAGCTGTAGAGATATAATTAAAACCTTTCACACTTTGAACGTCAAAAAGACTGCAGATCTGTGGGGTAATTCTGTAGAAGTCGCTAAGTCCATTATTGACATTGTAGCACCTACTTTAGCTCTTATATTTAATAATTGTATCGACTGTGGGGAGTTTCCTGACCTAATGAAGAATAGTAAAATAGTACCTTTGTTTAAATCAGGTAGTACATCAGACCCCTCTAATTATAGACCTATTTCAGTACTACCGTACCTTACCTTACTCGTACCTGTACCTTTAGTAAAATATTTGAGAAATTAATTTTAGACCAATTGCAAAGATTCTTTAATAAACATGATTTATTACATAGCAAACAGTTCGGTTTTACAAGGGGTCGTTCAACTACCGATGCCGGTGTTGAACTCTTAGGGCATATTTACAATGCATGGGAAAATAAATACGACGCCTTGGGCATTTTTTGTGACTTATCTAAAGCATTCGATTGCGTGCTTCATGAAACTTTAATCAGGAAACTCTGCCACTACGGGATCCGGAACACCGCTCTGGATCTTCTTATTTCATACTTGTGTAATAGGATTCAGTGTGTTGATGTAAATGGGAAAAGATTTCCCGGATCAATAGTATCAATGGGAGTCCCACAGGGCTCAATTCTTGGTCCTTTCTCGTTTCTTATTTATATTAATGACTTGCCTTACCTCATAAAGGATAATCATGATATAGTGTTGTTCGCGGATGACACTTCACTTTTGTTTAGACTTAAACGTCAGCAGCTGGTTAATGACGATGTAAATAGCGCAATCTCAAAAGTAGTTCACTGGTTCAATGTTAATAATTTACTTCTTAATGAAAAAAAAACCAAATGCATTAAGTTTACGCTACCTCACGTTAGGCAGGTGAAAACTAGTGTGTTGATAAAGGGCGAAGAATTGAATCCTGAAGATAGCGCTGTATTCTTGGGCTTAACTTTGGATGCCAAACTTCAGTGGGGCCCACATACAGATAAATTGTCGAAAAAGCTAAGCTCTGCAGCTTACGCTGTTAGAAAAATTCGTAATTTAACTGATACAGAGACAGCCCGTTTAGTGTACTTTAGCTATTTTCATAGTGTAATGTCGTATGGTATTCTGTTGTGGGGAAATGCCGCCGACATTCAGACTATCTTTGTCTTGCAGAAAAGAGCTGTTCGATCAATTTATAAATTAAGTCCGAGACATTCTCTCAGAGATAAATTTAAGGAGATTAATGTAATGACTGTGCCTTCACAGTATATTTTTGAAAATCTTTTATATGCCCATAAAAATATTAAATTGTTCAAAAAATACAGTGATATCCATAGTGTAAATACTAGGAACAAACACAAATTTGTTGTACCATCAACAAGGCTCAAGAAAATAGGTGGGTCATTCAGATGTCAATGTATACGCTTTTATAATAAACTTCCAAGCCATGTTCAAGATCTAAGTATCAATAAATTTAAATCATTCATTAAACGTAAGTTGTGCCTGAAAGCCTTTTATACTGTTAAAGATTATGTTGAGGACACAAAAGCTTGGGATTGACTTGCTCCAATTTTTACATACTAAATGTTGTTTTTTTTTTTTTTTTTTGCAAACTTATACACTGACATTGGATAATTATTATTTACACTTTGACATGAATATTTACTTTAGAAGTATAATATTATTTTTGTTTTAATTATTGTGAATGTAAGGACTATTTGGGTCATATTTTGTTTGTTTTTGTGTTTTCTGTTTTGTGTTTCATCTCTTTCTCAGCTAGTTTTAATATTAATCTGGCAGTTTGAGTATTTTATGCGGCCTACCCAAATGTCCTGTCTTTGGTATTGTTCGTCAAATCGTTGAGCTCCTCAAGTTCTGAGTTGAGCTGTATGATTACTGACAAATGCTTGCACTGAATGGACAGGTCCACTCAATCTGTGTGGTTCTTTCTTCAAAAGACCATTTCAGACACTGATCCACATGGTCTTCACATGATCTGACCAAGATTCTGTCTGGACTTTAAAAGAGACTGTGACCTCTGAGTTTGTTTCGGCCTTTCTTCTCGGAGTAGTCAGATAGAAAACGCCGACCTCATCTAGTTTAAAAAAAATATTATTGACGTGTAAAAGTGTTTGTACAAACCTACTTACAGAAATAAAATCATTTATCATTTATCATTTATCATTTATCAATCTTGGTCAGATCATGTGAAGACCACATGGTCTTAATCTACATAGATTGCTGTCTGAAATGGTTTTTTGAGGAGAGGACCACTCAGCTTTAGTGGACCTGTCCAGTTAGTCCACGCATTTGTCAGTAGGTAATCGTGCACCTCAACTCAAAACTTAAAGAGGGCTGGTTAATAGGCTGGTATTATCATGAACCTAACAAGCTCATTCACTTACCATCAAGCACAAAACTGCACATATTCCACGCATTTTCATTTTCCACGACACCGTTACCACTATCACACTCCACAGTAGTTTTAGATTCTGTATATTAAAGAAATTTAATAAATTACATTTTAATAAATCCACTGGTTAGTGTGCCAGAGTTTCGGACACAATGATATAAATGCTTCAATATGATTCATATATTCATCATACGTAACAATAATAATTACATAAATCAGTTCGAATATTCACTGAAGTGATTTCCTTGTCAGTCTTCCCTAACATCCTAGCACTGTTTGCTGCTAATGTGGTTAGTCAAGAATTGAAATAAAACTGTCACTGTAGTCCTTTGAAGAGACCCTGACCGATATAGGTGTGCACGGTATTATCCTCAAATCACTTGCCAGTGAAATACATAAATAGGTATTGATTATTGGTGATTGATTGTCAGTCTGTCAGTCTTATATTTACAATGGATAGTAGTAACCTATCAGTGGGGCAATTCCCGTATTATATATATAATATGAACGGTCTACATTCTAATCCGGCGCGGTAATTGCGTAACACACTAACAGTAGCAATGGCTTTCATTTTGACAGTGCAACAATATTCATTGCGTTATTTACGTTGTTGATTAGAAACATTTTCCGAACTTATAAAGCATTGAACTACGTTTTTCTAGTGATCGCAAGCGCTAATGCTGAGCATAAAGTCCTGGGTTCGATTCCCAGATCAGGCTAAGTGGTATACATTGAGTTTTTCTATCTGGAATTTCTCAGTAGCAGCCCGGATTCCTGATTTTTTCCCGCTTGTTGGCAAAAGGATCGCCCCTTATTACATGGGACTTACACATAACTGCCGAAATGGTACACTAAAACTGGTTAGAAACATTATATCCAGTGCGCAAACTGTAACCATGAATTTAGCACAATATCATTATAGACCCCAGCGCAGAAATTTTTCGTCCGTTATAAAAAGAATATATGCTGTTAAAAAATTACCCTGTGTAGGTACACCCGTGCCTAACCCTTCGGGGAAACAAGGCGTGATGTTGTGTTTATGTTATGAAGCAATTGTTTAGCAATAACCTTCAAAATGATTCAGATTGTGATTAATAGTTTGATACTCAATTAGGGTAACTGATCTCAATTAATAGTTTGTTACTCAATTAGGGTAACTGATCTCAATTAATAGTTTGTTACACAATTAGGGCGCTGATCTGAATGAATAGTTTGTTCCCCAATTAGGGCGCTGATCTCAATTAATAGTTTGTTACTCAATTAGGGTACTGATCTCAATCTTGAAAAAAATGTCTTGACATGAGAGACATGAGATGACATTGCTATGAAATCGTTTTTAATTAAGTAAGAGATTTGATCTTCTGCTCGCATCGCTTACCAAAGTTGTCAACACTTGCTCCCCTGATGGTAAACGATGATGTGGTCGACGATGGAGTAAACTTTTCATGGTACCGCACACACGAGATTTAAAGACTCCCAGGTATTAGCTGCATGATCAGGAAACACAGATTCCGGTCACATAAATGATAGCGATAAAGACAAATGATTTTATTTCTGTAAGTAAGTTTGTACAAATACTTTTAAACGTCAATCATATCTTTAAAACTTTTTGAGAACGGCGTTTCCTATCTGAGCACTCTGAGAATACAGCTCGAAACCAACTCAAGGTCAGTCTCTTTTAAAGTCCAGACATAATCTTGATCAGATCATGTGAAGACCATGTAGATTGATAACTGAAAAGATCGTTTGAGAAAAGAACCACACAGATTGAGTTGACCTGCCCAGTCAGTGCTCGCATTTGTCACTGAACTGTGCAGCTCAACTCAAAACTAATGTAACTAAATGATTCGCCGAACTATACCAAGGAAAGAATATTTGATTTCTATAAGTTCCACTCTTTAGCTGGTCCTACAATGTGCATGTTTCCGTTACCTTGTGTCATCACACTCACGGTCGATGTTGCGGAAAACAGTAGTGACAGCACACCTAACTAGGTACTCCAAGTACAAATTATATAAATTTCCTGTAGTTAGTCGACACACACACGAACGTAATACAATCGCGACGGGATGTTTTCGCGCACAGGATTTCAACGCACTGCTTAGCGCCGAGAGCTGAAAATCGAACAGTAAAACACAATGTTCGAAATGCACTCTGTTGAAATCTCAATGATCAGGTTAACACCGACGGTTGAAAATCCAGTGCGCCAAAAATTTCCGTCGCTTTTGTTACGTCCGTGTGTATGTCGACATATCTATTTGAAATATTAGAAATAACCACATTTGCGGTCATTCATAGATGGTTGTTCGGAATTTATGAGGATGACAAATACTAGGTTTCCTTCTTTAATATTGCTTTGTGACAATTTGCTAATTGTAAGGACATTCCATTGGGAATTAATCACTTAGTTTATCGTGAATTTTACAACATTTTCCTACTAAATAATAAAAATAATTATAGGTAAATGTAGGATATTTTTTAAATAAAGTTACTGAAACGGATGAAATATATTTGATATGTAGGTTTACTTTGTCACAGGTTAGATGAAAAAAAGTATGCGATTGAAGTTAGGGACCAACTTATAGAAATAAAAGTGTGAAGTAGCCAAATTCAATCAAACTCAAAATCACATCATTTATCCATTTGTGTTTTGTATATCAATGATTAACAGGCACTTTTAAATTATCAAGGTGTTAGTCAGTTAGTCAGAATGTTGAAGCAAGTTGCCCAATCTGTCAGAAATGTATACTTTTATTTTATATGACTAAAATTTTCGATAGAATGCTATTGTGTCGTGACTGCCTCGTGAGTCTCGTGGGTCTCTGGCGTTCCGCGGTCGCAAGCGCCGCTGCTGAGCACGAGAGCTTGGGTTGCCCAGGTCGGACATAGTGTTATTGTATTTTTCTATCTGGAATTTCTCAGTAGCAGCCCGGAGTCTGGATTTGGGTCCGGTCGAGGCAATATGCTAGCCCCCTATTACATGCCACTTAAACATAATCGGGTATTTTACTCTATAAAACCATTGAATTGTGACCTCTGACTAAAAATAAATTGAAAACTTTAAAAAATAATGTTCTTATCAAGCTCTCAACAGCAAGTTTTGATTCACAAGACCCCAATAAAAACTATGGCACATTTTTTCTACAGTATGCCAAGAATTCAATAAAGCATGTCCTGTAAAAAAGTTACAATCACTACTAAACAAAAATTTAGCAAATGGGTCACAGCTGGCATAAAAAGCAGAGATATCTTATATAATTTGTACCACGAATAATTATTGACTTCTGATCAGGCCCTTCATAATTATGTGAGAAACTATTCTTAGATATTCAAAAGAGTCTGCGCTCAAGCTAAATCTATATTAATAAGTAACAAAATTTGTATTTCTAAAAATAAAATAAAAGCTCTGTGGCAGGTAATTAACAAAGAAACTGGAAACAGAACAGAATGAGCTAGTTCTAAAAATTGATAATGAAATCATTTCAGATAAGTTAAAAGTTGCTGAGACTTTAGAAAATTTCTTAACCAACATCCCAATAGAGGTTACGAAATATCTCCCCTATATATTAGTTGAATCTCTTCTTGAAGAAAACTTCAGTAAGGACATTCCATGTTTTGAATTCAAACCTATTTCCATTGCCACAATTAAAACAGCATTTGAAAGTCTTAACATAAAAGCACTGAAGACTTATGGGGCATTTCCGTCAAGGTTCTTGAAGATATCATTGACACAATTGCCCCTACCCTAACAGGCATATTTAATCAATGTTGA
This sequence comes from Polymixis lichenea, assembly GCA_949091785.1. Classification (NCBI taxonomy): domain Eukaryota; kingdom Metazoa; phylum Arthropoda; class Insecta; order Lepidoptera; family Noctuidae; genus Polymixis; species Polymixis lichenea. The sequence continues at coordinate 327,596 of OX420934.1, read as the reverse complement.
GACAGTGGTACTTTTCCTGACTTAATGAAACAGTAAAGTAGTACCAATTTACAAATCGGGTAGTAAGAGTGGTCCCTCTAATTATAGACCTATATTTGTGCTTCCAGCATTGAGCAAAATTTATGAAACAATTATGTTAGACCAGATGTTGTCACATTTTAACTCAAATGGGATTTTACATAGTCGACAGTTTGGTTTCACGAAAGGTAGGTCGACGACTGACGCGGGAGTAAAACTCATCTTTCACATTTTGGAATCCTGGGAGAATTCCCAGGATGCAATTGGCATTTTCTGTGACCTCTCAAAAGCGTTTGACTGCGTTGACCACAATACACTCATCTGTAAATTACACCACTACGGAGTTCGTGGACGAGCTGCTGATCTGGTACTTTCCTGTTTTTCAAACAGGCAACAAAAAGTTAATGTTAATGGGGCAACGTCCTCCGGGTCTCTAGTTCAGATGGGCGTGCCTCAAGGTTCAATTCTTGGCCCTTTTTTATTTCTAGTTTATATTAATGACCTTTTTTACCTGATGGCTAACTTCTCGGATATAATTTTATTCGCTGATGACACTTCTCTTATTTTTAGAATAGATTTCTATCTAGAAGATACGGATGTCTTACATGTCAACGATAGTCTAGCTGTTCTCTCGAAATGGTTTGCGGCTAATAATCTTTTACTCAATGCGAACAAAACTAAATGTCTTAAGTTCTCATTACCAAATGTACCCCAAGTAGGGCTAAATTTAAAACTTGATGGCAAGAAACTAGATACAATTTCGGAAACTGTATTTCTAGGAATTACTTTAGATTCAAAATTGCAATGGGGTGCCCACATTAGAGCTCTTTCAAGTAGATTAAGCTCAGCTGCTTACGCAGTAAGAAAAATAAGGCAGTTGACTGATATAGCCACAGCTATGTTAGTATAAAAGTATACTAAGACATAATACTGTGAAAATAAGCAAAGGCTTATTTTCACAGTATTATGTCTTATGGCGTTCTGCTGTGGGGGTCGGCAGCTGACGTAGATTCAGTTTACATTCTACAAAAGAGGGCAATCCGCGCAATCTATAAAATGGGGCCTCGCGAGTCTCTTAGAAACAAATTCAACGAAGTTGACATACTAACTCTGCCTTCTCTTTATATCCTAGAAAATATCTTGTATGTTCGCAAAAATTTAAGTCTTTTCAAAAAAATATGCGACTTCCATAATCTAAATACACGTAGTAAAGATGAAATTGTGATTCCAAAATTTAGATTAACTAAAACTAGTAAGTCATTTCTAATAAACAGTATCCTCTTCTATAACAAGTTGCCAAAATCGGTTACAGAACTTAGCGATGGAAAGTTTAAAACTCACATCAAACGTGTCCTTATCAAAAAAGCATATTATAAGATAAAAGACTACGTTGAAGACAAGGAAGTTTGGCATTAATTCCTTCTGCACATGTGGCTTCCCTGGTAACTCATTAACACCATAACTATGTGAGCGTCTATTAACTGCTTTCAAATTACAATGTTAATTTTATTAATTTTATTTTTTACACTTTCTGACATATTCTCGTCATTATTTGACATTATACAACGCTTGTAATATCGAGTATTTATTAGTGATTCTCATGGAAATCATATCACTTGGTTTAAATAGGTTGATTTTACTTATGTAGATTCTTTTACATACTGTGAATGAGAGAACGTTGTAGGCCTACAGTTTCTATTCTTTATTGTCATTCCTCTAAGTACCTGGTACTTATTGACAGGCCTGCACTGTCGTCCCATGCCTAATATCACTGTAATTTGAAAACATTATAAAATCCAATTATTTTTAAAAGAGTAACCGTGGAGTTTCTTGCCGGCTCTTCTTCATAGGAAGCGACAAATTGGAACCGTGCACCTAGCTTCTGACGTTTCATAAGTGCCCTTGCAGGTTTATGTGAAATAAAATATTTTGATTTGATTTGATTTGACTGCGTCCAGCGTTTTCGTCAAATTATGCGCAAAATTTGAAAATGTAAAATTTAATTGCATTTTGTGGCACTAATCGATTAAATAAAAAAATGATTTTTTTGTGGTTCATTGGTACTCTAGAATCTAATTATGATATTTTTCAAAAGTGGGTGTAATACCCTATTGTCGAAATGTGGGTGTACTATAGGTACATGTCTGCCCAACCCTTCGGTAAAACAAGGCGTGGTGACAAGTACCGTAGGTGTGCTCCCTATTGGCGCAGATGAACCAGCCTGACAACAATGCAATCTGGTAAAAGGTGGCCAACCATGCATAGGTATAGGCACGCCACGATTGCGGCGGTAAGTCCCCTCTTTGAGGAGTGGCTTGAGAGGCGGCACGGCGTCCTCACCTTCCGTCTGACGCAGGTTCTCACCGGACATGGTTGTTTCGGGAGGTTCATGTTTCGGATAAGACGGGAGGAAAGGTTCAGGTGTTTCCATTGCGAAGATCGCCCTGAAGACACGGTGGAGCATACGGTGGAGGTCTGCCCATTTTGGGCGGAGCACCGCCGTGTCCTCCTGGAGGCAATCGGCGGAGGCGATCTCTCGCGTTCGGCACTGGTCCAGGCCATGGTACGGAGCGAGAGTGCATGGGTAGCCGTCGTTTCCTTCAGCGTAGCAGTGATGCTCGTAAAGAAGGAGGCGACGTACGTGAGGGAGAGGCAGTACATGCGCTCTCAGGGCCGTAGCCTTCGCAGGAGACGCCCTAGGCGTAGGGAATCCCAGGCTGATTGCCGGCCAACGTAGGCGCAGGCTTGTGGACGGCGAGTAATGGGTAGGTTGCTGTCCGGTAAGGACCAAGCCTGGGTCGACGGCGCGTTGTGTTCCACGCGCGCTTCAAAGAAATGTCAGCAACAACTGATGGGGCCCGCAAGGGCCGATGCCTGCCAGGGGTGCGGGTTGTTCGAAAGAGATACCGCGGCCCCTGGCACACAGGCACCTGAGGGGACACGGATGGGTTTTAATCAAGTCAAGTCTGACATCTCCTGCTCCACCCAGAGTGGGAGAAGTCATTTGATGTTTTCCCACCCAGGTGTCAGCTGGAGATCTGACTGGATGCTCTGACCTTAATCTGTTTTGAGGTAATAATAATGTAATTTTAACATGGTAATGCTGTGAAGCTTTTTCATGTTAAAATTGAGTAAACATGCGTGAGCTTGTTTTCCTGTTTTGGGGGTGTTATACTACACTCTTTATTGATTTACCAGCCAAGAGATTGGCTACTAAACCTGTTGCTACTATTGAGCAAATATCTGACTTTTTAATTGATTCAGCCAATAACTTGGCTACACCAGCTGACATTAATTTAAATTAGAAGTTAGAGACAATAGAGGAAACCTCTTGCATAATTATTGGAAATAATTTAAATTTAAATACATTAAATTCAAATCATCAAATGTCAGAATAAGTTCTAACACAGTTAACCGGGTGCACCAAAATATTCAAGGTATGTTGACAAAAGACCTTGAAATTGAATTATTCATGAACTATAACCGCATTGATATTTTATGCATTACAGAACATTGGTTAAAAAGCCATCAGTTCATGTTTAATTTCAGTAATAACCAGGTTGGTAGTTCGTTCAGCAGAGAAAATACATGGTGGCTCGTTGATGCTGTTAACTACAACAACTTAAATTCAAAAAACGAAAAGATATTGTGAGCCTCTCTGTAGACCCGGGTGTTTCCATTGCGAAGATCGCCCAGAGGACACGGTGGAGCATACGGTGGAGGTCTGCCCAGCTTGGGCGGAGCAACGCCGTGTCCTCGTGGAGGTGATCGGCGGCGGCGATCTCTCGCGTCCGACCCTGGTCCAGGCCATGGTACGGAGCGAGAGGGCATGGCTGGCAGTCGCCTCCTTCAGCGAAGCAGTTATGCTCGCAAAGAGGGAGGCGGCGCACGTGAGGGAGATGCAGTACATGCGCCCTCACAGCCGTGGCCTTCGCAGGAGACGCCCTGGGCGTCGGGAATCCCAGGCTGATTCCCGGCCACCGTAGGCACGGGCTTGCGGACGGCGAGTAATGGGTAGCTCGCTGTCCGGTAAGGACCAAGCCCGGGTCGACGGCGCGTTGTGTTCCACGCGCGCCTCAAAGAGATGTCAGCAGCAACAGAGGGGCCCGCAAGGGCCGATGCCTGCCGGGGGTGCGGGTTGTTCGAAAGAGATACCGCCGCCCCTGGCACACAGGCAACTGAGGGAACACGGGTGGGTTTTAGTCAGTAAAAGTCTGACACGCCCTCCCGCTCCACCCAGAGCGGGAGAAGTTATTTGATGATTTCCCACCCAGAAAAAAAAAAAAAAAAGCCTCTCTGTAGAGCGGGCTATAGAAATAGCTTGTGTGGAGTTGGAGCAGCTTGTTGTATTGAGTGTATACCGGCCTCCATCATCGATTTATGATTGCTTTGAGCGTATCATGGATGATGTGTTACAATGTTACAAAAACTCGGTAAATTGGGCAAAAACATAATTGTATGTGGTGATTTTAATGTAAATTTATTATAGGACTCGTCAATGTGCCTTAAAATAAAAAAATATTTTAATCATAATACCTTAATTATATTCTTTTGGAGCCTACTAAAATAATTGCCACATCAGCTACATGTTTAGATAATATATTTACTGACTGTTCACCTTTAAATAAAAATATTATAAGTCAACTAGATTCTGACTACTGTGGACAGCTGATTACATTTATTAAGCAAGATAAAAAAGTGGCTAAGAGACTTATTACTGTAGTACCAAAAACTGCAGGTCGCTTGGAGAGCTTTAAAAATAAACTCAATAGTAAATAACCCTACTTGCCTTTTAGTGATGATCCTAATGAACTGTACAATTCTTTTTTTGCTATGTATTGTACAGAATTTAACTCAACTTTTATACCCAAGCAGATCTGTTAATGGTTCTGCAACCTTCAGTGAATGGCAACTAAAGGGATATTTACTAGTAGAATAAAACTTTTTGAACTGTATGAAGAAAGAAATTATAATAAGAGCAAAGGATTTTATAAATATGTTAAGAACTATTCCAAATTATTCAAACAGGTTTGTAGTGAAGTTAAGTGTCGATATTTAAGCTCAAAAATTAAAAATAGTCAAAATAAAATAAAAACGACTTGGGAAATTATAAATAAGGAGACTGGAAGAGATAGGCAGCGTAGTAGTAACTACAGCCTTAATATTACAATACAGTTATTAAAAAAGATTTGGAATTTGCCACAGTTTTTGAAAATTTCTTTTTAGATATTCCAGTCTCAACCACTAAAACTTTAAATTCTTCACCCACTGTAGCCGTGTCCCTATTGAAGGAAAATGTTGATATTTGTAACCATGAATTTAATTTCGAATATGTCAGTGCTAGAGATATTATAAAAATTTCAATACGCTTAATGTTAAAAAAAAATGCTGATCTATGGGGAAATTCCGTAAATCAAATCAAATCAAATCAAATCAAATTATTTATTTCTTTGCAAACATGGGTATAGTACATAGATGTTTTATAATAAAGTTCTCCATATTTTACCGTCAGGGCATGCAAAGGTGGTTAACATTACTTAATTAAAATTCAAAAATAAACATTGGAATTACAAATTAAAAAAGAAAAAAAGAAACGTGCAAATCAAAAATGTCAGCGTGGTCACAGCAATAAAAAAATAAGACTTTATAATAGAATGTCAAACACAAAATAAAAACCAGGATCAAAATAATAATGTCAGTCAGAGTAACCGTATGTCAGTCAGTTAGTGAATCATCATTCAGAAAATCGTTAATCGCGTAATAGGTTTTCTTAATTAAAATTTCTTTTAGCGTCCTTTTAAATTTTACTGTAGTCATATTTAGACGTTACAAAATGCATAATCAACACTGTAGCGCCTGAATTGGCAATTATTTTTGATAAATGTATTGACTGTGGTGTAATTCCTGACATAATGAAAAATAGTAAAATAATACCTTTGTTTAAATCGGGCAGCACAGCAGACCCCACGAATTTTAGACCAATTTCTGTGCTTCCCACCTTCAGTAAAATATTTGAAAAATTGATGCTAGATCAGTTGCAAAGATAATTTTAAATTTTAATAAGCATAAGTTATTAAACAGTAAACAATTCGGTTTCACAAGGGGTTGCTCGACTACCAACGCTGGTGTTGAGCTTCTTACGCATATTTATGAGGCCTGGGAGAAGTCACACGATGCCCTAGGTATTTTTTGTGACTTGTCTAAGTCTAAGGCTTTCGATTGTGTTTCACATGAGACGTTGGTTAGGAAATTGCATCACTATGGTATTAGAAACACTGCCTTGGATCTTCTTATTTCTTATTTGGATAATAGGATCCAAAGAGTGGACGTTAACGGCAAGCGATCTCCAGGATCTATTGTCACTATGGGAGTTCCGCGGGGCTCAATTCTTGGCCCTTTTTTATTTCTTATATATAAACGACCTACCTTGTCTTTTAAAGAACAGTCATGAAATAGTGTTATTTGCAGATGACACGTCACTTTTATTTAAGCTTAAACGACAACAGACCGTTACTGACGATGTAAATAATGCTCTTGTTAAAATAGTGTATTGGTTTAGTGTTAATAATTTACTATTAAACGAGAAAAAAACTAAATGCATTCGATTTCTGACACCTAACGTTAAGCAGGTGAAAACCAATGTATTAGTAAATGGGGCGGAATTAAATCTTGTGGACACCACTGTGTTCTTAGGTATTACTTTGGACTCGAAGCTACAGTGGGGCCCACATTTAACGAAATTGTCGAAGCGGCTAAGCTCTGCAGCCTACGTGGTCTATAAAATCCGTCATTTGACTGATGTAGAAATAGCTCGATTAGTATATTTTAGTTATTTCCATAGTGTAATGTCGTACGGCTGTGGGGAAATGCAGCCGACATTCAGGCTATATTTGTACTGCAAAAACGAGCCATTCAAACAATTTATAACCTAAGTTGTAGCCATTCACTGAGGGATAAATTTAAGGAAATAAATATAATGACAGTCGCATATCAATATGTATACGAGAATCTAATTTATGTTAAAAAGAACATTAATATATTTTCTAAATACAGTGACGTTCATAGCATAAATACTAGAAATAAAGATTTACTTATTGTGCCCACGACTAGGCTCCAAAAAATTAGTAATTCATTTAAGTGCCAAAGTATTCGTTTTTACAACAAACTCCCAAGCCATGTAAAAGAACTAAGCTTCAAAAAAATTAAATAATTTATTAAACAGAAACTCTGTCAAAAAGGTTTCTATAAAGTTAAAGATTACTTGGATGACAAAAAGGCTTGGGATTAGCTAAGTTACTCCAATGTACCTGTACCCTCAAGCAACAAACTATTATAAAAGCTAAGTGTTAATAGAATACTGTTGCCATTTTATATTTAAGTATTGATCTACGTGACATTATTTTTAATGACATTTAAAGAAAAAACTAACTGTGAATGTGAGTACTATGCAGGCTAGATTGAACACATGACTTTATAACTCGTCTGATGGTTTTGAGCATTTTGTAAATGGCCTACGCAAATGTCTTGCAAATCTGGTAGCGTCTTGTGACGTCGTTGAGCTTCCTAAAATGGGGTTGAGCTACACGGTGACTGACACATACATACCGTCTGTTAGGACAGGTCAGCTCAAAGCTGTAATGGCTCTTTCTTCAAAAGGCCCTTCCAGACATTACCCTGCATTGTTAGACTCACATAAAATTCAAATAACATAATGTTTGGACTTTAAAAGAGACCATAACCTCTGAGTTTGTTTCGGCTTTTCTTCTCAGAGAACAGTCAGCTAGGAAATGCCGGCGCCATCTAGTTTTTTAAAATATTGACCAACAAAATATTGACGTGTAAAAGTGTCTTTTAAGATCTACTTACATAAATAAACATTTAATTTCATTGTTACACTAACTGTTGCAATCCAACAGGTTTTTCCTGACGAACAGCTGTCACTGATAATATAACAGATGATTGTAAACACCTCGTAAAAATTACAAAAAATCCAGTAATAGTACTGTGTGTGCATGTAGTAGTGTAGTAGCAGTAGCAGCAGTAGTAGGTAGTAGCAGTACTAGTGTAGTAATTATCACTCCGAGGTACGATTTTATTATGTGTATTATATCTATATACACCGTGAAATTTTAATTGTTGTTTTCCCGCAGCGAAATGGTTTTGTCTTGTTCATACTAGTAATAGTTTTATAAACAAATAAAATATTACAAACAAAAATTGGCAGATTACCCATTGTGAAAAATGTGCGAGAGTTTATTTTGCTTTGAACATTTATGCATCGCTGTTCCCTTTGTCGGCGGTGCGTGCGATCCGAGTAGTACCTACAAGTTACTTCTAGTGTTACTATTGAGTAGTGTTTTATCAAGTTGATGAATATTTTTTTAATTATTTTAAAACAAAAATATCTTATATTTTAAACTTTTACTCTATGCTTCGAAAGTACTCCTTATGGCAAGTTGTTCTGCCGCGGGAAAACAACCATTTAAATTTCACAGTGTATAGTACGTAGAATGTATTGCCATTCGTTGATCTTTGACAGTCTTTACGGGTCGTCAAAGCCCGAAAGTCTGACAACCAGTCTTATCAAGGTGTATCGTATTATCCAGTAACTGGGTTGTGGAGGTCAGATAGGCAGTCGCTCCATGTCAAATACAGGTACCTATTCAGCTAAACTGGAAGCCGACCCCAATTATGTTGGAAAAAGGCTAGGCAATTGATAATCACCTATCTATAGGGCCCACTTCGCAGGGCGGTAAACAGTTTTATATCACTCAATATAGTCATTGCACTCAATAGATTATGACACGGTCGCGGTTCCATGCCTATGTCGTATTATCTCTTTAACCATTCGTCAAAATTATATGCAGTAAAAGGGAAGAGTCTTTTGTTTTAAACACTTGAGACGATAAATTTACTTATTTTGATAAGAATTCATAATTGTTGATAATATGACCAATAAACGTGACCTAACGCTTTAAATTATTTTTTAAATATAAAAACTACTTTTAGTGACTTACATATAAAGCTTAGACATATACTGTCTGTGATTTTTTTGTAGGCATTATTGAGTTCTACAACTTTTCTCTAGAACTCATGTATCTCTCATCGTTAAGGCAGCATTCGTAAGAAACGTTTTCGTTTGACCGTTTTTTTTTCCGACTTACTTTGCAAAACCCGAAAAATAAAAATACTTTTTCGTGGTAGTCGGCTACCATGAAAAAGTATTTTTATTTTTCGGGTTAATATATGTATTATATTTCTGAGTGTCATAGGCTATATTCCTAGCTTATGATACTCACACAAATAAAGTGGCTTTCTTTTGATAAAAGAATTTTCAAAATCGGTTCAGTAGATCCAGAGATTACCCCCTACAACCTCACAAACTTTACCTCTATAAAATATTAGTACAGATGTAGTATAATAGGTAGTCAGCAATGTGGTAGGGTAGGAGGGAGGTTGGCTCATTTATTTATCGCGTCCTGACTGTTATATGTCGATTTAGAGGAAGATGATTAAATAAATAAAAGGATATACAATTCGATAGCACCATTAAAATTAAGTGAACCAGGCATTTCACTGAAATATAATGTTATAAATATTTATATGTTATCGGCAGCATCCGTCACATTTCACTGAGAGTGTCATTGCTCTCGCGAATCGTCACTTACAACAAAAAGGAGAAGTTTCTCCATTCGGTTGTATTATTTTTATATGTTTGTTACCTCACAGCTCCGTCATTTATAAACCGGTTTGAAAAATTATTCTTTGGTTTGAAAGGGTATACTTACCGACTGGTCCTGTATACATTTGGTCAAGTTTTGATTAGTGGTTTTTGAGTTAGCTTCAATAATACGTATTTTTTCCACTTAGTTAACGTCGATGATATCATTATAATTTACTGTCACTATTATTTTATTAGCACGTGAAGGTATACAAATTCGTGTGGGGTAGGTTAAACAATTAAAAAGTAAAAAAAAAGGTTTATTTAAAAAAAAAAAAAAGGTGACATAAAAAGGAAACTAAACAACCAAAGATACCGACTTCCGAACTTAAAGTAATTTTTCACTATTAAAGTGTTTTTTTTGTAGGTCAGTTGTATTTTTATTGGGAAGGAACTTGTAACTTTTCGTGCGAGGGTGTACTTATTACACCTGTGCTTTTCCCCTTCGTTAAATACAGCTGATGGTAAATTTTATGCCATAAAACATTTATCTTAGATACTTAAAAGCACATTCAATCAAACCTCTCGTCTAAATAAGTCATAATTATAAATCTACATTTATCCCAACATCATATTTACAGGTATCTACTGTCTAATAAAATTCACAATCTTAAATAGAGAAGGTGTCTAAGTTATGAGGGGCCTATGTTGACACTCGGCTCTCTTAGATAGGACATGTTAATTCACAAAACGGTCAAGATATTAAATAATAAATGTCTGAATTCGGAATTAAGTATAAGCAGAACCCACAAAATGCAAAGAAAAAAAAAGAAACAAATTGTTTTTGATAATCATGAAACTAGGAAAAATGGCAAATTATGCAGTTTGAAAGCAGAAAATACAAATTTAACTTTGATATTGATAAGCTAGATCTGATCTGATGAAAACCGAAGAATTGTCTTAGAAATCGAAAGGAAAAACATCCTTACTGGTTCTCGTGTATTTGACGTTGCAAGAGTTCATCAGGTGACTAATAAGTGGGTTACAGTAATTAAATCACAATGTCCAACACGAAAATCTCAAAAAAGTAGTACAACTAATTTGTAAATCACCTACCAAAAATGTTAATAATCTACCGGAAAAAAGCTAATTTCTAAACTATCTACCAAAAATATCAATTATCAACTTCTGTTACTTTAATCTTTTCCAGTGTAATTCTATAAATAGACAAGAATAAAAGGATAATATGGCCTGCATGCAAATCCACAGGACGCACACTCATTGTCTGGCGCGATGGCCCTGCACACAATAAGCGCCTTATGGCTTGAGATATAGAGAGCAAATTAGCTAATTACAAATAATAATTTTTGTAATCATAATGATAGAAGGACATGCCCCACTTCTAGCGACGAGTAATAACAATATTTGAGTTGTTAAATAAAGTAAAACAGTTGTCTCCGTCGTAAAACATTTTGTGGAAGTGATTCAGTAATGGATTCGAATAGTTTAATTCCTCCTTTTTCTCAGTTATCATTGAGCATAAGCGCAAAGCAATGCAACAATGCAGTTCAAATATATTTTTTTGCAAGCCGAAAGAACTACATCCATCATTAGCTAACTCTTTCTTGAAAGACGTCTCCTAAAGGTAAGAACATTTTGATGTTTTTAAAGCATCAGAGCATTAGAAAAAGAGAGCTTAGATATAAAGTGCCTAGATTGCATTAAGTAGCACTTTGTTGCATTAACAACAACCTAATCAAAATAAAAATAAAACTAAATCAAAACCCATACTTTTATGTAACTGGTACTGTAGGTGACTGGTAATTAGTGACCGATATTTAAACACATGATTGTACTCATCATAACTAACAACCTTCCCAAAGAATCAATTTTTTATTTAACTAGCGCATGTCCCCAATCACCTCAATAGCTATCAGCTGTGAGTCGCTTGACCCCGCGCGAGCGCGCGTGCTCCGTGCCGTACATTGGTTAAATTAATGACAAAAGAATAATGCATGGTAAAAGTAGATATTTTTTTAAAGTTTGTAGGTAACTAAATTAAATTACAGCTGATGGTGTCTTATTCTTGTTAAGTACTCAATATTCTATTGGGGTAATAAAATTGGGGCCAATAAAGTAGATAAATAAAAAAAAAATCGTTTCTTTGGGAAAGTTGTTTGTTATGATGAGTACAATCATGTTTAAATATCGGTCACTAATTACCAGGCACCCTATATAACATACTAGCTTTTGCCAGCGGCTTCGCCCGTGTGGAGGTCGAAAATTATCCCGCGGGAACCGAGATAAAACATACCCTATGTTAATACATAGGATACAACATATAGGTTACCAACTATCTGTGTGCCAAATTTCATCCAAATCAGTTCAGCCATTTTTGCGTGATTGAGTAACAAACATCCAAACATCTTCACAAACTTTCACGTTTATAATGTTAGGAAGTAGTAGGATTACATTATATTATATTATGTAGCAATGTGTGTACATCTCAGAGCAGTGAGACCCAGTGGTAACGGCCCCGACATACCAGTTGTAGGTCGTGACTTCGAATCCAGGCAGGCGCTTTACTTTGTGTAAATAATTGTATCAAAACGGCTGCTCTCAAAACGGTAAAGGAAAAAATCGTGAGAAAACTCGCATGTCCAAGAACCAAAAATTCGAAAACATGCGGCATCCACCACCAACCGGAACTGGACCCACGTGGTGGATTATGGCGCACTCCTTCTCACAGAAAGGAGGCCTGTGTCCCAGCAGTGGGAACGTTAATGGCTGAATGTGATGTACGTTCTTGGGCATTTATTAAACGTTACAAGGTAGGTGCACGGTTGCAATTAGTCGTTTCTTATTGAGAAGAGCTGGCAAGGCACTACACGGTTACCTATTCTTTTAACCAACACCTATTTTTTATCTGCATAACCAATAAAGCTGCAAGCTGACACCAAAGTAAATGGTTGCAGAATCCACAATTGTTCATCTTCTGACTACGAAGCGATGTTACTTAAAGTTATTTATATTGTTATTTAAGACACACCTTCTTTGAAGTTAATTATGTGAACAATCTGACATTGCTTAATTAGTTTCGGCCTCATTAGCAGTTCTGCAAAGCTCTTATAATTAGGTACTTATGAGTTCAACTTGAAGTTATATCTAAATCGCTCACAGTTGCGCCTGCGCCGATATTACAAGTATTGTGTATAGTTTAGGAGATAGCGCTCATCATTATATCGTAGTTGACTGACTGACACAGTGGTGTGAAAACATGTGAAAACTATTGGACAAAAAAAACTCAGCCTTAAGATTTTTATAAATTAATTTTGGCCTAAAATAAAATTAGGAACGTAGCTAGGATGTACTTGAAAACGCTAGTGTGTTGTTTACTAGTGGTGTTGCTAGTGGATTTTGTTTGTTATACGGAAGCTTTAGATCAAAATGGCGAAGGAGTGTGTATAGTAAAGCTCAGGTAAAAGTTTGGTCGTGTTGGGGATTTTTAAAAATTATGAGTCTATGAAAATTGTTTATATTTTAATGTTGAGTTATAAGTTTTTTTACTGTTAACTTATAATTAAAAAACAACCCTTGTCTACACTGCTCGGCATGCACACTTAGTTATGTAGATGTCTTTGTTTTTCTCTTGAATTACTTTATAAATCTGTCTAGATTTTCGCTCGAAATTTTAATTGAAAAAAAGAAGTGATTTCATCAAGCTTGCGAAAATGAAAACTATGCAAAACAACAATATTGAGGTTTTGATCAGTTTTGAATGGTTTTATTTTTAAATGTATTTGTACACACACACACACACACATTTTTTTATTTTTTTTATTTATATACATACCTACCAATTTTCCACTTTATTTTCTCCAGTTCTCGAAATCGAAGAAAAAGGCCATACAATGTGGCCATCAACAAGTGGTGTGGACGAAGAAAGTGTGTTGTCAAGAAATATAGATTCGAGGTAATATAACTTACGTCTTTTTATTCTGTTGAAGTGTTAAAAATTAAGTTAGTTTGTATTAAGTCATATCTTACTAATACATATAAAATCAAATCTTCTTCCAGACTTATTTAACTTGGACGAATCATACGGTCTGCTGCAACGGCTGGCAGCATGATAGCGAGCTGGACAAGTGCGAGGCCATCTGCAGCACTGGCTGCTATGGAGGCAAGTGCGTCTCCCCGGACCTGTGCCAGTGCCTCCCTCCCGCGCACCTCGACCCCGATCGACCGAACACCTGCGTGACCCCCGTCTGCAGCCCAACCTGCGTCAACGCCGACTGTCATGTCAACAACACCTGCATGTGCAAACCCAACTACAGGCCCTATAATTCCACGCATTGCTTTAAATGCGACGAGGGCTACACTGCAGATGAGAACCTCAATTGCGTCGCTATCTGCGACCAGATCTGTATCAATTCCACCTGTACTGCTCCTAATACTTGCACCTGCTCTGATGGCTACAGACATAAGAACAGTTCAGTGTGTGAACCAATCTGTGATTGCGTGAATGCCGACTGTGTTTCTCCCAACTCTTGCTCCTGTTTCAAAGGCTACGTACCTGTTAATAAGAATGTGTGTATTCCAAAGTGTAACAGTTGTTCCCATGGAGACTGTGTTGCTCCTAATAATTGCACCTGCCACAGGAGCTACGTTAAAATCAAAGGTGTTTGCAAACCCCAGTGTTCCAAGACCTGTGTTAATAGTTTCTGCACTGCCCCAAACTTGTGTTCGTGTAAGAACGGTTACGTAAAGAGTAATAACAGTGACAATGTCTGTGTGATACCTTGTGATACAACCTGTAAGGGGTATTGTGACGATGATGGTGGGTGTGTCGAGTGGAACTGCTCGTTGACGCCGATACGGTGAGTAACATTTTATTATTTTCAGAAAAGTATCTATACGTGAAGCAAAAACTTCGTACCCCTTTTTATGAAAATTACGCGGACGGAGGAGATAGAAATTTGGCATAGTTTAATTTTATATGGAGACGGAGTGTTGAAAGCTAATATATATAAATATAATAACATAAAGTTAATTATGGTTGAATTGCGACCACAAGGCGACCACTAGTATTTGCAAATGGCCGTGTGGACATTTGCAAATAAGAGTGGGTTAATTAGTATTGCAAGTAGTGACAATAGTGATGATGAATATATGAGTGAACGGCATCGGCGAGTTTTTCGTAAAAGGATAAACTTTACTTTTGATGTGACAGATATAACGTTTAACGAAAAATTTCGGGTCAGGAAAACTACCGTCGAATATTTGGTAACGAAAATAGGAGAGAGATCATGTCTTAAATACGATTCAAAGAGAAATGTAGCCCTTACACCACCCACTCAGAAAATTATAGATGCTCAACTTCGATCAATAATAGTACATGCTCAAAGATTTCAATTGTTCCGCGATGTCGTTCCACTTTTTTATTTTCATGTCGTGAGTTAGTTCTCCACTAAACCGACCGAATAAATCGTCTTTATTCTCACATATTAGAGAGAGAATCGTGATTTTGTTATTGTGGTCCGTGATTTTCGTTACGAATCACACAAATAGAAGAAAGTAGGTAGGCTATTTGGTAACTGTAAACTAAATAATAAATATTTTAAAATTCTAAGATTTTTTAAATCTACCCTCGACTGACGAATCTTCGACAAAAACTTACATTTTATGTAATTCTAATTTGTAACTTACTATTACTAGATACAATTTTGTCATCGAAATCTAAAGGCTTTTTCTGCACATGTAAACGTTTATTAAACAGCATTTGGAATGGTAATATTTGTAATGGTTTTACTTCTAAAATTCTTACATAATTGTAAGGTTTATTAAACAGCAGTTGTCATATACTTAACTTTACAAATGTGTCACTTATTTACAAAATTGTCGGATTGTAGCGTTTATGAAACAGGCCCCAGGTAGACGTTTGGTAGAACGGCAGATATGTTTAACTATTTCTGGATACAATATTGCAAAAACTGATTTCTCAAGACGTAAGACATGAACGCGATAAAGGATCGTAAATCATTGTTATAGCAGAAACAAATGAAAGGGGAGCACTGCACACATTAGGAAGTGCACTGACAGGTTCATTCATCAGTGCATATCAGATGTATCCCTTGACAGGACGTCGTCGGTCGATATTGTATGCATGGCCACGCATGACGCGGGTCCGGTGATTGTGTACACTAGCGTTTACATGCGTCGGCGCTTGCATTTTTATTCGATGCCAAGGAAGGAAGCGCGGGCTCATTTGAATACCTATTTGTGTTTTGATTTTGCGTAGGTATGCCCCTTAACCTATTTTAAATCGTACTTGAATATATACAATATAATATTATTTATGAAGATAAATGTGAAAGTTTGTTTGTTTGGATCTCGCAAAATGACGGAACGGATTTGAATGAAATTTGGCACACAGATATTTTGTAATCAGGAACAACACATTATGATATTTTTATCTCCATAGTACATCCCCGCGGGATAATTTTCGACATCCACGCGGGCGAAGCCGCTGGCAATAGCTAGTTATTTATTCATACATCAGAAGGCCAATTCCCGTAACTACTTTAAAAGTATCAATCAAAATTTGCTAGAAATATAGCTAAATCCGGAATTTTATTTACCTAAGAAGAGCACCAAACAGCTAAATATTTTCCCCGATATAACATCTTCATCTAATTAGGTCTAAACTAAACTTTTAATGAAATAACTTACATTAAATGTAAATCAATTTTTGGCATTATCTCCGTCTCATATTAATAATACTTAAGGAAACAGGTATTATGACGTGTTAAAGAAGCGGCGATTAGTATTCTTCCATTGGATTAATAATTCATAAATTTTAATCTATTGCTGAACTTGAATCTAATAATAATAATTGTGCGCATTTTAATTACCAACACAAGTAGCGCTATCTGTATCGTAGATGTTCAACACAGTCGCGATCAGTCTGTTCACGGTTTGTAATAATTCCAGGGTGTAATACTGGATGGCGTTAGTAGTACCATTTTTCGTTCGGGCGACGACGTTTATGCGGCGGGTGGCTTGATGAGAGAATTATTCTAAGGCGCAATGTTACGGCTTATCTTAGAGGTGTTTGTTTGTTAATGTTAAGTTATGGATATACATATCTAAGTATTTGGATTTCATACGTTCGGCTTAATTTTAAATCCATTAGAATAGAAAAGCCTATCAGAGAGATCTAATAATATGCATTGGTTTGTTAGGTAAGTAGGCTTTCCTTTTACGATTTTATACGAACACCATATTCGATATTACCTACTAATCGCACTTCCAAAATAATAGGTAGGTCGGTACCGTTTGTTTAATGCAAATCTTTTCCGCAATGTTTGAATTGGGGACTCCATATTTAGCTAAGTTTGATAAGCTATGTGAATGAATAACAATTGGCAACACTCGCCATTTTGTTTTGTAACATAAGCAGAATTTTTGTATTGTCTATTTTTATACAGTTATAATTTTAATTATTCAAATGATTGTCGTAACAAAGTAAGAACGTGTAGGTACCCATACATACAAAGCAGGCAATCAAAAGAAGATGTCGACGGATTGTGGGAGAGATGATAGGTAAATATGTCTAGAAAGGAAATGAACACGGCGATTTTTTATTTTATTTTACTTTATTTGAGAAACAAACACTGTTGCAATAATAACTTATGTAGGTATGCAATTATATTGCTACAATAGAATCCCGATACAGTTTCCTCAGATTATGGAACAATTTTATATAACTTATCGAATAAGAAGTAGAGTAAGGGATATGACAAGTTAATAATACGTAGCTCTATAATTACTACTACGCTTTGGAATAAGCTACTAGCTTCATCTTTCAGACTCTTTGATAATTTAAGAGAGCCTGTAATTGGTTTATTTGCAATAAATGCTTTGAGTTTAAGTTTGAGTTTGAATAACAAATAATGCACTAACAACAAAGTTACCTAATGTTAGTGTAAAAACAACCTTAAATGTCTTCTTAAACTAAAGTAAATGTAGTCAGACCATTGACAGTCTTACCTAAGAACTATTATAATCAGAGATCGGATATTCGGATGCATATTCACCTAAAGTTGCGATGTTGGCTACTATGGAACGCGCTTTTGTAATGAAAAAATCTTCATTTAATGTAAAAAAAAAAAATAACTAATACACACCACCCCACTCTTACAGACTTTATACACCCTACTTACACATATTTGCATCGCAATTAATTTTAAATAAATATGTGTCTGAATAGCTATGCAATCCTAATAATTTAGAAGTCGCTTCCATACTATACACCTGACTAGATATGCATTCCCGGTGTTCCTGGCATCCCGGGATTTTTTTATAAAAAAAAAAATTAAGCAGCCCATTCCATACTTTCATAACTAAAAATTAACTTTAGGTAAATATGCATGCGATTATCCGATCTCTGATTATAATGCACCATATTCTGACAATTAAATGGTAATGATTATGTTAATGAAATTAATTTATAGTGGACGCAAAGAAGGTATAGGTACAGAGTTTTTACCAGGGACCGCTGGGCGAAATCCCAATTCATACGAGATACAAGGAAACTGCCTTAGGAAACTTGTAACATCAGAACATGTAAAATCAGATACTTAATTATTATGTACCGATTGGTTGAAAAACACAAGTAGCGTAATAAAAGTGCGTACTTACTACGCAAACGCTCAATCCTACTTACGCAAAAATAACCGAACAAACAGGTTTGTATAAAATTTAGCAGACGAGAGCTTTATACCCTGGATTAACACGTAGGACAGACTTTTTATCCCTGTATGGATAATTTCCGACAAAAGCTAGTAAATACATAAGCGCAGAACGATGGACGATATTTAGTAGGTCTATAGGATACAAGACTGCACCATTCTGCTTTCAAAAGTATTGAATAACTATGTGATTGAAGTTTGACGCATTTTCATGACGATTTTCAGCCATTTCAGCCATTTCATAAATATGTCCAAAACGGTAGGTACATGTAGGTAGTATGGTAGTACATACTTAGTATGGTTCTTAAAATTAAACCTACCCTTAAAGTATACACCTAACCTACCCTTAAAGTATCCACCTAATAATAATCAAGTTGTTATCAGTCCTGACTATGTAAGCAGGTAACGGTAGGTACCTACCTACCTAGTAAAAACATGTTGTTTCCTTATTTGTAGAATTTTTAGATTACAGTTATTAATAATTAGGTAGTTAGGTAGGTATCTAAGTGGCCAATGAGTGAGCAATCTGTCTTCTCCACTAACTGTTTTGTTGTTTATAAATCTGAATTATCCAGAGAGTGTGGAACTTCTAGTAGTCTTACATCTTTGCATTTTCGTACCCATATGTAGGCTTTTCAACACTAACATTTTTTCAGTTCCCCGCTAGATGGCGCTGATAGTGCTATTTATACTACACTTGATGTTGATGTTCGTTTCAATAACCACAATAGCGATGGTATAATTAGGCCATATACCACTTGCAGATTTATAATCTCATAAATGTGGTATTCGTTGATATTACATTCGTTTGTTGACCACATGCGGACAATGCTGCGTGGGACGGCTTCCGTACTAAATGGACCGTTGACCCACGAAGGTCGTAGAAGCCGCTGTATAAACATGTGTGCAAACACAACATAACCAGCCTTTACATATATGGAGCATCATCCACACGCAGTCCCAGTGCGGGTCACACTCGCAGGCAGAACTCTTGATACGCAGCCCCCCAAAAGTAGGCATTTTTGGGCTTACTTGTGTAGTGTACCTGAGTAATAATTGTTCTTATGTGTTCAAAATTACCCATAGTAGGTACTTTTACCAAAAGTACATTTATAATTTGTAATGTTTATCTTATCGCGGTCACACAGTAGGATCCTCGATGTGTGGCGGTAAGCGATGCGTCAGCGGCAAGGAACTTTTGGATATAAGTTCCTTGGTCAGCTATGATTCACGTGCCCTAACAAACATCATGGAAATGTAATTATTAGCATTCTTTGCGGGGCTTGGCGTCACTTCTGCCTGCGGGTAGTTGTCTATAGCACACTAACAGTAGGAATTATTTTCATTTTGATAGTTCAACAACATTCATTGTATTATTTACGTTGTTGAGCATTAAAATTTCTCGAACATAATGGAGCAATGGATATCAACATACTGCAAAACGATTTAGATTCTGATTGATAGTGTCTTACGCAATTAGGGCGCTGGGCAGGCGCATGACAACCATGTTATGACCCCTTCACCCGTGGCCACGACCGAAATGCTCCAACGGCACGTTTTACAAAAGCGACTGTGGAGAAAACAAATGAAACAAGTTGTTTGGAGCATCCAGTGTTGCTAGGCCTGGTTTTCACTTTACCCTAGGCTAAGGCCCAGTTTACCCCAGATTCACTATTAATTTGAAAAAATACCTTAAATTAATTCCCTCAGGTCTTTCTTAATTTACAAGAAAAACGAGATATTTTTAAATTTTTTTTTACTCTCTCAAAATCACTCAATCACAAATGTGTCCTCTGCATCGACTGCATAGTTAACTTTGTTTATGTAAATACTATTGTAAAATTTATTTATGATTGTTTTTGACGGTGTGAAGTTAACGCAAGATTCCTATTTAATGACTGCAAATTATACTCTATATCATGGCCAAAGATAGCCTACAGAGCTCGGTCTTTACGACTGAATACAGAAAAAGGCTCTGTCTACGGCTGCACGTTATTTATAGGTGCTGATACAAAGATAATGCTATCTTAGAAATGTTATGAAAGCGTTTATTACTACCAGATAAACGCTTAGCTAAACGCAACGCGACGTATTTCTATGAAGTAGTTTAATATTATAGTAGTCTCGTTATCGAAACAGACCTTACCCTAAAAATACCCTAAAAACATTAATACCCTAAAACTTACCCTGCCATATTAGTTTCACCCTAAATATAGGGTAAATTACCCTACGTTAACATCACTGAGAGCATCGCACGAGTGTGCGACGCGACTTGTGGACCGACCATAAACAGGACCATAGATTTTTTTGTACACACGGCTACATTACGCTATACATTTCTAGTTTACGCTGATCTCGTACTATACGGAAATCGTATACAATGCGAGATCAGCTTATACTGGAAATGTATAGCTTAATGAGTAGCCGTGTGTACCAAAGTAGCCCCTGACCCACTGACCCAATGTGCACAACCATTCACACATAGCTAGTCTTTGGAGATTGTTCCTGTGTTTCTTAAATATTTGTGTCTAATCGTAACATTTGGTGTGGCTTTTGCGGTACACTATGATACCAAGAAGTTGCGTTTATCACATATTGTTTATCAGAAACAGCAGATGTTAGACAAGATAATTTATATCACTATGTATGTGACCTAAACCCGCACTTAAGTCACGCTTTTCTGTCACTTAGTAGTCCATTTCTACACAGAAAAGCGTGACTTAAGTGAGGGTTTAGGTGACATGTGCTATAAAATGGTGTACAATACGTGTGACTTAAGTAGTCCCGTACCTATTGCCTAGTGCAATAGGTACGGGACTACTTGCTACTACTTGAGGGTGTTAAGCGAAATGTACTATTGCGTAACGCAATGATTTGAACATACTGGCTTGTCGATTCATTCGCACCCTCTGCAAAAAGGGCAATGGGCAAAAGTTTTTGATAATACAATAATCACGTGTAACAAGCGGATGTCCTATAATTCCTAGAATTCCTTGTATTACAATGATATCAAGGGCTACCTCACAGCAACGTTGCAACAAAATAAATAGAATTATATTATCCACATTTTACGGTTATAAATAACTATCCTTGTCCGATAACTTCACCGAGGCTTTGTTCCTATCCACAATAGAATGTTATCGTTACATGCGCAACAAAGTAATACCAATTAAAATGTATAAACATGTTTGTTAACGATCATAAAAAATGCATTCTAATTAAGTCACTGGGAAGTTCCTAGATAGGTTTATGGTATTTTTTTTTGCATTTTTATTTGGGGAATTCTTTGTTGCTTCGTAAAGATTAGAATAGGTGTTAAAATAACCTCTTATTTTACGGAATTTTAATAAAATTTTGTAATAGATTACCGTTAGTTGCATTGTTGGTGATACATTACAATACAAGCAAGCAAGTCATTCCAGCATTGTCTCTAGGTCTGGAACATTTCCGATCTCTAATTTAGAGAAAACAATGCCATAATTAACGAAAATACTGGAAATACTAATGCATCAGTGTTATTCAACGATCAATTAAATTTGAAAAATGTTATTCTGAAAGACTAAATCTTCTTCTTTTGTTATTGATGGTATTCGTACACTTTTTTTGTTTTTTTTTTTTTTTAATATATACTTAGAGCCCATTAGATGGCCATGTTTATTGCGGTATCAGTGGCTTTATTCAGATCATCCAAAGTGCAGGTGAACGGGCACTTGGGGCAGTCCGGCAAGTGGGCCATGGTGTGGTCAGAAGCACCGTATTCTCACTGGCTGGCAGATTCTTGGATCATTTTTTCCAGCGCGTATGCGACATCCCTTCGTACGGCAGGTGGTGCGATTCCTGCAAGCGAGTAGAGCTTGTGCAGTAGAGTCGGTTTTAAGCAGCGCGGTATTATCTGGCATGTCTCATTAAGGGCAATGTCGACTTGCTTGGCGTTAGTAGATCAGTGTCACACTGGACACGCAAATTCGTCAGCAGCACAAAGATATGCCAGTTATGCGAAGAACATCGGGTACTGCGCCCCAGTTAGTAGTGATTAGACGACGTAGCAGGTTACTACGGGTCCTGACCTTCTGCTTCGTTTTGTAGCAATGCGACTTATAAGTTAGTGCCCTATCTAACTTTACTCCCAGGTATTTTGGGTTTGATCAATGTCAAAATCAGAATCAAAAGTCATTTATTCAAACTAGGCTGAGAGTCAGCACTTTTTGAACGTCAAAATTACATAAGACAGTCCCCCCAAAAAGCCCGCCCTTCACCACTTCCTAGTGCTTTAGCTGGGAAGAAGAAGTGGCGCAACAAACTCCCCAGCAGCACAGCTGTCTGTCATGTTGGAAGAACTTAATTCTATACAATAATATCATATAACCATCATTCAACGATAAATGAAAATTTAATTAATAAAAAAAAATAAAAAAAAATGTTCCACGGTAGTGGGCCTGATTTGAGTATCTGTTACGGATTAACTTTATCTAAATAACTATAACTATTAATACGTATTTTATAAGTTCACATAAGAACAATATAAGAACTGTAATTTTAATAAAAAAAATCTTTGAACTTTTAATTGAAAGTTAGTAATATGTTGCTGTGCTCTAACAGGGTTCATAACTGTACTTAAGCTTTGAGCCTTATGCAACATCTATTATACACATTATGGTATGCAAATAAATAAAATGAATGAAATGAGATGGAATGCGCATGATTCTGTCTTGGACGGGTTTGGGCGGAGTGATTTGCTGTCTTAGTATTTTCCCAGTAAGTCGAGTGCCAGTGACAACTTATCTTCCACGTCAGTGAAAGTAGCCGGTTGAGCCGCTAGAGCCAAGTTATTCGCGTAAAGGAAGCTTCAGTGTGTTGGGTAATAGGCTCTTTGGGTAGACGTTAAAAAGCGTTGGCGCCAACACACTGCCCTGAGGAAGACCGTTCTTTTGTCGTCGCCATCTACTCTTACCAGACTGAAAATAAACCTGAAAGCGGCGGTTGAGTAGAAGTTCGCTTAAGATGTTAACGAAACCCTGGTCGTTACTAACGACCAGGGTTTAGTGATAACCAGTTTGTTGATCGGCAACACCTATAATGGGTGACTGCGGGAGTCACCCCACTATGGGATTTGCCTATCAATCAACTGGCTTGACACTATTGGATATAAGTAACGCAAGTTATGTAGGTATGCAGTTTGGGAACATCATTAGTTATACAAAGTTTTAACTATAGTCTTATCGTCACCAGTGTATATAGACAGTCCTTTGCGGCCTACCTGTGGGTATATATTAATTAGTTTTTTTTTATCAACTGTTTTATTAGAGTCCTTATTATCAGATTTGCACTAAAACTACGCAGTACCCATGTTACCTACCAGTGCCCATGATGCAAATAGTCGAGGTCTATACGTTAATCTAATTGTCCGTGAGGACCAGGGTGGCACTTCCTGTCGTAAAGGCCATAAAAGTGCAGCAGTTGGTAATAAAGCCGAGCTATTCATGGACTTTCCTTCCTGTCACGCACTTTGTTCAGTACATTCTAGAGTACGAAGAAAGTATGATAGGTACCTAGATTTTGTCAGTGCCAAATATTAGGAACGTGACCGCCGAGTGTGGTCATGTGCTATGGCCTAGCTCGACAAAACCCGGTTTTCAAATTGAAAGTAGTTAGATGCTCGTTTCGCATATCCATACATACATAAATGCCTTCTTCCCATGGGGGCAGGCAGAAACTACAGAACGCCACCTGCTACGACCTTACGTACTCATTGTGCCTCGTATACTTCACACACCTGCACCCTACTTGCGTAACACACTATCAATCAGAATCTGAATAATTTTGAAGGATATTGCTCATCCATTGCTTATATGTTTTTTTTATTGCTTAAAAATTTGTTTACTCAACAACTTTGGTTGGTCATACAAGCACGCGCCGGTTGCGAGTACTACGCACCTGACCTTGCTGAAGAACAATTCGTATATTATTCACTTTATTTAAAATCTTTTAGTTCTAAGACTATGTTTATGGGTGACCAAAATGGTTCAGGAAAGTTGTATTTTTATTCAACAAAAATCGTTCAAATTTACGTTACGTTTATGTCGCGCGTTCGTGTTCGGATCTCCGGAGAGTATTCTATGTTCGCGACGATCGCGGTACTTGGTAATAAAAACGTTTTCCAAGAAAAAACCGACTTCCGGAAAAACACTACAAAGCGAAAAAAACTTTTTTCAAAAAAATAAACAACCGACTTCCAAAAAAACACTAAAAAGTGAAAAATAACTTTAATTTCGGTAGTCGGTGACTTTGGATATGTATTTTAATTTTTTGTCACCGCCTTCCGAAATTAAAGTTATTTTTCACTTTTTAGTGTTTTTTTGGAAGTCGGTTGTTTATTTTTTTGAAAACAGTTTTTTATTTTTCACTTTTTAGTGGTTCACATGTGCTTACCCCTTCACAGCGTACCGGCGTGATGTTATGTTATTAACTAGTGTAAACAATTGATAGACATGAGATTTCAGCAATCCCTGTCCATTTGCTATCATTTATTGAGGAGTTCCGTTGCCTATCTCCGAAGTTCTTCATCAGATCTTCACCAAATTGAAATGTAACCACTCCGAGAAAGTACTCTTCCAAAAACTACACAAATAGCTTCAAGTGTGCCTATAAAATTTGAAGAGTTCTCTCTATTTCTCCAGGATCCCATCATCAGATCCTGACTTGATGGGACCACCTGGGAAGTATACCCTTTCAAACAAAAAAAAAATGATCCAAATCGGTCCAGCCATCTTCGAGTAATCGGGGAACATACATAAAAAAAAAAAAAAAAAAAAGGTTCCGACGAATTGAGAACCTCCTCCTTTTGGAAGTCGGTTAATGATAGCAAATGGACAGGGATTGCTGAAATCTCATGTCTGTCAATTGTTTACACCAGTTAATAACATAACATCACGCCGGTACGCTGTGAAGGGGTAAGCACATGTGAACCACTAAAAAGTGAAAAATAAAAATCTTTTTTCAAAAAAAATAAACAACCGACTTCCAAAAAAACACTAAAAAGTGAAAAATAACTTTAATTTCGGAAGGCGGTGACAAAAAATTAAAATACATATCCAAAGTCACTGACTTCCGAAATTAAAGTTATTTTTCACTTTTTAGTGTTTTTTTGGAAGTCGGTTGTTTATTTTTTAGTCACCACCTTCCGAAATTAATGTTATTTTTCACTTTGTAGTCTTTTTCCGGAAGTCCATTTTTTTAATTTCATTTTTCACTTTTTTTAATAGTCCACTACTATTACCATTCCATTTTCATTCAATTTCCATATACTATTCGAAATTTCATCATCCTTGGAGTCAAAACAATGCATATTTATGCGATAGCTTAGCAGCAATCGCAGTTGATTATCTGTAATTTTTTGAAGAATTCCGTTGTCTGTCTCCGAAATGCATCATCAGATCTATATGAAATTTAAATGGGACCAAACGGAATTTCGGAATTAACCCATTTCAAACAAAAAAATAATTTTGAAAATCCGTCTTTAAATGACGGAGTTATGCCCGAACATCATAAAAAAAGAAGGTTGTACCTTCCTTCATCAGCTCAGCATCATAAGATGATGATGACCATACGCAAATATCTCAATAGCTTTAGAAAATGCATGAAAAACAATGTTACTACTTATAACATTTGCGGGTTGCCCTCGATTTCCCTGGGATTCCATCATCAGATCCTGACTTGGTGCCGATGGGACCACCTCAGAAGTATACTCTTTTAAATAAAATAAAAAAGAATTTTGAGAATCGGTCCACAAATGGGGGAGAAATCGGTGAACATACATTAAAAAAAAACCTACAGTCAAACAGAACCTCCTCCTATTTTGAAGTTGGTTAATTATAAAACTAGGTAGTAAGCCTATGTAAGAATTTGTTAGAAACGGTCCACTGTATTTTTGGTAAAGCGCCTATTAGAAGTAAGAACTGAATAGAATCTATGGGGTTTTCAAAGTTTTGACTTAGAGTCCATTAACAATTCAGTGGCCCGTAATTATGCTTGCCTGTCGGTCTTCTATAGACTGTACTTCGGAGAGTGTGTGCACTAGCTCCACGACTTGATCCCACCATCGCTATTTTTCTACCGGACTTCCAGACGTACTGCCGGGTACCACATACACTTGGTTGGCTCAGCGCTTCTCCTTCACATTAATTATGCGTCAAGCCTAAGTGTGGAAGTCTCTGCCAGCGTGTCAGTTCCCTTCCTCCTTTAACCCGTCTGCCTTCAAAGCGAGAGTGATCATATCACCGAACATCATCATCTGCCTACTATTTTCTCAACTTTGTTGGGGTCGGCTTCCAGTCTAATCGGATGCAGTTGAATACCAGTATTTTATTTTATTTCACAATGGGTCGACTAAAATTAACACAATTTGAATAAATACTAGGTATATAAGGTGTATCTATTCATACACGAAATATCTGAAGGGGTCATTGTACTCATCATTATGAACAACTTTTACTACTGGACCAAACCTGAAATCGCGAAAAAATATCAGCTGTTCCCTACATTTTGACGAGATATGCGAACATAAATGTAGGGAACAGCTGATATTTTTTTCGCGATTTCAGGTTTGGGCCCATAGTAAAAGTTGTACATAATGATGAGTACAATGACCCTTTCAGATATTTCGTGTATGAATAGATACACCTTATATATAAAAGAGTGATTTCCTCTAAGTTTAACTGACAATTTTTTGTTATTCATTAATGATCAGTTCATTGTTCATTTTCAAAGAATACTATCATGTATTTAAATAGCCCGGAGTAGTGACGGACCGGAATATGCAAGTCAAGCGCACACTGAGGGCCTACACAAGTAGCGAATACTTTCAAAGCGTTTCGTATTTCTACAAAGCCTTTCAACAGGCAGCTTATAGGTATCAGTCCCATACAATTTTTAACACGCTTTTTGACTTCTCCATTATCGTTATCGTTGATAAAATGTCTCTTTATCTAATAACAATAATAATAATGATTCTTTATTTAAACAAAAACCTTCAACAATGCTTAAAAACTAGGTCACATGGACTACAGTGAATAAAGGTTATACAGATAGAGTAAACCCTGACTCCCAAACTAGGAAATCCTGTGACTTAGGAGTCAGTGTTCTGCTGTCACTATGATACCAAAAACCTTTACTAAGAAGTGTGTTATATCGGGATACAAAATCATGGCAAAAAAAACACAGGTTTGAAATTACAATGAAATTATTTAAAAAAATTGAATTAAACTAAGAGTAAAGAAATTGATTAAACGGAGTTGTAATGTGAGTGTGTATGTGTAATTATGTGTGTGGGCGTGGACGTGTGTATGTGAGAGTGCGCGTGTGTATGAGGGGGTGTAAGAGTTCGCAGGGTGTGTGTATGAATGAGTTTGTATAGATTCACATATATATGTGTGTAATACATAAATAATAACACTAGAAGTATTAGTATTTATGTATTGCTGAGACTGAAATGAATAGAAATGGGTAGAAGAAGTTTGTACGGCTACTGCCGGAGGTGGAGTAGTTCTTCTGTTCGAACGTAGTCTTGATTCTGAAGCCAACTTTGTGCCTTAACCTTGAGTTCATGGTGATTTAGCGCAGTGATTTGAATAAATTTAGCAATGTTTCTGTAAAACTCCCCATCCCATCTCCCCCTAGGCAGACAGCCCGTAAGTATTTTGCGGACTTGCTATGACGGCATGAGTTGCTATTCTTATGCATTCGTTAGAAGCAGAAGAATAATTTAATTACGGGCTAGATTAGCAAATCGTCATCATTTGCCTTGTATTATCTCAACTACGTCAGGGTCGGCTTCCTGACTAACACTTGCAGCTGAATACCAGTATTTCAATTGGAGCGCCTGCCTATCTGACATCCCTAACCCACGTCCAGATTTCATTTACCGACCTAAATAGACTACCTACGTTTCAGGAATATATCCCTAGTTAAACTAGAACCTTCTGTGTACGGGTTTGCCCTTCTGAC
This sequence comes from Polymixis lichenea, assembly GCA_949091785.1. NCBI lineage: Eukaryota > Metazoa > Arthropoda > Insecta > Lepidoptera > Noctuidae > Polymixis > Polymixis lichenea. Next base: position 299,165 of record OX420934.1, on the reverse strand, counting down.
GCCATTACTTATCACCTTGAATCCTAGCCATTTACAGTAAATAGGAACAATATTAGTTACTAGTTATTTCCCCGTAATGAGTGCGGTTGTATGCAGCTAGTTCATCGATAACGACTCCTGCGCCGCTAAAACACGTGACAGGATAGAGGGTACTTGGATTGATTTGGTTGTTGTTTTCCTATAACATACCATTCAATGATTGTCCCTTTGTCTCAATTACCTATGTTGGTTTTCCTGGTTTCCGTTGCACCGTTTCAAGATATTTTTGAATAGCTACATTAATTAGGTACTTACTCAGGCTCCTCAGATTGGTTTTGTAATCTTTGGTGTTATTAAAAATACAAAGTACAAATTTTCAACATTTCCAATGTTGAAAATTTGTACTTTTAATTTATCCCATGCAATAAACCTACTTGTTTAATGACATCATGTCATCATATCAGAGCTAAAGTGCTGGCCTGTAGGTTTGCACGTTGTACTGCACAGGTAAAACAACTTTATTCAAGGCAAACTGTCAGTCTTTATATAAGGTGTATCTATTCATACACGAAATATCTGAAGGGGTCATTGTACTCATCATTATGAACAACTTTTACTACCGGACCAAACCTGAAATCGCGAAAAAATATCAGCTGTTCCCTACATTTTGACGAGATATGCGAACATAAATGTAGGGAACAGCTGATATTTTTTTCGCGATTTCAGGTTTGGTCCCATAGTAAAAGTTGTTCATAATGATGAGTACAATGACCCTTTCAGATATTTCGTGTATGAATAGATACACCTTATATATGTACGTGCAGCCTATGGGTGAAGCATAATATATGCAGAAGACTAACAGTGGCTTGCGTGTTCAATACAATAACGCACTTTTGTAGCGCATCATGTATGTTTGCAGACGCTCAAGTGGATGGCTTTCAAGCGATACATTGCAAAAGAATAGCGTCTCTAATGCGCCGGATAGGGGGCAGCTCCAGCAGCTTTTGCATCTTATTGCAGGGAGAATGAACACAGATTGCTCCCTCATGGAGCATTGGACAAAACTACACGTACGAGTAGTGCGGTCCTGATCCAATGTTTCCATTGTTGTGTGTATGTATTCTGGGTGCGTCTCATAACGTATAAACTCATTTGGTCTAAATTCATTTTATTATCGGTCATAAGATATAAGTCGTGAGATATATACTAACTGTTGATATAATTTCTTTACATATAACATTTATTTATTCTAAAACTTAATTAGTATAAAGTTGTTTCATATAACGTTTATGTAATCGAAAATCATTTGGTCTAATGTTTAATATGTATATTGTTTATTTAATCGAAAATCGTTAGGTCTAACGTTTAATATATTAGGTTGGGGAAAAAGTCTTTTCGCATTATAGTATGTATGAACTTGTAATAAAATCTCTTTGGCTATACTATTTGTATCTGGCTGGTTTTGGTATCATTGAAAGTTTAAATTTTAAAGAACATAATTCCAAATTCAAATTAGGAAAATGTGTGATTTTCATTTGTTTTTCGTACCGTCAAGATGAGTGAATCTAATGAAGAAATTCGATACATTTTAAAATTTTACTACAAAAAAGGTAAAAATGTAACGCAAGCCGCGAAAAAAATTTGCGATGTTTATGGACCTAGTGTAGTGTCTGTGAGAGTAGCACAAATTTGGTTTAAGCGTTTTCAATCCGGAAATTTTGATGTCAAAGATGCACGTCGCTCTGGTCGCCCTATTACGGATAAAATGGGTGCCATTTTTTAAAAAGTGGAGCAAGTTCGGCATACCAGTAGTTACGATGTAGCTGAAGAACTGGAAATTGACCACAAAACAGTTTTGGCGCATTTGAAAAAAACTGGGTACACAAAAAAGCTCGACATTTGGGTACCTCACGAGCTCACTGAAAGAAACCTAATGAACCGTGTACTCATTTGTGATTCTTTATTACGACGTAATGAAACCGAACCATTTTTGAAGAAGCTGATAACTGCGAGCGAAAAAGGTCGTGGTCAAAGGCTGGTCAGGCTTCACAGACTGTGGCGAAACCCGGGTTAACTCGCAACAAGGTGATGCTGTGTGTGTGGTGGGATTGGAAGGGCATTATTCATTATGAGCTGTTACCACCAGGCAGGACCATCAATTCTGAACTCTACTGCGAACAACTGATGAGATTAAAGCAAGAAGTTGAGAGAAAGCGGCCGGAATTAATCAACAGAAGGGGTGTGGTTTTTCATCATGATAACGCTAGACCTCACACATCTTTAGCCACCCAACAAAAATTAAGAGAGTTTGGCTGGGAGGTGTTAATGCATTCGCCGTATAGTCCTGACCTTGCACCTTCAGATTTCCACCTGTTTCGGTCTCTTCAGAATTCTTTAGGCAGTGTCAGGTTAACATCACGAGAGGACTGCCAAAACCACTTGTCGCGGTATTTTGACCAGAAGTCCCAAAATTTCTATAGCAATGGGATCATGTCCTACCTACAAGATGGCAAAAAGTTATCGAACAAAATGGTACCTACATACTTTAGTTAAATGTAAATAAACTTTATTAAAAAATGTTTTGAATTTTCTTAAAAAATGCGAAGAAACTTTTTCCCCAACCTGAAGGACCAATCGGAGCGCCGAACGCGCTCGATGCGTTAGATCGAGATGGCTAAAATATATAAAAAACGGCATTATGGTTAACACCCCGACTCAGAGTACCCCGACTCGGATAGGTTAGGTTAGAAGGCTAAGGCGGGAGCGAAGCGGAGCGGAGCTCCCGCCTTAGCCTTCGTGGTTATTTTTTTTTAAACCACCCAGAAATAGGAGCACCGCGTAGCGGGGCTCCGTCGACCTATCTTAGCGCAGGTGGTAATCAGTTACTAGTTATGTTTAATATTTACTTAAGTTACTATTACCTATAACTACCAATTTTGCTTTGTGTTTTTAAGTAGGTGTTTTTATCATAAGTATTAGACCAAATAAGTTTTATATCTTTTGAGTGAGTGAAACGATTTTATATTTAATGTATGTTATGTCAAACGATGTTATATTTAATGTATGTTATGCTTATAGAAATTAGTTATTTTAAAATTATATCAATCGTTCATTATATTAACTAATCGCTATATTAAATAAAAATATAGGTTCCGTTGTTATATGTTGTTAATATTAGAGATTTTGTTGTTATATCATCTATTACTTACCCATGTATTCTTGTTATTGTTATTTTATTAAAAAACATGTACCCATGGATGATTATGATAGCTACTATAGCTACTAACAATATTATTGTAATTTATCTGAAATAAATGAATTGAATAGAATAATAGGTGTCAATTGAATATGGTAATGGGGTTGCCATATCACATAACCAGTGCGAAAACTGTAGGCGTCGGTTTTACGAAAAAAATAAAAATTGTATAACCAACGAATGTTATGCTGAATTAATGGTTACAATTTGCTCACTGGTTAAAATTTGATCCTGTATTTTGGCATACAATGCGTTGTAACTTCAAGTTATAGCATGAAGATTGAAGTTCAAATGACAGCTATATCAGAATGTTCTAGCTCAATTAGGAATAAATTCCGGAAACGTAGTTTATTCAGTTCAGTATATGTAATCTGAACAAGTGTTGTATTATGGATGTTAGATAGGCAGTCGCTCCGAGTAAATTACTGGTATTCAGCTGCTCTCTTTTAGATCGAAAGCTAGCCCCAACATACTTAAGAAAATACGAGGCGAATGATGATGAGTTGCTATCTAATGTAGCCCGTAATTAGATTATTCTTCTGTTTCGTGCCTCTAGCGAACGCAAGAGAATAGTAGCTCATGCCGTTCTAATAGCAAGTTTGCAAAATGCTTACGGGCTGTCTGCCTAGGGGCCTAGGCAAAGAGAAATTCTATTAACGATAATGAAAATGCAGAAGTAAAAAAAGCGTGTTTAAAATTGTATAGGAGCGACATAAGCTTTCTGTGCGAAGTCTTTGTAGAAATACGAAACGGTTTGAAAGTATTCGCCACTTGTGTAGGCCAGCGAGGTGCGCTTGGCTTGCATGTTTCGGTCCGTCACTTCTCAAGGCTATTTTAATACATGATAGTGCTGTTTGGAAATGAACAATGAACTGATAACAAAATTAATTAATCATAAAAATTAGTAAATTGAACTTAGAGGATATCACTCGTTTAGATATAGGTACCTAGTGTTTATTCATATAGAAACCGACCCCAACATAGTTGGGAAAAGGATAGGCAGGTAATGCTACTTTGTAATTAAGTCAGGTTGAGAAATCTCATTCCGTCAGTTCTATAGACTGATGGTGATTAAAGTGGAGTGATAAATGATCCTGCTGACTTATTCCATTAATTGAATACCTAGTGATAAATTAGCAAAATGCATTTTGCTAATTTGTGAATTTATTTATTTATATATACTTTATTGTACACCACAAAAATACACACCAAAAAACAAAGTACACTACAAAATATACAAAGGGCGGCCTTATCGCTTTTCGCGATCTCTTCCAGGCAACCTTGAATGTTTTTTTTTTACATTCTTTTCCCTTTTTTATTGACGAAAAAATTCAAAATTTCAACGACGTTTCGGAAAGATTGTCCCAAATTAACATACTTCCTTTGCACTTCCCATTTATGGAAGTACACTCACCTATTATACAGAATGGACCAAATTATCCGGCACACACTAACTTCGATCTTAAATGTGGCCATGGACGACCGAGCTTGGGCGCCTGGAGACTCGCTTACCCGAACTCTGATCTACCCGATAATCCATTTTCCCAGAGACGGTGGGATGAGCCACTCTGCAGAGTAGTACCAGACAATCTACTTAACACGTCTGCTACTACTGCGGAACGTGCGCGCCTGCTGGCTGTGGGTAAGTGGGAGTCGGGTCTGTGGCTTCATGCACTACCGTCGTCGAACATAGGCACTTTGTTCGACGACACTACTTTCCGCCTCGCTGCTTCTCTACGACTGGGAGCTCCTTATTATTCTTCTCGTCGCTGTCACTGCGGCGTAGTTGTCAACAGTCTAGGACACCACGGCTTGTCTTGCAGCCGAAGCGCGGCACGCAAACATTAACGTTATCGTCCGACGAGCTCTTGTCACCGTCAGCGTTCCAGCTGTATTAGAACCCAATGGCTTGGCACGCGACGATGGCAAGAGACCGGACGGACTGTCTTTATTTCCATGGAAGTCGGGTAGGCCTTTAGTGTGGGATGCAACGTGTGTCGATAATATTGCGCCATCCCATCTTCCTGGCTCGGTGTGCTATGCTGGTGCTGCCGCTGCGGCTGCGGAAAACCACAAGCGGCGAAAGTATTACAACTATATAGAAACTAAATATATGAATTACAATAAGAAATATGTAAATAAATACGTAACGAACAATAATAATATACAATTTAATATATTAGTGTTCAAAATACAGACCAATATTAAGAATTTATAAGAAAATAATTAAAGCGCTCTTCCTCTATTCTAATTAGAATTTCAAATGTTGCTGTGCCCTACAGGGTCCATAATTGTTTCCACATATGTTAATACCCACCACCTGTATACATTATGGAATGCAATAAACATTTGAGATTTGAGATACAACCTAATTGGTAATTATATTTTCGAGCCGTTTGGAGTTGAAACCTTCGGGCCGTGGGGTCCAAGTGCTCATGGTCTCTTTAAGGAAATCTCGAAAAAGCTGGTTGCAACTTCCCGTGACCCAAGGGCTGGTTTGTACCTTGGCCAGCGTCTAAGCATTGCCATACAACGTGGTAATGCTGCCAGTCTCTTGCCAAACCAACATTACCAGTAGACAGCGATGCGGATGAATTTTTTGACGCCATTTTTTAAGTTGTGAATATGTTTAGTAAAGTTAGTATTATATTTGTATTTTTTATTTACGGAACTAATATAATTATTTCATATCTAATATGTAAATATAGGTATCTTTTGCTAATTAGGTCACGAATAACAAAAGAGCTTATGACTTGCATTGCGGCCAAAATCAAAATTTACTTATTCAAACTAGGCTGAGAGTCAGCACTTTTTGAACATCAAAATTACATAAACAGTCCTCCAAAACGTTCGCCCTTCACCACTTCCTACTGGTTTAGCTGGGAAGAAGTGGCGCAACGAGCTCCCCAGTTAGAAGAACATGATTCTATACCATAGTAAGTTATTAACATTATGATACAAAACATTAATTTACATTATTTGCCTTAATAATATTTCAGCTACACACCAAATATACCTACAAAAACATTGAACGTAAGGTAATAAAAGACGGTACCTAATTAGTTAATATATTTGAATATGAAAATATATGGAACATCTTAAACGCAAAACTATGTTTATAGCACGGTAACTACTACCTATTCCTAGTTATGGATCAAATATAACAGTAGGTAGGCATAGTTATTAATGGTATTAGTTACTCTGTGGCAACTTATCGACTTTATGCTTCTTTCCTTGTAACTTCCCTTAAGTGGATAAGCAGTTAACTCGTACATAAATAAAATAGCCGTACTTAATATTGAATTAATTCGCAAAATATCCTCAATGTTTCAATAGATTGGTTCTATTTCCTCGGCTCCTATGAGAAGCAACCTACAAGTTCTTACATGAAACATACATTAAGTATCGTGCTTCATTTTAAAATCCGGCTCTTTAAGATTCCTTGTTCCAGATCGTAAAACTTTTTCGGCAAACTATCAATAGGTATACCACTTATTGGACCACAGCGTACCACACCAGACTTAGAGCTTCGAAGTTTTTAACCTATTTTATCATCATAATAATCATAATCAGCCTACAACATTCATATACATTTATTGCATTCCATATTGTATTAAAGATGTTACAAAGGGCTTAAAGCTAGGTAAACATAACTATAACAATAACTATATGGACCCTGTAAGGGCACAGCAAAACAACAAAATTAAGATAACCTACTTATAATAAAATTAAACTACCTACATAAATTGAACTACTTAAATAAAAATAAAAAAACCTAGGTTTTTAAATTAACTTATAAACAATAAAAGAGCATAAATAGCAACCTTTTACTTTAAGATTTAAGTGTAGGTACTGCTATTTTGTTTGCTACCACATTGCCAACATTTCAACACTCCATTCTACAATATAAACTTAATGGTAGGTTACCTACAGAGACATGGTCAATTTGGATCCTATCGGGAACAGCAATGTTAGCTACATTATCAGTTTATATATTCAGGTATATACAATTAATTAAATGCTATAAATGTAATTTAAAGAAATAATAATAAATGGATGTCGGAACGGGTCACGCGGTACTAAGGAGCTGCTCCTCATTGATATGGCCATTAGCCAACAGGCTCGTCGTTCCCGAAAGGATCTTTCGACATGTTGGATAGATTACAAGAAGGCCTATGACTCGGTGCCACATATGTATGTAGCCATGTGGCTCATGAGGGTGCTGGAGTTGTATAAAGTAGATAAAACACTACGCACCTTCCTGACGTCATGTATGGGGCAATGGAGGACGGTCCTTCGATATCCAGGATGTCGAAATATCCAGAGGAATAGCGAACCGGTAAGGATCGAGCGAGGCATATTTCAGGGCGACAGTTTGAGTCCGCTTTGGTTCTGCCTAGCCCTGAATCCTCTATCGGCTGAGGAGAGGTGGTCAGGTTATATCTCACCTCCTTTACATGGATGCCCTAAAACTCTTTGCCCACAACAATTTGCAACTGATGGAGCTACTGAAAGTAACTAAAACCTTCAGTAGCGCCATCAGGATGGAATTTGGTGTGGACAAATGTGTGATCATGCATGTAAAGCGAAGGGAGATTGTGGAATCCGCGGGAATCCTACTCTCGGATTCCATAAGCCTTTGAGCCCTCTCTGCAGCCGAAACCTATAAGTATTTGGGTATGGCGGAAGCGTTGGGCATCAATGTTACTGACTGAAGCAATCGTTGAAGGAGCGCTACTTTGGCCGCCTGAAGAAAGTACTTAATAGTCTTTTATCAGGCGGTAACAAGGTGCGCGCCTTTAACGGTTGGGTCATGCCGGTTTTGATGCACTCGTTCGGGTCCGCACGCTGCTGACTGCATATCGAATGCATCACCCAGGGTCATCGGTAATGAGACTGTATATCCCGCGAAAGTGTGGAGGTCGAGGGTTCTTAAACGCTAAGACTCTGCACAATCGCGAGATATGCAGTCTCAGGGAATATTTCCCGGGGAGCCGACGTGAGGATGCATCGAGATGTGGTCGTGGTTGACAAAGGCCTCACCCCGCTCTCCTTGGCTAAAGAGAACTGGCGCAAGCCTGTAGTGCTTGACACTAAAGATCGCATGGAAGTATGGCAGAGTAAGGAGCTTCACGGACGCTATTTCCGGGCCCTACATGGACCCGATGTAGACCTTCTAGCGTCCGTAGCCTGGCTGCGTTTCGGTGACCTCTTTGGAGAAACCGATGGTTTTGTCTGTGCAATTATGGACGAAGTTATGATGACAAACAACTACCGGAGATTTATTGTGAAAGACGGCACGGTTGACATCTGTCGGGCATGCCACCGTCCGGGTGAATCAATCAGACACATTATCTCCGGGTGTTCTCGTCTAGCTAACGAGGTGTACTTCCATAGACATAACCTTGTAGCCATGATTATCCACCAGCAACTTGCTCTGAAATACGGCCTTGTGGAATCAGAAGTGCCGTACTACAGGTATGTGCCCGACCCAGTTCTCGAAAATGGACATGTCACACTGTACTGGGATCGATCCATCATCATTGACAGGACTACTGTGGCCAATAAGCCTGATATAGTGGTGGTGGATCGACTAGAGCGGCGTGCAATGATCGTTGATATAACGGTCCCGCATGACGAGAACCTCGTGAAAGCCGAGAAAGATAAACAAATCAAGTATCTTGACTTGGCTCGCGAGGTTGTCAACATGTGGGATGTGGACTCAGCGATCATTGTACCGATAGCCGTTACAGCCAATGGCTTGATAGCCAAGAGCCTCGACCAACACCTAAGGAGGCTCTCGTTGGGCAGCTGGGTCAAGGGCCTGATTCAGAAAGCGGTACTTCTTGACACGGCTCGCATTGTTAGGAGATTCCTCTCTCTGGAGCCCTGACCGCCGGTAGCTTGGACCCTGTTCCCGATACCGGTGGGCTACTATTTTTAAATTTTTTAAATGTTTCTATATTTTTATACTAATATTTCAAAATGTAATTTATATGTATATTTAGTGAAATAAAGGATAGTAATAATAAAAAAATTATAAAGTACCTACTAAATAAAAATATTAAGAAACATATAATTTAAAGTTTGTCATTTAGATATTCATTGATATTATAATAACATTTACATATAAGAAATTGTTTCAATTTATTTACAAATGAATTAATAATTATTTAGTTTTTAATGATTTCTGGTAATTTATTAAATACTTTCATTTACATCACTAGTGTACTTGTCGAGTGCATTTTTAGCTTAAAGCTTGGTAGATTTCATCTGTTTTTTTGGCGTAATGTGTACTTGGTCTGTATATTTTACACGCTTTATATTAGCTTCACTTGTATGTTTGGTTGTAACTGACTCCTTAGGGCGCAATTTTGACCCACTTCAAACGGTCAGATTTCATTTAAACTTTGTAGTCTTATCGAGGACCGATGACAATTCAAAAATAAAAAATAAATTAAAATAAAACTTAAAATCACGCTTTTGTAGTTGACAGAATTAAAAATAGTAAATAAATAATAGTTTAAAAAACTATTGATACGAACGATTGATACTTTCGAACAAACTATTCTCGCTGTTCTCGCTGTGCTGTTCCCACTGCTGGGACAAAATCCTCCTCTCTGTGAGAGGGAGTGGGCCGCATTCCACCACGCGGGCCCAGTGCGGGCTGGTACCTATTTTAGAAATACATTTTTAATCAATCAATTATTTTTTTATTTCCTTAGGTCTGGGTCCTGAAATAACGGTACTCACTCTAACGTAGCTCTGGAACCAGGGTCTTATATTTTTGTAACCAGTTTTGATGGCAATAAAGCATTTATTAATTTAATTTAAAAACATTTAAAAATTATGTTCTTAGCAATCTCTCAACAGCAAGTTTTGATTCACAAGATCCCAATATAAACTATGACACATTTTTTTCTACAGTATGCCAAGAATTCAATAAAGCATGTCCTGTAAAAAAAGTCACAATCTCTGCTAAACCAAAATTTAGCGAATGGGCCACAGCTGGCATTCGAAAAAGCAGAGATATCTTATATAATTTGTATCACGAAAAATCATTGACTTCTGATCAGGCCCTTCATAATTATGTAAGAAACTATTCTAAGATATTTAAAAGAGTCTGCGCTCAAGCTAAATCTAAATTAATAAGTAACAAAATTTGTATTTCTAAAAATAAAATAAAAGCTGTGTGGCAGGTAATTAACAAAGAAACTGGAAACACACAACAGCGAGATCAGATTGAATTAGCTCTAAAAATTGATAATGAAACTATTTCAGATAAGTTAAAAGTTGCTGAGACTTTAGAACATTTCTTTACCAACATCCCAATAGAGGTTACGAAATCTCTCCCGTCATCATCTGTATTAGCTGAATCTCTTCTTAAAGAAAACTTCAGTAAGGACATTCCAAATTTTGAATTCAAACCCATTTCTATTGCCACAATTACAATAGCATTTAAAAGTCTTAACATAAAAAACACTGAAGACTTATGGGGCATTTCCGTTAAGGTTCTTGAAGATATCATTGACACAATTGCCCCTGTCCTAACAGGCATATTTAATCAATGTTTAGACACTGGTACGTTTCCTGACTTAATGAAACATAGTAAAGTAGTACCAATTTTCAAATCGGGTAGTAGGAGTGATCCCTCTAATTATAGACCTATATCTGTGCTTCCAGCATTGAGCAAAATTTATGAAAAAATCATGTTGGACCAGATGTTGTCACATTTTAACTCGAATGGGATTTTACATAGTCGACAGTTTGGTTTCACGAAAGGTAGGTCAACGACTGACGCGGGAGTACAACTCATCAGTCACATTTTGGAATCATGGGAGAAATCCCAGGATGCAATTGGCATTTTCTGTGACCTCTCAAAAGTGTTTGACTGCGTTGACCACAATACACTCATCTGTAAATTACACCACTACGGACTTCGTGGACGAGCTGCTGATCTTGTGCTTTCCTATTTATCAAACAGGCAGCAAAAAGTAAATGTTAACGGGGCAACGTCCTCGGGGTCTCTAGTTAAGATGGGCGTGCCTCAAGGTTCAATTCTTGGCCCTTTTTTATTTCTAGTTTATATTAATGACCTTCCTTACCTGATGGCTAACTTCTCGGATATAATTTTATTCGCTGATGACACTTCTCTTATTTTTAGAATAGATAGAAAAGATACGGATGTCTTACATGTCAACGATAGTCTAGCTGTTCTCTCGAAATGGTTTGCGGCTAATAATCTTTTACTCAATGCGAACAAAACTAAATGTCTTAAGTTCTCATTACCAAATGTACCCCAAGTAGGGCTAAATTTAAAACTTGATGGCAAGAAACTAGATGCTATTTCGGAAACTGTATTTCTAGGAATTACTTTAGATTCAAAATTGCAATGGGGTGCCCACATTAGAGCTCTTTCAAGTAGATTAAGCTCAGCTGCTTACGCAGTAAGAAAAATAAGGCAGTTGACTGATGTAGCCACAGCTAGGTTAGTATACTTTGCTTATTTTCACAGTATTATGTCTTATGGCGTTCTGCTGTGGGGGTCGGCAGCTGACGTAGATTCAGTTTTCATTCTACAAAAGAGGGCAATCCGCGCAATCTATAAAATGGGGCCTCGCGAGTCTCTTAGAAACAAATTCAACGAAGTTGACATACTAACTCTGCCTTCTCTTTATATCCTAGAAAATATCTTGTATGTTCGCAAAAATTTAGGTCTTTTCAAAAAAAGATGCGACTTCCATAATCTAAATACACGTAGTAAAGATGAAATTGTGATTCCAAAATTTAGATTAACTAAAACTAGTAAGTCATTTCTAATAAACAGTATCCGCTTCTATAACAAGTTGCCAAAATCGGTTACAGAACTTAGCGATGGAAAGTTTAAAACTCACATCAAACGTGTCCTTATCAAAAAAGCATATTATAAGATAAAAGACTACGTTGAAGACAAGGAAGTTTGGCATTAATTCCTTCTGCACATGTGGCTTCCCTGGTAACTCATTAGCACCATAACTTGGTGAGCGTCTATTAACTGCTTCCAAATTACAATGTTAATTTTAATTATTTTATTTTTTACACTTTCTGACATATTCTCGTCATTATTTGACATTATACAACCCTTGTAATATCGAGTATTTATTAGTGATTCTCATGGAAATCATATCACTTGGTTTAAATAGGTTGATTTTACTTATGTAGATTATTTTACATATTGTGAATGAGAGAACGTTGTAGGCCTACAGTTTCTATTCTTTATTTTCATTCCTCGAAGTACCTGGTACTTATTGACAGGCCTGCACTGTCCTCCCATACCTAATATCACTGTAATTTGAAAACATTATAAAATCCAATTATTTTTAAAAGAGTAACCGTGGAGTTTCTTGCCGGCTCTTCTCCATAGGAAGTGACAAATTGGAACCGTGCACCTAGCTTCTGACGTTTCATAAGTGCCCTTGCAGGTTTATGTGAAATAAAATATTTTGATTTTGATTTTGATTGAATGGGTCTTTCGTAGGATATTAAATTAGCTACGTAGTACATGCACCCTCTAAGGGTGATTAGAAATCAGTGTAATTTGCTTTTACATTACTAACACATTGACACACTGATGTTGAAATGTTTAAAAAAATACAGAACCCACGATACGCCATATTGGTGGGCTATCCGGCACGTGGTTCCTAAAATTACCGTCAATTGACGTGAAACTAACATTAATTATTTATCCTTATAGGGATAAGTTGGTGATACGTCGCGGATAAGCACAGTGTTTCTTGAAAATTCAAACTAGTGGAATTAACTTCACGCAAAAATTCATTTTTAAACACAAAATACACAATCCATACTCAGTATTTATGTATTTTATATTTATTTATATATAACTCATACAATTTGGTGATTCATGTGTACATAAACAAAGTTATTATTCCCGAATGTGGCCGCTGAATGTGTTTGATGGAACCGTGAAACCGTGGATACCAAATAGAGCGATTTCTTGTTGTGTGTCGATTACTTAGGTATCAAGTTGAACATCATCATCTTAAAATCTAAGCGTTTTAAAGTAGGTATCTAATTGTAATGAACTAATCAACTGCCATCGGACGACCTTAGAGGAATAACATCGTAAACAACTTGGTGTGTAGCAAACGGTTATGTGATTCCCACATGTTGCCTACTCTTCGCCAAAAGAAGGCTGGTAGCGAATTTCTTGCTACTAACGTTAATGAAACCTCTCTTCGTTGATTATTTTCATTTGGATGGTGCTGCATGTGAGATATTTGAACATTTTTGTGTGATTGTGTGCCGTTTACTCTCTAAGTCCGTCAGCGATACGGGCCTGTCCGAATGTAGTTCAAACGTCGGATCCCCACACCTGATTAATGTAATGAAAAACGGCCGATTCTACAGTTGCAAGCACCTCATTATCTAAGACGATGTTGGATCCCAGATTTCTTACATTCGGTAATCATCGGGAGTAGGGGCAGCTGTTAAATCGTGAAACAGGGCAGGAATCGCTAATAACTTCGGCCGAAACTACGGATTTAGTGTTTAGGGTACCCCCTAAACACTAAATGGACCCACTTTTAGCGGTCGACCGAACCCCAAAAGTATGTAGATCTTGTGCGTGTTTTTACCAAAATCTTCACGTTTGTGATGGATGAAACACTTCTTGTTACTCACTTCATGTTCTATGAAAATCATCAATTCTTTTGCGTCTTTTTAACACCCTGGTGGCTTCCTTCAAGCCACAAAACACCCATATTTATATTCAAGACGAAGCAAAAACGCGTAAAAGTGATAAAAGTTAGGATTCGTGTTGTAAGGAAGTGTATTTTGTGCAGAGGTCAGTGCAGGATGTAGATACGTCTCTTAAAGTAGGTGAGGTAACCTTGCATGCTTGAAGGAGGCGGTGCACGTGAGGGAGAGGCAATCTATGCGCCCTCACGGCCCTAGACGCCTCGTAGCCTAGCCGCAGGAGACGTCCTGGGCGTCGGGAATCCCAGGCCGATTCCCGGCCACCGTAGGCGCGGGCTTGCGGACGGCGAGTAATGGGTAGCTCGCGGTCCCGTAAGGACCAATCTCGACGGCACGTTGTGTTCCACGCGCGCCTCAAAGTGATGTCAGCACCAACTGGTGGGGTCCGCAAGGACCGATGCGTGTCAGGGGTGCGGGTTGTTTGAAAGAGATACCGTGGCCCCTGGCACACAGGCAACTGAAGGAACACGGGTGGGTTTAGTCAGTAAAAGTCTGACACGCCCTCCCGCTCTGCCCAGAGCGGGACAAGTTATTTGATGATTTGCCATCCTGTAAGAAAAAGCCTTGCATGCTTCCCACTGCTTTTTTGTAAAAGTAAACTTTTTAATGTAATAATATAGTACCTTACGATACATAATTTTGTTTCTGTAAGAAGATTTATACAAACACTATTACCCGTCAATCACTTTAAAAAGTCCAGGAGATCGGCATTTCTTATCCGACTACTCTAAGAAGAAGGCCGTAATAAACTCAGAGGTCACAGTCTCTTTTAAAGTCCAGACATACACTCGGTCAAACCATGTAAAGACCATGTAGATTAATAATAATAATACTATATATCTTTATTTCCCAAAAATATAGATTTAACGTTTAGTTTACCATATTTGAATTTACGGTAGAGATTAATTACGTAAAACATTTGGGTGCTGTAAAAATCTGTTCACAATAGATTAGACTTTGTCTCTTAAACTAGGGTATCCTGTATCTTATGGGACAGTGTTTCGCAATGAGGGTCCAATTGCTACATGTGTGAGTGGACTGTGTCGATAGAAGGGAAAGAAAAAATGTTATAAGTTATAATTTACATTCGTTTTTAAAATTAGTAATAAGTATGTGAGAGTGCCCGCCTGCCTAGCGTGGCGATTATGGCTAAATCCCCCTTTTGGGGGAGGCTTATGTCCAGCAGTGGACGCCATTCGGCTGAAATGATGATGATGATGTGAGAGTGCGAGGGTAAGGGTGAATGAATATGACTGTAGGTGTTTGTATGTGAGTGTGGATGAGCAGCTGATGGAAGTGCACTTTTTTGGGTTAGACAGGGGAAGGCGGCTATTATGCTTCCTAAGGACAGATTGAAGTACATAGAACTGGCGAACTGTAAGAACCTTGCAATCTGCATACAGTTGAGTTGTTGGGTATCTATGGGCTTCCTTGTCATTACTTTTAATACGGCTCTTTGTGCTCTCTCTGCCCTAAAGCTGTGACCAAAGAAAGAACATCTGTGTAGGCCGAATAAATTACTTAAACTGCCAGATTGTCACAATACTTAAGATGATAATAGCATACTTCACAGAACTGGGCAGCAGCATTAAACAGAGAGAAGTCGAAGGAGGGTAGAGAGGGGGGCGCAGTGGGACATCACAGGCTTTTAATAATAATAATAAGCTTGTAGCCAGGATGAGCCACCTGCAACTTGCTCTGAAGTACAACCTTGTGGAACCAAAAATGCCGTACTTCAGGTATGTGCCCGACTCACTTCTCGAAAATGGACATATCACACTGTACTGGGATCGATCCATCATTTCTGACAGGACTATTGTTGCAAATCAGCCTGCTATAGTGGTGGTGCATCGACTAGAGCGACGTGCAATGAGTTTTGACATACCGGTCCCGCATGACGGGAACCTCGTTAAAGCCGAGAAAGATAAACAAATCAAGTATCTTGACTTGGCTCGCGAGGTTGTCGTCATGTGGGATGTGGATTCAGCGATCATTGTGCCGATAGTCGTAACAGCCAATTGCTTGATAGCCAAGAGCCTCGACCAAACCTGAGGAGGGTCTCGTTGGGCAGCTGGATCAAGGGCTTGATTCAGAAAGCGGTACTTCTGGGCACGGCTCGCATTGTTAGGAGGATCCCCTCTCTGGAGTCCTGACTGCCTCGCCGGTAGCTTGAAATCTGTTCCCGATACCGGAAGACCACTATTTTTTATATTTTTAAATGTTTTTATATTCTAATATTTAAGAATATAATTTATATGTGATAATTTAAATAAAGGACATAATAATAATACTTCACAAAGTAATATCCATGTCATCGTGTAAGTAATCTATCTACATTTATAACTTACTAGCTGCTGCCCGCGGTTTCGCCCACGTGGATCTCGAAAATTATCTCACGGGAACTTATTACCAGGATTAAAAGTATCCTATATGTTAATCCAGGTTACAAACTATCTGTTTGCCAAATTTCATCCAAATCTGTTCAGCCGTTTTTACGTGATTGAGTAACAAACATCCAAACATCTTCACAAACTTAAACATTTATAATATATACCGTTACATTTTAGTCGTCTTACAAAGGTGGTCCACTCAATGTATTCGTCATAAAATACCTTTTTTTTTTTTTGGGTGGGAAATCATCAAATAACTTCTTCCGCTCTGGATGGAGCGGGAGGGCGTGTCAGACTTTTACTGACTAAAACCCACCCGTGTTCCCTCAGTTGCCTGTGTGCCAGGGGCCGCGATGTCTCTTTCAAACAACCCGCACCCCTGGCAGGCATCGGCCCTTGTGGGCCCCATCTGTTGCTGCTGACATCTCTTTGAGGCGCGCGTGGATCACAACGCGCCGTTGACCCGGGCTTGGTCTTTACCGGACAGCAAGCTACCCATTACTCGCCGTCCGCAAGCCCGTGCCTACGGTGGCCGGGAATCAGCCTGGGATTCCCGACGCCCAGGGCGTCTCCTGCGAAGGCCACGGCTGTGAGGGCGCATGTACTGCATCTCCCTCACGTGCGCCGCCTCCCTCTTTGCGAGCATAACTGCTTCGCTGAAGGAGGCGACTGCTAGCCATGCACTCTCGCTCCGTACCATGGCCTGGACCAGGGTCGGACGCGAGAAATCGCCGCCGCCGATCACCTCCACGAGGAGACGGCGGTGCTTCGCCCAAGCCGGGCAGACCTCCACCGTATGCTCCACCATGTCCTCTGGGCGATCTTCACAATGGAAACACCCGGGCGTTTCCTCCCGCCCTATCCGATACAGGAACCTCCCGAAACAGCCATGTCCGGTGAGGACCTGTGTCAGGCGGAAGGTCAGGACGCCATGCCGCCTCTCAAGCCACTCCTCAAAGAGGGGACTAACCGCCGCAATCGTGGCGTGCCCAGTCATAAAATACCTTAAGGCACGATTAAAACATTGTTACCATTAATTAAGATTCTAGGTACAAAGAAAAATAAATAATTCTTTAGAATTAGTAAACACGGTAGAAGATGTCTACCTACCTACCATTACTTTCCATCATTAATTCCATCTCCATAACAGGGTATTTCAAACTACGTCATGCATCTTAGTGAATGATATTTTCATTTTTTTAATTATGCAAATGTTAAAAAATATCATATATTTTTTATAAATGATTAGTAGTCATTGAATATACTACGATACTACGTAGGCATTCAAAGTATACATATGTGTACATCAATGCATTTAATGAAATTAAATAAATTAACGTTTGCATAAATAGTGACCTACTTTTTGTGTATTAGCGTGATATACAAATAAATTATAAATTGAGGTATAATATGAGTATATTTAGTTATATTTAAATAATAATTAATTACACTACTTATTTGATAGCACCTACCACTGTTTGTCTCTGCATCGCCCAAAGGTTGACTGGTAGAAAATGCCTATGGCATTAAGTCCGCCTCTGTACATATATGTGCGTAAAGTATTAAATAAATAAATAAATAAATATACAAAGAAACATTTTAAGTGGTAAGTTAAAGTAATGAAATGACTTGATAATTTATGATTTTTGTGATATATGGAAGGCAGCCCCTTTAATCGGAGCGCGATGATGCGACGCAGCTCTCCACCGACACCGACCCCGATCCCGGTACCGACCCCGGCTCCGACACCGCCCCGACAAGTAAGAAAGGAGCAACCAAGAAGAGATTTTTGAAGTAGTGTCCACTCCGGAGATTCAGAACTGGATGGGATCCATTGAGCATTGCCTCAATGAGGTTTGTGCTATTGCTACTGATGGAAAGCTTAACGCTGAACAGAAGCTAAAAATTTGCAATCTTTGCCGAAAAATTGGACATGGAGCTCCGCAAATGGCTGTTCAATACCAATCGCTTAAGCATTAAGCCATACAGACCCATACCTCTCTTAAAACAATGACCGGAGCAAGAGCCCTATCAGACTGTCTAACAGAGATGAACCGAACAATCCAGGAGTCCTATACGAAATGTAATGCGGCTACTACATCTTTTGCAGATATGGTGAAGAACGGGTCCAATAGCTTTGTTCGGCCAAATACTTTTAGCGCTCCGTGGCGATCTATCCCTGTGATAACTCGACGACCAGTGATGAAACTAAGAACATGGTCCAAAAAATCATAAACCCTGGAGAAATGAAGCTAAAAGTACGAGACGTACCGAAAATAAGAAAAAGAGGACTGATAATCAGCACTGAGACCAAAGATGACCTAGAAAAGCTAAGGCAAACAGTCCAACTCGCTTCGTCAGGGCTTACCGTCGACGAACCTAAAAAGCGCAAACCTCGCATTATAGTTATAGGAGTTCCTACCGCAATGGCTGAAAATTAGGTTTTTAAATGTATATATCAGCAAAACTTGACTGACAAACTGCCAACTCTGAACCAAGATATATTTTTGACCTCCATAAAACTGAGCCACAAGTCTGGCAGGAAAGACGCCGAGAATTGCAACTACATAATAGAAGTTCCAGCCGTCATTCGTAAGGCCCTCATCACACAGGACAGATTATTTATTAATTGGACGTCCTGCCGGTACGAGATTTCACACTTGTAACTAAATGTTACAAGTGCCAGCAGTATGGTTATGCAGCCAAGACTTGCAAAATACCTGTCCCCACTTGTGGACATTGTGGTGAGGAAGGGCACTCAACCCAGGACTGCAAGAAAGAAAATAAAGAAAGAAAGAAAATACATTTATTTAGCACAGACTAAAAGGAACACAATATACAGCAAAATAATAAAAATAAAAAAACCAACAAAAAAGTGTAAAGTGCGTCAAAGTGTGCCTCACGGCTGCGCTAAAAAGGCCCAGTTCAGCACGAATGCCAGACAACTAGTGCCTGACGCTGGTTTTCAACTGGACCTGACGTGTGAGGTGACGGATGTAAATCAGCTTTATACTAATACTGCAACGTGACGTGTGTATGCATACATAAATAAAATAAAATTGTGTCAGATAAAATAAATAAAATAGTAACGAGTAGTGCTTATATAGTGAGAATGTTGACATTTATATATAGTTTGTTAGCTAGTAATTGAGTTTAGTAACTAGTTTAAAATACATAAATGTGTTAAATATTGTAAAAGATAGTAAAATAGAGTAAAATAGATTTAATAAAATTGCAAAACAAACAACACAAAACAAATAGGCCGGTAAACAAATAAATGAGACGGACGCATGATAGACCTTCACTAATAATTATGTAAACAAAGAAAGGAGTGCTTTGAAAGGAGTACAGCAAAAAAACAGTTTTATAGCCGAGCCGAGCGTGGGAAAGAGCAAGAGCAATTTCTCAGCAAAGAAACCGTATAGTATTACATCAGCCATTTACTATTTTGTAAAATAATCACCGACACATACTTAAGTGGGTAGGTAGATAGGTGGGTAGGTACATAAGTCATATGATTGAGATATTTAGTGTGACCATATCTAGCTTCCGTTGCGCTTCTATGAGATACTGCCGTAAGCGTCGTCTAAAAGCGTCTATTGTCTTAATTATTCTAATCGGTGGTGGCAGGTTATTCCATACTTGAGAAGCCGCATAACGAAAACTGCCTCTAAAGCTACTACTGCCGCAAGAAGAAGGTCAATCCACCTAAATGAGCTACATGTACGCGCTTTAAAAAACAAGCCAACCACAAGACAGGAGACACAGATTACCCAGCTAAAAAAGCTTCCGAATACAGGTATATAAATTCGATTGATTATGAAGGCGCCTAAGAGCGCCGCACACTTGAGTATATTATAGTTTTTTTTTTTGTTATCTCCAGTTTAATATGGATGATAACTTCATTACAGATATAGATAACACATTTGTAACTGCGTCAATGACATGTGACGTTGAGGACTGCATACAATATCTTTCCGACTTTCAAAATTCACTAACCGTACTCGCCCAAAATATTCGTAGTATTTTTAAGAACATAGACAGCTTTAACATTTTTGTTCATACACTTAACTTTGATTGTGATATAATGGTACTTACCGAGTGCTGGCTAGCTAACCGCTACGATAATCTATCAGTAATACCGGGGTACACCTTATTTCATACCACAATAAACCACAATCAAAATGATGGTGTCGTAGTCTTTGCTAAGGAATCATTAAAGGTCACGGTCGAGGAACATAATCTACAAGACTGTATGAGTAATTGTTTAGTCATCAAAATTGGTACTACTACAGCGGTTATCGCTATGTACAGATCTCCTTCCTCTAGAAACATAGATATTTTTAATCGATCCTTAAACTAGCTACAAGCACTTAGCCCATTTAAGAACGTCATACTAACAGGTGATTTAAATATAAACATTGGTTCTGAAAACTGCGATGCAGGGACCCAAGATTACCTTAACATCTGCTTATACCATGGTTTTCTTCCCGCCCACACATTGCCTACACATCAGAGCGGTTCTTGCCTAGATCATAAGGTGATCAAAACTAGCCTGACTAATATTGTGCTTGTTACTAACTCAACAATTACTGACCATCACGCTGTCCTACTAACAGTAAATTTATCGCTGCGTAAGCTAAATCGTCCTCTGACTATTAGCAAATTAAACATAGACAAACTCGAATATGATTTATGCAACATTGATTTTGGCCTAGTTTACAATACTGCTGACGCTAATTCAGTTTTATCGTATTTAATTAAACAAGTCAAACAAGCAATATTACGTAATACGCCAGTTTCTACAGTAAACAAGAAACTTTATAATATTAAGCCATGGATTACTTCTGGATTCCTTTGGTGTATAAGACACAGAGACAAAGTTCATCAGAGAACAAAGAGATACCCTCTCTTTGTTCTCTGATGAACTTTGTCTCTGTGTCATACCCTGATAATGTAATAATCCGAACTACTTATAAAAGATACAGGAATTTTTGCAACAATCTCTTAAAGAATATAAAAAATAATTACGATAAAAGTCAATTAAATAGAGCAGGTAAAAATGGCAAAAAACTTTGGAAACAAATTAAAAACGTCACCAATATGTCAAAACGGCGTGAATCAAGTTCGAGTTTACTGCTTGCAAATCCTTAACCACTCATATCAGCTAACAATGTAAATAACGTTGGACACTGATGAAGATGAAATAACCCGAATAATTGCTGGGCTAAAAGATGATTGTGTAGCTGGATGGGATAATATAAGCAATAAGATCCTTAAACGCTTCAAGCATTTTTTGATACCTCCTTTAACGCATATTTTTCGAATCTGTCTTGCCGAAGGAATTTTCCCTAGTTGTCCAAAAAAGGCAGTAGTAATTCCTATCTTTAAATTCGGAAGTAAAGACGAAGTTAATAATTATAGGCCAGTATCCTTACTCCCCTCAATTTCAAAAATACTAGAGAAAATTGTAAACAGTACACTTGTTAATTACCTAGAGAAAAACAACGTTTTATCCCCTGCGCAATTTGGTTTCAGACCCAAACTATCGACAGACGATGCGGTGCATAGCTTGACTGATTATATTTCAGAAAACCTCGGGAAAGGAAACCAGACCCTAGGAGTCTTTCTCGATTTAGCCAAGGCCTTCGACACGATGTCTGTTTCTGTTCTTCGGGATAAATTAGAGGCCATAGGAATAAGAGGAACGCCGCTGAAACTTTTTACTGACTATTTACACGACCGATACCAGTATGTTAGAATAAATAATATTACGAGTGATGAGCAGAAAAATACTGGTGTTGGTGTTCTGCAAGGGAGTATTTTGGGCCCCACAATATTCCTGATTTATATTAATGACTTGTGTAATCTAAATATTAAAGACGGTAAAATTATGTCATATGCTGACGACACGGCGTTAATATTTATCGCTAAGACCAGTAGTGAACTGTTTGAAATCGCTCAATTAGGTTTAAATTCTGTGACTAATTGGCTTCAAAGCAATTTACTAACATTACATGCTGACAAGACTAAATATATTTACTTCTCCATGCGCAAGCCTCAACTTAACATTACTTACCCTCAGCTATATGCCCATCAATGTGAAAACCGTATAGTCAGCATGTGTAATTGCCCTTCTATCTTCAAAACGAGCTACATTAAATACCTTGGGGTAATAATGGACGACACACTTTCTTTTAGAAAACATATTGAAAGTCTAACAAACTAAAAGAGTGCGCCAACTCATACATGTTTAAAAAAAAATGCGAGCGTTGGCAGATTCAAAATTAATCACATAAGTTTATTTGGCCCTATGTTAACCAATTATTCAATACTGTATCACTTCTTGGGGTGGTGCACCTAAAACTAATTTGCTTCCTCTTGAAAGAGCTCAGAGAGTAATTTTAAAGGTAGCAAACTTGCATCCCTTCTTCTTTCCTACAGATCTGCTATATAAATCCTGCAACGTACTCACTGTTCGCCAGCTTTTCATTTTGTACTTAGTATTAAAACAGCACACCATGCTTACCTACAATGTTGACAATACTAACAAGAGACGGAATGATATAGTATGCATAACTATTGCAACCTCAAAACATGTCTTTTTAGAAAGATTTTATACATTTTTAGGCCCATTTCTGTAGAATAAATAGAAAACTAAGTATCTATAAATTAAATTACCTTAGCTGTAAAAAAAATTACTTAAACATTTACTATCCATTGATTATGCACAGACAGAAGATCTACTTGTTGTCTGCAAATAAAACCGCTAACATGAAGTTTTACTTTTGTTGACCTAATTTCTATATTAGTTATTACATAATACACATTGTTAATTTATTTCTTTAAGTATTTTTGCATTTTTGTAGCCTGAAGCACAGGTTCAACCTAGTTCAGGCAAATTAGCAATTGTGCTCCATTTTAGTTGTTAAGGGATTTATTGTAAACGAGCCCCTTTCATAAATAAACGATTTTATTATTATTATTATAATACATGAAGTGGACTGCCGATGTAAGACGACTAAAATGTCACGGTGTAAAATAGGAAGTAGGATCACTTTAGTGCATATCTGTGCTTCGAATAGGATTTTCCTGAAATTATTTGTACCTAATGTAGACAGCGGTGGCCTGCTAAGTAGTGTTCATGTAATTTTAAATGTACATAGTCCCAGGTTCAAATTCAAAGCTTATGGCCATTGCCGACGTGATGCTGTAAGTAGCGCTCAAGTTATTGTAATAGGTGTATTGTTGACTGCCTCGTGGGTCTAGTCGCAAGCGCTCCTGGGTTCAATTCCCAGGACGGGAAAAATGGAGGAATTTCTAAATCCGGAGTCTGATTTTGTGCCAAGTTGATGACAATAGGCTCCCCCCTAACACATGGCACTAAACTGGCGAAATGGTGGTGTGGACTAGCTCTGCCTAATCCTAGTATGTTGTTATTCGGCCTATTCAGTATAGACGATGTTCAAGTACTATGAAAGCCAGTCGTCGCATACGTGCGTGGCCTTTATGGCTGCCAGATTAAGCCAAGGTTCGCATAGGTGTGTTTTTCTCGCAGCGATGTTTTTTTGCGCATTGGATTACAACGTGCTGCTCAGCGCCCACAGTCGACAATCCAACAGTGTCTATTGACGCGCTGGGATGCACTCCTTTGGATTCTCAAGGCTCGACTCAACGCTAAAGTTAAAAAGCCAGTGCGCGGTAAAATCCCGCGGCCATATTTTTCCACAACCTTTTCCCGTTCAAAAGTAAACAAATAGCTGTACTATGTCTAGCCTGGTTAGAGATATTTTGGATGATGTTATTATGACAATAATGATAATAAAAAAATAAGTATTCATCTTTGGTTATGTTCCACAAATGTCTTTCTTTATGCGTGAAATTTGAATTATCTTACATTAGTGTCACGTTGTATGTTGGTTAAAATATGATTCGTGACCGAAACAAATATGGCTTTACAGAATTATAATAATTAAAAGCATCAATACATCCGTCTGGTTCAAAATTGCAAAAAACGTAAGAAAATTTTAACTTGCAGGCTACTCCGGCGCTTCCATCTTAAGATTTTTTTAAATAATTTTGGAGATATCAGGAGGGGCTTGTGGCTAAGTAACAATAGCTGCACGGGTCGATCGATCAGGTTAAGCTACGCTTGTCGCGGTTGGTCCGTAGATGGGTGACCATCTTTACATACCAAGACCCCTCCGTGCCTCGGAAAGCACGTTAAGCCGTTGGTCCCGGCTGTCATTTGTGGATCTTTGACAGTCGTTACGGGTCGTCAGAAGCCCGAAAGTCTGACAACCAGTCTTACCAAGGGGTATCGTATTACCCAGTTACTGGGTTGTGGAGGTCAGATAGGCAGTCGCTCCATGTAAAATACTGGTATTCAGCTGCATCCGGTTAGACTGGAAGCCGACCCCAACATAGTTGGGAAAAGGCTAGGCAGATGACGATGATCAATAATCATAACTCAAGGCGGACGAATTATTAAGGAGCATGTAGCAAGAACAGTGTTTGAACGTCTTCCTCGATCCCTCAATGATGATAATCGCGACCACTTACGACGCGTCTCCACGTTATGCGGTCTTTTGAAATGTGGACCGCTCGGTAGATGTTGCTTCCAACAGCCTTCTTGATCGCGTCTGACTATCTTGCCAGTGCTCTGACTTGACAACGGTTTCCTTCTACCAGGCCCAGTATCATGAGCCGTTTCAGACCAAGCTTAGGTGAACGCATAATATGTCTGAAAAACCTGAGGGCACGCTTTTGGCGTATTATAGATAGCCGCTTGGTGATGTTGAGTTCCTCTAGTATGGATTCATTCGTTCTCATGGCGGTCCATGGCATACGATGTAGCCTCCGCCAACTCCACATCTCGAAAGCGTCGATCTTACTGCTTTCACAACTTTTAACGCACGTTTGTCTTAGTGTATAAGAAAAAAGACAGACCAAACAAAAGTCAAATGGATTTTGTGAAAGTTGATATGCCCAGAAAGGAAGCGAACCCTGAGATGACAGCTGCTAGAGATGTGAAGACGAACAAAACGCGCTGCGCCGACCATAAGTACATTTGGATACGGGCAGGTGGATGATGATCAATATTAATCTGATGTTGTCAATATTTACATAACTCTGATAAATTGTTAATTAAGCTAAATGTAGTCATACCTTGTTATAAACTATGTAGTTAACTGTTACGAGGAAATCGTTACTGTTGTAGGACTGATATTGAAATGAACATACAGGTTGCTTTATATTTGCATATGTGAGGTATTTTATGACGTTTCAAAGTGATGCAGTAATATTCTTATTTTTTATTGTAATTTTTCTATTGATTAGCGTTTTTACTGTAGTTTAACTTCATATATGGCTTTCGTAAAGTCATAAAGCGATATCAAATAAAATAAAATAAAGAAAATATCTAGTAGGCAAAATATTGTTACACGTAAATGACTATGTAAGTTCATATTTTGGCGAAGAAGAAGAGTATATAAGTAAAAAAAGAGTAATAAGCCTACAATGAGTGATCGTGTTGTGAGAATTAATGAACGTGATGACGGAAGTGGCGATTAACCATAAGTATTGGCTTTTTAAAAGCGTATGTTTGTAGAAAGGCCCAGAGATGACGCTTTGAATAGACACACACAGTACTGGAAATATCATCAAAATATCCGTTGCCGTTTATGATCAGATTTATGAATGAGACGAAGCAAAAGAAGCAGCTGTGTGAGGATTGTGGATTGATTGTTTTTATTAATTAGCCATTGTTAGAAATCGATTGAATATAGTTTTGTTTTGTTTGGTATTAGGTTAATGCGTTTTATTGGGCATTGTCCTTTTATTAGTTATGAATAATTTAACCACTACAAATTGAATTGCAAAATGAACAATTGTATGTATTTACAATTATAGCACAGACTGATAAGAATATTAATTCGATTCGTCAGTTTAATATCACAGTTTCATTTGTCGTAGCCGCGAGCAAACGTGATATCCAGTGTTCACCCTCACACAATAGTGTACATAGTGCGTTTACATTTTATTAACATTGCGTTGTCATTTTAAATTATGTATTCTTATCTCGATCGACGTCACGACGAAAATTTATTACAAAGCGCCGGACGTCTATAAAACTGTCTAACGTTATGCAAAATGGCATTGTTCGTCACTCGCAGTCCGCATTAAGATGTAAAAGTAATCGACAGCAAGTGTTTACCGCATTATACTCGTGAGCTTTCGTCGTGCGCGCATCTAACACATTCAGCTAATATCGTGTATACGTCATTGCAACAAAACAATCACCCTGTTTATATATACAGTTTAAACCTTTAATTAGGGATTCTGATTTCGTGTTTTTTACTTTACAGTTGTTCGGTTATTGTTATAGTAGACTTGTTGATCAACTTCATGAAATCGCAGTTTAGACAATTATTTATTGGACAGACATTGTGACACGGGAAGCGATTATTGTTATCACTCGTTACTCAGTGTTCAACAGAGTGGTACATTAATGAGTTATAAAATAAGGGAAATAGAACAACAACTTGCAGTTGCATAGGAACCTCCGACGTAAGATAATATCTATGTGGACAAAATGTTGGGACCTAACCCCGCGCGTGTTGTGGTTCTAGTGGTACTTATAGTTCAGGTGTTTGAGTTCTGTGAATCTTTGGATCGAAAAGACAAAAGTGTTTGTGATGAAGTTGTTCAGTAAGATATTTTAATTATTTCTTTTTTCGTCGACTTTTTAAGAGTTCAGCTGCAATTCTGAAGAATCATCGAGATATATCTTAAGGACTGGCAGATAGTAGAACATTATTGAAACAATATTAGAACCTTGCATATGTATGTACTATGTACCAATATGACGACATTGTCTACCAACATATCTTACATACATCATTTACATACCTACATATTATTCAAATA
Source organism: Polymixis lichenea (assembly GCA_949091785.1). Taxonomy (NCBI): domain Eukaryota; kingdom Metazoa; phylum Arthropoda; class Insecta; order Lepidoptera; family Noctuidae; genus Polymixis; species Polymixis lichenea. The sequence continues at coordinate 271,856 of OX420934.1, read as the reverse complement.
TTAACAATATTTTATTAAAGCACTAGCTAGAATGTAGGACTTAAAACATACACAAACACACAACACCACACAAAATAATAATCGATTGTTCCTTCAGTGAAGCTCCGTGTGAATTAACTAAGAATAAGACAGACTGTGAAATTAAGAGAGCTAATGAGGAGAGGTAAGCAAACAGCAACTGGTCACCACAATACCTACTAGCACAGTAAAACAACCATTCCGACCAAGAATCTTCACTCCGGGATTTCAATATAATAATAACCGAAAGTTGTTGGTTAAAACTAATACCATATCATAGAAACAAAATTGCCTGCTGCTAACAGTTGTATGCACATTGAAAAGCTCAGTTTCTCTTCTCAACCAAGTAATACTAATGTGTCGATGTCCATACTTACTATTTGAAAACTTTCACCAGAAATGGATGTGTTACTAGTTATTGGTTCATGGCATCGCATAAAACAGCCAATCCTACCCGGATTGGCTGTTTTATGCGATGCACATTGCACATACCAACACTGTAGGTACATGTAATCGCACTCTTTCTTCCACCATTATCACATACATTATACAACATCAACAATGTTATTATCAACCGAATGATTCACCTTCCAACATATCCTCCCCTCCTCCCTGCTCTATCCTCCTTTTTTTTTACTTCTCCAGATCTCTGACTTGGGTTGAGTTAGCACTTTTAACATTTGTCATTTTCTGTGCTCTTGTACCTAAGTCAAGATAATAGCGACAAGGATAATATAAGCTCTCTTAGAGCAAATATATACCTACAAAAACGCGATATCACTTAGCACCCTAGCTAGAATGATCTCAATTACACTGGCATTCGAGCCTTGATAGTTTCATCTCATTTCATGACAGGTGCATCTTTTTAGGGCCAGTTGGTCCGACTGGAACCAACTGTTAAAACTCAGGTCTCCTCCTTGGGATAGGAATTGGGCTGTAAATTTTGTAATCCATCACGTGGACCCCGTGCGGCTTGGTGGAATTAAATTCAGTTTGTAAATAGGTATCATAACTGTTTAATAATCACCATGTCATATGTTGATCCGTGTAATCATTGCATAACCGTATCATATTCCGCCTACAATGTTCCCACTGCTGGGACACAGGCCTCCTCTCTTCGAGAGGGAGTGGGCTTTAATTAACAGCGCGGGTTCAGTACGGGTTGGTAGATGTCATGTCTTCAAATTTTTGGTTCACGTTCATGCCGGGTAACATCACGATGTTTTCCTTCACCGTTTTGAGAGCAGTGGTGATGAAATTATATACACAAAGTAAAGCCGTCTGCCTGGGTGCGACACCCATGACCTACAACTTGTAATTATATACACAAAGTAAAGCCGTCTGCCTGGGTGCGACACCCATGACCTACAACTTGTAATTATATACACAAAGTAAAGCCGTCTGCCTGGGTGCGACACCCATGACCTACAACTTGTAATTATATACACAAAGTAAAGCCGTCTGCCTGGGTGCGACACCCATGACCTACAACTTGTAATTATATACACAAAGTAAAGCCGTCTGCCTGGGTGCGACACCCATGACCTACAACTTGTAATTATATACACAAAGTAAAGCCGTCTGCCTGGGTGCGACACCCATGACCTACAACTTGTAATTATATACACAAAGTAAAGCCGTCTGCCTGGGTGCGACACCCATGACCTACAACTTGTAATTATATACACAAAGTAAAGCCGTCTGCCTGGGTGCGACACCCATGACCTACAACTTGTAATTATATACACAAAGTAAAGCCGTCTGCCTGGGTGCGACACCCATGACCTACAACTTGTAATTATATACACAAAGTAAAGCCGTCTGCCTGGGTGCGACACCCATGACCTACAACTTGTAATTATATACACGAAATGAAATGAAATGAAATGTGTATTTATGTAAATAGATCTTAAAAGACACTTTTACACGTCAATATTTTGTTGGTCAATATTTTTTAAAACTAGATGGCACCGGAATTTCCTAGCTGACTGTTCCCTGAGAAGAAAAGCCGAAACAAACTCAGAGGTCATGGTCTCTTTAAGTCCAAACATTATATTATTTAAATTTTATGTGAGTCTAACAATGCAGGGTAATGTCTGGAAAGGCCTTTTGAAGAAAGAGCCATTGCAGCTTTGAGCTGACCTGTCTCAACAGACGGCATGTATGTAGCAGTCACCGTGTAGCTCAACCCTATTTTAGGGAGCTCAACGACACGTCACAAGACGCTACCAGATTTGCAGGACATTTGCGTAGGCCATTTACAAAATGCTCAAAACCACCAGACGAGTTATAAAGTAATGTGTTCAATCTAGCCTGCATAGTACTCACATTCACAGTTAGTTTTTTTTTTAAATGTCATCAAAAATAATGTCACGTAGATCAATACTTAAATATCAAAAGTCAACAGTATCTATTAACACTTAGCTTATATAATAGTTTGTTGCTTGAGGGTACATTGGAGCAACTTAACTAGTCCTAGGCTTTTTTGTCATCCAAGTAATCTTTAACTTTATAGAAACCTTTTTGACAGAGTTTCTGTTTAATAAATGATTTAAATTTATTGAAGCTTAGTTCTTTTACATGGCTTGGGAGTTTGTTGTAAAAACGAATACTTTGGCGATTAAATGAATTGCTAATTTTTTGGAGCCTAGTCGTGGGCACAATAAGTAAATCTTTATTTCTAGTATTTATGCTATGAACGTCGCTGTGTTTAGAATATAGATTAATGTTCTTTTTAACATAAATTGGGTTCTCATATACATATTGAGATGCGACTGTCATTATATTTATTTCCTTAAATTTATCCCTCAGTGAATGTCTACAACTTAGGTTATAAATTGCTCGAATGGCTCGTTTCTGCAGCACAAATATAGCTTGAATGTCGGCTGCATTTCCCCACAGCAAAATGCCGTACAACATTACACTATGGAAATAACTAAAATATACTAATCGAGCTGTTTCTACATCAGTCAATTGACGGGTTTAATAGACCGCGTAGGCTGCAGAGCTTAGCCGCTTCGACAATTTAGTTACGTGTACCTAAGAACACAGTGGTGTCCACAAGATTCAATTCCGCCCCATTTACTAATACATTGTTTTTCACCTGCTTAACGTTAGGTGTCAGAAATTGAATGCATTTAGTTTTTTTCTCGTTTAATAGTAAATTATTAACACTAAACCAATGCACTATTTTGGCAAGAGCATTATTTACATCGTCAGTAAACGACAACAGACAGCTGTTGTCGTTTAAGCTTAAATAGAAGTGATGTGTCATTTGCAAATAACACTATTTCATGACTGTTCTTTAAAAGACAAGGTAGGTCGTTTATATATATGGGAAATAAAAAAGGGCCAAGAATTGAACCCTGCCGAACTCCCATAGTGACAATAGAGCCTGGGGATCGCTTGCCGTTAACGTCCACTCTTTGGATCCTATTATCCAAATAAGAAATAAGAAGATCCAAGGCAGTGTTTCTAACACCATAGTGATGCAATTTCCTGACCAACGTTTCATGTGAAACACAATCGAAAGCCTTAGACAAGTCACAAAAAATACCTAGAGCATCGTGTGACTTCTTCCAAGCCTCATAAATATGCGTAAGAAGCTCAACACCAGCGTCGGTAGTCGAACCACAAAGTAAAGCCGTCTGCCTGGGTGCGACACCCATGACCTACAACTTGTAATTATATACACAAAGTAAAGCCGTCTACCTGGGTGCGACACCCAAGACCTACAACTTGTAATTATATACACAAAGTAAAGCCGTCTGCCTGGGTGCGACACCCATGACCTACAACTTGTAATTATAAACACAAAGTAAAGCCGTCTGCCTGGGTGCGACACCCATGACCTACCACTTGTAATTATATACACAAAGTAAAGCCGTCTGCCTGGGTGCGACACCCATGACCTACAACTCGTAATTCGGGGCGGTTACCGCTGGGTCACCACTACTCGTAGCTGGTACGATTCCGCCTTTAGGTTTTAAGTAGGTGTCATATGTGTAGGTATCGTTTTGATGCATCAAATAGGTATCAGTGTTGCGAAGTATGACACTATGACGTACATTTGGCTGTCCCACTAGGAGATACACTGCACTTCACTGCCATACCTATATCAATTTTTTTAGAACGATAACATTGTTTTATTTTGCGAAATATTCCATTGCATATCTGAATTCTCAATGTCGCGGCAAATGTTGATAAAAATTGTGCGTCAATATCGGGAAACTATAGTCCTGTGAATTTAACCTGACTTCCGACATTAAAGTTATTTTTTTTTCACTTTGTAGTGTGTTTTGGAAGTTTTGAAAAAAAAAACTTTTTATGTTATTTTATCTTAGAATAAATTCTATTTTAATCTAAATGTTGACGTTCAAAAGTGCCTTTTATGTGCCTATTTAAAATAAACGTTTTGACTTTGAACCTATTATAAAATATGAACATACTTCAATGAAAAATATAACGTGTTCATAGTTTACGACATCAGCCATTGTGTGGCTAACGCCAGGACAAAATACCGCTTACCGACAGCTGACTAAGATTTTTGGGGCCATAGACGTCGAAGCAACTGATAGTCGCTACTTGCAATGTGTCTCCTCTGGGTCGAACTGCGCTATCAAATAAACGAACTCGGCCTAACTCTGAATAAAGCCTTCATCATCCACGTGGCGCCGACGGCCATGATAGTTTACAAGAGCTGAAGTTTCAATCGTAACAAAAACAAACTCACTTGTGCCACTCATTCTGATCCCATCTCTTTTTGATCCTATAAGTTTTCTCGATCCATTATCATTTTGGATAAACATCGGTACTTCCTTTGTTTTTGACTTGCACGCACCATATTCATTTTATACAGGTTGGCTAGTGAAACGATGTTCAAAGAAATACTCCGAAAGCCACTCTCCAAGGGCTTCCCGAAATACCCCTATGATTGTATGTTCAGCAATTATCTATAGTTTAGGAGCTACTTTATTGACGTGTAAAAGTGTCTTATAAGATCTACTTACATAAATAAACATTTACCCGCTTATTTATAAACGTTGCTTAAAGTTAAGTAGTGATTAGCGTCTGTTTCACCATACATTTTTGACGTTTAAACATCTCGTAACTTTAAACTGCTTTTATAAATAAGATGGCTAATTTCAAAGGCATTTAAAAAATTTCTTTGAATTTCGTTTCACGCCTGTATGAGGCTATATGTATACTCTAGGTAGTAGCTGCTTCGATGGGTTCGGGTCTCTAAAATGACATGTCAAGTATACGTAAACATTGAATTGAACACCATGTCTAATACACGGTTTTATTCCTTTCCAGGGTCAGGGGGAAAAATGGTCGCATACAGGTATGTTTGCTAGCTTAAATATTTACTAGTCACATTATTTATAACTTAATTTTGCATCGCCAACTCAAATTCCCAGCTAGTTTTGAATACCATATTCTTTACTTTAAATTCCACGCATTCTCTATCCGTCCTTTTTAGGGTTCCGTACCTCAAAAGGTAAAAAATAACCCCATATAAGATCACTGTCTTGTCCGTCTGTCTGTCCGTATGTCACCACCGATTTTCTCAGGAACGGGTGGACCTAGCAAGTTGAAATTTATACCAGATATCAGTATCTAGTATAAATTGCAACTAGACCTCAGGGTCTATAGGGTATATCCTCCCTATTAGGTGTATAAAAATCAAGGTCCTGAGTCAACACGATAAAAAGATATGGGCAAATTTAGATTTTCGCGAAAACTTGTAAGTACGAAAATTTACCTTAATTTGCAACGTTTTTTTTTTCGGAATTTTCACTTTACTTGTGCTATAAGACCTTGCTTTTAACCAAAATTGACAATTCTAAGTCAACCGGAAGTATAGGTTTTGGGTCGAAAACCTATATTGTAGTTTCCGTTGACCTAGAATCACGAATTTTGAATTAGTGGGGTAAGTTAGAGTGGGGGAGTTTTTATTTTTCACTTTTAGTTATAGTTAACTAAAAGTGAAAAATATAAACTTTTTCCAAAAAAAATAACCGACTTCCGAAAAAACAGTACAAAGTGAAAAATAACTTTAATTTTGGAAGGCGGTGACAAAAAATTTAAATACAAATCCAAAGTCACCGCCTTCCGAAATTAAAGTTATTTTTCACTTTGTAGTGTTTTTTTCGGAAGACGGTTATTTTTTTTGGATTTTTTTTTATTATGGCGGTAATATGGGTAGGTACGGAACCCTCGGCGCACAAGTTGGACTCGCACATGACCAGTTTTTTTAAAGATTGTTTGATTGTTTTTTGAAAGAAAAGTAAAATGATCTATCAATTTTAATTACCCATGTTTATCAGTGCCGAACTTTATTTCGAGAGATGAACGATGTATCTGTTCACAAGAATATTTGTTTATTTAAACCCTATTGTCACATTATTTGTCCAGAAAAGCTTTTAAAAGCCTCCCTCTCTCTCAGAGTCATCTTCTTTAGTGTCATAAGTAATTAAACATTCTAACTTACAGGAGGTGAAAAAAACTGTGTGCTGCAGCCAATACGAGTTCGACGTTGACCTCAACCAGTGCTTGCCGATATGCAGCATGGGATGCGTCAACGGCACCTGCACCGACGTTGACACCTGCACGTGCACGGCTCCGCTCACACTCGTCGGCCACACCTGCGTCCTGTCCACATGCTCCAACTGCGAACATGGAAACTGCGTTGCACCAAATGATTGTAGGTGCCATGAAGGCTACATTAAATTAAATGGCACTTGCACACCGATTTGCACTACAGTATGCGTGAACGGCCAATGCGTCGAGCCTAACAAATGCAAATGTAATGACGGCTATAAAACTGACCCCAACAATGTATTTAATTGTATCCCAATTTGCGACCCCGAGTGTGTTAATGGATACTGTAAAGCGCATAACAAGTGCATTTGCAATGTTGGATATGAAAAAACAGAAAACTATTCAATTTGTAAGCCTAGTTGCGTCGGATGCGATTTCGGACAGTGTATCGCGCCGAACAACTGCGCCTGCTTTGAAGGATATGAACGCATAAATTCGACCTGTAAGCCGAAGTGTAGTTCTTGCAGAAACGGTGACTGTGTCGCGCCAAACGACTGTTCCTGCCATAACGGATATGAACGCATTAACTCAACCTGCGTGCCGAAATGTAAGTCTTGCAGTAATGGTAACTGTGATGCGCCAAACCAATGTACCTGTTTTGAAGGATATGTCCGCATTAACAACATTTGCAAGCCGAAATGTAGCTCTTGCAGTCACGGAGACTGTATCGCACCAAATAAATGTTCCTGTCTTGAAGGATATGAACGCATTGACTCCACCTGCAAGCCAAAGTGTAGTTCATGTAAAAACGGAGATTGCGTTGCACCTGGAAACTGTCACTGCCACAAGGGATATGACTTAAAAGAAGGAGTCTGTACACCAATTTGTTCTTCACCCTGTACTAATGGGCGCTGCTTGAAACCTGATCAATGCTCATGTAATGATGGCTATAATCTGACTGAAACAGGCTGCCAGCCTTGTTGTTCCAGTCCTTGTATTAATGGGGACTGCTCTGCTCCTAACTCCTGTACCTGTACCAATGGCTTCCAAAAGGATGGAAAAGACCATAGCAAGCCTTGCGACAAGCTATGTTTAAATAGCACTTGCAATTTGGACGGAGAGTGCATATGCTTTACAGACTTTGAATATGATGAGGATACAAAGTCATGTGTAGTTGTTAAACCGTAAGTAGACTTAAGATATTTTCCGATTTCACTGCAAAATATTGTAAAATATATTTAAAACATGTGACGTTATTTCAGGATCCACTGCGACTCGTGCAATGGTATCCACAATTGCTCCGGAGATGGTGAGAAGAAAGAGTGTCGATGTGAAGATGAAAGACTTTGCAACTTTGGAAGTGATGAGACCCCAGAGGAGATTGTTTCAGACGTCAAGTAAGACATCAATATCATGTTGTATTTTAGGTCATCAGCAAGAAAGATAGTTGACGTATAATAATAATAGCTTATACTTGAATATGTGCTCTAACTGAAAATTCTGCACATTGGCTTCTTTTCTAAAACTTTGAATAAGTTATGTCTTTTGCAACAGCCCACCCCACTTGTGCTTGTTTATCTTGTCTCTGGGCTCCTTTTATTTTTGTAAGAGGTTTCTGGCGTACAATTTCTGCCTGTTAAGTACGTAAATAAGATGTATTTTATTGTAATTTCCAGAATGGCTACTATGAATATGACGCTGATCGCGATAGGCGGTGTGTGTCTGCTCCTCCTCATACTGGTGGTGGTCGTCATGCAGCGAATCTGGCACAAGAGGAACGAGTACGGCGAAAGCAAGGCTACCAGTGATAGTAAGTTTAAAAATTTCCTTTTTACACGCTTTATATTAGCTTCACTTGTATGTTTGTTTGTTTGTATGTTTGTATGTAACCGACTCCTTTGGACGCTATTTTGACCCACTTTAAACGGTCAGATTTCATTTAAACTGTCTACAAAGTTTAAATGAAATCTGACCGTTTAAAGTCGAGGACCTATGACAATTCAATAATTAAAAAAATATATAAAAAAACACGCTTTTGTAGTTAGCAAAACTAAAAAATAGAAAATAAATAATAGTTTAAAAAAACACGCTTTAAAAACCAAACTAAAAAGTAGAAAATAATTTAATTCTATTAAAAAGCGTGGGGTGCTTGATATTAATTGATTATAAAAATACCTCAAAAAGCACCCCACGCTTTGTAATAGAATTAAATTATTTTCTACTTTTTAGTTTGGTTTTTAAAGCGTGTTTTTTTAACTATTATTTATATAAATTATGCCTTTTGACTTTGTTACACTCACATTTCTACATATTTTCATAAAGGACAATGTGGAAATAGAAAATAAATTATAGTTCTATTATTATGAGCCTTGTCCCACTACAGGGCAAAAACCTCCCTTCCTTCTTTTCACTTTTCCCGATCTTCTGCAAATTTGCCACTTTGTACTAATGATATACCAATTCTCACGTTGCGCTCGTACCATTTAAGAGCAGCCATTCTGTTCTGTTAAAATCACAGAGTACTTTTTTACCGTGAATGCTTAGGTGAAGTGAGCTTGAAGTGTGCTGTCATCAGTGTCAAAATCCCCAGCAATTATCTTTTCTTTAAAGCATCCACCCACAGCCACAGCACATACATTCAACTTATGCTAGAAATAATCTTAATAACTACTGGACTAATGTACAAGACTATTACGGCGTACAAAGCATTGATTAAAATATCTTGCTGCCTTGAAATACTAAACTAAAAAATTACCATCCTAAAGCGTTTTACTTTAGGATGGTAATTTTTTATCGCAAATAAACCAGCTAATACCCAAAATAAAATAGAAATAAAGTTGAGAAATACAAATAATAATTGTAAAAAAAATAAAAACATTGAAATTGAGATTAAGAAACACTTTCATAGGATAGCGTGATTTTCTTTCTGAATCCCGGACGCTTGTCGCGGAATATATCTTTTCATCGTCAATAGCACTAGTTGTTTCCCTTTATACGGTTAAGGACAGATTCTGGTTAGGACAGATTATTTTTATGGCAGATTCCTGTTACGGCAGAAATTTGGCAGTCGCGAACAAAATCTGTAATACTTAAAAATATCATCAGAACTGAAATGAAAGGAAATCTATGTAATAAATCCACTATTTTGTCATCTTGATTTGAGCAAAGACATCTTTGACAATAGATACACACACTTTTATACTAGGTACACAGACACAAAAGTATAATTCATTGCTGTCATGCTTTCATTTAGCATAACATAATCAGCCTATAATGTTCCCACTGCTGGGACACAGGCCTCGTCTCTGTGAGAGGGAGTGGGCCGTGATCCCAGTGCGGATTGGTAGACGTCATATGTCTTCGTAGTTTAGTTCTAGGACATGCCGGTTTCTTCACGATATTTTTCTTCACCGTTTTAAGAGCACTGTGATGAAATAATTTACACAAAGTGAAGCGCCTATCAGGTTTTAAAGTTACAACTTACAACTGGTAAGGCGCTTTCATTTACCTCTACTAAATAATATATGAAATGAGGTTTGCAATCTCTTTGAGTTGCTGTTATCTGGTTACTTGACAGTCATAAAAAAAAGGCGTATGACTTATTATTTAATAAAATCACAAGTCATACGCACAGAGTACATTATGTCATACGCCTTGACCACAGAGTACTTCTTTTTTTGGCCTTGACATAATTATACTCTTTGCATTGTCTGCATAATATGTAATCAATTTTAATAAGCGGCGATTTATGCTAACAGTGAAATTAGTAAATGAATATATCGTGTAAGTGGAAAATATGATTTAAAATGTATTAACAGCCAAAAATGTAAGGCTGTAGTCCTTCATGGAGGGCATCGTAATAACTTTGAAAAAAGAACAAGTCAGGAAGTACAACCTGGCGGTGTTTTAATAAAAAGGAGTGCAACACATCAATAACTTTAAATGCCCAGAATAAAATAATTAAGGAATCAAAACATACATGTGTCCCGGATCTTATCAGTAACAAAGTAGATGAGTTGATAGAAATGATGGTTGCAAGAAAGAGGTCTGTAGAAATCTAGAACCGATACCGAAAATTTACGAAAAGTATTTCAATAGGTACAGTCTCGATTCTGAACATAAACCATTATTGAATGCAAAAAAAGATTCCCTGTATAAGGCAAGAACGGACTATTTAAATCTTGAAAGAACGTCTTGCAGGAGCCGACAAGAGTTAAAATTGCCTAATAAACTGCTTGAGCTTATTTTTTTATGTGATGATGATAAACAGCATGCACAAGAAGATGATAAAATTTTATTTTTTGGGAATGATTTGGCCAAGGCGTCATCATTCTCTTGCCATCATCCCAATTTAATTGGGGTCGGCGCAACATGTCTGGTTCTTCCACATTTCTCAATTAGTCGTCATCTCCGTAGTTACACCCTTTCTAACCATATCATTCAGACAGTTCATCCATCGTTTCTTTGGTCTCCCCTACTCTTATAGCTATCGACATTCATACTCAAAACTTTTTACACTTTTGGCCAAAGAGTATACGGAGTTGATACGACAGAGGGGCTTTCCTTTAAACTGCCTATACTAGGTATCATTTTCAAGCTCTGTACCAAAAATCAATTAAATAGCAGCAGTAGTTTAGTCGCAAATGATTTTTGAAGATTTTGCCCCGTTTGAACACGATGTATCTTTCCTAACAGCTGATTATGTCTAAACGCATAGGTCATGCACCTTAAAACGATAAATCTGAGTATAAACTACGATGCGTTGTTGCCGCTGTGACACAAGGTCAAGGCAAGTCACAAATACAACCAAATATTTTCGCCAAAAGATGGCAATGCAAACAAGGAAGCAGTAAATACACACACTTGCACTTTCTTTACGAGAGTGACAATCATAGCAAAACATCCCGCGCGTAAAAGAAATAGAAATAGGTCACTGTGTTGCTACTGCATCTTAGATCTTTGCGATCGGTTAGTGGGGTATCTAAAAGCTTTCAGTACGCCGGCGCTACCCTTTGAGAACGTACTTATGTGACGTAACACGGAAGGTCTTGCGCCGCTTTTGTTTTGTCGAACTCGCGCGCTGACAATTGTGATTTTGTTTTGTTAGTGTAATAGGACACTAAATAAGTTTATGACAGACAGTATTTCTTTTTTTTATTGTGACAGGACACGTAACTTGGGATTGTTATTATTTAGTGTTACCTAGTGTTTTTTTTTGTGCTTCACTGCTTTTATTGTGATACGACACGTAATTAAACTTTGGTTGTGTGTGTGTGCGTGTAATTAAAGTATTCAACAATGCCTCGTGTAACTTACACGGCGTCAGAATACACAGACATGATTTTAATTTACGGCAAATGCCGTGGAAACTCAGCTTTAGTTCTGCGAACATACCGAGAGAGGTATGTTGATAGCCGCAATTTCCCTAAAAACGCCCGCACCATACAATTGGCAGTACAAAGAATACGGGACAATAAAAGTAGGTATAGTGCCGCAACATTAAGGGTGAAGTGTATGCCTCAGAGGTAAATACAATTGTTGAACTAAAAAATAGGATTATTAAGCATTTCACAAATTAAAGTGCTTAGCGACAGACAGTGATTTAATTAGAAAAATAAATAGCAATATTCTCCGTCGGTATGATTTGTGCATTAATGTGAATGGAGGACACATCGACAATTTAAAAATTTAGTGTTATTGTTGTGATTGTTGTTGCGCGGTTTCAAAACCTTACCTAACATAAAAGCCGCCGCCCGCGCCACCGCCGCGCGCCGGCCGGGCGGCCGCCCGCTTTGACACTATAGTATCTGTTTATTACTGATACTATACTTACGCTTCTTTTTCATTCATCCACATCATCATTGTTTTATTATCCTTTTACGACTTTCTTACATTATTATATTTCTCTCTTTGTTCTCTGTGCTAACACTCTGCGAATCGGTCTTAAACGATTCGTCTATATAGAATTACTTGATTTTACATTAGAATTTCTATATTTTTACATATTAATATTCTTGTTATGACATTTAAGTCAAACACGTCAAACTGATGTCTACTTATTCTTTTAATTGTCTATGCAGTCTATTCAAGGAATGTTGCATTAAGATTGTACTTACTAAAAATAATTTTATATCGTTTTGAATAGCCTAAATTTGGTTTTTCTATGGAACTACGTTGACAACTAATTAACAAAATTCTAAATTATTATTATAAGAGTCTTAAAACGCACTCTCGGTTTGTATGAAGGAGGTTTTATATGTCTTGGCCGACTAGACTGGCATACGAGAATATCTATGTCTGAAAAAAAAAAGAGGAGGAATTGAGATTGTCAGCCAAAAAACAGTTGGGTATTTTGAAAATTACAATGAAATAAAGCAATAAAATGGAGTTACACATCTACACTTAATGTCCGTTGTCCGTCTATGCCCAAAAATGAAATAGTCCAGATGAGAACAGACTTCATCTCGCACAACTGGGCAAAAAGCTGATGAAATGGACCGCCCTAACTACTGGCAAAGAACTCGGAAGACTTTCCATAGACATGACGATAGCCATGAAAGATTACGGGGTGAAGATGAAGGCCGCGTTTATACTGCTGGCTCGTACGCGGTATTTCGTCCCGGGCATGAATGGAACAGTTACTGAAACTATTCCTAAGCAAGCTTGTGTGACTGCTACTACAACTCCAAGAAGTGTTTCAGGAGTGAAAGCCAAAGATATGCATGTCAAGGAATTGGACTGTGATTATTACCAATAAATAGAGTGCAAAGGTACCTTTTTATAATTTATCTTGTATTTCTCTTATTAAATTTTAATTGTGTAGTCTATTTTCTACCCCTTTTATTTGTCAGGGATAGGTAGACACGACAGTTTGGCGCCCAATGTAAAATCAAAACTAGTTACTACTACACACTAAACTATTTTTCAAAATTCTAAAATGTACTATTATTAGTACTGCTTCTTTTTGACTAACTTATTTGGCTTAATAACTTTTTAATTTCTTTAAGGAGTGATCTTACTCTTATTATTACTTACTTGTCTTCCCTCTTACAACGAATTTACCCTTTTGAACACTCTTTGACTCTAACACTACCCATACCACTACCCACTGACACAAACCCTCTCATTTACCTTCCTTTTGCACAATTTTTATTCTTTTTGCTATCTTTTATATTATTTTTTAGTCCATACTCATGACTCATTTTTTTTCTTTCTTCTAAACTGTAGAGTTCTTTTCGGCCCATTATAACTCTATTTAGTTTTTATTTTCTAATTTGTTATCAACTCTAAAGTTGATTGGAGCGGCTAACAACTCCATAAAAATAAGCCCTTGTTATTTACTATCAGCACTGATGTTGATTGGAGCGGCTAACAACTCCATAAAAATAAGCCCTTGTTATTTACTATCAACACTGATGTTGATTGGAGCGGCTAACAACTCCATAAAAATAAGCCCTTGTTATTTACTATCAGCACTGATGTTGATTGGAGCGGCTAACAACTCCATAAAAATAAGCCCTTGTTATTTACTATCAACACTGATGTTGATTGGAGCGGCTAACAACTCCATAAAAATAAGCCCTTGTTATTTACTATCAACACTGATGTTGATTGGAGCGGCTAACAACTCCATAAAAATAAGCCCTTGTTATTAACTATCAACACTGAAGTTGATTGGAGCGGTTAACAACTCCATTATAAATAAGCCTTTGTTAAAAATCTTTTCTGATTAATGGTTTTCGACGAGAGCGGCTAACAACTCCGAAAATAAGCCTACTGTTATTTATTTATCAAGTCGAGTTGTGATCATTGAATGTGAATCCAACCTGGCCTAACTTCGTAAGATGTCAGTGTGATTGAAAGACGTATGTAAGTTATGTGAAAGTTGTTTTATTTAACCTTACAAAATTTTTGTTCTAGGCCAAAAATTTTCTCGGGGTCGATGGGGAAATATAGTATCTGTTTATTACTGATACTATACTTACGCTTCTTTTTCATTCATCCACATCATCATTGTTTTATTATCCTTTTACGACTTTCTTACATTATTATATTTCTCTCTTTGTTCTCTGTGCTAACACTCTGCGAATCGGTCTTAAACGATTCGTCTATATAGAATTACTTGATTTTACATTAGAATTTCTATATTTTTACATATTAATATTCTTGTTATGACATTTAAGTCAAACACGTCAAACTGATGTCTACTTATTCTTTTAATTGTCTATGCAGTCTATTCAAGGAATGTTGCATTAAGATTGTACTTACTAAAAATAATTTTATATCGTTTTGAATAGCCTAAATTTGGTTTTTCTATGGAACTACGTTGTCAACTAATTAACAAAATTCTAAATTATTATTATAAGAGTCTTAAAACGCACTCTCGGTTTGTATGAAGGAGGTTTTATATGTCTTGGCCGACTAGACTGGCATACGAGAATATCTATGTCTGAAAAAAAAAAGAGGAGGAATTGAGATTGTCAGCCAAAAAACAGTTGGGTATTTTGAAAATTACAATGAAATAAAGCAATAAAATGGAGTTACACATCTACACTTAATGTCCGTTGTCCGTCTATGCCCAAAAATGAAATAGTCCAGATGAGAAACAGACTTCATCTCGCACAACTGGGCAAAAAGCTGATGAAATGGACCGCCCTAACTACTGGCAAAGAACTCGGAAGACTTTCCATAGACATGACGATAGCCATGAAAGATTACGGGGTGAAGATGAAGGCCGCGTTTATACTGCTGGCTCGTACGCGGTATTTCGTCCCGGGCATGAATGGAACAGTTACTGAAACTATTCCTAAGCAAGCTTGTGTGACTGCTACTACAACTCCAAGAAGTGTTTCAGGAGTGAAAGCCAAAGATATGCATGTCAAGGAATTGGACTGTGATTATTACCAATAAATAGAGTGCAAAGGTACCTTTTTATAATTTATCTTGTATTTCTCTTATTAAATTTTAATTGTGTAGACTATTTTCTACCCCTTTTATTTGTCAGGGATAGGTAGACACGACAGTTTGGCGCCCAATGTAAAATCAAAACTAGTTACTACTACACACTAAACTATTTTTCAAAATTCTAAAATGTACTATTATTAGTACTGCTTCTTTTTGACTAACTTATTTGGCTTAATAACTTTTTAATTTCTTTAAGGAGTGATCTTACTCTTATTATTACTTACTTGTCTTCCCTCTTACAACGAATTTACCCTTTTGAACACTCTTTGACTCTAACACTACCCATACCACTACCCACTGACACAAACCCTCTCATTTACCTTCCTTTTGCACAATTTTTATTCTTTTTGCTATCTTTTATATTATTTTTTAGTCCATACTCATGACTCATTTTTTTTCTTTCTTCTAAACTGTAGAGTTCTTTTCGGCCCATTATAACTCTATTTAGTTTTTATTTTCTAATTTGTTATCAACTCTAAAGTTGATTGGAGCGGCTAACAACTCCATAAAAATAAGCCCTTGTTATTTACTATCAGCACTGATGTTGATTGGAGCGGCTAACAACTCCATAAAAATAAGCCCTTGTTATTTACTATCAACACTGATGTTGATTGGAGCGGCTAACAACTCCATAAAAATAAGCCCTTGTTATTTACTATCAACACTGATGTTGATTGGAGCGGCTAACAACTCCATAAAAATAAGCCCTTGTTATTAACTATCAACACTGAAGTTGATTGGAGCGGTTAACAACTCCATTATAAATAAGCCTTTGTTAAAAATCTTTTCTGATTAATGGTTTTCGACGAGAGCGGCTAACAACTCCGAAAATAAGCCTACTGTTATTTATTTATCAAGTCGAGTTGTGATCATTGAATGTGAATCCAACCTGGCCTAACTTCGTAAGATGTCAGTGTGATTGAAAGACGTATGTAAGTTATGTGAAAGTTGTTTTATTTAACCTTACAAAATTTTTGTTCTAGGCCAAAAATTTTCTCGGGGTCGATGGGGAAATATAGTATCTGTTTATTACTGATACTATACTTACGCTTCTTTTTCATTCATCCACATCATCATTGTTTTATTATCCTTTTACGACTTTCTTACATTATTATATTTCTCTCTTTGTTCTCTGTGCTAACACTCTGCGAATCGGTCTTAAACGATTCGTCTATATAGAATTACTTGATTTTACATTAGAATTTCTATATTTTTACATATTAATATTCTTGTTATGACATTTAAGTCAAACACGTCAAACTGATGTCTACTTATTCTTTTAATTGTCTATGCAGTCTATTCAAGGAATGTTGCATTAAGATTGTACTTACTAAAAATAATTTTATATCGTTTTGAATAGCCTAAATTTGGTTTTTCTATGGAACTACGTTGTCAACTAATTAACAAAATTCTAAATTATTATTATAAGAGTCTTAAAACGCACTCTCGGTTTGTATGAAGGAGGTTTTATATGTCTTGGCCGACTAGACTGGCATACGAGAATATCTATGTCTGAAAAAAAAAAGAGGAGGAATTGAGATTGTCAGCCAAAAAACAGTTGGGTATTTTGAAAATTACAATGAAATAAAGCAATAAAATGGAGTTACACATCTACACTTAATGTCCGTTGTCCGTCTATGCCCAAAAATGAAATAGTCCAGATGAGAAACAGACTTCATCTCGCACAACTGGGCAAAAAGCTGATGAAATGGACCGCCCTAACTACTGGCAAAGAACTCGGAAGACTTTCCATAGACATGACGATAGCCATGAAAGATTACGGGGTGAAGATGAAGGCCGCGTTTATACTGCTGGCTCGTACGCGGTATTTCGTCCCGGGCATGAATGGAACAGTTACTGAAACTATTCCTAAGCAAGCTTGTGTGACTGCTACTACAACTCCAAGAAGTGTTTCAGGAGTGAAAGCCAAAGATATGCATGTCAAGGAATTGGACTGTGATTATTACCAATAAATAGAGTGCAAAGGTACCTTTTTATAATTTATCTTGTATTTCTCTTATTAAATTTTAATTGTGTAGTCTATTTTCTACCCCTTTTATTTGTCAGGGATAGGTAGACACGACAACACGAGAGAACACACGCGCCGCGCTCCGGCGCGCGTGCCACGTTGCCGCTTTGTTACCTAAGTATCTAAGGTCAGCTAAATTTATTTACAAAGGGTGGTTGCGTTTTACTCTGATTTTTAAGCTATTTAGTTTGTTTGAAAAAAAAATATTCTCATTTTTGGTGCTTTTTATTTTTGTACCGTATCGAATTAATACTAAACACGTATAGTATACGTCGTGTAATTTAATGCCCCTCTGTCATATCAACTCTGTATAAAAAATAAAAATTGTGAAGCTGGCAAATTCAGGGTAACTGCAAGGCCATTTTTAACCGACTTCCAAAAGGAGGAGGTTCTCAATTCGTCGGAACCTTTTTTTTTTTTTTTTTTTTTTTTAATGTATGTTTCCCGATTACTCGAAGATGGCTGGACCGATTTGGATAATTTTTTTTTTGTTCGAAAGGGTATACTTCCCAGGTGGTCCCATGATCATCAAGTCAGGATCTGATGATGGGATCCTGGAGAAATAGAGAGAACTCTTCAAATTTTATAGGCACACTTGAAGCAATTTGTGTAGTTTTTGGAAGAGTACTTTCTCGGAGTGGTTCCATTTCAATTTGGTGAAGATCTGATGAAGAACTTCGGAGATAGGCAACGGAACTCCTCAATAAATGATAGCAAATGGACAGGGATTGCTGAAATCTCATGTCTGTCAATTGTTTACACCAGTTAATAACATAACATCACGCCGGTACGCTGTGAAGGGGTAAGCACATGTGAACCACTAAAAAGTGAAAAATAAAAAACTTTTTTCAAAAAAATAAACAACCGACTTCCAAAAAAACACTAAAAAGTGAAAAATAACTTTAATTTCGGAAGGCGGTGACAAAAAATTAAAATACATATCCAAAGTCACCGACTTCCGAAATTAAAGTTATTTTTCACTTTTTAGTGTTTTTATCAACTGTATACTGTGCACGTTAATTTCTCTGGCGGAGATCATACTGTGTGTTTTATACCATTAGTATATGTTTTACTTCTCAAGAAAAGTCAGCACACACACGAAAGAATGTTCAAAGTTTTACGAGACCAATTCAAAGTACAGATCACACATTATAAATACGACTTAGAACTCGCACAAATACAAGCTTTAAAAGAAATATTTCCTGAAGTTAATATTACAGGCTGTTTTTACCATTTTTGTGATGCTATATGGAAAAACAGCAAAAACTTGGAAATACAACAACAGCTGATGGTTGGATAGTTGTATATGCTTGATAACACGATTATACACCATGTTGGCACTATTGGATCCGAGATTCATACCAGAGAGCTCTTTAGCAATTCGCGAAGAAACGACAGATTGCAAGGCATTGGCAAACTTTGACAGTTATTTTGTTAAGCAGTGGCTGAACAAAATTACGTGTACAACTTTTAGCTGCTATCTAGAAAATATACGAACCACAAATTAGATCGAAGGTTGGCATCGAAGAATAAAAAGTAGGTTTCCAAAAAAGCCAACGATGTATTACTTTATACAGTTACTGAAAAAAGAAGCCGTTATTCAGGATAAAAAATAACACAAACTGAATTTTCCTCAAAATCAAGCCGCGGTCAAAGAAGATTGGAAAATTAATTCATTAATGAAATAATAACAAATTTCGAAGCAAGCGACATCACACCTTTGGAGTGTTTGAAAAAATTCGCAGTTTTAAATATATACAGGGTGTAACAGAAACCCTATTGCTATCCTTAAGCACTAAAGATAACAGCTGGTATAGAATCACTATACATAGTTTCAGCTCAAAATAAAATACTCTAAGAATTGATACCAAATTTTCGGATTCATGTTTCTTAAATTCAAATCATAGCAAACGTGTCGCCGTACTACGTAGGTCAATAACTTTTCACGTTACTTGCCAATATCACGATAAATCTCTTCTGAGTGATGTGTTTGTTTCAATTTGTTCTGGTATCAATGTATTAAAAATTCTCATAACCTCGGAACATGTAGAGATAGGATTAAAAAACCCTTCCAATATCGTTTGAAACCATCCAAAGAACCCGTGCCCTTGGTATGTATATACCCTTTGTGTTACAAGTTGTATAAGAATAAATAATGCCCCTACAATCATGTTTAATTCATAGTAAGTACATAATATCTAATAAAATTACTGAGTCTGTAATTACCAAAAAAGTTCGTACCTACTCTTTACAGTTTTCTTAATGATTGTATTTCTGGCGTAACACGAATCTGCCATAAAAAGAATCTGCCGTAACCAGAATCTGTCCATAACCGAATAAAGGGTTGTTTCTACTATATCAGTACGACGAAATTATTAAAACTGAATAGTGCTATAGAGGTATAAGGAACAGGGTATTAAGTTCCAGGGTAGGCAGGGTATTATCCTCTATAGAAAAGGGAGGATCTTCCGACCAGACGGTGTTCTGCCAGGTGGGCAACTGCCCGATTGACGAACGATTGTTTTTTTTGGATATGACATCTCGCAAATCAACCTTGGAGGTTGTCGGCTGCTTAACCGGGCTTGATTGTGGCTGCCTCAATGAGTTAAGGCTTTCAGTCAGGGCAGACCTCCGACGATTGGTGCCGGGACGTTGTATATATAATAGTAGCGCGTTTGCGCAATGCAGGGTTCTGCATGACGTCAGTGTGATGCATAGTTCGCATGTGGCGATGTAGATGCCGTTACAGTGCACCGAAAAAACTGTAGTAAGCGACATTTCCATCACTGATAGGAGACCGGCGGAAATGTTGTCGATAAGACATTCGCGTCAGGAAGTGTACGTAAAACGCGCATTGATACACATATTCGTACATTTTGAACTTAGGTAAATGACAATTTATAATACCTCTCACGACAACCAAGGATGAAGATCCATTATTAATTAAATAACGAAGTTTGTTGCAACTATTATGAGCGAGCGTTTAACTGGCCAATCGAATTTTGATTTTATCAATGTCATAATTTCATTATTGAGTCAGGGGTGATACACAACCATGTGAATATTAATAACTTTATCAAAATAATTTATTTACTTTATTTAAAAATAACTAATTACTTTAGCTCTAGTCTATACCCATGTGACAAACATCCGAATACGTTAAGCCGTTTAGACGTGAATAGGCATTTATGATATGGATTTCAATTAACCCTGAGATAGATTTTAGCGTTAACACTGCTTTTTTATTGTGTCTTGTAGTAAGTCGTGTCAATTCTTTTGTTCCCCATCTAAACTAGAATAAGAGTATTTATTGCCATCTCTTACCGACAGACCTCGAAAAAAAAAGAAGAAAAGTGCTTTTAGAACTATCAACGTAAATTGGGTCTTGATTGCCTTGAATTTCATCTGATTGCGCTGATTGTGCTGATGCTTAAGCATGATGAATTTAGTTCGTTGCAGTTGCGTCGAAGAAAATGTTAGTTCAACAAATTTTGACAGCTCTAATTTACTTCCGTCTCGTTCTTTATCCCAATTCGAACCAGTAGTTCCTGAGATTAGCGCATTCAACCAAACAAACAAACAAACTCTTCAGCTTTTATTATTGTAGATCCACATATAATTCTATGTAGTATAGAGATATTTAGATATGTTCATAAAATATATTCTATTAATGTTCCAGGTTCACCCTTCGGCGGCGGCAGTGTAGTATACCATCACACAGCCGCTAATACGCTGATATATCCGCGAACGAGCGGAGAAATCTTCACGAATGGAAGATGTGTTGACGAGGAAACCACGACCGATACTTTAATACGACGCGAAGCTCAACTACCTTAGAATTACAACGTACCTGACCTGATCAATTTCATCAGTGATTTAGTTAAGATAAATGTTTAGGTTCTAAGGAAGTTATAGAAGATATTCCTAAAACTGTCTTTTTTTGGCACATAATAAAGCATTTTAGGGTAACATTAGAGGGTATTTTCTGTTCAAACCGCATTTCTACAGTACTAAATATAGATGTTTGCAAAACTCTAGATGCTTATCAGCTTTCTATCATCATTCATCACTTCAGCCCAAAGACGTCCACTACTGGACATAGGCTTCCTCCAAGCTCCGCCATTTTGATCGGTTCTGTGTCTCCCGCATCTAGCGGATTCCTGCGGCCTTCACAAGGACCACTTTGTGGGAGGCTTTCTAATTCTACGTCTTCTGGTACGCCCACTCCAAAACCTTTTGGCCTCATGGGCCATCTGTTCTGCGAGCACTGTGCCCTGCCTACTGCCACTTGTACGATGGGTCTGCAAGATCTTAGATCCTATAGACTGTTTTTACGCACCCATTATTAAAATCGTCCATACTGACTCTCAGCCTAATTTGAATAAATGACTTTTGATAATGATTTAGAAATAATAATAAGAAATAAGAATTGAAGAGTATGCAAGCTGCAGAAGCAATAAGGTCGCCGTGGAGCACCTCGTCACTTTATAGAAGTAGACTGATTTAATTACCTACAATTCGCATCGTGTATGCTTGTTGTTCCGAATGCGTAGCATGACCACCATCGAAACGGGGTTAGTCGACAGAAGAATAGACAAAATGTCAGATTGGAGAAATATTTCTACCGTCTTAAGCATGGCGATGTTTAAACTAGAAGTGGGTAAAGTGTATAATTTTTGCGATTGGAACATTTGCATCTCGATCACTGAAATGATCCGAAACACTGATATGTTTCATTTGGCTCATTTGAATCTTCTCGGCTCAAAGGATATAAAATACAGAATGTTACGTATTATATTACGTTGCGTTGCGGCTGCCGCACACTGGTCCCAAATTAAAAAAAAGTGGACAATGATAGTAGACCGCTGATATTTTTTTTTATTGTTGATACAATGATAACAGATAAGGCAAAAAAATATTATTGTCCTACTTCAAATACTTTTCTGTAAAAAAATATTTCTTTTTTTTTGTATGGGAGCGATTACATTTTACTCAATTTCTCAAAAACTTTAAGCGATGTCGAGATGGCAATCACATATGTTAGAAAACTAATAATTTTGAGTATTTGGCTCTAAGAAACTTATTGCTTATCTCTGCGTACTTTCGAGATAATAGTGACAGAAAATAACATTTTTTTTTAATGTTAATTTTTTGCTTTTTTTTAATCATAGCCTTTCTTTAGCACATAATTATAATGTATGCGTAATGTCAAATAAGTAAAAAGAGACTTCTCTGTAAAAGAGGTTATGGGGGCTCACTAATGACTGAAAAGCTATGACCTTTCTGAAGGAGTACTTTCATCAGTTCTAAAAAACAATCAAAATGAAGACATATTAAGCTGCAAACATAAAGTTGAATATGTTCACAAACGATTCTGAAAAAATATTATGGTGAAAGATTAATATTTGGGTCTATATTCTCTTGAGAAATCTCTATTTCCTCGTTTTCCAACGAAAGCAATTCATTGTTCAAGATCAAAGCACTAGCCTCTGGAAACAACTGTTTATGTAAACGAGCAAACTTTGGTTTGATATGGCTGATGTAAGGATCTGAGCTAATTAGAAAGCTGTGGATAATGTCTAAATTAGTCTGAACTCTACCGATTTTTCTTGTATGTGCCATTCTAACATTCCGATTCAAATCTTTATTCCTCGCTTCGGAAGCTTCTTCGGAAAGCATGCCTATCGGAATAAAGGAGAAATTTTCACAAATATCAGCACCGTGTATCAACAATTTATGGACACTTGAAGGCATGTAATACCATGGATATAAGTTTACATATAGCATTGCTGTTTCTTTACAATATTCCTTAAACAAGTTGGTATTAATAAGTTGACCAGATGAAATTGTTTGTAAAATGACTGCAAATCTCTTGATTAAATCAGGGTGGATACCCGTTATTTCAGCAGATACTTCATAATTTTCAAAAAACCTTCTTGCCGTGTTACCGTCATTGGTTGTACCAAATCCCTGTTTTACTATGTCAATTAACAAACCAGTTCTTTCCCGGAATTCTTCTTGTGTCAAATTCTTTTTAATTTCTTTTAACAATTCATCTTCTTTTCGTGCAGCCCACTTTTTGAAGTCTAAGTTGTACGAAATGTGTAAAATACATTCCATACATCTTATCCACATATGAAGCGAAGACAGACCATATTTATACATATCTTCTCTGATGAGTCTTTTGGATACAAAGTCCAAGTCATTCATTTTGCTAGGTGGGGTATTGCAAATATTACAAACAGCTGCAGAAGAAGTATTGGAAATCACAGTAGAAATTTTCCCATCAATCATAGTCATGTACAAATCATGTTTAATATCAAAATTATCTACAATTGTGGGAACAAGATTACGAATTTCTTCCTCTAAGGATGCACTTTCCTTCTTTATCAATTCATTTGTTTCTTTTGCAAATATAAAGCCAATTGGACGACAATAGTTTGTTGAAGAGGGAGCAGGATTTTGCCACAAGATAGTACCACTCTCTTCTTCCAAACGAAGCGGAACCAAACTAATCATGAAAACTGAAGAATCGTCAATTTTAGTGTCGGAGTGTGACTTTTGTTTATAATTACTTTGAGAAGATGACCCGTCAAAACCCCATTTGCTTATTAGTTTTAGCGATTTTTTGTCGGCAGAGTTGTGCTGAATTGTTTTTAATATCCTATTAGTTGTCAAATCTAGAAGCGATTGAAGTCTTATCTTAGCATCAGATTCAGTTACAGTTATGTCTGACTCTGGAGGATAACAAGTTTTTTTAGCTTCCAGGAGCTTTTGATAGGATGGAAGACCATACATTTTCTCTGAAGCAAGAATAGTTCTTAAAATTCGATATTGCCATTTTGACAAATTTGTTGAGGTGTAAAGCGCTAACGTTTTATCATCTGGTAAACACGGTTTGTCAGTCTTTTTAGCGAATAGTACATCATGTACCATCTCACATTTTTCCTTGTTTTGGCTGAGTTCGTTTAATATAGCTGCTAATTTTGTTTTTTTAGACTCTTTTAATTTGGCACATAAAGCATAAACTAATTCCTCCTCTGTGTGATCTAGAAGTGTTAGAGAACGCCTTTTCTTCTGTTTATCAGATATATCAACAAATGGTTTTTTACTTGTACCATAACTTAATTGATGAGTATCCACTTGCGTTTCGAAATTTGGAATTACTTCCTCGGCAACCTTAAAAATGCTGCTTAAATCGATATTTTGACATTTTGGCCAAACTATTTGGGATTGTAACCAGTCTGAATTTTTGTTAAGAAAGGTCTTTTGAGCTCTACTGGAAGCAGACCATCTTTTTGAGATATTACTTGAAAAATTACCACAAAATAATTTAATATTACTCAAATCTTCGGAAGACAATTCAACACCAATACGTTCAATAAGGGCATTAAATAAAAATTCGACATTTTTAAAACCACCTCCTGATTTAAGAACAACGTATAAGTCTAAGTTGGTGACAAATGCGGACATATTATAATTTTAAGGAAAATTGAAAACAAATTAGAATCAAAGATATCAAAGACAAAGTGACTTTGATTTTAACAAAAAAAATTACGAAAACAAATTCGACGAAAGAAAGACAAACAAAAATTATTTGATTTTAAAATCCAAAGATTCAAAATACAACAATAACAAAACAAACAAACAACAAGCATTTCTTCAAGCGCACAGAAAAAATAAGGACACGTCTTATCGCAACCACATTTAGTTGTACACTGAGTGAGGTGTACGCGCGCGATTCGTGACCGTATTACGTTACGTCATGAGAGGCGGCCATCTTGTTATCCCGGCAAACTCGCGTCGAAGCTCCATTTTGCTGGCCAGCGGACCTATTGCGATATGAGTAAGGCTATGATTAAAAAAAAGCGAACAATTAACATTTAAAAAAATTGTTATTTTCTGTCACTATTATCTCGAAAGTACGCAGAGATAAGCAATAAGTTTCTTCGAGCCAAATACTCAGAATTATTAGTT
The DNA here is from genome assembly GCA_949091785.1 of Polymixis lichenea. Taxonomy (NCBI): domain Eukaryota; kingdom Metazoa; phylum Arthropoda; class Insecta; order Lepidoptera; family Noctuidae; genus Polymixis; species Polymixis lichenea. Next base: position 246,325 of record OX420934.1, on the reverse strand, counting down.
TTCTAACATATGTGAATGCCATCTCGACATCGCTTAAGGTTTTTGAGAAATTGAGTAAAATGTAATCACTCCCATACAAAAAAAAAAGAAATATTTTTTATAGAGAAAAGTATTTGAAGTAGGACAATAATATTTTTTTGCCTTATCTGTTATCATTATATCAACAATAAAAAAAAATATCAGCGGTCTACTATCAATGTCCACTTTTTTTTAATTTGGGACCAGTGTGTGCCGTCGCGAGTTCACTAAAATGGTTCCACAATGGACTTATCTTTCTTATTGGAGGCATTTTAACAACAGATTACGAAAATAATGTGTTAGGGTAAGTAAAGTATGTAGATACCCATAACTTAGAAAGTCAGTTACTACGAAGTACGAACACGTAGAATTATTATTTACACACACATTAGTCACAGAAAGAAAGTCTCACAAATACTTAAAATTTGCCAGTTTTAAATCACAGAGGACTTTTTGTTTTAAATCAAAGTTAGCAATACCCTTTACACACACAATTTTTATTCATTGAGAGTCTGATACAGGTTACTAATCTAGTCAACTAAACCTATTTATGTAATTCAATGTCTATTTAGTTATTTACACAAAATTCTTAAGTAAAGTCCTAAGAGACTTTACGTGAGAATTTTATCTCTAACCTTATGAATAAAAAGGAAGAAAGTAAGTCACAATAATCACTACGAAAATAAATCGTGAACAGAACTATAATGTTTTAAAAAATTAGTGCAAACGAACATAAACAAACAATCTGCCGCGTGTCGCATCAACGTAAAACGATAATTTGTTAGTGCAAACTATAAATGCAAAAAACTACCGTATAGTATTTGATACGTAAGCGCCTTAGTGGACATTTTTACGTGCATGGATAACGACAACGAAAATCTGTGAGAGTATGAGTGATACACATCTCAATCATCTCATTTGTTATCTCTTTCTGACTTGTATAGATTGTAATTGTGTCGCCCGTTCACTCGCGACTCGCGAGTCAATAGTTAAGTAACTCAGTGTGTTTCAGTCTACCTCTCTCGCTCGCTAACTGCTCCATTGCCTCGGGAGCGACGCGTCAAGGCGTCAAAGTAATGATTCAGATCCAAATTATGTGTTCGAAACGTTTTTACTGAACCGATCTTTTGAATCACTTCAATGATCCAGATCAGTGGGTCGGTTTCGTAAAGAGTTACACATCTCTAGTTTAAACTGACGTGAAGAAATGTTTCTATTCTTCAGTCGATAAAAGTCTACGATATCAAGCATGACGACCAATTTTTCTCTACTTTGGGCACTTGGGGCTAGAAACATTTTTACAGAATTATAATCGTAATAATAATTAATACCACCCTCTAAGTTCATTTAATCCCATTGAATGACTATTTAATAAAAAAATCATAAACCTTAGCGCATCCACCTTAACTACATCACTGGCCAAAGACAGTTATTAGCTACGCGTAGCTAGCGTTGCTATAGCAACTAGGAGGTGCTATAGGAAAAATAACTGTATTTGTCTTCATAGAATGTACGGGTCTGCGAGTCTACACGTCGCCTCGTGCTCGGGTAGGAGAGATGTCAAGTTGGGTAAAAATAACTTTTCTATTCTTGGTAGAATAGAGATAAAATTTGTCATGCTACGCCTGCTCAAGTAGGCTACTAAATTACAAATGACTGCGTAGTAGTTAATCTCATAGTAAAATAAAAGAGCGCTATGCCATGCGCATCGAAAACCTATTTCGAGAGCGGCAAACTTACGCGAACGTCCTTACTGGACTGGCCGACTACGATACAACAGCCTATGCGGACGTCACTATTGGAGCGGCCGACTACGGTACAGCAGCCTTTCCGGACGTCGTTACTGGAGCGGCCGACTACGGTACACACAGCTCCATTAAGTGGTAACCCCTCCAAAAGACATGTGCGTTCAAATCCGTGCTAGGCCCAAGTTACATTTTGTATTTCCCAAAAATATTTTATTATAATTATTGTAGTGTTTTAGTGAAAGAAGTGTTCTATAAAAAAAAATATATCTTGTTTTACTACAAAAATTATACAATTTCATTTGATTATTTACAGATAACTTATTATACATCTTTTGCCTACTGGCAGAAACGGGTCCCGAGACAAGTGACATCCTTTGGAGTTCAGACATGCTAGAAATATTTTAGATTAAGAAACTAACGAAATTTCACGTGATCTGTCATGTCGTATCTGCATACAGACGTTTTAAGTGAACGTATACATCAAATGTTGTAGTTATAACTTGAGGGTAAGGATTCATTTTATAAAGAAAACGTAAGTAAGTTCAATTAATAAAAAATAAATCATTTATTTCAGGCCTTGAACCCATAAAAAATTAAAAAGGAATTTACAGTTGCCATGCTTGCACTATAAATGTTACATACTATTTATTACTTACAGATAGACATACAAAATAATTACGGAAATTGAAATTGGATTTATAGGTATATATAAGTCAAATAATAGAAAATGTTAAAAAATGTTAAAAAATAAATAAAACATAAAATGTCACAATATGTCCAAAGAAAATTTAATACCAAAGTCGAAGATTTATATATGTGCAGGCGCTGGCATGCAGCTGCAGCCATCTTTGAAAAAAAGGAGAATCCCACCGCTCGGACAACACGCTCAGGATCCCGTTCGAGCTGCCCCTACAGCGACGTAGAATCGATGCATTCCTTTTCCGGATTATTCTGTAGAAGTCATCGGTAGTAGCATCAGCGAACTTCGCCGATGCGCTACAAAACCGGGGCCACCCCAACAGAATTCTAAACGCTTTGTTGTACTGGACACGAAGCACGTTGTACGCCCGCAGAGTGAAGTTGGTCCACAGGCTGCACGTGTAAAAAAGCAGGCAGTATGCCTTGAACAAGGTTATTTTTACCTGTGAAGAACAACGTGCAAACCTGCGAGCCAACATGTTGCACCGGACTGACAACGTCCTTCGCTCCCTCTCGATGTCCGCATTGTCGGAATTAATGATACCCTCAAATAATATAGTCTATCGATTAGAAAGAGACCTAAAGATGAAGTGGCTCGGACGATAGTCGATAGCAATTTCAGCGCAATTGATATGGGCTCGCTGGCTAGTTTGTCAAACTGTCGGTATGTGTATACGTTCAGTAATGCGATGGTTCGAATCCTAGTCGAAACAAAAAACTCTTATTGAAGTATTCTGTAGATTATTCGTAACGAATTCAATGTTGTAGCAGTGTAACATTTTAAAACTTGAGGGATTAGCACATACTGACGCTGTGTGTACAACAGCGTGTGCGGACGTCACTACTGGACCGACCGACTACGGTACAACTGTTAAAGAGGTTGTATGCTGGATACATTCTAGTCTATTGTAACTTTGGTTGCTGGGTAACTTGTTGATTATGTACGTCACTCTGAAAAAGGTGAAAATAAAAGTCAACCATCTCTCTGCGACTTTACTAAACTAGCTCTGTTTACAAGATAGTTCCAACAGGTTATGGGCCCAGCCCGTGCCTTGTTAGTGCTAAATTAGTAGGGTAGTTATAGATTATATTCGACTAGGTATAAAGATGGAAAGTTCGACGAGTGCGATCAAAAAGCTCACAGGCCGAAATAATTATGGCAGTTGGGCCTTTAGCATCGAAATGCTATTAATAGATGCGGGGGCTCTAGGACTGTGTGAGCGAAAATTTCGTTACTACCAAACCTGAAGACCGGAAACACGACGAAAGGGCAAGGGCAAAGATTTGCCTGTCAATCGCAGAACAGTGCATCACCATTGTCAAGAATGCCAAAACCTCATGGCAAACATAGAATGCGCTCAAAAAGGCCTATGCTGAAGATTAGGTCTGCTGCGGAAACTATTTTCATTGAAACAGCGGAAACTTTTTCCTAAATATGGATGCCTACGTCAATGAAGTGCAAGCTACGCATCAAGCATTGGAGGCAATCAAAGCTGCACTGAATGATGAATTCATCGCGGTTATTCTCTTGACTGGTTTGGCGGATTCTTTTGACCCTTTGGTGACGCCATGGAACATTCTGGCAAGGAATTATCATCGGAGAACGTAATAGCGGCTCTTCTGCGTGAAAGTCACCGACAGCAAGTGAATGATGATAAGGACGATACGGTGTTAGCTAGTATTGCAGGTGGTAGTGGCTGTGGTACCGCTCGTAAGAAAATAGTTTGCCACTTTTGTTAAAAGAAGGGTCACTTTAAATGGCAATGTAAGCTTTTCAAAGCCAAACAAGTTAAGACTGAAAGCAATTAAGCGGCTGCAGGCAGGATTAATGATGATGATTTTACTGATTTTGTTACGTTACTTGCCGCTAGTGGGGATAATTGCTAAGTGGTAGACAGTGGCGCGACATCACACATGACATCAAATAAGTATATTTTAACGCCTATAGCAAGCAGTTCGAAAGCTGTTAATTGCGCGAATAATGACAAAATAGTATCGACCTCGCAAGGTACTATCAAGTTGGACATACGTCATAAGGGAGGTCCATTAGGACTAACAATGAATAATGTGTTGTTGATTCCAGAACTAGTCACCAACTTGATGTCTGTTGGCAAGTGCACTGATAATGGTAAGGATAATGTAGTGTTTGACAAAAATATTTGCAGAGTTTTAGATGGCAATGTATCTGTGGATGGGAACGTACTGTTTACAGCGCCACGCAAGGAAAATATGTTTTAGGTTCGGAGAGTAGCAAGGCGACTGTTCTCATAGGAGAAAGTCAGGATGACTTTGAGTTGTGGCATAGGAGATTGGGCCACTTATCTCGATCTGAAATGTGCAAACTTATGGACATCGTCAAGGGCCTTAGTTATAACCCTGGGAACTGCAAAGACCCCTGCGTACCATGCCGTCAAGGCAAGCAAGGCGTTAAGAAGTTTCCAAGAAGTTAATTCAATAGAGCTTCACAGATTTTGGAGCTGGTCCATAGTGACGTTATGGGTCCTATTGAGGTGGTGTCATGGGGCGGCAAAAGATACATACTGGTATTCGTTGACGACTATAGCAGGAAAGTTTATGGCTATTTGCTGAAATGCAAATCAAAAGTTTTCGGGAATTTTCGTGAGTTTCAGGCATTAGTTGAAAACCAAACGGGCCAAAAGATTAAAAAGTTAAGGAGCGACAATGGTGGCGAGTACAGCAGTAAGGAATTCCAGGATCACCTGAAAAATAGTGGAATTCAACATCAGACAACTGTAGGGCACACTCCACAGCAAAATGGAGTTGCGGAGAACCATCTGGACAATCGTCGAAAAGGCGAGATGCATGCTGGCAGAAAGCAATCTCAATAGATAGATCTCAATAGAGATATTAGGGTGAAGCAGTTTTATCGGCGATTTATCTAAAAAACCGCTCGCCCACTATTTTGCAACAAGTCCCTGAACACGTGTGGAACGGAAAGGCGGTGGACCTTTCGCACTTAAAAGTGTTTGGTTCAAAGGCGCAGGTTCTTATTAAGAATGTAAGCCTCAAAAAGTTTGATCCCAAGACACGAGAACTTATATTTCTTGGCTATAGTGAGAATCAAAAGGGGTTTAAGTTTGCTGATGTTAAAAATAATCGATCGATCGATTATTGTTGCTCGGGATGCCGTGTTTGATTAGAGGTTGCCAAATGTGTCCAAGGACAATATGAATTTTCTCGGACCCCCAAACAAATCGCTAAATAAGATGTCAGTGGTGGATGTTCCTAAAGAATTTTTCATAGTCCCCATTACATGTAATCTCTCCTGTAATGGGGACTATGAATTTTGGCTTGGAACTTTTGTTCGCTCTGGCTTGGAACTTTCTCCTGAGTTTGTATGGAAACTCAGGAGGAAGTTCCAAGCAAGAGCGTACCAGCTTCAGCAATCGGGTCCACCACACCCGAAAACGTTGTTGTCGAATCTGAGGAGTTCCATGATTCAATGGATTCCATCTCGGATTCTGACAGAAGCGAAGAACAAGAAGCTGAACCAGCTATAGAGGGGCCTCGATACCCCTAAAGGACTAGAGTTCCAAATAGACAGGAACATTTTGAATATATATGACGGAGAAGTAACAGGAATATTATTTTCGGGCAAGCCTTCCTCCTCGTACATCTTCAGAAAACAGGAAATAATACCACGAATAGATAGCGTTGATCTTCTTTAATTATTCCACAGACTTTATAGATTACGATAATCACTAATATCCTCGATGAAAAACGATGGAGGTTGTGAGGTTATCCGCTCATGCGCACGTTCCTTTTCAGAATGCCTGACAATCACACTCCCATAATAAAATGACATTCATTGACAGTGACAACTGACAGACAGATGAAATAACCTGACATTACTTGACAGTGACAACTGACAGACAGATGGAATAACCTCACTACCGCCATCTTGTAACAAATGTTAGAACTTTAATCTATGGCCCCCTGCTGCGACACGGCCGTCCTGCGCCTCACACGTCCTCGTGTGGATTATCTGAAATAGAAAGTTCTGTGTACATTACATTGTTTCGGCCATGCCTGACCAATATAGGTCAGCTTAACGAGGACATCGCTTAACCAGCGGCATCGCTTAACCAGCGGCATCGCTTAACCAGCGGCATCGCTTAACCAGCGGCATCGCTTAACCAGCGGCATCGCTTAACCAGCGGCATCACTTAACCAGCGGCAAGTCCATTAGCGAATTACATGGCAAATTACACACTTTTTTTTTTTTTACTTACTTTCATGACATCAAATTATGACAAAAAAGAAATTAAAATAAATCAGTCTTAGCCATCGGATTCACAATTATTATCCTCAGATAAATCCTCAGGAATTTCACTACTGGGCATTTTACGCAGCCTGTCATGAGCGTATTTGTACGTCCGGTTACCATTAAGTGCCTTAAGCACATACCTGTCACTATCTAAAACCTCAATAACGCGGAAAGGCCCCTTGAATTTAGGATCCAGCTTGCACTGATTTTGTCCATGTTAGTAATAGCCCGTTCACGCACGGTATCAACGTCCACTTCTGGCTCGGAATCATTGGCACACATGAGTTCTAGAGGCCTAGCTACCTTCCCAATGAATAGTTCAAGAGGACTCGACTTAGTGACCCTATTAATCGTGCAGTTGAGAGCAAGTTGAACTTCCAGAAGAGCATCTTGCCACGACTTTTCTCCACTAGCCTCAACTGCAGTGAGCATATTTTTGAGCGAACTCATAACCCGTTCGACTTGACCATTAGCACGGGAACTTCCTGTTGCAATCAGATGCAAGTCGATACAATAGGTTTGACAGAATTGCTTGAAATCTGCACTAGCAAAACAACGGCCCTGATCAGCGATGAGTCGCTTAGGGGTACCAAACAAAGAAATGCTGCTTTTTAAAGCTTTGATGCTACTCGCAGAGTCAATACGCAGGGTATGGTGTAACAAAACAAATTTCGTAAAGGCATCCACCAATACGAACACGTATTCCTTTTTGTCGTTTTTACCACTAAGTTTACCAGTGGCATCAATGTGCAAGGTATGCCATGGTATAGGAGTCGTAGGGATGGGATGCATTTCCGCTTGAATTTTACCAGACTGGGACTTAGATATCTTGCATGTAACACAGTTGTCAACAAATTTACGAACAAACTAGTCATGTGGTCGAACCAGTACAAATCAAAGATCTTTTCCAACGTCTTCTCCCAACCAACATGCACGAGAGATTCGTGGACAGAGTTTATGACTGACCAGCGTAAAGCTCTGGGAACAATTGGTAGCCAACGAGATCGGTTGTTGCGGTGGACTTTTCGGTACAGCACCCCAGACCTGATTTCGTAAGTCTTGGCAACATTTTCATCAATATTGTGCTCCCTGAGATCTTCTATTAGCTTTATAATCTCAGAGTCACGCTGCTGCTCTGCTTGTAACCAATTTTCAGGTAAACTCGTTAGATCTACTCGTTTTTACTCCACCTTTTCAATTGGTGTAGCCGGAAGAGGATTCCTGGATACAAAATCCGCATGACACATACGCTTTCCGTCCTTGTAAACAATCTCAAAGTCGTAAGCTTGTAGGAATGCCCACCATCTATGTACGCGCGGGGTTAGATCAACCTTATTGCGGGATGACTTTAAGGAGTTACAGTCCGTTACGACGGTGAACTTATTGCCGTGAAGGTAATGCCTGAAATGCTTAATAGCATTCACAACCGCCAAAGTCTCTAACTCATACGAGTGATACTTGGACTCGGCGGCTGTAGTACGCTTACTAAAGTAAGCCACTACGAATTGTTTGCATTCCTTTGTTTGCAACAAAATGGCACCATAACCAATTGCACTGGCGTCGGTATGAAGCTCAATCGGACAGTCAGGATCAAAAATCATTAAGACGGGCTCGTTAGTCAATATCCCTATGATGGTTTGCATGATGCCTTCGTGGTCGGGCTTCCATGCAACGTTACCCTTACCAAGACTGGTCAGAGCGTGAAGAGGAGCCATTATTTGTGCAAAACTGGGGTTAAATTTTCTAAAATAGGACGCTAGTCCTATGAACTGGCGTAATTGTAGGACCGTTTTTGGAGGAGGTAAGGCAACTAAGGCTTCGATCTTTTTAGGGTTCGGACGAACTTCGCCGCGACTAACTACATAACCAAGATACTCCACACTTTTGTTCATGAAAGAACACTTTTTCAAATTAAAAGAAAAACCTTGTTCAGTCAAAATTTGTAAAAGCATGCGAATTCTTGTCAGAGATTCATCAATATCTGAGTTCCCTGTTACGAGAATATCATCCATGTAGACGACAGCATACGAATTGACAAGGGGGCCTAACGCCTTGGTAACAGCTCGTTGGAATATAGCAGGTGCGTTACGAAGACCAAAGGGCATGGTTAAATATTCGTAATGACCCTCTGGAGTTATAAACGCGGTCTTCTCTATTGAATCCGGGTGGACTGGCAATTGGTGAAAGCCACTGGCCATGTCCAGTGTGGTAAAATAGTAACAGCCATGGAGGCGTTCGATTTGGTCAGAGATAAGTGGTAAAGGGAAACGGTCTGGAACGGTGTTATCGTTTAATTCTCGATAATCTACGCACATGCGATCCGATGCGATTGCCATGCGATTTGTAGTGTACTTTGTTTTTTTGTTGTGTATTTTTTGTGGTGTACAATAAAGTATATATAAATATAAATATATGCGATCCGTGCCATCTTTCTTTTTAACCAAAAGAATAGGGCTGACAAACGGAGACGAACTTGGACGTATGACTTTACATGCGAGTAACTCATTCACCTTATCACGTACAACACTACGTTCCTGGGGGCTAAGACGATAAGGTCGACGATAAACAGTTTTACAAGGGTCAATAAGACGAATTTCTACGGGGTCAGTATTGGCTGGACCTGATGGAGTGCCGCAAACAAAGTAGTCTTTAAACTCAGTTAAAATATTTAGCAACTTGGACTTAAACTCTAAGGTAATGCTAGTGTCGATTTTTTCAAAGATAACATCACTATTATTATCATGGACAATACTCGCATTAATGATTGAGGATTTAATTTTGGTAAAAAAAATTCTGTCAAAAGTAACGTGGATTTCCAATCCCTGAGTCAACACTACCTGCCCAATCATAATGTCATGTAACAAAAATTCATCAGGCAAAGCGTGAAAAAGAATATTGAAAACAATTCCATTAATACTAACTGACGCTACAATCTGAGAAGTACTGTAAACACTAGTTTGTCCAATACCGGTCATCTTTACTAAATTACTGTGTCGTTTACCATGAAATTGCAATGATATCGTTTCCTTGATAAGTGAGCACTCTGCTCCCGAATCGAAACGAAATGAAAAGGACTCACCGAAGTGTTCTAGAACTCCCATTGGAGCACTGACCGCGCAGACTTCAACACGCCGCTCTACCGGCTTGCTAGTTGTACTAACAGCGGTCGACTTCGCTTCTGTACTGGCAGCCCGAGGACATCTTGACGCGTAGTGTCCAACGCCCCGACAATTGTAACATGTGATGTCCGTAGTTGCAGGCTTCGAAGTGGTTGCAAGTTTGTTTGCTTCTCCGTGAGGTGCTCCAATATTACGATTATCTTTTCTGAGACGACACGCAGAAACATGGTGGCCCAGTCTCCCACAATGTGTACATTTAACCGGGGTCGATATCAGCTTTCGTTGCTTTGAATCAGAGTTAGAAAGAAAAAGAAGAAAAAAAAAAGAAAAGAAAGAAAAATGTTTATTCTGCACTAACAAAACGCACATTACAAAAAAAATAAAAAAATGCTGAGAAACTTTAAAATGCACACATACAATTTAGACAAAAGCCCCGTATCCAAGTCGGAAGGTTATACAATATTGTCCATTGACTGTTAATGTCAGTCAAGGCTTGGGACCATAGACAACTTATATACTGCGTTACGGCGCCGGTAGTTATATAACATCCATCAAAACAAAAACAAAATGCCGATAGCAGAGTGCATTATACTACTTCATACCAAAAAAACCACAAATTTTAAAACAACAAAGCCGTGCGTCGTATCTGTGCAAGAACAGGTCATTGCTCAGCAAAATGCTGTGACTTCGGACGGACCTAGTGTCAACAGCGCTGTTTTTCAGAAACAACCTTTTGGAGTGACGTAAAGACGCTCGCTGAGTGTCAGCGAGCGGCAGAGTTGTCATTGTTGTAGTCACTAGTTGGCGCCTTTCTTTTCATGTAAGATAGTGCCCTTAACTCCTGCTGCAGTTTTGTTCTAGTTTCTATCTCGGTGGTAAAAGCAACACGGTTGACGCGGGGTTCTATTTGAGCTATGTGTGCCATTACAGTAGAGATAGCAATCTGCTCTGTATTCAGCTTCTTCCAACGTGACATTAAAATATTCAGCTGAGTAGCAGCGTAAGTTGCAAGGCACTCACCTTCCTTAGGCTTGCTGTTATAAAGATTGATGAGCGTTGAAGCAGCAGTCTCCGAAATATCATAACGAGCGGTGAAGGCTTCTTGAAAATCCTTCCATGTCATGCCGGGGAAAGATACTTGGGACAGCCAAGCCGACGCCTCACATTTCAATGCTTCGCTCAAAGCTATCATCAATGGAGCTCCAGATAACGCTTGGTCTGCCATGCACATGTCTGCCGTCGATAACCAAGCACGTGCGTCCACGGATGTCTTCTCGGGGTCGAATGTAGGTAAATGAACCTTACCACTCGTTGTCGGTCCTTTTATAGCTTGGATTAGGGCAATAAAATTCTGATTTTGTTGCTCTAATATCAATTTCCATTTTTCCTCACTATTGTTCATCGTGGGCTGCGGTGCAGAACATGGATCACATCCCACTTCTGATGACGGAGAAGTAACAGGAATATTATTTTCGGGCAAGCCTTCCTCCTTGTACATCTTCAGAAAACAGGAAATAATACCACGAATAGATAGCGTTGATCTTCTTTAATTATTCCACAAATTTATAGATTACGATAATCACTAATATCCTCGATGAAAAACGATGGAGGTTGTGAGGTTATCCGCTCATGCGCACGTTCCTTTTCAGAATGCCTGACAATCACACTCCCATAATAAAATGACATTCATTGACAGTGACAACTGACAGACAGATGAAATAACCTGACATTACTTGACAGTGACAACTGACAGACAGATGGAATAACCTCACTACCGCCATCTTGTAACAAATGTTAGAACTTTAATCTATGGCCTCCTGCTGCAACATATAATTTTCTAAGCGTGCACGATCCTGTGTTAGTACAGGATGCAATGGACCGCGGCGATAAGGACATGTGGTTGGATGCGATGAAGCAAGAGTATGACTCGCTCATCGAGAACGGAACCTGGGAGCTGGTGGATCGCCCAAGAGGAGCGAACGTAGTCAAATGCAAGTGGCTATTTAAGCTGAAGATTGGCGCTGATGTGACAGTGCAGCGCCACAAAGCAAAACTGGTGGCTAAAAGGTATTCCCAGAAGTGGGGGCGGACTACTCCCAAACCTTTGCACCAGTGCAGTGGTTAAACTATCGTCGGTCCGACTACTGCTAGCGCTGTCGGCAGAAATTGGATTGACAGTGCATCATATTGATGTCACGACCACTTTCCTTAATGGTGACCTTGCTGAAGACCTGCATATGGAAAAACCAGAGGCCTTCATCACGAAGGGGGAAGAAGAAAAGGTTTGCAAGCTGAAGAAGGCCATATATGGTCTGAAGCAGGCAGCATGATGTTGTAACGTGAAGGTTCACGCTCACACAATTGAGATTGGGTTTATGAGGTCAATATATGACCAATGCGTATACCTGAAGAAGGTAAAAAGCAAATTTCTCGTAATTGCCTTAGATGTAGACAATTTCTACATTTTTGGGCATGATATTGACGAAATTCAGGCCGTGAAAGCGAAGATTGGGGACGCCTTCAAAATTAAAGACTTGGGATTGGCAAAGGACTGCTTGGGCATGGAGCTCACGCAAAGGAAGGGAGAAGTGGAGCTCAACCAAAGAAACTTCATAAAGAAGGTCCTCCGAAAGTATAAAATGGAAGATTGCAAAGTTGTCGCGACTCCCACAGAGACTAATCTCAGATTGGAGAAAGGCGATACGACTGGAGATATGAGCTACCAGGAGATTGTGGGTTCACTCATGTACCTGTCCTGTGGCACACGACCTGACATCATATTCATAGTGAGCTACCTGAGTCAGTCTAATTTTTGTTGGAATTCAACTCACATGGCTGCACTCAAGAGAGTGCTGAAGTACCTAAAGGGTACAGTAGATCACAAATTGGTCTACAAGAGGACTGGCAATCCTCTGGTTACATATACCGATGCGGACTGGGGTACCAATGCTGATGGACTTACGTTCACAGGGTATATGCTTGCCTTTGGCGGTGCTGCGATTTCCTGGCAGACACGCAAGCAACGTTGCGTCGCACTCAGTACGGCTGAAGCAGATTATGTCGCTATCTGTGAAGCAGCGAAAAAGGTAGTTTGTGCCAAAAGACTCTACCACGAACTGACAGGTCAAAATAATACGATTGATCTGTTCAGCGACAGCCAAAGCACTATAAAATTAGTGTACGTGCCAACAGTCGGTAGGAGGTCTAAGCACATAAACATTAGATACCATTATGTCACCTGTCATATGACCATCCTGGAGAGATATCTGCTGTGTACTCAGGCACGTTTTTTCAAAGGTGAGTGGGGTCTGAATGTGCATATTGGAAAAGTACATATAACACAAAATGCTCCCACTTCGGACCTTATCTTAATTTCTAGTCTACAACACCAGCTACAACTGTTGACCCGTTTTGGAAAACCCTCTCAAAATTCAAAAACTCTGTTCCTGTTTTAATGGCCTTGTGGCACAACACCTAGCAAGCTGCGTTCGTCTTGCCACCCGGGAGAACTCACAAAATGCTTGGGAACAGCTTCTCACTTTCCGTTACAGAATCCTACATGTAAAAAAGAATTTGGCAACGAAAAAGACAAATTAAAGAAAACTGTAATGTTTCGGCTCATAATTTGGATTTACAATTACCGACACAGTGATATACCTCTTCAAGAGGTATATCCCATCTTGTAGGGTCTAAGTTAGCGGAAGGTGACATTAGCGGAGCAGCCAGGATTCTTTTCAGTATTGATGTGGTGGCACCGTGTTCTCCAGAAACGCTCGCAGCTTTGGAGGACAAACACCCTGCCCCAGCGGATGGCCTTTCTTTTCCCAACCCCCCTGAACCGGATAATCACTCCCTCACCATTTCAGGTCACGAGTTAGTCACAGCCGTCTGTTCCTTCCGGAGCGGCTCTGCTGGTGGCCTCGACAGTCTGTGTCCTCAGCACCTAAAGAATCTTATCGGTTCAGGCGCCGGGGAAGCTGGTGAGTTGCTCTTGAAGGAGCTCACGGCTCTGATTTACCTAATACTTTCCAGCAAGGTGAACGAGGCCGTCGTCGACGTTCTGTATGGGGCCAATCTATCCCTGCGTAAGAAGGATGGTGGCATTCGTCCTATTGCCGTGGGAACTACCTACCAGCGTATGGCAGCCAAAATTTGTTGCAAATTTTATGGTGGTTTCGGAAAAATTTCAGCCCCTTCAGTTAGAGATTACGGCTCCAAAGGGGGCTGTGAGGCTGCCGTACACGCCTTGTCGACCTACCTAAATTCTGGCAAAGGAGAGGTCATCCTGAAGGTTGACATAAAGAATGCCTTTAATTCAGTTAATAGGTGTGCCTATTGCCTTGCTGGCAGAAACTAAAAAAGAAATACCCCAAATCTATAGTTTCCTTTGGCAATGTTACAGACACCCATCTAAATTAGTATATCGGGACAATCTTTTGGGATCTGCTGTTGGCTGCCAACAAGGTGACCCCCTCGGGCCAGTGTAGTGTTTAGTAGTGATTTTCAGTTTAGCCATTCATCCAATTATTCGACGGCTAAATTCCAAATTTTATGTTTGGTATCTTGACGATGGAACTTTTTGAGACGATGTAGAAACGGTCTTAAATGACATAAAATGATTAAAAAATGAACTGCACTCGATTGACCTTAACCTTTCGAAATGTGAACTTTACATAACGGACAGTACTGACAGACATCTGACACTTTCCAAATTTAACGCAATACCTCCAGATATTAGTTGTGTTTAAAGGTATATTTTCGGGAGTGCACACAAGGAAACACCAAGATAACGAACCAACTGTTTATTTGCGGCCTACCCGCAACTTATAATAATTACACAGATACCACACGTCCCCTCTTAAAGAAAAAATGAACACTTAGCAATATATTGTAGGTATCTATATAAACCAATCGCTGTAATCTACTTAAACCTATTATTTAATTATAATAATTTAAAAAAAAATGAGTTGGTATTTGTCCAACAGAGTACCTACCTATACTTAATAGTAAAATGTAATAAAAAATTGTAGAAAAAAAACACATGTCTTAAAAAATCAGCAAAATCCAATGATAGCTTTTTGGTTTAAGAACTGGACAATAAAATACATTAACCAATCTATTAATATTTGTACTTCTTTTTAATTAATGTACAAGCGCGCTGTTGGCGCTTATTTGACTTCTCAGAAGTCTCATTGTTACCTAATAGCTGACCTGGTAGCGGCATTACTATTTCTTGATTTGAAGTTTGAGGGGCATTAGAAATGTCTTTTTGGAATTTCGTAAGTTCGGTTGAACTACTTGTCGGACCATTGGTATCGTCTATTATCGCTTCTTTTATGTTATCCTCTATTTCAACGCGGTTTGAAACATCGGGCGTAAACAAAGAATGCCTTTTTGTGGTGCGAGCCGTCCCTACGGGTAGCAATTGATCAATATGTCTTTTCCACTCTTTGCCGTCTCCACAACGCACTCGATAGGTTAGTGGTGCCTCTCTGGCGGTGACCACGGCCGGCAAATAATTCCTCGGTTCGAGGCATGGGATACGGGTCGCGAATCAATTTTGGATTAATGGTGACCTTATAATCACCGCAGATACGTATTTCACCAGATTTCTTTATAACCGGTACTATGGGTGTACCATAATCAGAGTAATCCACCTTACGAATAGTACCCTCTGCCTCGAGTCGTTGTAACTCTAGTTCTACAGGTTTACGTAAAGCTAGTGGTAATGATCTCGCTTTAATAAAAACGGGCGTCATGTCGCCCAATCTTAATGAAAGTTGTTTGGTACATGTGCCAAGACCCGGGGCAAACACAGTGGGAAATTCTTTTTGCAAAGTATCTACTAATTTGTCGTCTGATAAGTTCAATATCAATTCGTTAATTTGAATTCGATCAATATTTAATTTACTTAACCAAGATCTACCCATTAAAGGTGGTCCACCATTTTTAATGACAAATAATTTTAAATCTCTTGCCGAGTGTGTTCCGATCTCCACATTAACCACAATATAACCGATCACTTCAATCCGAGTACCATTATACGAATGTAAACAAACAGGCTTGGCGACAAGCGGCAACGCCTTGAAGTGTTCGTCAAAAGAATGAGTACTAATTGCAGACAACTTACTGCCAGTGTCCAGTTCAAACGTCATCGCCTTACCGTTAACTTTTACACTCACATTGTATGGCCGGTCGCTATTATTGCACACATTTAGATTATACGTGTATAATATATCTGAGTCCAAGTCGCTATCACTATTGTCCATATAATTTTGACCTCCCCCCGACGACGGGATTTCGTTTACACATAACTTTAAGATGGCCTTTTTGCCCGCACACGTCACATGAATAATTTTTAAAAAGACACACGTCTGCTCGATGACCCTTTCCGCACCGCCAACAAGGCCGTTGCGGCGCGCGCTGTGCCTCGCTCGCTGGCGCCGCCGCCGAGGCGCGCGTTCCATCGATGCTGCTGCCGCTGCTGCCGGTCGCAGCGCGCGCCGTACTTCGTCCCGTCGCGAGCCGGTGCATCGGCTCCGGCGCTCCGGAACTCATCGACGTCGCAGACGCTGCTCCGCTGCACGTGCCGCTTGCTTGAGCGTGCCGGTCAGCCGCTTCGAGTGCGAAGGTCAACTCCACTGCCCTCTTGTACGTCAGTGTCGGCTCGGCGAAGAGCCGCGATCTCATGTCATCGCTCACAAGACCAGACACAAATTGGTCTCGTAGGTTTTCTTCGAGACCACTTTTAAAGTTGCACGTGCTGGCTAGATGTTTGAGGACTTGCAAATAATCGCTCAGGCTTTCGCCTCCATTTTGAATATGTGCCGCTCAGCTATCTCTTAGCGCTTTGGTTCGAGATGGTCGCCAACTATGTTCACTAACTCCTGAAAACTTTTGGTCTCCGGATTGTCTGGCGCACAAAGATCACACATCAGATTTTAGCGCTAGGTACTTGTTAAGTAAAACTCCAGAAGATTGTAAATTGTATGTATTGTCATGATAAATATGTACAGACTTAAAGCTAAAATTCTTAACTAAGTAGTGCGTGTTGCGCTTATTACTAAAATAAATTGGCCAATAGGAGATCAGTATGAATATTACAGTTTTGCTCCAATTAGTACTTAATCTATCCGCGTGGTGCGTGACGACGCAGAGTTCGCGCGAGGTGTGTCACACATATAAATATTCCGTGGCGCCACGCGATCCTCAGTGGAACTTTCGCTGTGCCAACGTACGGATGTCTTGATGTTTACAGCGAGCAGCTACAGTACTCCCCCCTGAGCGAAGCGTACGGGCATCTTGACGATCCTGCCTGATCTGGTGCGGGGTGCAGCGGGTTTGCTCGTCGGAAGTTGGCTGGAGTGTACTTCTGGGGTAGCTGGTGCTGATGGTGGTGTTTTAGTACTGTGCTCGTGATCTTTTGTGTTGATCGTGTACGCCGGTTTTAGTCGGTCGATTGATATGTTTGCGGGTCGACTAGGCAACTGTATCGTGTAGTACTTCTGGTTCCTTTCCATTATCTGGTACGGACCTTTGTATGGACGTTGCAGCGGCTTGCGGACGGTGTCATCACGCACGAACACGTGACTGCATGTTTGTAAGTCCTTGTGCACGAATATACATCGCTTGTTGGAATGCGGTTGGTATGACGGCGTGAGCTTCGTGATAATATGATGTAGATTATCGACGTAAGTATGATCCATCTTCGATATCGTTGGCGATGGTGATATAAAATCGCCTGGTAGTCGCAACGCTTGTCCGTAGGTGAGCTGCGCAGCGCTGGTGTCGGTGTCAGTACGCGTCGCGGCTCGTAGTCCCATCAAAACTGTAGGTAGTTCGGTAATCCATTTGTTGTTGTTTTCAAGTCGTGACATGAGCGCGGCTTTTAATGTTCGATGCCAGCGTTCCACGATGCCGTTACTCTGCGGGTGGTAAGCAGTAGTACGGGTTTTTTCGACTCCTAGCAATAGTGCGAGATCTTGAAACAGACGACTTTCAAATTGTTGCCCTTGGTCGGTTGTTATTCTGGTAGGACAACCAAAACGTGAAATCCATGTTTCGTACAGATTTTTTGCGACGACCTCGGCTGTTATCTCCTGCATAGGTACTGCTTCTGGCCAACGTGTGCAACGATCAATGATGGTGAGCAGGTAGCGGTGTCCACATGAAGATATAGGTAGTGGTCCAACGATATCAATGTGTACATGTTGAAATCTTTCACTTGGCGGGAACGAAGTGATGTCACTGTGGTTGTGTCGCTGTACCTTGGATTGTTGACACGCAAGGCATGTCTTTGCCCACTCGCCAATGTCAGTATTCATTGCTGGCCAGAAATAACGCTGTTTTATTAGTTTGCGCGTTGTTCGTACCCCAGGGTGACTTGTATTATGCACAGCGTTGAATGCGATGCGACGATAGTCATCTGGGAGATATGGTCGAATGTGTGGCGTCGATGTTTCGCAGATAATAGGTTTGTTTGTACCGGGTATGACGATTTTCTTGAGTTGGATATTCGTTTGTTTTGATAAGGTCTGTATGTTGCTGTCCTTATCTTGCGCTTGTGCTAATTTGTCGTAATTTATTGGAGATGGCAATTCGATGGTTTCGATGCGAGAAAGTGCGTCGGCGACGACGTTGTTTACTCCGCTTACGTGACGTACGTCTGTTGTAAACTCACTGATAAACAACAGCTGTCGAGTGCGGCGTTGTGTATCGCTATCCGATGGTAGCTTGCGTATGGCGTAGGTTAGCGGCTTGTGATCTGTGTACACTATGAGTTCTCTTCCCTCAAACATTTTTCTGAAGTGTTTTATAGCCATGTATATAGATAGTAATTCTCTGTCAAATGTGCTGTATCGCTGTTGTGTGTCAGAGAATTTCTTCGAGAAATAGCCGAGTGGTATCCACTTCTGGTTTACACGTTGTTGTAGCACGGCTCCGGCGCATGTATTCGACGCGTCGCACATAAGGGAGATTGCGTCAGTTGGTGATGGAGATGGGTGAGCGAGTAAAGCTGCGTTTTGGATGCTGGCTTTACACAACTCGAATGCTTGAAGTGCTTCTGTGTTCCAGTCGATTTTCGTCTTGTCACGTTTTTTAGAGTTGTGTAGGAACGCGTTGAGAGGTGCTTGTATGTAAGCTGCGTTTGGTACACTATCTCGGTAAAAGTTTATCATGCCAATAAATCGTCGTAAGTCTTGTATCGTCTCTGGCTTGGGGTAAGCAGCGATAGCGTTGACCTTGTCCAGCGGTGGCTTGATTCCATCGCTTGACACACCGTATCCCAGGAACTTGACGTTTTCTTTGCCAAAGACGCATTTGGACGGATTTATTGTAATACCGTACTCGTCTAATCTGTGCAATACTTCTTGTAAATCTTCGATATGTCGTGTTTCGTTTCCTGATGCGATTATGACGTCATCAATGAACGGGAATGCGTAGTCTAATCCGATAAGCACTTGATGTATGAACCGTTGGAAGGTTTGTCCGGCATTTTTCAATCCTGGACACATTCGTGGAAATTCGAACAGGCCGAAGGGTGTTGTGATGGCTGTCTTCTCGATGTCCGGTTCATACACTGGTAGTTGTTGGTACGCACGATTTAGGTCGAGGGTAGTGAAGATTTTTTTCCCGTGTAGTAGGTAGGTGAAATCTTTGAGTCGTGGTACTGGATATCGGTCTGGTTTAGTGACATCGTTCAACCTTCTGTAGTCGCCACATACGCGAATGTCGCCATTCTTCTTGGGTACGACGTGCAGTGGTGTGGACCAGGGACTTTTGCTTGGACGGCATATTCCTTGCTGCATCATCGTCTCAAATTCCTTTTTCACGGACAGGTATCGATGTGGTGGTAACGGTCTTGTTTTGCTGTAGATTGGCGGACCGGTGGTTTCAATGTGGTGTTCCACGCGGTGTTTTGGAGTATCCTTCATGCATGATGGCCTCAAGATGTCTGGGTATTTGCTGATTAGCTGGTGATATGGCTGGTCAACGTCGATACTTCTTATTGACGGCTCGGCGGTATAGGTAATTGGTGTCTTGACAATAAGGTTTGTGACCTTGTCGACGAGACATCGAGTGGCTATGTCGACAAGAAGTTGGTGATGTTTCAGGAAGTCGGCACCGATGATGGGCTTGCTGACTGCAGCGACGATGAATTTCCATGTATAGGGTCTTCGCAGGTTAAGGTCCAATTGTAACATTTTTTCACCGTACGTTGGGATAACCGTGTTGTTCGCTGCATACAAGCAAAAATTGGTTGCCGTTGCTTTCCCGCCTTTTTTCTTTGGTATGACGGACACGTTTGCACCAGTGTCAATTAAAAATGACAGACGTGAGTTTCTGTCTGTAATGAATAGGCGGTAGGATGTGTTATTTGCGTCGGTTCCCGCCTCGTCCAACGCAGGGTTTAGTTTCCCGAAGGAGGTTTTTCGTCTTCGAAACTGCATGGACGCGTACATCTTTGTGCTTCCTTTCCGAACTTACGATGATAATAGCAGATTCCTGTTTGTTCGGTTCGTCGCGGCGTATTGCTGCGCTGTGTGCGATGGTGATTGGGCCTGCTTGACGAACGTGACCTTGAGCGGTATCGACTGTATGGTCGGCGTTGGTCGTGGTTTGATCGACTTGCCTTGAGTTCTGCGATTTCTCTGGTCAGCATGTCGATCTTCTCCTCGATCGATGTAGGTACATGGGTGGTAGGTGTCGTGGCTACTGCAGCGATCGCGCCATGTGGCTGCGCCTGCTCGAGGATTTTGTCTGCCATCATCGCCAGCTCGTGGATGTCGGAGCGTTTCGCGATGTTATCGCTGACAGCGAGGACTGCTCGTATGGATTGTGGTAGGTGATTAGTCCACATAATACGCAGCGTTGAGTCCTTTATGTTGTCGCCGGCGAGACTCTTCATGCGACGTAATAGCTGCGATGGTTTCAAATCGCCGAGTTCCATTTCGGATAGTAATCGCTGTACCTGTCGTTGCTCGGATTCTTCATATGCTTCGAGCAAACGGGTTTTCAAAGCTTCGTACCGATTTTTGTCCGGTGGGTGGAGAATGATGTCGGATATTTCATCGAGATCTTGCCGTTCGAGCTGTCCGATGACGAGCTCGAACATGGTTTGGTCGCCTTTCTTCTGCGGGGACATGATGGCTTCAAATTGTGCGAACCACAGTCGTATCCTGTCGCGCCAGATAGGTGGAATGCGCAGCGACGTCGAAACACCGGAAAGTTCTTGAACTTGGTCGTTGCTTGGAACAGCCATGGTTTGGAATAGCTGGTTGGCTTCAATTGAATCTTCGGATCTGGAGTTCCTTGTTGGAGGATCACGTCGGGGTCACCACTTTAGCGCTAGGTACTTGTTAAGTAAAACTCCAGAAGATTGTAAATTGTATGTATTGTCATGATAAATATGTACAGACTTAAAGCTAAAATTCTTAACTAAGTAGTGCGTGTTGCGCTTATTACTAAAATAAATTGGCCAATAGGAGATCAGTATGAATATTACAGTTTTGCTCCAATTAGTACTTAATCTATCCGCGTGGTGCGTGACGACGCAGAGTTCGCGCGAGGTGTGTCACACATATAAATATTCCGTGGCGCCACGCGATCCTCAGTGGAACTTTCGCTGTGCCAACGTACGGATGTCTTGATGTTTACAGCGAGCAGCTACAAGATCATAAGTAGCTTCACCCACTAACGTCACTAACGTAGCCACTCATAATGCTGGTTTGATTTCGTTGAGCGCCATAAACTGTTCCACGCGTCGTATGTATGCCAACCATTTTTTGCTCGATAAATCGAATTGTTCTATTTTTCCGATCGGCATTTTATTGTCACTTCACAATAACACTAAACACTAACTATTAGTGGTAATTTGGCTTAGTTTTACTCGTCGCCAGTTGTGTTTAAAGGTATATTTTCGGGAGTGCACACAAGGAAACACCAAGATAACGAACCAACTGTTTATTTGCGGCCTACCCGCAACTTATAATAATTACACAGATACCACAATATTAAAATAACTGAAAAAGCTCTCTTCGTCTCCTTGGGTTCCAATCTTTGAGAATTCTTTTTCCTTTTTTATCGAGGAAAAAATTCAAAATTTCAACGACGTTTCGGAAGATTGTTCCAAATTAACATGCATTCGGCCATCACCTTAATTCGATATTGCTGTTTCGGTCCCAAATTAACATACTCGTACTTCCTTCGCGCTTCCCCTTTATGGAAGCACACACACCTATTAGACAGAATGGACCAAATTTTCCGGCACACATTAACTTCAATCTTAAATGTGGCCATGGACGACCGAGCTTGGGTACAAGCTATTCTTCCCATTCGTATGGGAGGCCTCAGCGTCTGCAAAATTTCTAGTATTAGTTTACCGGCTTTCATATCTTTGGTCCACGGCACTGAGAAATTAATCAGGAAAATCCTAGCCTGCACATTGATTAATTTTGACGTGCCATGCTTCACCGAGGCTATGGATGCCTGGAGGCTCGCTTGCCCGAACTCTGATCTACCCGATAATCCATTTTCCCAGAGACGGTGGGATGAGCCACTCTGCAGAGTAGTACAAGACAATCTACTTTACACGTCTGCTACTACTGCGGAGCGTGCGCGCCTGCTGGTTGTGGGTAAGTGGGAGTCGGGTCTGTGGCTTCATGCACTACCGTCATCACAAAGTAGTGTCGTCGAACAAAGTGCCTATGTTCGACGACACTACTTTCCGCGTCGCTGCTTCTCTACGACTGGGAGCTCCTTGTTGTTCTCCTCATCGCTGTCACTGCGGCGAAGTTGTCAACAGTCTAGGACACCACGGCCTGTCTTGCAGCTAAAGCGCGAGCCGCTTAGCGCGGCACGCAAACATTAACGACGTCATCCGACGAGCTCTTGTCACCGTCGGCGTACCAGCTGTATTAGAACCCAATGGCTTGGCACGCGACGATGGCAAGAGACTGGACGGAATGTCTTTATTTCCATGGAAGTCCGGTAGGCCTTTAGTGTGGGATGCAACGTGTGTCGATACTCTTGCGCCATCCCATCTTCCTGGCTCGGTGTGCTGTGCTGGCGCTGCCGCTGCGATGGCGGAAAACCTTAAGCGGCGAAAGTATAACAACCTGATTGGTAATTATATTTTCGAGCCATTTAGGGTGAAACCCTCGGGCCGTGGGGTCTGAGTGCTCATAGTCTCTTCAAGGAACTCTCTAAAAGGCTGGTTGACACTTCCCGTGACACAAGGGCTGGTTTGTACCTTGGCTAGCGGCTAAGCATTGCCATACAACGTGGTAATGCTGCCAGTCTCTTGGGAACATTACCAGTCGATAGCAATGCGGATGAATTTTTGACGCCATTTTTTTTTAAGTTGCGAATAGGTTTAGTTAAGTTAGTATTATATTTGTTTTTGTAAAGTAGTATTATATTTGTTTTTGTAAAGTTGTTATTTTTAAAACTCATAAAAATAGGAATTACTAAGACTTCAAGTATGTTACATTTGAGGAAATGAAAGCAGGCTTTGAGGACAAAAAATTGACATCATTAATGATGTCGAGCGAGAAAATGAATTCCTGAAATCGACCGTTAGAGACAAACGTTACTTTACGTTACTAAACTATCAGATGATAACGATAGGCCTCGACCAGTAATTGTCAAACTGCCAACTGTTCGCTATGGTGATAATGTTCTTGGCGCGACTGTAAAAATTTAATCGGAAAACTCCTGATGGTAAACTGTCAACTCAACATCTGGGTATGGTCCGAAAAACCCCGTCTTTGTTTCCGAACATTTAACACCAGCAAACAAGGCGTTGCACGCTGCCACACGGAAAAAGCTAAGGAAATGTCCTATAAATTCGTCTGGGTTCGTGATGGGCGTGGGTTGGGCGTACTTACAGAGTCATGGCTTAACCCCAAAGTTTGTGACAATGAATTGAAAGATGAGCGCGATACACATGATATGGCGGAGACCAACACTGTACACTTAACAAAAAAAAAGATGGTGGTGGAGTGATGTTAGCTATTTCTAGAGACATACCTTCAGCTTGAGTCAATAATTGGGAAAGCGGGGCGGAAGATTTGTGGGTCATATAAGACCTAACAACTGGAACTAAAGTACGAAAACTAGCAATCTGCGTTGTCTATTTACTCCATCTGTAAAGTTAGAAGCTCTTACAATATTTCTTGTTAAAGTGGAATATATTATAGACCAAGCATATGATCTCGTCATTCTAGGTGACTTCAAAGTCCCCTCGGTGGGTTCCCGCTTTCTCGTTGTGGGGGGGCTCAGTAGCCGTGGCATCGAACCCCACAGTGAAGCAAAGAGGAACTCGAGGAGGGGCCGCTTGTCAGGGCTTTTCCCGCTAAGCAGACGACGTAGCGGCCAACCAGTAGGTTGGGGTACCGCTGGGCGGCATTACAACTGAGCCGGGCCGCGATGTCGTATGGGAGGCATCGTGGCTGGGGGTTGCGGGCCGCGGCGGAAGTGGAGTGGTGTATGGATAGCGCCACTTTCCTCATCTTCCGTGGACTGGACGGAGCCGCTACCGTTAGTTGGCGGACGCGGTGGGGCCACAGGGTAGGAGGGGTGTCGGTATTGCGTAGGCCGCTCTTCCTATCCCCTGCGGCTGAAAAGTGGTAGGCGGCGGGGCCATTGTCCCGACCCATCGCAAGGGGACCAAGGGTGCCATACACGGGGTTATCTGGCACCTATGCGCTACTGGTCCCTGAGGTGGTCACGGCGTGCCATGTATTCTGGTGCGCTGGTGATGGCGGTTACTCCCCTGAGAAGGATCTGGCAACGGCCAGCCGCGGCGGGTTCGCGGATAGCTTTCGCGTTCCCGTGTTCCTACCACAAGCGGGGGGAGGACATCGTGGAGTTTTAGTGGGTTGAAGTCTCACATAACTGTGCTATTTTCCCGTGGTAGCGCAGTATGCATGAGCATTTCTCCACGTAAAAAAAAGAAAGACTTGACTTCAACCTAGGTTTAATTACTTTGAACGCCAAAGTAGACTGCAATTATTTGAGTCCAATGAACTACGAGACCACTCTGGGACACTCGATTTCCTTAACATGAATAACCTGTATCAGGTAAATTGTATTAATAATTGTGACAACAGATTACTGGATTTGACTATCATTATTCTGCCTAGCGCCTATGTTACAAAACCTTTAAATGTTCTTAGCAAATGTTACCCAAACTATTATAATTTATTGCTTAATGTTCCAGTCTTACGATAAAAGCCTGAAAAAAGAAAAAAAAATCTTAAAAGCTGATTACTAACCCATCGTCAGTGAGCTAAAGAGTGTAGAATGGCAAGAACGAATTCCTAACTGTAATGGCGTGGACAGTATGGTCGCGGAGTTTTATAATAATCTTGGAACTGTTATTGAAAGATCAGTGCCTAAAACGATAACTGTAAGGGCTAAATTCCCTTTGTGGTTTAGTAATTAATTGAATAGGCTTATAGCGAAAAAGAAAAAAAATTTCGAAACAAATATAAAAAAATTATAATCCCCGAGAAAAATAGAATATCAGTTGCTCCGCTCTCGCTTTTAACAGCTTTACGATGAATGATGAGAACAAGCATAAAATGTCATTTTCTTTGTTTCGCCTTGAATTTTGTTCTAAATTAGATATTATATGCTTTTCAATAGACTAAATTATATTTACTATTCGCATACAAAGACATAGGCCTATGATATGCAGTCTCGGAATGTTTTTTTGTGGTTTCTGAACAGAACACGTAATTGGCAAGGAACAGGGCTCTGTCTTAGTTTTGTACTGACTGCATGTTTTGCTCAATAGCGAAAAGGACGAACCAGTGACCCATAAGTCATATCAGCACTACAAGTAAGTAAGCCAATATAAATAGGACTTACGTGTGTAGGAGTGACTGTAGTAGTTAAGGTAGGTACATTATTGGTCAATCTACATACGGACAATCATTTCCTTACTTCGTAGACTTATGTAACTTACTTGAGGTTAACTATTTATTGTGGTATAATGATTATGTCCGTCAACCTCACATTCTAACAACTAAGATATTGTTATTTAATATTTTTATATGTATCTTATTGTATCAGAATCTACATAAGAAGCAGAGACAATTACAAAGTATAATAACCACTAACAAAATAACAACTCCTAATTATGGCAAAAAAAATAATTTTGTTTTGTGTCTAGTAATGTTAATTATAACATTACTAGACACAACACATAACAGGCTGAGAGTCAGCACTTTTTGAACGTCGTTAGTAATCTTACCTATTATTGCACACAATCAAGTTCTTTTAACTTAACAGACAGATGTGCTGCTGGGGAGTTTGTTGCGCCACTTCTTCTTCCCAACTAAAGCACTAGGAAGTGGTGAAGGGAGGGCGTTTTGGGGGGACTGCCTTATGTAATTTTGACGTTCAAAAAGTGCTGACTCTCAGCCTAGTTTGAATAAATGACTTTTGATATTGATTTTGAACTAACAACAAAACATTAATTATTATAATATTTTCGCAGACAATGCTACCAACTTCTATCTAATATTGAAAAAAAAAAACCTATGACGGATTTTCGTACATACAAAGACTTTGGTGGCAAATAAGACATTCTAGGTGAGCTTTTTAACAAAGTTAAGCATCAAGCAGCAACTCATATAATAATCAATGTATTTTTATTTGGGCGAGCTTTATACCTACATAAACTCACATCATAATTTTTCATGTACCTCTTTTTTACCATTCTAATTTAGTGTTATGTTAAATAAACCAATAGCCATGGGCTGATGACGGCCTACTAAATATGCCTAGTTTGCCCCATAATTAAGTAATTTAGTTGAGCAGAAAATAATTTGATTTAGCTTTGAAATTGCAGGAGTCCCAGGGGCGCTTCATCTGCTTAGACATGAAAATCCCTACTAATATTATAAATGCGAAAGTAACTCTGTCTGTCTTTGTGTTACGTTTTCACGCCTAAACCGCTGAACCGATTATCATGAAAATTGGCAGAGATATAGCCTGAGATATGGAAAAGGACATAGGCTACTTTATATATAGGCACATACGCTATAACTGACATACACGCGGGCGGAGCCGCAGGCAAAAGCTAATTGTTCATAAAACAATAATTTTATTTAAGAAAACTGCTGACTAGTTTTGCTCAACAGCAATGTAAACATAAATATGTACTTACTTGTGTAAAGTGATAACAGTGTAAAATGTAATAGCAAGTTATTTTTAGTTCATAACATTTTAACTATTTTAACACTTTAATTATAAGTAATAGTTAAAATGTTATGAACTAAAAATAACTTATTATGAAATACATATTTAAGCATTGAATAGGTTTTTTAATAAAGACAAGTTATTGATCATTACAGTGATACTATTTTGAAAATAGCAGTGTTTAGCTAAATTGTCATTTATTTGGTACTTAAAAGTAAATAGAAACAAATTTATAATGGTTAACAAAATTCAACTGTTTTATTTACATAATTTCAAACTTTTGACGAAGGCATTTGTTCACATTTCACATGAAATCGTTGGCTATGCGGCAAAAAGAAATTGGAACAAGTATATACTTGTTCCAATTAGTGGAATTTGATATTTTATACAGTTTGGTAATGTTGCTGTGAGCGCACGAGAGAAAGTTTAAATTTTTCCTGTTTATTATAGTTGAGTCACCTGAAAGATAAAAAAAAAGAATGAAAGTACATTCTCATTATATTCCATCATCTATTACTCATCCAATCTTTAATTTGCCTCTCCCTTAAACACTTCAATGCACAATCTACTTTAGAAAACTGCAATATTCTGCTATTAGATAAACAATAATTAGATGCCCACAATTCTATTGATGAATGAAACATAGGTACTTGACTAAAAAGTAGAAAGTATCTTTATTTAGGTACTTTTCTTAATAGATAAAACCATTGATGGACCTATCATATAACTACATACATTGCTTTATATCAAGCAAAAACAATTCAATGAGAAATATTATTTTGCAGGCCTCCACATAATAATTACAAATAAATATTATGGTTCTTCAATATTTAGAAAACAATGTTCAATACTATCATAGTCTGCTGCAAGTAGAGTACAATGCTTATTTTGTGGATTTCAACTGAATGTAAAGAATAATATTGTATGATTGAATCACTTTGCAACAACGTGTGTGATGAACTTGACAGGCATTAGTATAATCAGCCTATGAAGTTACCACTGCTGGTACACAGGCCTCTCTGTGAGAGGGAGTGGGCCGTAATCCACAGACATACAATAATTGAATGGGATATTCTTACTAACTTATTATTTACAATAATTCATTGAAAAATATTTAAGGTAGTACTTACTTAAGATATATTTTTAGTTGCTTACCTACTTAGTTTAATTTAGTGTCTTATAATTTTCTAAGTAATTATGATTTGCCTTATGTATATTTTGTATTGACAACACTTCCTAAAAACACTAAAAAGTGAAAAATAATTTTAATTTCGGAAGTCGATGACTTTGGATATATATTTTATTTTTTTGTCACCGCCTTCCGAAATTAAAGTTATTTTTCACTTTTTAGTGTTTTTTTGGAAGTCGGTTGTTTATTTTTTTTTTTTAAAGATTTTTATTTTTCACTTTTTAGTGGTTCACATGTGCTTACCCCTTCACAGCGTACCGGCGTGATGTTATGTTATTAACTGGTGTAAACAATTGACAGACATGAGATTTCAGCAATCCCTGTCCATTTGCTATCATTTATTGAGGAGTTCCGTTGCCTATCTCCGAAGTTCTTCATCAGATCTTCACCAAATTGAAATGGAACCACTCCGAGAAAGTACTCTTCCAGAAACTACACAAATTGCTTCAAGTGTGCCTATAAAATTTGAAGAGTTCTCTCTATTTCTCCAGGATCCCATAATCAGATCCTGACTTGATGATCATGAGACCACCTGGGAAGTATACCCTTTCAAACAAAAAAAAAAATATCCAAATCGGTCCAGCCATCTTCGAGTAATCGGGGAACAGAGAGTACATCGTCTTTTTCCCACGTTTACTCGCTAGATAATGCAATTTCCGTCACGTAAGTCGACCTCAGCGCCACCCGTGGCTGTATCTGAAACTAACTTAACAGCCGTGCTGTTGCTCTGTAGCAAGCCGGCTCATAATAGTAATGATGATGATGATGGTATACACCAGGAAGAAATTATTTGGACTTCGGACGTCTTAGGAAACATAATACAAATTTTATTTAAAGGTAAAAATTTTATATTATGTGTTCCGTTTGATGTCCACAGTCCATTTATGAGAGATCTGTTTGTTATCTCCTGGTGGCTTGCTTAATAAAATGCAACAATGTGATCAATTATTTTAATAATTGTATAAAATGATAGTTGGTATACAGAAAGCAAAAAAAAAATCACAAGTAGGTAATTAGTTTCCATTAAACGATCAGCATTGTTTGATTAATTATCATAAGTTTCTTGTGTGTAAACCATAACAAAAATTATGAATTTGTAACCGTAAAGAATTGGGAAAGTGACTTCACTGATTTAGTGCTATTATTGACACCGGTATTATTTTATTACCTCTCTAAATTTTAAGTATGTTCATGGCGCCAGTTAGCTTTAGCTAGAATATCATTAATGGAGCTTCTCTAAGCAGTTAAGAGATGAAACTGCTGCCCTACGACTACCAGGAGTAGCATCTATTCCAGATTCAGATAGAATTCGTTTTATTCATCCACCTATAATTACTGTACTAGCTGGTTTACGAGGCTCCCTTGTGGTAATAAATAAGTTTATCAGGGAACCTCTGATATTTTTTGAAATATCTAATAATGATCTTAACCAAAATAAATCATTTGTATTCCTGTCTGGTGAAGCTAACAATGTCCAACTCAATTGTTGGTAAGACGCCGAACAAATACTGGATCTAAGGTTATTGAATCCCATTATCCTTAAAATGTTCAGAATCGCAATGTCAGAGAGTTAAATCGTAAACTCTACGACCTGATGCCAACAACAATAAAGTGGCAGCACACCTAGAAACATCATATCATAGATGCTTTGCCAATTTACATCAGTATTTTTTAAGAATTGTATTACTATTCTGGCGTCCCATATTGGCAGTTTTGGTGGAATTGTTCTAGCCAATGATATAGCTTTCATAATATGTCTAACCAAATTATTTGACGAAATCTTAATATCGGACAGAGTTTCACAAGCTGATGCTCTAGCTGACTTGTGAACAAGAGTAGTGCGGTAAGCTAATCGAGTCTCGAGAAAGTTTTACTAACTACCGAACTAAATCAGTAGGTGCCGGGCAACGACAATTTAGGTTACTTTGACTGCACCACTGTACCCATTTGCTCCATATTGGCGTATAAGTCTTGAGGGTTGAAGCTCTCCAACACGTTGACAAAAGTTGCTTTTCCTCACCTGACCAATTTTGGGTTAGAGAGTCCCAGCCGAAATGAGTTAGGCTTCCAGCTGTAGGTAGTGCACTTGAGCTGGGGGCCGCTCGATCATCGTGTCCACCGATGATGACTGCAGGTCCCTGGTTTTCATAGGACGAGCTAGGGCGTGGCTCTTTAAATCTGGGCGCCAAAAGGGTTTCTTCCAACCGGGTACTACTATTATGAACGTCGTTTTCGCTGAATTGAGGTGGCGTAACACACGTGGGAGCAGGGCTGGTGGAGGAAAAATTCATTCGAGGTCGTAATTCCATTATCTGCTGAAAGCATCGTGAAAGCAAGCGCTCGAGGTTCCCCACTGGGTGAATATTTTGCTGGTCGCCTCGCTCAGCAGATGCCAATTGGAGCCGGGTCGATTTCTAGAGAGGTGATCGGCTTCCGTGTTGTACTGTCCCAGAAGTTGGTGAGTGACTAGTACAACATTCAGGCTGTCCGCCAGTGCCAGTAACTGTTTCGTCAGTTTTACGAGATTTTGCGACCTCGTTCCGCCCTGGTTTTTTTTTTGTATGACACTGCACTTTTGTATGTTTGTCACTGTGTGAGACAATGGTTGAATTTTTTTAGAGCATTTGCTTCTGAAGACAATGCAGCCATCACTGCATACATCTCTTTCAGGTTGCAGTGCCAATTTTGTTGATGGCGATTCCACATACGTTTTAATGTTTTGTTGTTCACTAAGGCCCCCATTGATATCTGAGGCGTCTGTGACAAGATAGTTCACTGGTGAGCTCCTCGGATGAATGCAAGATTTCTGACTGACATTTTTTACCGGTGGATAAAAAATGACAGTCTAGTTTTTGTCGTACCTCGTCTGTGAACTGAGCCGGATGGCGTGAACTTTTCTGAAATTGATTGCTGTGGCGCTGCAACGTACGGCAATGCAACCTTCCCCGGAGGGTGATGAAGGTCGCAAAGTTGAGATACCCTAAGAGCCGTTGTGCCTGCTTGAGGGTCCAACTGCCGGTTGTTAAGCGAGTTAATAGGCACTGAGGGAATTTGTGAACTTTCTCTGGAGGCAAAATCTTGGAGTTGGATTGCGTGTCCCGGATAGTTCCCAGAAGTTCTATACGCCTTGTCGGGATTATAATAGATTTTTCCATATCTAAATTCCAACCTAGGGGCGTGAGGAATTATATTGCTAACTGGACAGAAGCTTTTGAAGTCTCACTGCTTTGGTGGAGTATCGAGTAATCGTCTAGATACAGGACCAGGTGAAGACCTTTGCAATCAATCAATCAATCAATCAGATGATGCTTTCCACTGTTTTTTGTTAAGATGAAAAGTGGGGATATGAAGCATGGAGTTATAGATGCGGGCTCAAGATATCGACTTTGAATCATGGCTTGAATTTTCATCGATATTACTGAAGATTGTGGAGTTTGAAACCTCTCCATGATGTTCAACGCTGGAAAAATAAGCGGTGGTGTCTGAATAAACGTAATGCAATCCGCAGAAATTAATTTGAGAATCATCTTGTGTAGCCCGAATTGGGCCCTCACTTCTCGATTCTTGCACCTACTCCTGTTAACTTCACCTTTTCGCCCCCTCCTTTCTTTTGATCGTCAAAATTTTGCTTTTTAGTCTTTCCGTGCCTCGATTTATTATGTTGAACACGAAAGGGCTTTTCACGGGAAGTAGAAGCAACCGGTGACTTTGGATGCACCGGTGATTTAGAACGTCCAGAAAATTTAGAATCCTGCAGAGGCACTGTATCCTTATGTAAGATATCAATCCCGCCTAGTTTTTATATATAAGTCGATAAATTTTGAGGGTTGAACATATATTTCGCGGAGGGCGGTACTTTTTCAATATCTTCGCATATGTATTTACCTTTTAAACTTTTAAGGAGCGCCTTACGTCGTAGCACCAAAACCTCTACACGATTCCCGCAAATAATTTGTAAAATGTCGCGAGAAATATTTT
Organism: Polymixis lichenea; assembly: GCA_949091785.1. Taxonomy (NCBI): domain Eukaryota; kingdom Metazoa; phylum Arthropoda; class Insecta; order Lepidoptera; family Noctuidae; genus Polymixis; species Polymixis lichenea. The sequence continues at coordinate 214,075 of OX420934.1, read as the reverse complement.
TGTATTCCGACTCATTTCCAAATAACTCTAAGCTTATTGTAAATTGTAGTTGACGTAAGCTATGCATCAGGTTTTGCAGACCAGTCTATAAAATTTCGCAACGCTACATTCATGGACACACATTTTGGGCTAATAAGGCATTTGACAAGGCTGCAAAGCTACGTTCTATCTGATGCCATCTAAGTAGCGCAAAAGGATCCTCAAAACGCCTCAATTCCTCGTTAACTTTCAGCTCAGTAAACGCTGGAAAGGTCACATATTTCTTTTGAACCTCATTTTACCACACAGAGTTCAAATCCAAGGCTAACTTCGACATGATCGGGATTAGCTAAAGGAACGGATGGTTCTTTGTTGGATACGTTTAGTTCGGCAATGTCATTAATTTCGACTGAAGACCGTAAAAACGGACGTCAAACGGAACACATAATAATATTGATATTACCTTGCACAGACAATGATGTGACAAATAAGTCTATGTAGGTACCTATATATGGTGTGTGTGTAGCTAGTTCATCGAAGTCTTTAGATATGTATTAATGAGTAAATCTCAATAAAATGTACGATGAAAATGATAGCGGCGAGTACTTTGTCTTCGCCATGCGAAACAGACTACTCGTTGGTTTCAAACAAACTGATTGCTGTCAAACTAGATACACAATCCCAACTAATTAAAAAATAAACGTATGCCCAATTTTTCCTGACATATCGTTCACACTAATAGATTAGTAATTGCTTTCACAGTTATTGGAGTTACGCAATACGAAATTCGTTAAATTAAGCAAACTGCGATAGAAACGAAGCAAGTTAATCTGAATCGTTTGCCAATAATGTACTACGCAATTAGGTAGCTGGACTATTTGTTTTTTCTCGCTTAAATATGATTTGAACCAATTGTAGGCAGGGCCATGTATACGTGGCGTTTAGGTATACCTGAACCGGAAAGTTTTTTTAGTGGTGTGGTATTTGATACTTTATCATAGGCTTTTGACATATCGAGTAGCAGGCCTAATGCATACTTTTTGTAATTTATTTGTTGGAGAGCTGTTTGGAAATATTTGTAAGCTGCAAATGTTGTGGATCTTTTTCTTTTTTTTTTCTGGGTGGGAAATCATCAAATGACTTCTCCCGCTCTGGGTGGAGCAGGAGAGCGTGTCAGACTTTTACTGACTAAAACCAACCCGTGTCCACTCAGTTGCCTGTATGCCAGGGGCCGCGGTATCTCTTTCGAAAAACCCGCACTCCTAGCAGGCATCGGCCCTTGCGGGCCCCATCAGTTGTTGCTGACATCTCTTTGAGGCGCGCGTGAAACACAACGCGCCGTCGACCTGGGCTTGGTCCTTACCGGACAGCGAGCTACCCATTACTCGCCGTCCACAAGCCCGTGCCTACGGTGGCCGGAAATCTGCCTGGGATTCACGACACCCAGGGCGTCTCCTGCGAAGGCCACGGCCGTGAGGGCGCATGTGCCGCATCCCCTTCACGTGTGCCGCCTCCCTCTTTGCGAGCATCACTGCTTCGCTGAAGGAAGCGACTGCTAGCCATGCACTCTCACTCCGTACCATGGCCTGGACCAAGGCCGGACGTGAGAAATCGCCGCCACCGATCGCCTCCATAAGGACACGGCGGTGCTCCGCCCAAGCCGGGCAGACACTGGGCTCCACCATGTCCTCAGGGTGATCTTCGCAGTGGAAACACCCGGGCGTTTCCTCCCGTCTTATCCGAAACAGGAACCTCCCGAAACAACCGTGTCTGGTGAGGACCTGTGTCAGGTGGAAGGTGAGGACGCCATGCCGTCTCTCAAGCCACTCCTCAAAGAGGGGACTTACCGCTGCAATCGTGGCGTGCTCAGCACTGGGTTGCGACAATCGCACTCTCCACGTTGCCATGAGATCCTGCCGGAGCTCTATCCGCTGTGCCGCGATTTCTTGCGGCAGCGGAGTTATGCCCCGGCGTTTGGCCTCCTCGTACCACTCCCAAGTGTGCGCGAGGACCTTTGCCTCCAGATCCCATGGCAGCAATCTGGCAAGGATGCCTGCTGCCTCACCGGAGATCGTGCGGTATCCCCGTACCATCCGGATGGCCATGACCCTATGGGCCGCCTTCAACCGGCGTGCTGGTTGGTGCCTGAATGTCGGCGCCCACACCGGTGCCCCGTATAGGGCCATGGCCCGCAGGACACCCGCGTATAGCCTTCGGCAGGAGGTGTTTAGCCCCCTAGATTAGGCAGAAGCCGCTTCAAGGCAGCCCCAGCCCACTCCAGTCTGAGAGCCAAACGTCGGAAATGCTCCGCGAAGATCTACCGACTGTCGAGGACGAGTCCTAGGTACTTTATCGTCGACTCGACGCCAATGTGAACCGCTCCCGCCGTTATCTGGGAACCCGTCGGTGGCGCATTCCGAGAACCATGAAACCACATGGCCTCGGACTTGTGCAAGGCCACTTCGAGTCCCAGTTGCCGGATCCTATCGATGATTGTCGCAACCCCGTGTGACGCTAAGTCGGCCGCCGCCTGGTACGACCTCCCTTGCGCCAGGACCAGCGTGTCGTCAGCGTAGCAAACCACGCTGACGCCGCTAGAAAGGTCGGCGCACAGCACCCAGTCGTGCCCGATGTCCCACAGATGCGGCCCCAGGACCGATCCTTGTGGGACACCGTACGACATCTCTCGCCGGTTCTATTCTCCTAGTTAACTGGGGTAAATGACGGCCCTGTCCGTCAAATAGGCCTCGACCACAAGACAGAGGTAGATCGGCATCCGGTGATACCGGAGTGCTTCCCTGATGCAATTCCAGGGCAGGGTGTTGAAGGCATTGGCGATGTCTAGAGACACCGCCAAGACGACCCCACCCCAGGCCACAGCATCACCCGTCGTGACGGCTCGCACGAGCATGATTGCGTCTACCGTGGAGCGCCCCCTGCGGAACACCAGCCGCCCAACGAGTTGGTCTGCAATTACTCTTTGAAAGAGCTTGCCCACCTCGTCGAGCAGCATGATGGGCCGGTAATCGGATTGAGATTCCGCGGGGCGCCCCGGCTTCTTGTTGAGGACCAGTTTCCCCGTCTTCCAGTGAAGTGGGAATCGACCCTCCTCCAAGCATGTGCTTAGGAGCCCTCTTAGTCAAGGCCCGAGAGCCTCCAAGACCAGGACCCAGGCTTTTCCAGGCAAACCGTCGGGTCCTGGGGCGGTATTCTTAGCATTCAGCCTACGTACCGCCACTCTCAACTCTACCTCGGTCACCTCTGGAGCATTGTCGTCGTCGGTGTGGTTTGCGTTGGGCACCGCAGGAGGCGGAGCCATGGGTGGGGGAGCGTGCTCCCTTCGCGAGGGGAACAGAGCGTTCACCACGTCCTGCACGAGCTGGGGCCGGAGACTCTGCGTCAGCGGGGTAGCCCACGGGCGGATCTTATCCCGCACCGTTTTGTAGGGGCGTCCCCTCTGTGTAGAGTCTCCAGCGATTCCTCGCGGGCCAGTAACCTGGCCCACAGGATCTCCGCTCGGACTTCTCGGCTCTGTACCCCTCGTACAGCTCCGCCTGAATGGCTTCCGTATCCGGAGGGCAGATACGGAGCCTGCGGTGCCTGGTGTACTGGTGCCGCGCAGCAACGCATGCCTGTACACCTGGCGTGAAGCGCGTCCTGGCTGGACCCGGGGCATTGCCACGTCGCATACCTCGGACATGGCCTCCCGGAACCACTCCGCCTCGTCGTTGATGTCGGCAGGCGTGCTCGGTGGTGACACCCAGGCCTACACGATCGAGGCTTCCGGGAGGAGCTCCCGGTCCAGCTGCTTCAGCGCCCACCGCGGACCAGATGGGGGCCCGTTGGACCGTCGCGCTCGAGGTCTGGGCGGAGACGTCAAACCGGATATACCGGTGGTCGGAATACGTCTCCACCCCCTCAATGACGCGCCAGTCGACGACACGTGGCGACAGAGCGGGGCTGGCGAACGAAATGTCCACCACCGACTCACCCCGCATCCACACACACGTGGCGACAGAACCCCGGTTTAAGACGACCAAGCTCACTTCTAGAGCCCAGTCCTCCACCATCCAACCGCACACATCCGTCAACCGGGAACCCCAAGCCAAGTTCTTGGCATTGAAGTCCCCGAGGACGAGTACCGGGAGGGTACGGAACCCGGCGACGACGTCTCTCAACTCCGCAAGGGAGTTGTGGATCTTGTCTTTCTAAAATCATTTTGGCAGTCATCAAGAATATTGTATTTTTCTAAGAAAAAGTTTAGTCTGTTACACATAACCTTTTCAAAGATCATTCACTCTTTGTTTTGGTATTATTTTATCTAAGAACTGTGTTATAGTTGTGATGAATGTGTAATAGTTTTCTTTAACGTTATTATTAGTTTTTCCTAATCAATTTCTCTCAATGCATTTTTAATGTTTAATATGTTTTTCATATGTTTATAATTTTTTTTTTCCTTATACCATATTTTGTTGTTGTTTGTATATAAGCAATTTGAATTAAATTTTTTTTTTTTTTTTTTTTTCTTTATTTATTTTTAGGGGCTTTTACGCATAGCGTATGTCAGTCCCATCGTATCCTAAATAATTGTATTTTACAACACGTGGGCCATGAATTTGAACAAACCCTTCGCATCGTCGCCAGAATTAAATTTTAAGATGATAGATTTGTGATCACAGAGTCCGTAATCATTGACCGATACTTTCTTTATTAAAGATTTATAATTGGTGAAAACTAAATGAATGCAAGTGGTAGTAGTTTTCGTTATACGTGTGGGTTCGCAACTTCTTTCTTTTAGATTATGCGAGCGCATTAGGGTAAGAAGGTTTTGTGTTGTTTGTTTTTGTCCAGTATAGCTATCAAAAACAAAATTTGTAAAAAAACGAAATCTCGCAACTCAGTTTTTCTACCATAAAAAGTTGTGAGATCCATGTAATACCAAGTCGGTTGATTTATTCAGGGCCCTTCTGTCTGAAGTTATTACGTAATTAGCTAATCTAACAACTTAGCTAATCTTGTAGTGACCATATCAATATTACAAATCTTTTATGGTTTAAATAAATAGATTGACTTGGCCATCGCATGAAAACACAATGTCTCACAAGTAATACATATTTTATTAAATTAGATTGTTTAGTGCGATTGCCAAGTCAATCTATTTATTTAAAACATAAAAGATTTTTAATATTGTTATGGTCACTTTATGATGTTGCTAGATTAGCTATTTACGTAATAACTTAAGACAGAAGGTCCCTTAAGTAGGGACTGAATAAATCAACCGACTTGGTATTTAATGGATCTTACAACATTTTACGGTAGAAGAACTGAGTTGCGAGACTTGGTTTTTTTTTACAAGTTTTGTTTTTGATGGCATCTCATTTCTTTTTGTAGATTATACATATACAGGTATACTGATTCATTCACTGCAAATGTAACTTTGTGATCCTATATATTTATATGGGATTACAAAGTTATTTATGCAGTTGGTGTATCAAGAAAACTGGACCGAAATAGCAAAATATTTTAGTTTTTCCTTAATTTATACACTAAAAACTAATTGTATTCTAAATTTGAAGCTTCTATGTCTACTAGAAGTGTCTTAGAGTTTTGATGATCGGTCAATCAGTGAGAGAAAAAGTGCACTGCCTTGTCCCTAGATTAATATTGAAATCTCCACCAATTATGATATATTTATTTTTATCTCTAGTATTTAATCTATTTAAAGGCTTTTACATTTGTTCATAAAATATATTTATATGCCGATCTGGCCTATATAACCCTGTAAATTATGCAGTTTAATTCAGGAACTTCGATTGCACTTTCTATTATTTTTTTTTTGGAATAATTCGTTATATCTATTCTTTCTAAAAATGTTACATTTCCTCTTATAATTAAGCAAACACCTCCACCTTCTCTAGATTTTCTACAGAATTGGGATGCAATTTTATATCCTTGAAGCGACACAGAGTTACAAAAGTGGTTATCTCTCCATACTTCTGATATGGATAGTATATAAATATTTTTTTCTAGTAATAAATGTTCAATAAATCTATCTTATTTCTTAGACTTTGTATGTTTTGAAAGATTATCGTAATATCTTTAACGAAATGTCTTATTTATTACATTATTTGGCTTATTTACTGTTTGGGTTGGGATTCTGGGGATTAGTTGTGAATACGAATGTGGAGTCGGTGTATTTTCTCTTTCCGTGACGGGTGGTATACCTTCTATGATTTTATTTTCCATAAGGTTTTCTTGACCTTATGCTCAACGGTAGCGCTTGCGACCACTACACCATCGAGGCAGTCATAAATATGGAAGAACTAGGTATAAAAATGTATTCGTGCCATAAATAACAACACCATATCCTGCTATAATCGGGTCAGGAAGGAAACAAAGTTAAAATACTCACTGATTAAAATAATAAGCGTAATTATTCTCTTTATCCACTACATACGAGTACAGTCACGAGCAATAATATATATTATACAGGCTGATTTTTTAGTCACCGTCCAAATTTTTCAGGGTACCCGTGAAATTGAACAACTTTCTCCAAGAAACATAGGTCGAAATATGAGAAAACAAAATCGGACCTCCCATACAAAATCAATAGTCAGCTGATCGATTTTGTATCGGAGGTTGGGATTTTTTTTAATATTTCGACCCATGTTCCTTGGAGTATGTTGTTCAATTTCACGGGTACTATCACCCTGAAAAATTTGGACGGTGACTAAAAAATCACCTTGTATACATTGTCACATTTTCTAAAATATCTTAACTTCTGCCGTTAAAAAAATAACTATACGTCGTTTTTCCTGAGTTACCTAACTATCGAATTGTGTCAAAACTGAGTATACATTGGTTTCACAGTGATTTAAAAGAAAAAAAATCAGTAAAAGTTTACACTTCCAATGTCATTTTAAGGTATCCATGACAATTTCTATAACATGTATACAAAATGTAGCGTATACAAGTTATATATGAATTGTCATGGATACATTAAAATTACATTGAAAGTGTGTACCAATTTTTTCCTGTTATGTTAAGTTTATTCGTGTACCATTGTATCATACAATGGTTTCGAATCGGACGGATTTAATGACGATGATTAATACAATCCTCATCAGCCTGTATCAGTCCATTGCTAATAGTCCAAGGTATGTTGGATACTTTTATTTTTTGTTGCATGATTACTTATGGAGTTTCTTGTCCATTCTTCTCCATACGAAACTACATTTTGGAAGGGGCGACTAGAATCAATTCTATTTTAATGTAAATGTTGACATTCAAAAGTGCCTTTTAAGTGCCTATTTGAAATAAATGCTTTGTCTTTGACTTTGACTATGTAGATCATAGTCAAAGTCAAAGACAAAGCATTTATTTAGCTGCACTTCACGACAACAAAAAAATTAAAAACCCCGACCCAAACAAAAACCTATACCTAACACTAATAAAATATATGTAGCCTTTTATCTACATCTACACTAATATAATAATATTTTTCTAAAGAGGAAAAATGTGTATTTTTGTATGTAACTGTAAACTTTACAATGTAATAAATGTGTAATAAACTTAAAAACTACTGGACCGATTTCAAAAATTCTTTTGCCGTTAGAAAGCTACATTATCACTGAGTAACATAGGCTATATTTTCCCTCCGTATTCCAACGGGAACGGGAACTACGCGGGTGAAACTGTGGAGCACTGCTAGTGTATAATAAGAAGTTGTATGTAATATTTTGATAAACGCGTTGTTACGTCGGGGTACGGTCAATTGGTTACGAGGTTTTTAAAATTTTAAATTCACTTTTATTTCCGGTTTTTACCTTAATATTGAAATAGAAAATACGACACACACCACTATCGAAACATGTATCGCTTAAATCTGCACAGCTTTACGATGTTTCCCACAGTGAAGCTTGTTACAAATTTATCCTCATTTCTCGTTGCTACTCCATCACCAGACCCGGATCGCCATTTATCTATAACCTATTCATTGAGATCTTTACTATGAGCCCAAACACGATACTTCTGCTGTTTGTTGGTGAGGTAATTGGGTATCCTGGAAATTCCAGGTGAAATAGCAGCATCAGTTCAAAGTTACTTTGTTTGTCTAAAATCATTGAAGTAATAGAATACCAAATATCGACTCGATTAGACCCGTACAAGATGCTCAAATCCCTTCATGAACGAGAAAATAGCTGATAATCTTCGAACGCCGGAAGCTATTTTAATAAAACATGTCCTACTTTTAAATTAAAAAAAACCGCACCCAAATCGGTTCACCCGTTTAAGAGCTACGGTGCCACAGACAGACACATAGACAGACATAAATAGCGGTCAAACTTATAACACCCTCTTTTTGCGTAGGGGCTTAAAAAATAACCGTAATGCGCGCATATCCTTTCTGTATGATTTGCAATGTTGCGTTAGGAATCTAATAGCACTATAGTTTTAAGACGGTATACGGAAATAAAAACAGTCGTCGGGTGAGTCGGTGCCGCTCGCTGATGGCTACTAGCTACCTTACACATGTAATAATGCAAATTAATGATAAAAAATCGAATAATAAATAACATATTTATGTACACTGATTTTGTCAATTAGGTTAAATCACATTTCCGAGCTCAAGCTGCTTGAAACGGGTCCCCTATGTTGTTTCGAACGCCGCTGTTGCGACACACGCTGGTGCGAATTATTTTTCCACTGCCTCACAGGTTCGAAAGCTCAAGGACTCGAATGAAGTAGTCGCGAAAGACGCTGTTTCGAAAAACATTTTCACTGCCTCATACGCTCGAATGTTTGTGATTTCGATCTATTTAGTCATTAAGTGTACAGAAAAATATTTAAGCATCACAAAGTATATGGTTTTCTAAATACGATTTTAGATGTACCCACGATTAAGGTTTTTTTTGCAATATCTTATTCCAACGTAAAGTGTGATGGCGAAAACATTGAAAAATGAGCGTTAATAGGTTTATTCGTCATGTGACTACTCGTTATGGAAAAAGTAATAGTAGTAGTTAATTAATCAATCGTTTGAAGAAGGTATGTTCCCCAATCTATTAAAAACATCTTTAATAAAACCTATCCACAAAAAGAACGCTAAAACAGATGCAAATAATTATAGACCAATTGCCCTTCTACCCACAGCATCAAAAGTATTCGAAAAAGCAATGTGCGATCGCGTAAATTCCTTCTGTGAAAAATATAAGATATTCGACGACTGCCAAAATGGATTTCGTAAAAATAGATCGACGACGTTAGCAGTGTATAAGTACATTCAAGAAGCCCTGAATATAATCAACAACAAACAGTATGCAATAGGAATTTTACTCGATATGACAAAGGCGTACGACAAGGTCCAATTTAAAATACTTTTAAATAAGCTACATGGAATTGGAATTCGTGGGAACGCTTATGACTGGTTTGCATCATATTTAAAAGATAGGGAGCAATTGGTTGAGATTGAATATTACAATCAATTAACAAAAGAAACACAACTGGTAAGATCAGACGTCAGACCAATATATGCTTCAATTCCCCAAGGAAGTGTCGTAGGTTGTTTCGTATTCCTTGTATACATAAACGACCTCCCCAAAATCATAGACGGCCCATGTGTAGTTTTTGCAGACGATATTTCTCTACTCACCTCATGTCAGACACCGGTTAATTTGAGTGAAACACTGGACACTATTCTAGATAAGACAAGTAACTGGATGAGCAAACATAATCTTGAAATTAACTTTAATAAAACAAAATTAATAACTTTTCACCCTCGGCAAAAAAAACAATTAGATATACACTTCACATTTAAACAGCACACATTAGAAACAGTTAACAATTTCTCTCTTCTTGGATTAACAATAGACACACATATAAACTGGAAAGCGCACATACAGAAAGTTAAAACAAAAATATCAAAATTCTCATATGCCCTCCGTGAAATCAAAAAGACCACCAATCAGGAAACCGCTCTAACCACATATTATGCGTATGCCCACGCTTGGTTTAGCTATGGTATAATTTTATGGGGCAACAGTACTGACGCACCCTCACTATTTACTCTACAAAAAAAGCTTATACGAATAATAACTAATATCGAACAAACAGATAGTTGCAAACCGTACTTCCAGAAACACAAAATTCTAACCCTAGTGAGTATTTATATTGTGGAATTATGTAAACTAGTCCGCAAACACCCAGATTCTTACAAAACACGGGAAGAAACACAAACTAAATATTCGCTGCGCCATAAAAACAGACTTAATTTGCCTCCTTCCCGCCTTAAATTGCATTCTTCTAGTCCATATTCTATGTCTGTAAAAATATATAATAAATTACCAGAAAGTATAAAACAAGAAAACAAAATAAATATATTCTTGAATAAGTTAAAAAAATTCTTAATAAATAAATGCTATTACACAATAGACGAATATCTATCTGATAAATTCAACAATAATACACACATACATGACATATAATAATTAGGTATAATATAATATAGCACAGTAATGTCAATAATAATTTAATTAATAGTAATAATAAATAATAATTAAATAATATAAACGTGACTAAAATAAAAATAAAATTCTTATTAAAATATAGAAACTAAATATACGAATTACAATAAGAAATATGTAAATAAATACGTAACTAACAATAATAATATACAATTTAATATATTAGTGTTCAAAATACAGACCAATATTAAGAATTTATAAGAAAATAATTAAAGCGCTCTTCCTCTATTCTAATTAGAATTTAAAATGTTGCTGTGCCCTACAGGGTCCATAATTGTTTCCACATATGTTAATACCCACCACCTGTACACATTATGGAATGCAATAAAGATTTGAGATTTGAGATTTGAGATTTGAGTATCTAATTATAGATGGATATATTATGTCTCACAATAAAACTGTAAAAAACGTACATTATTGGTGTGGCGTGAATAAAATGCCGCTGTAAATTGTCGAAGTACTGTTAGTAGCCGAATAGTTAGTGATGAACATTTTATAATCAAGGAAATGTCCAGTCAGAATTATGCTCCTGAACCAGGATATAGATTATTTTTTTCGTATATATATAAACGTATATAACCTCAACGAATTTATTTTATTATTATATTTTTATTTTGTAATTTGCAGATCGCGTTGATGAATTGAATTTAAGGGAAAATATAAAAAATCAGCCGTTCAGAGCAATGACTCACCAGGTAAAATAATTCGTGAAAACTTATCTTCGTTGCCTTCAAGTAGCACATCTTCGATACCTAACAAGAATGCTCTGCAGCAAATCATACAGAGAGCAAGAAAGACAGAAAATCGAGAAGATTTTGGGTAATTTACCTCAGACACCACTCAAAAAAAAAACAAAGAGTTGCAAAGAATGCTATTGCCGCCTAAATTTATAAGAGCTTTAGCGTTAAGTACTCGTATATACTAACTAATACTAACACATGTGCAATTGATTAATTTCTGAAAAATACCACTAATAATTAATACCACTTAGGTACCTAGACAATATTTTATAAAGATCAGTCTTAGATTTTGTGTTAAGTACTCATAGAAAAAAATGTACAGTTGAGGTACTAATATTTTTGATTGTTACTTTGTTAATAATAATATTAAATGATGATGTTGACACCGAATTTGTTGATTTTATTTAATTACTGCTTAAATATTTTTCTGTACACTTTATGACTAAATAGATCGAAATCACAAACATTCGAGCGTATGAGGCAGTGAAAATGTTTTTCGAAACAGCGTCTTTCGCGACTACTTCATTCGAGTCCTTGAGCTTTCGAACCTGTGAGGCAGTGGAAAAATAATTCGCAACAGCGTGTGTCGCAACAGCGGCGTTCGAAACAACATAGGGGACCCGCTTGAAACTGCTGCTTTGTAATTGTATACATAATTTCGAAACTGTACTGTAGACATGTTCTTGAAACTTCCTTGGGTACATAATTATGGAACTAAAATAATGTAGATATGTTTTTTTTGGTAATCTATTGTTAATGAAATTTTGATAAAAGTGTGTAGTTCTTTTTGACACAATTTGCTGAGTAATTCCCATTTTGTGGTCTGAAATATGTACCACAATTGCGAATAACTTACTCGCATTGCGCATGCGTTTTGTTACGGTTTTTCCGTCTAAGCTTTGGTGCATTTCTTAATTCTTGGTTTATACCTGGCGTGCTTAATCAAGTCTCTCATGATAATTCGATACATAAGTCTAGCTAACTTCCAGTCCATCTTGAAGTTTAGCGTTTCTCGCGGCCTGTTAGCATCGTTTTCTAATTGTGCGTTTTCTGCTTAATGCGGTTGTTATGTATGTGCCTGCGTATTTGATTTCTTCCACTGTTGGTATACTTACTCCGTTGAGGATCACGTTGGTCGTTTGCTGTAATGTTACGGGGTCCCTAGAATGGGGTACTTAGAAATTTTGTTTTTGTTTCGTTTATTTGGAGGCCCACGCTATTTAGTAAGGATTTAATGTGGTATAAGATGCGCTCTAGTCCTTCTAAGTCATCTGTAATGAGAATAAGATCGTTCGCAAATGTTAATACCAGGGGGAGTGAAACTTCGCGGTCCTGATCTAGTTTGATTAAATGGGTTTCGTCTTCAAGGGTTCTAAGGACTTCGTCGATGACCAAAGTAGAAAGGCGACGCACTATGTGGAGGTGCCTAAGAGAGCCTAGCCATAAATACATTTTGAAAAAATCGGTGTAGGTACTTGTATTATACTTCAAACTGTAGCTAAGAAGTTAATCTACTATATTATACATAAATTATGTATGTGGCTGGTACTGGTTTATATTAAAGAGCATCTAAATCTTGTGATTATTTTTGAATGATCGTATCATTCAAAAATAATCACAAGAACATCTTAATTTTATTTTTTTCAGAATGATTTTCTAGTGAGTTAGCAATCAAAATCAAAATCAAAAGTCATTTATTCAAACTAGGCTGAGAGTCAGTACTTTTTGAACGTCAAAATTACATAAGACAGTCCCCCAAAAGGCCCGCCCTTCACCACTTCGTAGTGCTTTAGCCGGGAAGAAGAAGTGGCGCAACAAACTCCCCAGCAATGAAAACTATACAAGTATTATACCATTCCAGAAAGCTTATAATATATACTTTCGCATATTTATGCTATTTATTTACTAGAAATATTTATTTCATGACATATCATTTTTGCGTATCTGAAACTTTCCATTAGAGTTTTGACAGTTGCCGAAATTTGCCGAAGGTCTGTAAATGATGTTATTTGATAGGAAATTTAATATTATTATTGAGGAAGAAAAAAATAGTTGCAACTTCATTGTAAATAGTAAACATTTCTTATAAATACGTAGGTGATACTATTTGATTTATTAGTTGATATAGGTTATACTTGTGATATTTGTTTAGTTGCAGTTTATGTTTAGATAACGTGTCGAGTATTTCTCACCATATTTTAGTTCACACGCACAATAACTTATCAATAAAACATATCAGAAACCGCATAACAACCTATTGATAATTCGTTCTTTCTACCACATTTTGCACACGTTTCAAATCAATTATTTTGTATAAAATAGGGTATCTGCATACTCAATAATTACATACTGTTTTTCGTTCGTCATTGTCGTTATTAAAAGTGTACCTAACCAACTACCTTCTCGCAATGAGTGAATCCAACTGTACCAGACGTGACCTATGTCTTGTTTTAATTTAAATTGACGGGAATTATGTTGATGCTTTAACACGTTATATACGGAATAATTTTATCAACGTTTCCGAGGCAGATATCGCAAAAATTGTCGCAAGTGTACAAAAAATCTTATTACTAACTTTCGTCAACGCTACAGTAAATCTGGCAGAAACAAGGATAAAAAAAAAATCAGAATAGCATATGGTTAAACATCATATTCACTGTAAATCTGGAAGATCCTACCTGTGAATCTGAACCTTCGACATCGACGGGGAAGCGAGGATAAAACCTACGAAGACAGTTCTGATAGAACACAAAGAAAAAACAAGGCGTTGCTTGAAACATATGGCCTTGATTTTATACTGAATTTATATCTTCAGGGATTGAGATATGAAGGAGAAACAGAAGAAGCATTCACTATCGAAATTTTACGAGCATTGTCCATAGAAAAAAAAGGGAAACTCGTCAAAATCTTTTAAATGAACCGGGACATTTAACAGCGTACTCTAAAGATGAAGCTCTCATTATTTTCATAGAGTTGGGCATTAATATGGCACAGTATGTAAACATGACGAATTACTTAATTGCGAAGAATTGCTTATTATTTCCATCATATATGTCAATTCAGGAAGCTAAAGGAAAGTGCTACCCACCAAGATCAAGTATAGAAATTAAGAATATTAAAGCAAAAGTAAAACTTCAAGATCTGCTGGATCACACTAATGCAAGAATGTTATAAATCGATGGTGTGTATGCTCTACATAACGCAATACTCTCTTAAGCGCACTCAACAGTACACTATTAGCACACTTCTGATATCTACTCAACATAGAAATAGTAAAGCAAAGGTCAGACCTGAAACAGCATACATAAGACAGCCAATTATTCGCCTGCAAATTCCTTCAATGTTTTTGTCACATTTCACATCAGACTCAAATATCTTACTATTAAAATTTTGATCCTTATGGTCATTGGTTTACAATTATCTACATTAAATCTCTTGATTATATATAAGTAATTTCTCAGTTATAATACAGTTGCACCATTTTGAAAATTTTGTTTTGTATTTATTCCTAAAAAATCTGAAATCAGTTCTAGATCTTTCATCTTAAATTCATTATTTATTACAGTTTTTAGTTTGTAATCTCATCTTCATTTGTGCCTAATATTAATAAATCGTCCACATAAATTAATACAAAAGTTTTGTCGGTACCATTACACTTTTTAGAGAAACAAGAGTCACACTTTGACCTTACAAAACCTTCTTTAATTATTACTGTATTAAATTTCAGATTCCAACACTTTCAGAGAGTTTTCAGTCCATTTAATGACTTTTTTAATGTTACTATATTATTATTCCCTGAATATGGCCCTTTGGGTAAACTAACGTACACTTCTTCTTTATCTTTCCATACAAGAAAGCTCCCGTAACATCCATTTGGTAAATAGGTACATTCAATTTTGTTGCTACTGCTACAAAATTAAATAGTCTAAACTTGGCAACTGGAGCATAAATATCACTCAAATCAAATGACTCCTATCTGGAGGCAAAGGTCCTCGCGCACACTTGGGAGTGGCGCGAGGAGGCCAAACGTCGGGGCGTAACTCCGCTGCCGCGGGAAATCGCGGCACGGTGGACAGAGCTCCGGCAGGATCTCATGGCGACGTGGAGAGTGCGATTGTCGCAACCCAGTGCTGGGCACGCCACAATTGCGGCGGTAAGTCCCCTATTTGAGGAGTGGCTTGAGAGGCGAGATGGCGTCCTCGCCTTCCGCCTGACATAGGTCCTCACCGGACACGGCTGTTTCGGGAGGTTCATGTTTCGGATAGGGCGGGAGGAAAAGCCCGGGTGTTTCCATTGCGAAGATCGCCCTGAGGACACGGTGGAGCATACGGTGGAGGTCTGCCCGGCTTGGGCGGAGCACCGCCGTGTCCTCGTGGAGGTGATCGGCAGCGGCGATCTCTCGCGTCCGACCCTGGTCCAGGCCATGGTACGGAGCCAGAGTGCATGGTTAGCCGTCACCTCCTTCAGCGAAGCAGTGATGCTCGCAAAGAAGGAGGCGGCGCACGTGAGGGAGATGCAGTACATGCGCCCTCACAGCCGTGGCCTTCGCAGGAGACGCCCTGGGCGTCGGGAATCCCAGGCTGATTCCCGGCCACCGTAGTCACGGGCTTGCGGACGGCGAGTAATGGGTAGCTCGCTGTCCGGTAAGGACCAAGCCCGGGTCGACGGCGCGTTGTGTTCCACGCGCACCTCAAAGAGATGTCAGCAGCAACTGACGGGGCCCGCAAGGGCCGATGCCTGCCAGGGGTGCGGGTTGTTCGAAAGAGATACCGCGGCCCCTGGCACACAGGCAACTGAGGGAACACGGGTGGGTTTTAGTCAGTAAAAGTCTGACACACCCTCCCGCGCCACCCAGAGCGGGAGTAGTTATTTGATGATTACCCACCCAAAAAAAAAAAAATCAAATGACTCCTGTTGTTCAAAACCTCATGCAACTAACCGTGCTTTATACAATAAAACATTATTTACATTTTAAATCTTAAATAACCATTTACTGCTAACTGTTTTCACATCCACTGGTACATCACAAAAGTCCCAAGTGTGGTTGTCTTTTAGAGTCTGTAATTCCCTTGCAATAGCTTGACTTCTTACTTGTATCACTTTTTTTCATAGCCGCAGTGTATGTAACAGGTTCACTCTCACTCTCATCCAACTAAGCGTTATTGCAAGTATAGAAAGATGTTTGTTTTCTTACCCGCTTGCTTCTTTCTTCTGGTGTTGAACCAGTTTCTTCCATTAATGTTCCTCGTCACTGCATGGTAGGTATTCACTGTCACAGTCATATTCTGATCCATCCTCTCTAACACTACTTGTATGAGTCACCTCCATTGTTTCATCTAAGTTAGTAGTTAGCTCATTTCCATCTGTCACAGGTTACTATTTTCTACAAGTTCTTCCAGGTTTATTGATGTTGTAGATTCTTTTTCTTTCCCTTCTTTCACGTTAAGTTTCTCCTCCTTACCTTCTCGGATTAAGAATACAACATCTCTCTTTATCTTCACTGTATTTGTATGTGGAAAATAAATTCTATGCCCTTTCACATTTTCTTCATAGCCCACCATTAACACTTTTTCGCCTTTTTTGTCCTATTTCCTTCTTTTTCCTTCGGAATGTGTCATATACTTCAATGCCGAAGACTTTCAACCGGTGAATGTGAAATTCTTTATTTGTCCATACTTCAAATGGAGACCTTCCATTTTCATGACTTTTCCCAGTTCTATTTAATACAAATACTGTTGGGTTAATCGCTTCCACCCACAGTTTCTTTGGAAAGTTCTCCGCATGTCACATTGTCCGTGCTGCTTCCACCAATGTTCGGTTTTCTCTTTCGACCTTCCCATTCTGTTCCGGCGTATAACATACTGTTTGGTGTGTTATTCCACGTTTTGAAAACATTTCTTTCACTTCTTTGTTGAAAAACTCTAGACCATTGTCACTTCTAAGCCGCTTCACTCTGTTTCCAGTCATGTCTTTGGCCTTATTAATGAAATTCTCAATGCAATCTTTGATGTCATGTTTTGTTTTGACAAAGTACACATTCTTGTAATTAGAATAGTCATCCTTCAGTATGACAAAATATCTCGACCCACCAACATCGATGAACTATTGTATAACAGAAGCGTAATGAACAGTGGATACATTTTTCACCTTACGCCCATGTGAATGTAGTGAAATGACCAAGCCACATATTTTGACTAAGGTGTAGAGTTTCTGAAGTTAAGCCTTGAAAAATTAGGGCGTGTAAAGTAAGAAGCTTGTCTCTACATGAGATCTGATAACTTTTTGAAAGTGCGAGTCATATGGTCTCGTCTTGGCAACATTTTATATGAAAATGTTTTTGGTGGGATAGGTATTTCATTAGCAACTTTGAGCTTAACACATTTTCCCTCCACAATGTCCATCTAACCTTGGCCTTTCAATATTACCATTTGAAATTTCCAGATACTCCAATTTTTCGAACCCTCCAGCTTGATCACGTTAACATTATTGTTGCTCTACATTTTCCTACATTGTTCACAACCCAGAAGTTTTCCTTTTTGACGATTCACCACGCCACGCCGTGAGAGTACAGAAAGTTTACCTTACTTTCTTTTCCGCCGATGTGTAACTATAACTCCGTACTTCTTCTTCACTTTAGCAAACTGTATATACCGGATTATGTGTCTGGACCCATAACTTGGTATGATCTCTAATTAAATGCAGAAGTTAATAATCAAACTGTTTTATTGGTATCTGAACATCGTCTCGGAATAAGCAAATTTCAAAACAATTCACACACACAGGCATAGAAAAGAGAGCTCTATATTGTTTATTTAACATAGACAAAATTAGCATTGCCAACCATAGACAATGTATGAACATTGCACATAATATTCAACATACCCTATGCGTTTCTGTTGTTTATGTGCACATGCACATTTACGAGATAGTATTCGGACGCGACGATGACGATATCTTTCACCACAATCAGCCTATAACGTTTCCACTGCTGGGACACACGCCTCCTCTCTGTGAGAGGGAGTGGGTCGTGATCCACCACACGGGCTCAGTGCGGTTGGTAGATGTCACATATCTTCGAATTTTTTATTCTAGGACATGCCGGTTTCTTCACGATGGTTTTCCTTCGCCGTTTTGAGAGCAAATCAAACAAATCAAAAGTAATTTATTCAAACTAGGCTGAGAACTTTTTGAACGTCAAAAGTACATAAGACAGTCCCCCAAAACGCCCGTCCTTCACCACTTCCTAGTGCTTTAGCTGGGAAGAAGTGGCGTAACGAGCTCCCCAGTTAGAAGAACATGATTCTATACCGTAGTAAGTTAGTAAAATTATGATACAAAACATAATGTTACTAACTTACTACGATAATTTACATTATTTGCCGATGTGGCGGACATCTACAATGCCCCACATACGAAACATAAAATCAACAAATGTGGAAAACACAAAAAGTGAATTGGCGCTATCTACAATGCTATATGCGAACTACTCAAGACTTCACGTCACACCGCAACTACATCAGCTATACGCGCAAGCAGAGTTTACCGCGCAATCTGCATATATACAAACATTCCGACATCTACCGTCGGGCAGTAGCCCACCAGACACAACACCTGACTATTCGGAAGATCCTCCTTTACCAATTAAGTATGAGTGAACTTTACACCCTGTAAATGCTATATAATATACAAAGTTGATACGACAGAGGGGCTTTCCTTTAAACTGCCTATACTAGGTACTATTTTCAAGCATCATCGAGTTCTCGTGGATCGCGCGTGGCGTGCGGACGCGTTTAAACCGAGTAGCTAAGTCAAAACTGATTAAATAATAATAGAAGAAGACAAAGTTATACGATAAAGTAAGTGAGCACTACGTTCGCGAAACGACAGACGAGGCGCAACAGGGCTGATCGAGCTGCGCACGCGGCCATGTGCAGCCTTCAGAAACTACTACGCCACACTGTCCGTGCTGCTAACGATTAATGCCAACAGATTAAACTATCATGGAGCACCACACATCACCTAAAAGTGGACAACACTATGCGTCTGATCCAAATATTGCGGCTATGACCGATAAGCAAAAACCGTCAGGTACGTGGGTTAACCCAAGACATCATAAGAAACGTATTGCAATGGATTCGGATAGTGATTCGTCAGCAGCACAGGAAATAAGAAGAACTAAAACTGCCTGCTGCTCCACCAATACCTTGAACGAAACAATAAATGCTTTTCGAGAGGAAATTAAAGCTATGCACTGTCTCCTTACCACTATAAAAGAACAGCAAAATTCACGTTTCGTGCGTATTCAGACGGACATTTCAGAAATAAAAACCGAAATGGCAGAAATGAAGAAAAATGATAAAGATACCGAAAAAACAGTAAACGACCTGAAATTTAATTATGAAGATTTAGATAAATCACAAAAATAATTCTCAGAAAATATAAAAAAACAGGACAACAAAATAAAAGACATATTCCAAAATAAAGTGTATTTAGAAAAATGAAACAAGGCGTTAGAGGAGCGTATCATGATATTGGAGCAAAAAGAACTGAGTAGGAACATGGAACTAGTACATGTACAAAAACAGGATGGAGAAAATATAACGGAAATTGTAGCAAGAATTGCGAAGAAATTACAACTAAAGACAGAAGATATTGAAAATACATGGAGGGTTCCCACCCGAGGTGTCGTCGATGGCAAAAACCCACGACCAATAATCGTCACACTATGCACAAAGGCAGCCCGGTCAGACTGGCTGAAAACTCGCAAAGAGATAAAAATTACAAATCACATGATATACCAAAACAATGATAATTCACAAATATATGTTAATGAACATCTAACACGTTAAATGCGCAACCTGTTCTGGGCTGTTAAGACTAACCTAAAGGAATCCTACAAATACATATGGATTCAAAATTCTAAAGTCATGATCAAAAAAGATGATAATGATAAAAAAGTACACCACATACGCTTTGAAAGCGATATTGAGAATTACCTGACAGAAAACAAAGAGTAGTCCCATATAAACTTCAAACTTACACTATACAACAACAGATTAATAAATATATATAACGGGATATCAGGAAGGCCGGGCTGTTGCATCTGATTGCTGATTCGTGACTTCGTCAGCACGGGAATCCATAGTGGGCGTTAAACTCCAGGAAACGTTAAAATAAATACGCTGTAGCGTTGACTGTTCACTATTTTAATTTTACAGACACTTAAATGACTTAAATAATTACGGATTGCAGCAATAATTAACGATTTAGAGCCAATGGGTTTGCGAGTGACCACCACGTGCAACGGCTGTCAAAAACTTAATGAACTGACACGACGTTGCCCGCCATGACAGACGCAACTCCAATCGGTGTTACCCGTTCTTCATTAAAATTACCATTTGGTTGAATTCAAATCGATTAATCGTTAAAATAACAGAATAAATTACAACTCTCGAAATTAACTGATTTTCATTATTTAATAATGCCACGCGCCGTTACGGCCGTCCTGCATCTTCACACGTCCTCGGGTGAACAGTTTATCTCATCAGTCATCATCTGTGGACAATCGTAAAAGAACTCAAGTAAACAACTTAACGTTCGGTCATTCTGACCGTTTTTAATCAAACACCACAATATCACAAAGAGCGATCACAGTTATCGGATAACACAAAACAATTACCAGATTACCACACAGACTGGGGCCACATAGGCTAGTGCCGCAAAGGGTATTGCCATACTATATTTCCACACAGGCTGGTGCCACACAGGCTGATGCCACATAGGCTAGTGCTATACAGGCTAGTGCCACACAGGCTAGTGCCACACAGGCCAATCAAGTGCCACACAGGCTAGTCAAGTGCCACATAGGATAGTCAAGTGCCACACAGGCCAGTCAAGTGCCACACAGGCTAGTCAAGTTTCACACAGGCTAGTCAAATGCCACACAGGCTAGTCCAATGCCAGACAGGCTAGTCAGTGCCATACAAGCTAGTCAAGTGCCACACAGGCTAGCCAAATGCTACACAGGCGAGTCAAGTGCCACACAGGCTAGTCAAATGCCACACAGGCTAGTCAGTGCCATACCGGCTAGTCAAGTGCCACACAGGCTTGTCAGTGCCACTTACTTGCAGTGTCACGTCCCATGGCCGTCATCGGCACATTCTGTCTCAATTCGATTTGTTGGGATTTCTAGTCCGCCACATAACTCTTAATGGAACGTAACATTCGGGCATAGCACGCACACGATCGTGTGCGCACCGACACGTCCTATTAGAGTTAAGAGCACGTAATGAAAACAAAATGAAAACTCCTCACCGGATTCAATTGCTTGGCGATCAGTGCCTGGACTCATAGTGCAGGCATTCACCCGCCGCTCCACGCTACCTCTGCAAATCCTGGCGTCCCCCCTCAAGCAGCGAGCGGCGCCGCGACCTGATTCGTTGCAGCAGCAGCACGCAGGCGACGATGTCTCGTCCAGCACACTGCTGTCCCGGGAATCCCGCTGCTTGTTGGTTGCCGAAAACTGAGGTTTGAGGTTAGTGCTGGTATTACGCGAGTCTTTGGAGAGGCACTCGTCGGCCATGCGGCCCAGACTGCCACAACTGTAACCTTCCTTCGGTTCATAACGCGGCCTCATAGCGTCACTGCCAGTATTGGACCTTTCCGGCATCGGCGTCTCGAGAATCAGGATTGAATTCGGGGAATGCGAGCTTTGCATCAACCGTGCCTGTGTACTTCAAAGCACGAACCAACCCCATCATGCCACGCTGCTGCATTTCAAACAACGCTTCTCAACGGTCGGATTCACCATTTAGGCCAGCAACAATACTCTGACCTGTTTTACGTTCCTGGGAAGTTCCTGGTAATCCCACTTCTGATAACGGGATATCAGGAAGGCCGGGCTGTTGCATCTGATTGCTGATTCGTGACTTCGTCAGCACGGGAATCCATAGTGGGCGTTAAACTTCAGGAAACGTTAAAATAAATACGCTGTAGCGTTGACTGTTCACTATTTTAATTTTACAGACACTTAAATGACTTAAATAATTACGGAATGCAGCAATAATTAACGATTTAGAGCCAATGGGTTTGCGAGTGACCACCACGTGCAACGGCTGTCAAAAACTTAATGAACTGACACGACGTTGCCCGCCATGACAGACGCAACTCCATTCGGTGTTACCCGCTCTTCATTAAAATTACCATTTAGTTGAATTCAAATCGATTAATCGTTAAAATAACAGAATAAATTACAACTCTCGAAATTAACTGATTTTCATTATTTAATAATGCCACGCGCCGTTATATAATACATATAATAACAGTACATAGATATAAACGAAAGTTTCTAAAATGAACCAAGAATCAGAAATACAAGATATAGAATATACAAAATACACACAGTTAGATGAATGGTACGGGCACGTAAACAAACGACCAAACTCACTTCAAGTAATAATACATGTAAATGTATGCTCGCTGAGAAAACATTTTAACGAGCTAATTGTTCTAACAAAGGAATGCTTGCACGGACTGGATTTAATCTGCTTATCGGAAATTAATTTAAAGAAGAAGATAAAAAAAAATTACGAAATTAGTGGTTTCAATATGCATGTTTTAACAAGAGAAGACAGAAGAGGTGGCGGAATACTAATTTACGTAAACAAGAGAGTGCAGTTTAATCCAGTAAAATCCGGAATCACAGCGACGCACGAGTTTGTACATGGACGGCTAACCATTAATGAATACACTTTTGAGATTATAGTCATCTATAGACCACCAAGCACAAATAAAATAAACTTTGTAGCAGAAATAAAAAAGTACATCCAAAGTATACCAAAACGAAATAACATAATTTTGGTGGGCGACTTTAACGGCAACATACTGCCAAGTAATATGGACTCAACTGCTGACAAGTATCTGAACGCACTATCGGAGAGGGGATTGCAATGCGGCCTACGAGACGTAACTCGTGACGTAGTCACGGGTGATCGCAATGTGACGTCTTGCCTCGATCATGTATTTGTACGGACTGAGAAGGCATGCGTTCTAGAAGCGTACGTAGTAACGACTAAGATCGCGGATCACTACCTAACGGGATTATCAGCTGGTTTGAATATAAATGAATGCACTCAAACGAATAGAATGACCATGCAAAACCAACTAGTAAGTAATAAACTTCACCATGTTGATTGGCAACAATTATTAAACACACATGATCCTATTGAATTATACTATAACATGTACACGATTTTTTGAGTCTTCCAAGCAACCATCAACAGTTAAAAAACGCGATAGTCAAGCTTGGTTTAATAATACTTCACAAAACATGATAATACGCAAAGATGACTTATTTAGACACTGGAAAATGTATCCAAACAATAACAATCTTAGATTACAATACACAAAATACAGAAATAAAACACAAACTTATAAATTTGGCTAAAGATCGTAATAGGCGTGAGGAAATTTAAAAATATAAGGGGGACATGCGTAAGATATGGGGGAATATTAATAACTGGCTGGGTAGAAGTAAAGTAAGCGTAGATAGCGTAATAGAAAGATATTTACATAAAAAAGAATGTTTGGCAACCATTTGTAATAATTTCTGTAATACATTCACAGCAGAACTGGACAGTATCAAGCATAAATGTAACAAGACGTTCTTAAATATACATGATCATGTTAAACTATGTAATGTTAGTTTTAGGTTCAATAAAGCAACGCCCACGCACATAGCCAGAATAATAGATTCACTGGACTGCAACAAGTCGCCGGGGTCAGATGGCATTAGAGTAAAAGATTTAAAAGAAATCAAGAACTGCATTAGTCCTGTTATAGCATATTTTATTAATCTATGTGTAAAAGAAAGTAGATACCCGAATAGGTTAAAAGAGTCAATTATTAGACCAATTTACAAACAAGGATCACATCTGGAATATACAAATTACCGACCAATAGCTATTTTAAATACAATTAATAAGATTATGGAAAAGTTTATAGTTAATCAAATCACAGCTTACTTAGACAAAAATGATATTATATTATTACCGATATGCAACATGGTTTTAGACCAAAAAGAGGCACGACAACGGCGTTAGCAAGATTTACGGACGATGTAAATAATTACTTAAATGATAAATACATAGTGGTAGCAGTATTTATAGACTTCAAAAAAGCCTTCGATACTCTGGATCACGATGGCTTGTTGCAGGCCATGGATGAGTGCCGAATAAGTGGACCAATCAATAGATGGTTTGGCCAGTACTTAGAGCTACGAACGATCATAGTTCGGGTTGCTAATGCGGAAAGTATTGAGGGTATTGTCAAATATGGTGTTCCTACCGGATCTGTATATGGGCCTGTTGGTTATATTATTCACGTTAATAGTATGTGTAATGTTATAAAAAAATGTAAAGCTTACATGTACGCTGACGATACATGTCTCCTATTCAGCGGTAACGACCAAACCTCCAAACAAGGAGTAATACAAGACGATTTGGATAATATAACTAAATGGGCGCACGATAACGGCATAATAATTAATGTAAGCCAAACTAAGTGCATGCCAATACATTCTCCATATTCAAGTAACAAAAACATTAACTTAAAGTATCAAAGGTCACAGTTATGAATGTCTTCACAATGGAAAATCAAGCTGTCAATGTATTAACTTGGAGCAGGTAAAAACTTATAAGTACTTAGGGTTGACCATTGATACTAAATTTGCATGGAACGTACACATAGACACTATTTGTAATAAAGTTCGATCATTTCTGGGTAAATTGTATACCCTGAAGCCTGTCGTCAAGAGAGGACTATATTATGCACTGTACTATGCACTTGCCGATGCGATTATCAGTTATGGGTTGTGTGGTTATGGACTTACTTTTAAAACAAACTTAGACAAAATTAAAATACTACAAACACGATTTCTAAAAATGTTAGTGAGTAAAAGAACTAAACAAAGCTTGAACAAGGAATATGAAAAAATATTTAAGAAGTGCAATATATTACCAGTTGACATGAAATTAAAAATGACAATGATTCTTGAACAACATAACAATAACAAATATAAAAAAGAAAAAGCACATAACTACCCAACCCGACTTGCAAAGAAAAAGAGGCTACAGGTGCCAAATGTAAACAATTATTATGGTAAGCGTACGAGACGATGGATCACACCCACATTAATTAATGAATTACCTGAGGGAATGATCGATCGTATCAAAAGTAAAAACCACCTTAAAAGTGTTCTAAGGAAACACTACATGTCAATGTGTCCATAGTTACTGCGGTCCTCAGCGGCCTTAGTCGGGTAATGTCGTGAGTACTAAGTCTGCTTAAAAATACTGAGTAGGTATTATGGGATGGTCTCGTGACGTCCTTTGGCAGATGCCGCTGATTGTAGTAGCTGTGGTTGTAGAACCCATGGTTGTGTGGGTAACTACTCTGTATTCACATGCGGAGTGGTTGCCAACAGAGCCAGGGTTTTAGTCTGAGTTTTAGTCTTGTTTTTGACTTGGATTTAGTTTTTATGTTTAACCAAGCAAAGATTCGTGGTAATTCCACGAGAACCTACTGCCGACAAATTGCTTTGCAGTTTGGCAGGTGATGTATAAAAATAAAACTGTAACACATTGGATTAAATAAATATTTAAAAAAAAGCTCTTTACCAAAAATCAATTAAATAGGAGCAGTAGTTTAGTCGCAAATGATTTTTTAAGATTTTGACTGCTTTCTTTTTATATCCTAGAAGGTATCTTGTATGTTCCCAAAAACTTAGGTCTTTTCAAAAAAAGATGCGACTTCCATAATCTAAATATTAACAAACACGCAGTAACAAACAACATTAAACACGCAGTAAAGATGAAATTGTGATTCTAAAATTTAGATTAACTAAAACTAGCAAGTCATTTCTAATAAACAGTATCCGCTTCTATAACTATTTGCCAAAATCGGTTACAGAACTTAGCGATGGAAAGCTTAAAACTCACATCAAACGTGTCCTTTTCAAAAAAGCATATTATAAGATAAAAGACTACGTTGAAGACAGGGAAGTTTGGCATTAATTCCTTCTGCACATGTGGCTTCCCTGGTACCTCATTAACAGCATAACTATGTGAGAGTCTAGTTACTGCTCCCAAATTACAATGTTAATTTTTATTCCTTTTATTTTTTACAATTTCTGACATATGCTCGTCATTATTTGACATTATACATCACTTCTAATATCGAGTATTTATTAGTGATTCTCATGGAAATCATGTCACTTGGTTTATATAGGTTGATTTTACTTATGTAGATTCTTTTACATTATTGTGAATGAAAGAACGTTGTTGGCCTTACAGACTGTAGATTTATAGACGATTTTCTGTTCTTTATTTTCATTCCTCTAAGTACCTAGTACTTATTGACAGGCCAGCTGTCCTGCCATACCTGTTATCACTGTAGTTTGAAAACATTGTCAAAGCTAATTATTTCTGAAGGGGTAACCGTGGAGTTTCTTGCCGGGTCTTCTCCAAAGGAAGTGACAAATTGGAACCGTGCACGTAGCTTCTGACGTTTCATGAGTGCCCTTGCAGGTTTACGTGAAATAAAATATTTTGATTTTGATTTTGATTTTCAATGAAAACATTGTAAAAGCCAAATATATTTAAAGAGTAGGTAACCGTGGAGTTTCTTGCTGGCTCTTATCAATAGGAAATGGCCTTTTGGAACCGTGCACCTAGCACCTTCTTTCGTATACGAAAGTTGGCGATTTCACAAAAGACATGTTAGGTGGCGCAATGGGCGGTTGTCTAGGTAGTCAAAGCCAATGTTCAATAATGGTTGTTACAATATTATAATCGTCGTACTTTATAGTTTATCCAAAAATACGTTTCAGGAGTCAAGAGCTTGTTTAAACTGGTCAAAATAAAGATTATGCGCCGGGGATTTTCTTAGTTTTATTTATTATAACGCCATCGGTGACCAAACTCGGGTACTAATTGGTGGTATGCCTTTGTGAGGTTAGTAAAACATAATATTTTGTTGGACTGAGATCAGATTCTGCAGTTTTTTTTTGGATATTTCTAATTGTGTGTAAAAAGGCATATAATAAATCAAACTATGTATTTATAGCCAAACAATTTTTTTATTGTAAGTACATACTTTACCCTCTTGAGCGCCCATGTCACCACACTATTATTTGTTTTCAAACAGCTTGTCGCGCAAATTGTAAATACATAGGTACTTTTGCAAGTACTTGCTTACCAACCAATTAGTGTGCAATAAAATGAAGTAAATGTTACCTATATGCTTTTATGAACACATCACGTTACAAACTAAAAAAAAAATCAACGTAAGCATAAAAAAACATGGCTAAAAATTTAATAAAAGTTGGCTCAAGTTGATACTTACGCTTACTTGACACTGACACTGAAACTGACACGGCTTGATAGCCATAAACGTGTCCTTAATTAAATACAGTGCTAAAGCTAGTGTATGGTATACTATTGGACGTATCTAAAAATCATGTGACTGTCAGACCCGTTTTCTTGTATTAAAATGATATTAATAAATGTATCAAATGAGATGTAGTACCATTTGTTACACCTATTAAAAATACAGAGGCTTGAAGTGTTACTGGCTTGCTTGTGATTTGTAAGGCTGTATGCAGATCAGCATACAGCATTAATTGCAGCACCACGGGGTGTTACTGGTGATATTGGAGATACTAGTGGTAGCGGCGGCGATATCAGTAGGACAGCCAGTTGTGGTGGCGTAATTTTTCTAATTTTGACGTTCAAGAAGTGCTGACTCTCAGCCTAGCTTGAATAAATGACTTTTGATTTTAATTTTGAAAACGTCGGTGTCTTCTATTTGTGAGAGCAACTGAGATACTACATGCACAGCAGACCATTGTATGACCTAGTAATCTCTTCATTGTCAGCAGTATCGGGTCAGTGAAGCGTTTTAGGGGTGGTAAAGCAATTTATAACAGTTGTGACAAGCGTAGCCATTCAATGGAAACTGGAACAATAACAAATAACATTGTATTTTTCAAATCACAACACAACTGCTAAATATACTGCCTTTACTACCTGGTTTAGGCTACTGTCGTAGCTTAGAGCCGTACCAGATTTGCTAACCATCGAGCAAGTCTCACTTGCAGGGGTAACACCAGCCTTGAACGATATGTCTGCGAATCCGCTGCACAGCGATGCCTCTTAATTGATGCACGTCCTCATAGTATACAAACCGAAAAGTAAAACAGAATCATAGATGAACAGCAATTGAAATCATGTCTAAGTGATGTGTGTCTGTGTAGAATTGTAATAACGACAATTGTTATTCTATACACAAATAATCGCACAGCAGCAAAGTCATCACAAAATAACTACAATTCAAAATCATATGTCAATGTCATGTCAAAGAAATAATAAATACATTATAACGAGTGGGTATTAAAAAAAACACATTTGATATGTGCAAACAATAATGTTTTTGTGATATTGTCTTATTTTATACATAATTACTTTGATAAATTCCTTTGATCTAAAATAAGCGGCTTATAGAGGTTGTTCACACTCTTTTAATGTAATTACGAGATTTAAATGGAACGTCAAAAACGTTTTAGTACTTCCTACATTCAAAATGGCAAGCGGCGGCATGGCGGAAGCTGTGGTTAAGTATTGTTTTTTTTGAGAATTATGTTAGGCAAGTATTATTGATTTAATAAATCCATAGTAATTTAAATCTTATAATAATGCCTTAAATCATGAACACTTATCGATACCAGAGGGCTGTAACTGGACATGTCATTTACTGGATTTTAAAGACGTACTTTTACTGTTAAAATACTGGATTTCCATAAAGTTTAATTTCGTTCCGTAACTTTTTTATATCGTTTAGACGTTAAACCATTCGTAAATATGTGATATTCTTAACTTCTTACAGCAAAATTCTCAAAAAGCGCAACACAGTTTGAGGTCGATTAATTATAATCAAATAATAAAAATAAGAAAGGTGCTCATTCAGTAGATAATAATTGAAACGTTCTTTCATGTTCAACTTAAGGAAATACAGTATTTTAATTGTAAAATCGCGTCTATAAAATCACGTAAATCAGTGAAATCTTATACGGCCTTCTAAGTGCCCATGTAGGTTTGTGGGCAATAAAATATTTTGACTTTTTTATTTTGGTTTTGAATGAAGCGTCAACCTGATCAAAACGCTTTGAATAGGTTAGCCGTAGTACCAATTTGGTGACCGGTTGAACGCCTTTACTCACTAAACCCGGTTGGGGAAACGGTTTACAGGGAACCCTTATCCAGTGAACGGGTAAGTAAACCGTTCCAAAATTGGTTACTTAGGCCCTTCTCCTCAAAAGGTTTTTGAATGGGTTTACAATCCCGTTTATCGAATAAGGGTTACGCCTGTGCAATAAATGATTGGGTTGGAGGAGCAACCGGTTCATTTAAGATAAGCTATTTGCAGGGTAACATATATTGTAAGGGTTTTTAAAAAACCCTTGGTAGTAGGTAACCTAATCAGAAACCCTATGAATGGGTCACCCAAATGGTCCCTCTTAGGTAAACAATAAATATTAGCATTCGTATGTACCTTATAAATTCTAAGTTATTTAAATTTACCTACTTGTGGCAACTCTTTAGGGCCGGAATTATAGACACCGGATCTGTCCGTCTGTCTTTTTGTTACTTCATTACCTGAGAATAGTTGAACGTTTCTCAAAACAACTTCTACCGTCGTGCAAGCTTTCATCTCAAGTAGTTGAGTTGCTGGTGGGCCTGCACCCAGTGGCCCCCAAGCCATAACAGAGCGCAGTTGGTTCCAGAGGGGTAATTGTGTATCACACTAACAGTAAGAATGACTTTCATCTCAAGCAGTTGAGTTGCTGGTGGGCCTGCACCCAGTGGCCCCCAAGCCATAACAGAGCGCAGGTGGTTCCAGAGGGGTAATTGTGTATCACACTAACAGTAAGAATGACTTTTATTTTGACAGTTCAACAACATCCATTGCGTTATGTATGTTGTTGAGCAGACAAATTTTTCGAACATATGAAACAATGGATAAGCAATAACTTTCAAAATGATTCAAGTTTTGATTGATACGTAATTAGAGTGCAGGAATTCATTCTAGATCTGTTTCATCGGCAGGTACTCCTGCCTACAATTCTTGCCACGTATTTCTTGCAATAAATACTTCTGATGTCGAGCTCCAGCCAACGGACTATAGACTTTAATAGTCGACTGATAGTCCTCAGATTACGTAGCCTCAAACTTTAGTTCTTCTTGTGTTCTTCTCGTTTCATATTAACTTAAATATATGTGGAAATCTGCACTATTATAAAAAGTAAAGTTTGTAATTTTCTGATTTCTTTGAAAAAATTCTACACAATATACAATATCTCCATTTACAATAATGGCCTTGACTGTTTTACTACTTATGCCTAAGGCTTGTAAAAAAAAGTTCACTTAAGAAGGTGCTTATTTCTGGTTTTATTTTTTTAATTTATTACAAACATAATACAAATGATTATTCTTCCTCTACAAACTAATGGCTCAAAAGATTGGAAATACCGACTACAGCTGTTAAAAACTCTGGTTTCGATAGAGCCGTATTGGTGTTTTGTAAGCGCTACTGCTGAACGTGTTTGGGTTCGACTCCCAGGTCAGGTAGGTCAAGTGGTATTGGGTTTTTCCATCAGGTATTTTGCAGTAGCAGCCCGGATAGTAGGGCGGATTGATAAGCCTGTAACAGAAAATTATATCCGGAGGCATGGTAGCACCCCCGCCAAGACGAGTCAAACCCAAATACGTACCTTTTCTTGAAGTAGTTCCTTGTACATATTTTGAAACCTAAGTAGGTTCTGCCTCATTACATCAATCATGCTACAGAGCACAAATTCTCAGAATAAAATGTATTTAGCATAATTGTATGACATAGTTTTTTTCATTTGTATAGCTTTTATGCTTTGGATTTCATTAGTACCTCACATACGTCGGCATTGACACTCACTGATTCACTCTTCATAAACTCTAGGGCACTTCCCGAATTCCTAGAAAGCTGAAATTTGGTAGGCATGCTAAAATTTGCACACAAACAATAAAAATATGAAGAATTTTTACTTTTCACCCTCCAATCCTTTTAAAAGGAGGTGCAAGTTTTATATTTCATACTCTTAATAGGTATACCTACTTTCCTTTTGTTATGGAAGCTAAATTAATATGTACATTTAAAAAAAACGGTTGAATCATCAGATATGGCCCAGTGTGACTTTGTGTCTTCACAATCATGAAGGAGCGCCTTTTAGGATACCGATTATGGATTTTGTAGCCAAATGAGAAGGTAATAGCTGAAAAAGGGCCCCTCTTTTGCAGAGATGTCTCTGCAGCATAGCTGTATATACAACGTGCCGATGCCGTAGAGATGGCAATCGTCTTCGCCTCGGCCTACATGCCTGAGGTGGAGGCGCCCCCCCCATGACTTCGCCCGTCTCGTGAGCCACTGCGAGAGTCACGGGTTTGAGGTTGTCGTCGGGGCCAACGCCAATGCTTATCACCAACTATGGGGCATGGACACCCAAAACGAAAGGGGTAAGGCCTTAGTTGAATATTTATTCTCAACTAACTTATCCATACTAAACACCGGCACTGAACCTACCTTCGTAACCAGGCGTAGCCACACGATCATTGATCTTACCCTGGCAACGGAGGGCGCGGCGAAAATCATCACGAGCTGGCAGGTCTCCAAGGAGGCCTCCTGCTCTGATCATAGGTGGATTCGCTTCGACATCCAAGTCTACGCTCCACCTGCAACACCACGTCGTAATCCGCGTCATACGGATCGCGGCACCTATACGCGTAGCCTAGAAGCAAAGCTAACTACACCAAGCGGTCCGACGTCATTTGCGGACACGACACAGATTGAGGCACTGAACTAATGTTAACTGCTACACTGCCTGCCCAGAGACCATCCCGTGTAGCACACCGGGCAAACAGCCTTGGTGGGGTGCTGACTTGGAGCGCAAGCGCGGAAAGGTAAGGAAAGCTCTAAATAGAGCCATGAACACTTGTGCGGACGAGGACTGGGATAGCTATTATGCAGCCAAATCTTGCTACAAAAAATGCATCAGATTCAGGAGTACCGCGGGTTGGCGCAAATTCTGTGGGGGCATCGAATCCTGTCAGCAAGCCAACAGGGTAAGAAAGGTACTGGCGCAACAGAAAACGTGGCCCGCTACCCTCCGCAAACCTGATAACACACTCACATCGTCACCTGAAGAAATAAGACGCATCCTAATTGAAACTCACTTCCCGGGATGTGTCTTCGCGCAGGTAATCGACTGGCAGGATGTAACCCAAACGCCATCTGAAAATGACTGGAGCTACACATGCAGAGTGATCACGCTGGAGAAACTCCAATGGGCCATCCGCAGCTTCCATCCTTTCAAGGCAGCTGGTCCCAATGGAGTGTTACCCACCTTAATACAATGGGGGGGAGCCTCTGTCGCAACTAGACTAGTGCCCATAATGAGAGCGTGCCTGGCCTTTAGGTACGTTCCCAAAGGCTGAAGGGAAGTGAAAGTTATATTCATCCCAAAACCAGGTAAAGGTGACTATACTAGCGCCAAATCCCACCGACCAATCAGCTTGACCTCTTTTCTGCTGAAAACACTGGAAAGGCTATGTGATAGGGAGCTGAGAGACGGCGCCCTCAAAACCATACCGCTACACGGTAACCAACACGCGTATAGCTCAGGTAAGTCGACTGAATCTGCTCTTCATCAAGTGGTCAGTCAGATAGAGGAAGCAATACATCAAAAAGGCACCTGCCTGGGCACCTTTATAGACATCGAAGGAGCCTTCGACAAAACCAACTTCTCCAGTATCGGCAGCACTCTCTTCAGACATAGGGCAGATCAGGTAATTACGGACTGGATTACAAACATGCTTAGCAAACGAGTGGTTCGCCTGGAGGACGAGCAGCAGCTGGCCATGATAACCAGAGGCTGCCCCCAAGGAGGGGTACTATGCCCCCTTCTATGGAATCTGGTAATCAATGATCTTATCACCAAACTCAACGCCAACCATTACTTCACAATAGGTTATGCAGACGATCTCGCAATTCTTGTTTCGGGGAAGGTGACGGGAACGATCTGCAACCTTACACAACAAGCACTACGTATTGTAGAAAGATGGTGTAGGGAATTTGAGCTATCAGTAAACCCCACCAAAACTGAACTAGTCATGTTCACCCATAAACGAGCATTAGGCCCTTTCAGCCTACCGAAACTGTTCAACACGGAACTTCAATTGGCCAACGAAGTCAAGTATCTCGGGGTTACTTTGAACAGTAAGCTAAACTGGAGCAGTTATCTGGATACCAAACTAAACAGGGCCTGCATCACCTTCTGGCAGTGCAGGAAAATGATAGGTAAAAAATGGGGCCTATCCCCCAAAATAATACTATGGCTGTACACCGCAGTGATCCGCCCCATGATCACCTACGGAGCCGTGGTCTGGTGGCCCCGCACCAAGCTAGCTACAGCCTCCAACAAACTACAGCGCATGCAAAAACTAGCGAGCATGGCTACCGCAGGATGCATGAGGACCACTCCGACTGCAGCTATCGAAGCCATGCTGGGACTCCCGCCGCTCCACCTGTTTATACAGCAGGAAGCAACGATGGCGACGGCGCGTCTTAAGGCAACACATCTCTGGAGTAAGAGAGACACTCAATACACCGCGTTGCTTAAGGGACTCAACAATGAGTTCCCCATTACGAAGGCAGAAAATGACCGGGTACCCAAACAGTTTATCTTTGATAAAAAATACAAAATCCAACTGCATGAGGATCGAAGATGCGAAGGCTTGCGCCCCGCAGAGCTGCGGATCTTCACGGATGGATCAAAAACAGGTAGTGGCACAGGTGCTGGAGTCTTCTCGGAGGACCTCAACATACACATAGCCACGCCATTGGGGGTCCATAACACAGTGTTCCAGGCCGAATGCATGGGCATCTCCCTTGCCGCGTCTGCTATCATGGCCAGGGAAGTTAGGGACCACTCGATCCGCATACTCTCAGACAGCATGGCTGTTCTACAATCGCTGAACAGTCACACAGTTGACTCTGGGCTAATATACGAGTGCCACCAGCGCCTAAACCAGGTAGGTAGCCTCAATAAAATTACCATTCAATGGATCAAAGGACACAGCAGCTCGCTGGGTAACGATGCAGCCGATGAACTTGCCAGGAGGGGGTCGAGTATGGCACCAGTGGGTCCAGAACCCATCGCGCATCTCCCCTTCGGGTACCTACGCACTCTGGTAAGAAAACGAACCAGGGACCAACATCACAAGTTATGGCTGGACCTACGTGAGTGCAGGCAGGCTAAGGAAGCACTTCCCACTATCGATGCCCGCCTCACAAAACAGGTTCTCCGTCTAACTAAACCACAGCTGCGTACAGTGACAACAGCTATAACTGGCCATGGGTCATTCCACAAACATCTCTTTGTCATAGGAATAACAGACAGTCCACTGTGCAGGGCCTGCATGGAGCACGACGAGACAGCAGCGCATGTGCTGCTAAACTGCCCGGTGGTCGCCAATTACAGGGCAAAATACTTCGGTAACCCAGATACCCTACGTGAGATTGTCAGCAACACTAAGGCGTTGCTGGCCTTTCTCGAGGAGCTGGGGTGGATCGAATGAGCGATTCTCCCACCCGTACGCAAAATACGCGCTTTGACGTGGAGTTGCGGACAACAGCCCGTATTACCTATTACCTATTAAGAGCCCCTCTTAAGAGCTTCGAAAAAATATCTTTTGAATGGGTTGTAATAGTTGAAATACCTATGGATTTGGTTCAAAAAGTTAAAAGTAGAGTTACGATCGTAACCCTACTTTTTGTCACAAGCCTTTTCAGTATTTTTCCGAATTTTAGTAGGTAGGTGTTAGTTTTAACTTTGTTGAGCGTTTTTTGTTATTACAAGAATATTTATGGTTGTCACAATCAAGAAGAAAGCATGAGGTAACGTATGATAGCAGTCCGTAACGCTAAACTTGATTTACGAAAACCCACTAGCCTGCATCATCATCATCATAAGCAGCCTATAATATTCCCACTGCCGGGACACAGGTCGCCTCTCCGTGAGAGGGAGTGGGCTGCAATTTACCACGCCAGCCCAGTGCGGGTTGGCAGATGTCACATATCTTCGAATTTTTGGTTCTAAGACATGCCGGTTTCCTCACGATGTTTTCTTTCACCGTTTGGGAGCAGTGGTGAAGAAAAATTATTATGTAATCAAAGTGAAGCGCCAGTCCGGGTTTGAACCTACGACACACAACTCGTAACTCGCGGTCGTCATGACTGCACCGCCGCACTACTCTCACTGCTTTGGAATACCAATATTCAAAATTAAAATCAAATCTGCATTAGTTACATTTTTCCCTCCCTACCTATATACAAAAAAATAAGAAAACCAATGAACATTTGAAATAAGTAAGGAATTCAAAAAGCTGTGACTACTAGCTTGACCATACCAAAATAACATTAAGAATCAATTTATTGGTTAATGTGTCACGTGTTCTAATACTTTGAGTACCTACTTTAATGAGGCGTATTAATAATACCTGCCTTTGTATGTATTTATACTGTGAATAGTGCTTACATCAGTTCGTTGTAATGCTCAAATTGTGTTATTTTTTCCTGGAACTGTGGCCTATTGTAGGAAAATGATCCTGTTTTTTAGTTCTTAATATAAATATGAAATAATTAGCAACAGTTTTAATTCGCAGTAAGACTTGCCTTAGTTGGTTTTCGTTTTAATTATAATAAACATTTTGGTCCACAGTTTATCGAGAAAGGGTTTTATTTATTGAAATTTTGAATGAGTCTTTGATCTTATTTCTACTCTATATAAACGACATAGTTAATGTAATCAATCATAGATGCTTCCTTTTTGCCGATGACATTTCTATAATTGTTAGTACGGATAATAAATATAAATCCATTGCGAATCATGAAGCGGACATAAATAGTACAATAGACAATCTAATTAACTGGTTAAATAATAATAATTTATCTATTAATCTTAATAAATCAGTATATATACAATTTAATCAATCTTATAATAATACATTTAATTTTAAAATGGACATACCGAAAATTATACAAGTAACACAAACTAAGTTTTTAGGAGTAGTAATTGACGAAAGTTTAGACTGGAAAGCACAGGTTGATGTTGTATGCAATAAAATAAATAAATTTGTCTATGCTCTGAGACAAATAAAAAAAGTCACTAATACAAAAACGGCTGTGATGTCATACCGCGCATATGTTGAGTCTTCACTACGGTATGGACTTATG
The DNA here is from genome assembly GCA_949091785.1 of Polymixis lichenea. NCBI lineage: Eukaryota > Metazoa > Arthropoda > Insecta > Lepidoptera > Noctuidae > Polymixis > Polymixis lichenea. Next base: position 177,456 of record OX420934.1, on the reverse strand, counting down.
ATTTGGGGAAATAGTACTGACCACAATAGAGCATTTGTCGCCCAGAAAAAATGTTTACGAGCTCTATACCAGATTCCATTTGACGAATCATGTCAACCTATATTTAAAGAGCTTGGTTTGCTACCGTTACCTTCATTATATATATATGAAGCATGCATGGTCGTTCAAAAACACAAAGAACTTTTTAAAACAGCACAGGAAATAAGCTCTCGAAGTAGGCGAGACCAATATAGACTTGTTCTGGATGTACTGCCTCGATCAGCTAAATATAACAAAAACTCTCTGGCTATGTGTGTACGTCTTTATAATAAATTACCTAAAATGTTGAAAACGTTAAATTGTACGTTATTTAAAACCCAATTATATAAATGGCTTAATAATAATAATTTCTACAGTATCAATGATTTTTTAATATAATAATGTAATTTATTTTAATGTCAATGTATTTTTTCTTTTTTAGTAAGTAAGTTTGCATGCTTTAGTTTAAAGCAAAATATGTTTGATCTATATTTTCCAATAACACCTTGTATACCATGTTTTATGCAAATAAAAATATCTTATCTTATCTTATCTTATCATATGATACCTATTCATGATAAACTTTCAGCTGAAATCCAGTGCTGGATATAGGCCTGTCTAAGAATCGAATGCAAAAACCACAGAACAGAAAAAAACAGTGGAAGTCGCAAGTAAGCGGGGCCCGCGTACCCGAGTTTTGCGGAGTTTTACATAAGTCTGCTTCCGCGCACACACCACGCACATTAGTCTTGTTACAACCGCCACGGAGAAAAGTACTTGAAAAAACAAACATAAAAATATGCCCTATTGTACTGTTTTAGAATATAAACATGATAGCAGCAACAAAAATGTATCAAATGGATGTATATCATACCTTCGGTAGGGCTTATGCTATTTAATTTAAAGTCTACTTTCTTTTAAAACTCAAGCATATTGTTCGCGAAGGTTCCAACGATGCACATGTCACAGTCAACTACTGAATTAGAGATTACCGTTATCGATAATGACTATAATGAGTTATCGATATTTTAAACTTACAATGTTCTCTGTGTTCTGTGCATTATCGGGAAAAATTTAACCCTGTGTGCGGATTTAGTGTTCAAACTCAAATCAAATCAAAATATTTTATTTCACATAAACCTGCAAGGGCACTTATGAAACATCAGAAGCTAGGTGCACGGTTCCAATTTGTCGCTTCCTATGGAGAAGAGCCGGCAAGAAACTCCACGGTTACCCTTTTAAAAATAATTGGGTTTTACAATGTTTTCAAATTACAGTGATAATAGGTATGTGAGGACAGTGCAGGCCTGTCAATAAGTACCAAGTACTTAGAGGAATGAAAATAAAGAATAGAAAATCGTCTATAAATCTAGTCTGTAAGGTCTACAAAGTTCTCCCATTCACATTATGTAAAAGAATCTACATTAGTAAGATCAACCTATTTAAACAAAGTGACATGATTTTCATGAGAATCACTAATAAATAGTTGATATTTGAAACTCAAACTCAAAGCATTTATTTCAATTTAACCATTTCTAGGGACTTTTGAATTGTCAAAAAGTCGATCAGTTGGATAGTTGAAGCTAGTTGCCCATTCCAAAACGTAGATCGAGAAGAACGGGCAAGAAACTCCACTGCTTCTATGTAAAAAAAATAAACAATTCTAAATACAAGATTAAAAATAAGCCCTGGAAGTTAGGAGATGAGTAGCCGTAGTAACTGAATTGTTGCTTCTATGTAAAAAAAATAAACAATTCTAAATACAAGATTAAAAATAAGCCCTGGAAGTTAGGAGATGAGCAGCCGTAGTAACTGAATTGTTGCTTCTATGTAAAAAAAATAAACAATTCTAAATACAAGATTAAAAATAAGCCCTGGAAGTTAGGAGATGAGCAGCCGTAGTAACTGAACGCGTAATTTAATATCTATCGCATGAGATGGGAAGCAACACCACAGGTGTATCTTTCTATCAATATAATTATTTTCAAAATTTTATCAGTAGTTTAACATAACAATTCTTAATTATACTTTCTATAAATCGGAACTAGAATAAAACGGATTATTAGAATAAATTTATTTCAAACAGTTGATTTCAAACTTAATAATATTTATCGACTCTAGCTGTTGATTGTATTTTGTTTGAAAATAAAACGGAATGTCGATAAATAAGTCAACGACAGTGGTACATCCCTAGAGGAGGACGAGTCAAAATCAAAAAATCAAAATCAAAAGTCATTTATTCAAATTAGGCTGAGAATCAGCATTTTTCCAACGTCAAAGTACATGAGACAGTCCCCCAAAACGCCCACCCTTCACCACTTCCTAGTGCTTTAGCTGGGAAGAAGAAGTAGCGGAACAAACTCCCCAGCAGAGCACAGCTGTCTGTTTAGTCGGATAGACTTGATTCTATACATACATAGGCAAAGTAATCAACATTACGGGACACAGAACTTAAAAAAATTGTTATTTATGTCAGCTAGCCGTGCAAATATACCAACAAATAAAATTAAATATTAACTCAAGCAAATAAAAAGTAAACAAAGCATATACCAAAATAAAAGTCTCCTGGTATAAATGGCGTGATAGCTTACATAAGCAATGCTGGATTATGTTTACAAATGATAACCTAGGACCATCGACGCAAAATAAATAAACAGGTAGATAATTATTAGCAACAATAACAAAATCATGGTCAGCAAGACGACCAGTCACCACAAGCAGCACCCGTTCACGAGCATAACGCAAAGATCAGCCATTACCTCCCTTGCCATATTTGAGGGAAAGAGGTAACCCGATCCCCAACGCTACCGCAAGCAGTGACATCTACGGGAGCATGACGAACTTGCTGCCGGTTACTCAGGCAAGAACAGAATTATCAATTGTCGAGGTCGCTAGCTAACCATAATGCCATACAACTCTTCATAAAAATAAAATTGTTATGAGTAGAACATGTCAATAACTAATGAAAAAACAGATTATAATTTAAAAAATTACTTAGTCAATAAAAATATATATATCAATAATTATATGAACCCATATAACCTGTCTCTAGGTACGATTCTGGAGAAAGAACATAAACATTGTCTTGAGTTAATCACATCGACCAACTATTTTTGTCATTTAAATAGTCGTTGATGGAATAGAATAATAGAATAGAATAGAATAATTATTTATTTGCATAGAAAGTAGGTACAGAAAAAATGCAGATGGTTTTATAATTAAGAGATCCTTATACCTTCTACCTTAAATTAGGCATGCAAAAATTTAGCACAAGTGCTTAATATTAATAGTCTTTAATAATGTCAATATGAAAATTCTTATAAAATGGTCAATAAAATAAAATATAGAATTAAATATGTCAGGATTAATTAGGTAACTATAAAGTTTTATCATTTAGAAATTCACAAATAGAGTAATAACATTTATCAATTAATAAGACTGACAATTTCTTTTTAAACAGTGGAATGGACTCTATTTTTAGTCCATCGGGTATTTTTAACCGACTTCCAAAAGGAGGAGGTTCTCAATTCGTCGGAACCTTTTTTTTTTTTTTTTTATTTTTTTTTTTATGTATGTTCCCCGATTACTCGAAGATGGCTGGACCGATTTGGATAAAAATTTTTTGTTTGAAAGGGTATACTTCCCAGGTGGTCCCATGATCATCAAGTCAGGATCTGATGATGGGATCCTGGAGAAATAGAGAGAACTCTTCAAATTTTATAGCCACACTTGAAGTAATTTGTGTAGTTTTTGGAAGAGTACTTTCTCGGAGTGGTTCCATTTCAATTTGGTGAAGACCTGATGAAGAACTTCGGAGATAGGCAACGGAACTCCTCAATAAATGATAGCAAATGGACAGGGATTGCTGAAATCTCATGTCTCTCAATTGTTTACGCCGGTTAATAACATAACATCACGCCGGTACGCTGTGAAGGGGTAAGCACATGTGAACCACTAAAAAGTGAAAAATAAAAAACTTTTTTCAAAAAAGTAAACAACCGACTTCCAAAAAAACACTAAAAAGTGAAAAATTACTTTAATTTCGGAAGGCGGTGACAAAAAATTAAAATACACATCCAAAGTCACCGACTTCCGAAATTAAAGTTATTTTTGACTTTTTAGTGTTTTTTGTTAAAGATAATCGGGCACATACATAAAACACTTTTTCTTAATAATGCAGTGTTATGACCACTAACACGTAGCATGTTTGTATACTGCCTTCTAATTGGTCGTGTTCTATTGTCAGACGATTTATTAAAAAGATGCATATTTGATTTCACAAAGACAGCTATTTCGAAAATGTAAAGTGATGGGAATGTTAGCAAATTTAGGGACTTGAATACAGGTACGCAACTATCTGTTACTTTCATGTTACACATTGCCCTTATGCATCGTTTTTGAGCCTTGAATACCTGTTCTCTCAGGCTACAATTTCCCCAAAATATCGCCCCGAATCGCAGAATTGACGCCACCAAACCATGGTAAGCAACTAATCTGGTGGGCATATTCACTTTCCTGGATAGGTTAAAAAGCACATACGCTGCTGTACTTAGTCTTTTGCATACTTCTTCTGCGTGTGGCTTCCAGGTTAGTTGGCTATCTATCATTAAACATAAAAATTTTGTAACTCGCACTTGGTCTATTTTTTGTCCATTGTAATTTAAATTTAAAGTATGCGGTGGTATACGTTGATAAAAATGCATAACATTAGTCTTAGGTATATTAATCATTAAATTATTTTGATCAAGCCAGTGTACAATGTCCGTTAAAGTGTTATTTATGTCATTTTCATACGTTGTTAGGTCTGTACATTTAATCAAGGCAGTACTATCGTCAGCGAATAAAACCATAGGATGATTTATGCGTCGTGGCAAGTCGTTAATATAAATTAAAAATAATAGAGGCCCCACCACAGTGCCCTGTGGTACGCCATACCTAATAACTCTGTGTTCCGATAAGTATTTTTTCTCACGCTTAGTTTTGAAACATATTTTTGAAATTTCTGTCTGCTGTTTCCGGTTGCTGAGATATGATCTTAAGAGATTATGCATATTTCCTCTGATACCTATCATGTTTAGCTTGTATAAGAGAGTTTCATGGTCAACACAGTCGAAGGCCCTCCTCATATCAGTCAAAATTGCGCAAACTGGCACTTTTTCATCGACGTTTCTTAGTATCATATTCATTAAATCGTAAACGGCCGTATTGATACCTTGATTTTTTCTAAATCCCTTTTGTTCTATATTCAAAATATTATATTTAAATAAGAATTTATTTATCGCGTCATAAATTATTTTTTCCATAACTTTTGCAAAAATTGTGATTAGAGAGATTGGTCTATAATTTGCCAAATCTTCTTTAGAGTTTTTTTTTTAAAGTGGCTTAACAATAACTTTTTTTAACTTGTTTGGAAATACTCCGGAACTGATACACAAATTTAGTATGTGGCTAATATGCAAAGCAATGTCACTCGATACAAATTTTACGACCTTAGTTGAAATTTCATCGTAGCCAGTACTAAGTTTATTTTTTAGAGAATGTATCGCTCTCATAACAGCTTGAGATAATACTGGATGCATAAACATCGAGTGAGGGTTACTCTTCAAATTACTTGTGTCGGGTTTTGAGGTCATAATATTTTTTGTCTGGTCAATAAAATAATTATTAAACGCGTTTGCAATCTCTGTTGGATTATTTATTTATTTATTTATTTAAACTTCTCGCACATAAAAAGGTACAAAGGCGGACTTAATGCCTTAGGCATTCTCTACCAGTCAACCAAGGGTGGTGAAGAGATTAGATGGCAGGTGCTTAGGTTGAGAGGAACAACGACTACAAAGTATATCATAATGAATAATAAATAAGATTGGTTCATAAATAGGTTATAAACTAATAATACACATACAAGCATACATATCTACTATAATAAATACTTATAATATATATATATATATACATATAAATACATATATATTCTCAAGGGAATGAGGAGTTTAGATGATTCTACCCTATTCGTTATGAAAATACCTCTGCAATTTCCGCTTAAATGCATACCGACTGGTGGCCGTCCTGATATCGAGAGGAAGCGCATTCCAAAGAAGAATGGACTGAATATGAAAGGAAGAATGAACAAAGTCAGAAGTATGAGAAGGACAGCGTAGAAGAAGATTGTTAGAGGAACGTAGATTCTTAGTGTGAGAAGAACATAGATATTGGAAATGAGACACAAGATACGATGGAGGTGTGGGAGAGTTGAGAAAGGAGAAAAGCGTAGTCAAAGCGCGCAAACTTCTTCTTTGGCGAATAGACATCCATTTGAGCTCAGACCTATAGCTCGACACATGGTCATATTTCCTAAGATTAAAAATGAACCGGATACAATTATTGAGCAGTCTGTCGAGCTTATCCAGCAAAACCGCATTCAAATCGAAGTAGCACACGTCACCATAGTCGATCACAGAGAAAATCAAAGTCTGCACAAGCATGGTCTTCGTCTTAGCGGGCAAAAAGTTCCTCAGACGATACAGAGATCGCAGAGTACCGTTGACTCTTTGACTAACACCAGAAACCTGGCGTTGCCAGCTCAGCGTCGAGTCAAGATGCAAACCGAGATCTTTAACAGTAGGGGTAATGGGTATGACGGTACCATTGAAAATAAGTGGAGGAAGAGAGCTAAGCGTCACCCTACCCATCATGCGTAAGCTTCCAATTACAATGGCCTGACACTTTGAGGGGTTTACTGACACCCCAAAACTATCAGACCACTTTTTGATTGCTTCCAAGTCTCGGTTTACATCTGCTATAGCGTCTGATAATCCTTCTACCCGCTCAGATGTATAAAGTTGAAGATCATCAGCATAAAGATGATACGAACACCGAAGACAGTGAGTTATAAAATTAATGAAGATGGAGAATAACAATGGAGAAAGAATACCGCCTTGCGGAACACCAGCATCCAGATCACGCCAACTCGACGAATTCTCATCAACGCGAACCGACTGCTGACGTCCCCGAAGATAAGAAGAGAACCATTCCAGAGCCTCGGGCGAAACCATAAGATGAGAGAGGATAGTTAGAAGAATATCGTGGCTGACGGCGTTAAAGGCATTAGAGAAATTAATTAATACCAAAACGGTAACCTTGGTATCCTCCATGGCCTCTCTAATGTCACCAGTCACTTTAAGGAGAGCGGAGGATGTACTGTGCCCAGGCCTGAAACCAGACTGATAAGTGCTAACAAGGTTGTTCCGGTGAACAAACCTCGTAAACTGCTCGTGAACGCAAGCCTCAAGCACTTTAGACAGGAATGGGAGAATGGAAATGGGGCGGAAGTGACTGGGTAGGGAGGGATTTGAAATTTTAGGGAGTGGGCGGACATAGGCCATACGCCACAGGGATGGGAATTGTCCGGAATCAAGAGAAAAGTTGATAATGTGGGTAATTGGAGGGAGAAGGCTATCCAGGATCCAAACGACCATACTACGACTGATGTCGTCACAGCCCACAGCCTTGGATTTTATGGAAAGGATGATCTTTTTGATTTCGTCCAAGGTGACTGGAACGAAGTGAAATGGTTCTATGATGGGACTACCTAGGCCAGTAATGAAATCAACCGTCTGGGATAACATTTGGGAATCCAATTAATAATCCAAATAATAACATTTGGATTAGTGATTGTGGTATCATTAATTTTTATTTGTGAAATAGGTTCAGTAAAGGTTTATTTTTGTTTATGACTTGCCAAGATGCTTTTGATTTATTGTTTGATGTGTTGATGAAATAGTTATTTTGCGCTTTTTGCGTTAATTTAATAATTTTCCGAAGCCTTCGCGAGTAGTTTTTAAAGTTGCTTTTATTATGGCTTGAAGGTTCTCACCTATGTTTCCACAGTAAACGCCTTTGTTTTCTACTGCATATTCGAATGCCCTGAGAAACCCATTTAATATTTTTGTTTGAGTTAACGGTTATCAATTTGTAAGGGAAACAAAGATCGTACAATAGACGGAAGTGCTCTAAGAAATAATCAAATGCTTCATTAGCATTTTCGGTTTTGTATATATCAGAAAATGAAAAACATTGTAGGTAATTTTTAAATTTAGTTACATTTTCACTAGAAAGATCACGCTTTTTGATCCGCCAATAATTTATTCTACACGATTTCAGCACTTTATCTTGCAAAAACTGTGCTGTGTGGTCAGACAATGCTAAGTCTAAAACTTCTGATTTACAGTTTAGTTTAGAAATTATTTATCTTTGGGGGCCTATAAATACACATAATAATTACATTTTGTTTTGTCAATTCTATGCCACAGCATTCCATGACGTTAACTATAGAATGCCGTAATATGTCTGGAAGCGCTTTGTATTCAAGTGTTAGAAACTCTTTCTTCGATAGTCGGATTTCCGGAATCGATTTATCATTAGATATTTAATTTGATTAGGACATTCATTATGTTTAAATTGTTATCTGTATTTAAATTTAAATACTGTTTACATTAATAATAAAATTAAGTGTTATCGCACGCACTACTTCCGATTGTAAAACCACGGTTTATTATAAATGTCAACCTAGGCTATTTCCGGTAAAAATAACACGTGGTGGGAAGTAGTGCGCACGATCGTTAGTGAGTCGACGTCGAACAGTTGAAGTGTACACAAGTGTAAAGTGATTTTGTAGAAAACGTAATAAATATTGTGTGATATCCTGACAAATTGTTTAATTTCCCTGGACTTTCATAGTTCAGAAGTTGGATATAATCGGGATAGCGATCAATAATCGCCCTCGGTGAAGGACTGAACGCCCATAAAAGGTACGTACAATGTTAAAACTAAATTAGATATATCCAAAATTATTCAGCTGGTGAATGAGTGATTAATAGCTGAACTAGTGATATATTCACTTAATTTTTTTTTCCTCTCTCTTCTTTTGTCTAATATTTAAAGATAATTAAAATATTACAAACATTGTTAGGATTATTTTATTTAAATATTAAATTAAAGAACATTAACTTTTTGTAATTTATGTATTTCTAGCGATCATGACTCGCAAAAGAAAGTCTCGACAACATACAAGGGAGTCATACGACTCTTCACCAAGTGGCTCTGAGTCTGCCGTGCGTAAACGTCTCAAAACTCGCCACAACCGTGACGAGTCGAGTGAATCGAGAGCTAGCGAGTCGAGAGATCGTAATGCACCTTGCAGCAGTCGTGGTCCAAGACGCCGTGGTGCGAAGCGTGATGCAACGCGTCATGCGGCGCGTGAAACTACGCGTCATGAATCACGTGATGCAGCGCGTGATGCTCCGCGTGATGAGACGCGTGATACGTTGCAATCGCGTGATGCGTCGCGGGTGCGTGATGCGTCAGGATCGCGCCATGCTTCGCGGATGCGTGATGCATCAGGATCGCACCATGCTTCACAGATGCGTGATGCGACGCAAGCGGCGACGCCTGATGCGTCGCTTTATAGGACGCGTGATACGTCACGGTCGCGTGATGTGTCACGGGTGCGCGGGGCGTCGCGATCGCGCCATGCATCGCGATCGCGCCATGCTTCGCAGATGCGTGATGCGACGCGAGCTGCAGCACGTGATGGGGCGCATGGCGTGTCGCGGTCGCGCGATGCGTCACAGGTGCGTGATGCGTCGCTTGATAGAACGCGTGATGCGTCACGGTCGCGTGATGCGTCACGGGTGCGCGAGGCGTCGCGGTCGCGTGATGCGTCACGGGCGCTTGATGCGTCGCGATCGCGCCATGCTTCGCAGATGCGTGATGCGACGCGAGCTGCATCACGTGATGGAGCGCATGGTGTGTCGCGGTCGCGCGATGCGTCACAGGTGCGTGATGCGTCGTGATCGCGCCATGCTTCGCGGATGCGTGATACGATGCGAGCTGAGGCGCGTGATGGGGTGCCTGATGGGGTGCCTGATGGGGCGCATGGGACGTCGCAGTCGCGCGATGCGTCACGGGTGCGTGATGCGGTGCGTGGTGAGGCGTATGACGCGTCGCGATCGCGTGATGCTTCACGGATGCGTGATGCGCCGCAGTTATGCGATGCGTCGCCAGGTCGGGGGGTGGCTCATGGTCGCGACGCATCGTACAATCTTGACATGCCGCGAAGACATAGTCAAGATATAGCGAAAGCATCGCGTTCGGACACTCCAGCAGCAGCAGTAGTGAGTTCTTTTGATTCTATAAAAGACGTAGATACTAATACTAATATTTTAGTTTCGGTTTTTAAAGAGTTCATGCAGACCATGAAAGCAGACGGGGGTAGTGAACGTTTTCCGGTTTTGAATGTGATAACAGAATTTGATCCCAGTAAACGAACTCAAACAATAGAAACATGGATCAGCAAAGTTAACGAATGTGCTCAGATTTATAATTGGACCGAAAGGCAGACTGTTCACTATGCTCTTCCTAAATTAGCGGGATTGGCTCAGAAATGGTATCAGGGCTTACCTAGCCTTCTGTTTTCATGGGCTGAATGGCAGAGCAAATTAAAAATGGCATTTCCAAGCGACCAGAACTATGGTCAGCTATTAACGGAAATGCTTGCCTGTAGGGCTGATTTTGGCGAGTCTTTAGAAGAATATTTTTACCAAAAGGTTGTTTTATTAAATCGCTGTAATATACATGGTAAAAATGCTATAGATTGTATCTTGTTTGGAATTGAGGACAGGTCTGTCAGAACAAGTGCAGAAGCCACACAGTTCACGGAACCTGATAAATTATTAGTTTATCTCAGAAATATAAGAATTACAAAGAAGTTTAACAAGCCAAATTCATCCCTGCGGGCAGGGAACGCTGATGGCAAACAATCTAAGACATTAAAAGGGGCTCAAAATGATCATGATAATAGGAACAATAGGAACTATAGGCTTACAAAATGCTATAATTGTGGTGAAGAGGGGCACCCATATTTCAAATGCAAACTACCAATCAAGCGTTGTGATAAATGTCATCAAGTAGGGCACTTAACCGATAGTTGTCCAGGCACCAAAGAATCTACTAATAAAAAAACTGTTTTAAGAATTTCAAAAGAACCGGATAGTGACTCCAAATATTTCAAAACCGCCGTCGTGAATGGTCTGAATTTTGATTGTTTCATAGACTTCGGGAGTCAATGTTCTATGCTGCAAGAATCTGCAGCTAAGAAATTGGTTAACTCGTGGTCGGTATCCGAACTACCTGTATTGAGAGGCTTTGGGGACAGCATTGTCAATTGCTTAGGTAAATGCAATGTTGAGATAAAAGTAGATTCAGCCACTGCTACGGTAGAAACTCTTATCGTTCCTGATAAATTATTACAAGTTCCTTTATTACTAGGACAGACATTCACAGAACAAGAACATATTGTGGTTCTTAAAACTAAAAACCAGCTTAAGATAACCACGAATATAACTAAAAACGTATTGGTGTACGTTGATAACTCGCTTATTATACATGGGTATACCCCAGTCAGTATTTATACTAAACCAAGATATTCAGGTGAATTTTTTGTTGAACTTAGTTTTTGTCAGGATGCTCATAAACAATATGAGATTATTCAAAGTGTAGTGCAAGTAAGTAACGGACAGGGAACGATCGTTGTTAAGGGCTTAAACTCGGGGTTTGAATTGATGAAAGACACTTTACTGCTCCGGGCCCTTCCTTTAAGTGAATTACAGACACTAAATATTTGCAGAATAGAACACTGTCCAGATAATACAGTAACACCCCAAATTAAAGCTTGCATGATACAGGTGGATGACAATATTGTATCTGATCATAGAACCAAATTAACTGAGTTGCTAAATGAGTTTAGGAACTGTTTCGCCTTTTCGGTTAAAGAGTTAGGGTGTATAAATGATACAGAAATGAACATAAATGTTAGTGATACCACGCCTGTGGTGTACAGACCTTATCGATTATCCCATTCAGAAAGGCACGTAGTTCGCGAAATGATAAAAGACTTGACTGAGTCGGGAATAATTAGACAGTCGTCATCAAATTACGCATCCCCAATCGTTTTAGTACGCAAAAAGACCGGTGACTATCGTCTTTGCATTGACTTTAGGGCACTAAACAAAAAGACCGTCAAAGAACACTATCCTCTACCCCGTATAGATGATCAGTTAGATAATCTGTCAGGTCATAAATATTTTACTTCCCTCGATCTCGCATCCGGTTACTATCAGATTCCAGTGGCAGAATCGGCAAAGCATTTGACAGCTTTTGTGACCCCAGATGGTCATTATGAATTTAACCGCATGCCATTTGGGCTAGTTAATGCGCCGTCAACATTTCAAAGAGCTGTTAATAGTGTTTTGGGGAACGCGAGATTCAAGGAGGCGTTTGCTTACATGGATGACGTAATTATACCATCCAAAACAATAGAAGAAGGGTTGCAAAGGCTACATGATATATTGAACCTTTTCCGATCTTCCGGCATCACACTAAATTTATCAAAATGTAATTTTCTGAAACAATCCATAGATTATTTGGGTTTTGAAGTTAGCGAGTCCGGTGTAAAACCAGGCAAAAGGAAAACCGAAGCCGTGGACCAATTTCCTAGACCAACAGACCAACATAAGATTAGGCAGTTTGTGGGTTTGGCGAGTTTCTTTCGAAAATTTATAAGAGGTTTTTCAATTATTGCGAAACCACTAACACAACTTTTGAAAAAGGACTCTAAATGGTGTTGGGGAGACGCAGAAGAATCTGCATTTTTAAACCTAAAAACAGAACTTGTTAAACGACCCATTCTCTCATTTTATAATCCCGAATTCGAAACACAGTTGCACACAGACGCGTCTAAAGTCGGGGTTGCCGGAATCTTGATGCAGAGACCAAATAAAGAGGTTCCTTTTAGTGCCATAGGATTTTACAGTAGACAGACATCCCCTGAAGAAGCCAAATTCACATCTTATGACTTAGAAACGCTGGCTGTAGTAACGTCGCTTCAGAGATTTAGAGTATATTTGTTAGGGATTCATTTCACAATTGTTACCGATTGCAATTCTCTCCGTGCAACCTTTGAAAAGAGGGACATACTACCAAGAGTTGCAAGATGGTGGAGCATTATACAAGAATTCGACTTTCAAATAATTTATAAACCAGGCATAGGTATGGCTCATGTAGATGCTCTGAGCCGAAATCCCGTTTTATCAGAAATAATAGAGTTACAAGTAAGACGAATTGATACAGATTGGGTAGCTACGGTACAACAAAACGATCCTGAGTTACAAAGAATTATTGCCATATTAAATGATCAAGAAAATGACAATATTATAGAAATTAAAAATAATTTTGTTGTTAAAAAAGTACTGTTATACAGGAAAACAGATACTGGTGATCGTTGGGTTGTACCGAAAGGCGTTCGATGGCAAATTTTGAAGTCAAACCATGATGAAATTGGATATTTCGGTCTTGATAAAACATTAGAAATAATTAAAAATAATTACTGGTTTGCTAAGATGAGACGATTCACTAAAAAGTATGTTCAGTCGTGTTTAGAATGTGCCCACTCTAAAATACCAACTGGGAAAAAGTCAGGCAAATTGCATCCCATTGAGAAGGTTGTACAACCATTCCATACTATACATATTGATCATTTAGGTCCTTTTGTTCGAAGTAAGCACAAAAATGCATACTTGTTATTAATTATTGACGCTATTACGAAGTTTGTGATAATTGTTCCCGTCAAAAGTACTAAGTCTGTCCATTCCATCAGAGCAATTAAAAACTATTTTCACACATTTAGTGTTCCAAAACGTGTTATTTCCGATAGAGGTACGTCATTCACTTCTAAAAGTTTTCAAGATTACTTAAGTTCATTAGGTATTAAACATGTAATGAACGCTGTAGCGACTCCGCGGGCCAATGGCCAAGTCGAGCGATACAATCGAACTGTTTTATCAGCATTGACAGCTACTAATTATGGCAAATCCGAAAATGAATGGGATGAACATATTTCAGAAATTCAGTGGGGTCTTAATAACACACTAAACAAAGGTACCGGGAAAAGCCCGGCTCAGGCACTGTTTGGTCTTAATTTAGTGGGTACCTCAAATGCGTTATTACAGCTTAACGTTACAAATGACACAGAAAGTTCGGCCACTTCGTTAGAGAATACTAGAAAAGAAATTTCAGAACATATTAAAGCAAATCAAGACATACAAAAAGAACGTTTCGATAAAGCTAGGAAAGAAGTCAATTATAAGATAGGACAACTTGTAAGGGTAGAAAGAGATGTTCCATCAATAGGAAAAAGTAGAAAATTAGTTCCTAAACTAAGAGGACCGTATCGTATTGCAGAAGTTCTTGATAACGACCGATACGTAATTGAAGATACACCACTATCTAAAAAGGGAAATAGAAAGTTTAGCGGTATATTTTCAGTAGATAAAATTCACCCCTGGGTAGTTTTTAATAGATCGGACTCCGAGTCTGAAGTGCCAGAAAATGACAACACAGACTAACAATTTAAGATCGATTGGTAATGATGCTATTATATTAAAGTTAAGTCTAATAACTTATCTGAGAATTTGTCTGAGGTCTCAGCTAAGAGAGATATTAAGGATATGTATGAGGCCTTGATATCTTAAGTTAAGTATGTATGTAGTGTCTGTACGCTTATCTGAAAATATGTCTGAGGTCTCAGCTAAGACAGGTGTTAAGAATATGTTTGAGGTCTTAACATCTTGAGTTAAGTGGCTTATCTGGGAATATGTCTGAGGTCTCAGCTAAGACAGATGTTAAGGATATGTCTGAGGCCTTAACATCTTAAATTAAGTAGCTTATCTGAGAATGTGTCTGAGGTCTCAGGTAAGACAGATGTTAAGGATATGTCTGAGGCCTTAACATCTTAAATTAAGTGGCTTATCTGAGAATGTGTCTGAGGTCTCAGGTAAGACAGATGTTAAGGATATGTCTGAGGCCTTAACATCTTAAATTAAGAGGCTTATCTGAGAATGTGTCTGAGGTCTCAGCTAAGACAGATGTTAAGGATATGTATGAGGCCTTCATCTTAAGTTAAGTGGCTTATCTGAGAATAAGTATCTGTCTCAGCTAAATTAGGTGTTAAGGATATGTTGAGGCCTTAATATCTCAATTATAGTCTAAAGTTTAGGTAGATTGAAGAAAATACACAAATAAGCTGAGTATATTTTACGATCATTCACATTTTTTTTTGTTGTTGAGAAAGAATTATATTTCCCGGGACGGGTAATGTATCAGGAAAGGCCGACTGTTAGAAACTCTTTCTTCGATAGTCGGATTTCCGGAATCGATTTATCATTAGATATTTAATTTGATTAGGACATTCATTATGTTTAAATTGTTATCTGTATTTAAATTTAAATACTGTTTACATTAATAATAAAATTAAGTGTTATCGCACGCACTACTTCCGATTATAAAACCACGGTTTATTATAAATGTCAACCTAGGCTATTTCCGGTAAAAATAACACGTGGTGGGAAGTAGTGCGCACGATCGTTAGTGAGTCGACGTCGAACAGTTGAAGTGTACACAAGTGTAAAGTGATTTTGTAGAAAACGTAATAAATATTGTGTGATATCCTGACAAATTGTTTAATTTCCCTGGACTTTCATACAAGGCAGTTCTTGACTAAAATACATGCTCCTTCACGTTTCTGAAACCGTCTTGTATAAATTGCCGCCAATTTGTAGTTTGTTAAATTCACTAGTTTCTCATGTCCAGTCATAACAAAGTGTTCTGTGATACAAACAACATCAATTTCTCTTTTTTTCAGTGAAAATTCTTGAAGGTGAACAGTGAGTAAGTCAGACTTATTTAACAGGCCAGCAATGTTCTGATGTAAGATGTTTATATTATTATAAACGAAAAAAGTCAGTGTTGTCAGACGAATTACAGGTAGAAGTTTCTATAGGATAGTTAGTTATGTCAATAATCAGGCGGTCAAAGATACTTTCAAAAATGCATTTTGTGCCCAGTCTGTTTAGTTTTCCTGTTCGATAGGAAAACATATCTAAGGTGAGATCACGATTTGTGTCAAAAGAGTAGGTATGCATAGTTGTTATTCTGTATGTCCAAGTGTAGTAAATTATTAAACAATTCTACCCTATGATTATGAATTAGAGCCCCTCTTACGTAAGTGGGACAGCATATGATTACATTCGTGTGGGTGATTAGCTTTAGTGATTCCCTGATTTGTTTGATCAATTCGATGTGGTTTACAGCGCTTTTGAAGTCCTTTTCTCCGATCATAAATAAGCAGTAGTCGTCAATAGAAAGATTTTTTACTTTTTCATTAACATTAGACATAATTTCGCTTAATCCACTACCTGGTGTCACGTAATGACAATACTCAAAGTGCTCGCTGAAGGTAGTTTCTATATTGTCTAGTGCACCAATACAATTACAGTTACTAATTATGCGTAGCTTTCGCTTTCTTGGACTTTTGGACGTTGCAACTCAGTTGATATGTTTTACAATGTTACCTTTTACAAGTGGGGGCGAAGGATGTGGTACATTTGCGTTAATATTATTCTGTGAGGCAACGCCGTCCTGAGAACTTCCAGAATCTACCTGCTGTGCGCTGTGTGCAATTTTCATACTTTCTGATGTCTGTGTCTGTGTTGTCTTTGTAAGAACAGGTGCTTTTTTTTTCGGTGTTTGAGTTTTGGTCTTACGGGGACTACACGCTATTACGTTGTACGTTTTGGTTTTTTCTAATAAATCAGCATTCGTTTTCTTAAGGTTCCTATTTTCTGATGATAATAATTCTATTTCCTTGTGTGCGCTTTGTAGTTGAGTTTTAAGCTCTTCTAACTCTTTCTTATAGATATTTATTAGGTTTTCATCTTCATCTTCAGACATTCCTGGCACGGAATTTGAGGTACAATCCAACGTTTGCGAGATTATATCACTGGTATCAGGGTCCGACCGCGTACGTGTTTTTCGGAATGTGATATTTTCTAAAAAAATCATATTGTAAATTCAAATTAGATTTCCAAAACAATGCTCAAATTTTATTACTTTCTGGGATCCGAATTCTTATGTTCGTTCGAAGTCTTCAAAAAAATAAAAAAATCTGCCAATTACTAAAATATTTTTGCGCTGGTATCCCCAATCGTTCGTTTTGCGCCGCTGGTGGTAAGTAGCGGTACTATATTAGTTAGTTTATTCACCGCTTGGTGACGAGCCGGCGCTAGTTGTCGAACATTGATTAAAGTCCAAAGGTCAATTTAAAAAAATGTTTTTCCTAACGATGTTTATTTAATTGTATTTCGTAATTATTTCAATACTTTATGATAAAAACCTGCACCTAAGTTCACTATTTGATAATAATTACAGTTGTGGTGAATGTTATTATTATCACTGATTTACTGCTTGTGAAGTTTTGAACTGGAACATATTACTTTACTGACTTTAGTTTGTTAAATACACTAGTCGTTGATAGTCACAAATAATATCACTTATCAATTGTAGTCATTGCACTAAGTTTTACTAATTTTTGTACACTTTAAAAGGTGTTTTCTTAGAATATTAACTTTCTTCTTGAGCTTTATGAAAAAGCGGTTTATTTGAATTCCACCAAAGTTTTTGTTGAAGATAACAATCACAGCACTGTATTGTCACTTCATGTACTGGGTTTTTGTATTTGTGTCCACGACTAAAAACTTGATAAAAAATATTGAAACAATTTTGATATTGGTGAATGTTTACTTGCTCAGTGTTGCCACCTGTCAATCAATAGTAAGCCTTTAAACACAGGTTGGATTTTATTTGAGCTTTAAACGCATCAAAAGGCAAATCTAGCAAAGCAGAGGGAAGCTTTTTATAAAAGTTTATACCAAGCCCAACAAATGAATTATGAACCTTATGAAGCCGGTGAAAAGGAGCACGTAGTTTGTCCTTATTTCTAGTGTTTACGGTGTGAATATCACTGTTTTTAGTGTACAAGTGTATATTTTGTCTAATATATAAGATATTGGCAAAAATGAATTGTGATGCTACCGTGAGAATACCAATTTCTTTAAAAAAGTCCCTCAACGAAACTCTGGCACCTAGCTGGTAAATTGCTCGAATAGCACGTTTTTGAAGCACAAATATATTTTGAATATCAGCAGCTTTGCCCCACAACAAAATACCGTAAGACATAACGCTGTGAAAATAACTAAAGTAGACTAACCGAGCTGTATCGACGTCAGTGTATTGTCTTATTTTTCTGACGGCGTAGGCAGCTGAACTGAGCCTTCTTGCTAGGCTTGATATGTGTAATCCCCACTGAAGTTTGGCATCTACTGTTATGCCCAGAAAAACTGCCGAGTCTACAGTCTCAAGCACCTCTTTATTTAAGACAATGTTGGGACCTAGATTTCTAACATTCGGTAAGGCAAACTTTACACATTTTGTTTTCTTGGCATTGAGAACTAGGTTATTTGCCGTAAACCAATCTGTAACCATTGAGAGTGCACTGTTTACGTCGTCAAAATCTTGTCTATTCCTGTCTACTTTAAAAATAAGAGAAGTATCATCAGCAAACAGTACAACATCACAAATATCCTTTAAATAAAATATAGAGTAATAGTGACCTCGTTATGCAAATATAAATCTTAAGAGTTACGAAATACAGCTTTAAGGGGAACCTAGTCACGGGCTCGAACTCACTGATGGGCCTGGCTAAAAAGCACGCTGTCTCACCGGGCATCGTGTCCGACAGAGGTAGTATCAGTGATGAGCAGTTAGAAGCTAGTCTACACGCACAACATTATTCAGTGTGATGCAGGATCATATATAGTACAACAGGCGAGTAAAAAAATAAGAACAGTCCTTCGGAAGATCAGGTTTTATGAAAAAAACACTGCATAAATCAATGACCAATATTTCGATATTTAAGCTTTGTCGGTATCGACTTGGTTTTTCAGATTTTACACTTCTTTTATTAGTTAAATACGCCCAAAGTTAGGTTAAATTAGCAAGAAAAACAAATCTTTGTTGGCTCCTAACTTTTTAATGACTCTTTATTTTTGTATTCTGTTTCCGTACAGACAATATTAATAATAAGACAAAACCATACCATGTTTTATTTTTGATGTTTATTGTCAAACAGTGGAGTAATACACTCCCGAAGTTTGTATGGGAAAAATGTGGGCTAGGTTCACCTTTATGCGGCTCTGTTGCTTGCAAAGCTTGTTAGCAGAGTTCATAATGTATTGACTGTTAAAATGCAAATACAATATGTTATACTTTATTCTGACTCACAAATAGTATTAGCCTGGCTCAAAACTAACATAAATACACTAAAGGCTTATGTAGCGAATCGTCTCTAGGTCATCTCACAACTTACACAAGAATACACATGGTCATATGTTAGCTCGAACGAGAACTCCGCCGATAGTCTTAGCCGAGGAGTCATGGCAAACGAGCTAGTCGATCATGACCTGTGGTGGAAAGGCCCCGGCCTTTCTGAGTTCACGTGAGTACAAGCCACAATTTAATTTAGCCACAGGGTTTACCAGAGGTTAGCACCGACTCTGCATGATTAAGTGCGATGCTTTGTACTATTTCTGGCGAGCAACCGTTGTCTCGATTTTCTTGAAAAGTTTTCTGATATAAGTAAAAAATGATAATAGTTTTAGCTTACATCTTACGTTTTGGTCAGAATGCTAAATCAAACATCTGTAAAAATAAACTTAATTATATTACAACGCAGGAACTTAATCTATCAGTGTCAATTATTGTAAAATATGAACAGCAAAAGTATTTGTCAGAAGATATTCATGCTCTAAAATGTAACAAAACAATTGTTAACGGTAACTTAACAACGTTGTGTCCGTTTATTGATGACGAGGGTTTGGGTCACGTGGGTGGTCGATTACAAAATGCCTCCATTCCTTATACACAGAGATATTACATAGTTTTACCTAAGGATTCGCGTATCACTAACTTAATTATTACAAGTGAACATTTAAAAAACCTCCATGCGGGTCTAAAGCTTGTTTTGTCATCAATAAACCAAAGATTCTGGATTGTGAATGATATCAGAAAAGTTAAAAAGGTTTTACATAAGTGTACTGTTTTAGATTAAAAGCTGAATGAGCAAAACAGTTAATGGGTTCTTTGCCGCCCGATGGAGTCAATGTATGTCGCCCCTTCCAAAAGGTTGGGTTAGATTATGCTGGTCCGATCCCACTTAAAATAGCCAAGATCAGAAAACCTATAATCACAAAAGGTTATGTTTGCCTGTTTGTGTGCTTTGTAACAAAAGCTATCCACTTAGAGTTGGCCTCTGATTTAAAAACGGAGACTTTTATAGCCTGCCTGAACAGATTTATATCGCGACGTGGATTGCCCACAGATATATAAAGCGACAATGCTTCAACCTTCAAGTGCACAAGGAACCAATTGAACGAATTACATAACTTACACAACTCGCCAGTTCACCAAAGACAGGTGTGTCAATTGTCAGCTCAAAAGGGGATTCAATTTCATTTTTTGCCTTGCTACTCACCTGTCTTCGCTGGATTGGCAGAAGTTGGCGTTAAAAGTGTAAAATACCACTTAAAGAGAGTGATACTAAAGTCCATTCTTACATATGAAGAGCTGTATACCGTTTTATGTCAAATTGAGACTAGTTTAAACAGCAGACCTTTCATGCCATTATCTAATTAATGATCCAAACGATTATTCACGTATTACCCCAGGGCATTTCTTAACAGGAACCGCTTTGAATACTTATCCTGAGCCTAATGTAAACACAGTAAAACAATTTCAGTTTTGGCAAATTTGTAATGAGATTAAAATTTCATTCTGGAAGATATGGAGTAAGCATTATTTAAATTTGTTACAAACTCGCCCTAAGTGGCATTAGTGATCCTAAGGGATGATAATTACTAGCCACGCCTAGCTACCCACATGAAGGAATCGGCACCAAAGCGTAACCCGCGTCGCACCAAGGTGACCGAGTACAAACGCCTTTTGGCGTCCCTACTAGTGTTAGCATAAACAATCATCGATTATTTAATTAATATTATTTGTGGGTTGCAACATTGTAATTGCTAAATACTTTATCTGTTAGAGTTGTTACAGCCCATGGATCACCTTTTGAATAAAAGGCACGGAAAGATAGTTTTTTTGGGATTCTCAGCTACGGACGACTAAGGTGGTCTCGAGTTAGAAATTCAATGTGAAAAGTACCAATAAAGTAACTTGTACAAGTATTTGTTTGTATAATTCTATCACTAGCAAGACACCTATCACAAGTGACCGTAAGAGACACAGCACAACTGGATTACACCGTGACATAACTATCAGAATACCTAATTGAAGCATACCATACATGCTGAAAACTAAGGGCGCCACCAAACAACAGCGTGAGGAACCCCTGGTGGAACGCCGACCTGGGTAAACTCAGAGATACACTAAGACAGCAGTTCAATAGAGCCAAAACCACTAAGCTCCGGGACGACTGGGAGCAATTCAAAGAACCACAATATTTATACAAAAAGAAGATTAGAACTGCCAAAAGGTCGGTGCGGCAGAAATTCTGCGAATTCATCGAAACCAAAAACTAAGCCGTAAGGGTAAGAAAAATCCTATCGAACCTAGCCCACATTTTTCCCATACAAACTTCGGGAGTGTAATAAAAGCAGGTACAGGGAATTCATCCTGGTAATGATCTGCCAACATTTACAAACATCGAGTTGCCAAATATGATGAACTCTTTGTATTGACCTGTGAATGTATGTTTATATTTCTGAACATATTTTTGGTGTCGGTTATAAAAAAATATTTATCAACTCTGAATAGCATAAATAATTAATAAATAATAAATTGTTTATGTCTCCAAACGATTACATTTTCAAATTTTAAATGAAACAGCCCCAGTAAGTAAGGAATGATAGTTGTGTTGGGGTTGTCTCGCTCCATAATGTAAAACCAAATTGACACTGTATAAAAAAATAAAAAGATAAAATTAAGTACTTAATTAAACAACAAAAAGAAACAATGACCTATAAATGATCAAATCTATAAAATAATAATCAGCTATGTGTAGTTTCTAATCGTATGTGCATGTGTGAAATAAAATTGTGTAAGTGTGGGATTGTGCGTGTGTTTATGTTTGTGTGTGTCTATGTTTATGTTTGTGTGTGCGTATGCGTGTGTGCGCTAGTGTATATTTATATTTGAGTGTACGTGTTTGCTGATTGTGCCATTATAATCGAAGTTAAAGGTAACTTTACATGAACACAAAGTATTACATTATGATAGTGAAGCCAAGTATATTATACAATTCTGACCAGAACTTCCTCTGCCTCCTCATAAGTTAGAGTAGTTAGTCCATCGGTTATAACTTTTTTGCATTGATGCGAAACCTCGTAGTGGAACTTTAGTTTTGAGTTCATTTTATTGTATACTAGCTTATGCCAGCGGCTTCGCCCGCGTAGAGGTCGGTGTATTATACATATAAACCTTCCTCTTGAATCACTATCTTTTAAAAAACCTGCATAAAAATCTATTGCGTAGTTTTAAAGATTTAAGCATACATAGGGATATCGGCACAGAGAAAGCCACTTTGTTTTATACTATGTAGTGATAGTGATGTAAGCTGATTGACAAACATACTGTTGTCTCGCAAAAGCCGTGCGTACCCCGGAGAGTAAGCCATAATATCATCATTAAGACATCAATTAATTCTTTTTGTACTACCGAACCCATAAGTAATAAATCATTCAGAGATGTTTTTGTATTGGTTCTCATGGAACCATCAAACACAACCCGACATTTTGTGGACTTTCCACCTCGCTGCTTCCCTATGACTAGGAGCTCCGTGTTGTTTCTCCTCATCGCTTTCACTGCAGTGAATTTATCAACAGTCTCACCAGTTAACACCACGGCCTGTCATGCAGCCGAAGCGCGGCATGTGAACATCAATGGCATCATCCGACGAGCTCTTGTCACCATCGGCGTTCCAGCTGTATTAGAATTCAATGGCTTAGCACGCGACGATGGCAAGAGCCCAGACGGCATGTCTTTATATCCATGGAAAATGGGTAGGCCTTTAGTGTGGGATGCAACGTGTGTTGTGCCATCCCATCTTCCTTGCTCGGTGTGCTGTGCTGACGCTGCTGCTACGGCTGCAGTATACCTCAATTGGCGTAAATACGACAACTTTATTGGTTATTATATTTTTGAGCCGTTTGGAGTTGAAACCCTCAGGCCGTGGGGTCCGAGTGCTAATGGTCTTTTCAAGGAAATCTCGAACGGCTTGTTGACACTTCTCGTGATCCAAGGGCTGGTTTCCACCTTGGCCAGCGATTAAGCATTGCTATAGATTGTGGTAATGCCACCAGTCACTTGGGAACATTGCCAGTCGACAGCGATTCGAAAGAATTTTTCGATTCCATTTTTATATTTGTGAATAGGTTTAGTTAAGTTAGAATTATAATTGTGTTTTCTGGAAATCAATAAATTGTCTAAGATTACATCTTTTATTTTGTCAGTTCTTGTCGGATTTACGGGATAATTAGTACCTATACAATTTACCATAAATACTACGGTATAATTAAAATCTTTTACCAATCAATACTAACCAAAGAAGTTCGTAGTTGTTATTTTTTATTACTATTACCGAAGACAGTAGTGAATTAGTAATAAGAACCGGTAAAAGTAATGAATTTAATAGTTGTATCACATTTATCAAATCATAAGGTACGTAACTATTAATAATGACGAATTACTAGTAATATTTGCCACGTTAATTAAGTTTACTGTAACACTTGTGTAGTTTTTATTTCATTTGAAGAGAGTGAGTATTATTTTATTTTGTATGTGGGATTTTTATGTTTTAAATTTAAATGTAACGTATGTGAACTTTGTCTGGAAAAAATAAGTTATTTTTATGATGACTTTAATTAATAATCTTGCACGTACTTAATGAAAGAAAAAACACCGTTTTAACTTTGCCTAATTACTTACATGTAAAATACATAAACCCTATTCGCAACCTCAATTAAATATTATCCCTGTTTTGGGTTTTTTGCCGAAAATAACTATTTTGTTGTATAACGTTTTAATTAACTATTGAATTTCAAACTTACTGATAACGGAACCTTGATTATTTAATATCCTGTACCTAATAAGCCATACATTGGCTTCCATAGGATTTATTTGCTAAGGTTTTCCCCGTTTTTGGTAACATTTTTGCTATATTAAATGTGTTACAATTTTTACATTTGAACTATTATTACAATTTTAACTTTGTAATCATACATCATCATATCAGCCGAAAGACGTCCACTGCTGGACATAAGCCTTCTCCAAAAGGGGGGGATTTGCCATAATCTCCTCGCTTAGATTAGATTAGAATAGGTAGAAAAGATACGGATTAGTCTAGCTGCTCTCTCGAAATGGTTTGCGGCTAATAATCTTTTATTCAATGCGAACAAAACTAAATGTCTTAAGTTTTCATTACCAAATGTACCCCAAGTAGGGCTAAATTTAAAACTTGATGGCAAGAAACTAGATGCTATTTCGAAAACTGTATTTCTAGGAATTACTTTAGATTCAAAATTGCAATGGGGTGCCCACATTAGAGCTCTCTCAAGTAGATTAAGTTCAGCTGCTTACGCAGTAAGAAAAATAAGGCAGTTGAGTGATGTAGCCACAGCTAGGTTAGTATACTTTGCTCATTTTCACAGTATTATGTCTTATGGCGTTCTGCTGTAGGCAACGGCAGCTGACGTAGATTCAGTTTTCATTCTACAAAGAGGGCAATCCGCGCAATCTATAAAATGGGGCCTCGCGAGTCTCTTAGAAACAAATTCAACGAAGTTGACATACTAACTCTGCCTTCTCTTTATATCCTAGAAAATATCGTCCCCGTATTTGGAAAATTAAATAAGTCCGGTTTTGGCGATATTGACTTTTCCCTATTTTCAAAGCACCTAAAACATGCCGCATATTTGAGCCTTACAGGCTTTTTCGTATCTTATTCAGTGTCAAAAATATAGCCATTTTTGTCGGACAGATGGAATAATAAATATCTTCAGACTAACACTATTTTTTTGAAGGAAAAGTAAATAATTCAGTAAGTAAATCAATAACTGTGGTCAATGATAAGTTGAATGTCAAATAAATTAAATAACATGAGTTGTTGAATTTTTCCTCAACTTAAAAATTCATTTACAAAACTAACTAAGTTCTAGGAAAACTAAATAACTCTATTTATTTAATTCTTCTATTCAGAATTCTAATATAAAGTACATTCATTTATAAATACTTGGTGTTATCTATTTCTTCAACAACTAAATAATGATTAAATACAAGATGCTAGGCAAATAAAATTAAATAAATTAAGTTGTTTATAATTGCCATAAAACAAAATGTACGTGGTGAAAGTTATCTTTACATTATTAAGAGAATTTGGCGCGAAATATTGTAAGTACCTATCTAAGCAATGACTGATCGGGAACGACGGAGAGCGCGGGGGTGAGCGCGTGCGGTTCGATGCATCGCTCGCGTCTCGTGCGTTTTAGCGGTTTTGTACTGTAGAAAAAAATCAACCAGGAAATACTTAGAACCTAACTTATCAATATCAAAAATGTATGATTTGTATGTGCAGAAAATGAAAGAAAGCAATAAAGTGCCAGTAAAATTAAACATTTATAAGAAAGTGTTTGGTACAGAATACAATTTAGCGTTCTATCACCCCAAGAAGGATCAGTGTAGCATGTGTAACAATTACAAAAAAGATAAAACTAATATAAATATCCAAAATGAGTATATTCAACATATAGAGCGAAAAGAGGCATCTTATAGATCTAAAGAGCTGGATAAAAAGAAGTCGGAAGAAGATGAAACATATTTGTGTGTCTTGCAAAGTCTACTGCAGATTCCATCGACTGCGGATAGTCTAATGTATTATTCCAGAAAATTGAATTTATATAATTTATCTATTTATGAGTTTAAACCTCCACAGAACGACGCTCACTGTATGATCTGGACGGAAATAAATGGCAAAAGAGGCAGTGTTGAAATAGCATCTGCTATTTATTTATGGATTAAGAATCTCCCCGAGGTTTTAACGCACGTCACTATTTATTCCGACACGTGCTCGGGACAAAACCGAAATCAGTACATTGCAGCATTTCTATTGTACTTAGTACATACGCATGAGACCATCAAAGTATTAGAACAGAAGTATCTAGAAAGTGGTCATAGTTTTATGGAAGTAGATTCAATGCATAGTGCCATAGAAAAGGAAAAAAGGTACACAGAAACGTATTCTATAATAGATTGGAAGGGAATTATGCTACGGGCAAGATCAAAAAGACAAAATAAAAATGTAACTCCATATAATGTAACGGAATTGTCATATCAAGACATGATTGATGTAAAAGCACTTGCTTCTAAAATAATTAAAAACAAAACTATAGCGGAGAATGGGGAGAAAGTGTGCTGGTTGAAAATAAAATGTCTAAGATTTGAAAAGGAATTACCTGGTTTTAT
Source organism: Polymixis lichenea (assembly GCA_949091785.1). Classification (NCBI taxonomy): domain Eukaryota; kingdom Metazoa; phylum Arthropoda; class Insecta; order Lepidoptera; family Noctuidae; genus Polymixis; species Polymixis lichenea. Next base: position 150,957 of record OX420934.1, on the reverse strand, counting down.
CAAATATAGATACGATTACGATGGGCCATTTAATTTACTAAATACTCTTTGTAAACCAGGGAGACCGACTAGGAGAACTCCAAACTCTAAAATGCCAACTATAAATACTGAGGAGGTTCCCCGGGCATATAAACAATGTCTTCCTATAACAAAACAAAAAAAGAAAGACCTTTTACACCTCTGTAAGAAAAATATAATTCCTAAAGAGCTTCACGGCTGGTACGAAAGTTTACCATGTTTAAACGAAGACGGTACCCCACGCTCCACTGATGCATCTGAAGTCGATGAGTAGGCTTATTTTGGTCCCCTGCTCTACATATTGGTGATTTTTTAAAACCTAACAACATGAGTAACACGATTTCACAATAGGGCTTTTACATAGTAAAATTAACGTGATCTTGATTTTTCCAGTCGTTTTTTATTAAATATGTAATCTAATTTTAAATTATACTGACGCTGTATTTGAATTAATTAGTATGTTTATGTCTTTTTTACTTTACATTTAAGTATTGTTTAGGTACAGTCATTTCAATTGTCTTTAATTTTAAATTATGTTTTATTTTGTTAGATGAAGGTATTTATGTTCTAAGTAAATTGATATTAGACGTTGTTGATTGGTGTTCTCAATGTACCTGATTAGTGTCATATTATTTTTTGAGTTTTGAGTTTTATTTAAGTTGGGTTTTACATACCTAATTACGAAATATTTTTAGTTGAATTGAGTCGTTTAAAGTTTTATAATGATTGCTGTACCTTTGTTTTGTTGTAAATTTTTTAGTTGAGTACCTATGGCTTAGGTGCAAACAATTTTAATTTTTAGAGTTTTAACACAGAATAGGTTAATAGTACTGTTTTAATTATGTTTTGTTTTGATACAAACTTATATTTTTTGAGTTCTAATTGATGTTTGTCTTTTGTAATTAGGTTTAACAATGTTATTTTTTGTGTTCAAATTATTTTGTTTTGATTTGAAACAATACTTTAAGTTAATTCGTTTCCACTTCTTACTTGGTGTACATTTGTTTATTTTTTTAAGTTTGTGGTAAGATAAGTATCTGATTACAATACACTTTTTCAAAATTTTGTTGTACGTTTACATTTCTTCCAAAATAAAACTTTATTAATATTATAATACAGCTTTTATTTTATATGAGACCAACAATAGTAAAAAAAAATTAAAGTAATAGCAAAGTCACTAAATTTTACATTTAAAAATATTTCGAGTTTTATAAATTCAATAACTGCATTTATTTCACCAAATTTTACTCTACCAATTGGATTTAGCTTGTGGGAAAACTAAATAAATAGCCGAAATAAGTAGCTAATTGTAGTTACGTTATAAATAATAGTTGCGGCAAAATTAAACAATTTGATTTTTTATTGTTTTGTTTAGATATATATAATGGTATTTGTTAGGTAGTTAGGTGAGATGATACCGTCAATCAAAACACAATTGGGTTTCTCTGTAATAAAAGAAACGACATTTAATGCTTATAATTACAATATCAATTCTTATTTCCTAACTAACAAGTAATAGTTTTCACAATTGTTCTAACACGACCACAGATACAATAAATGCGGGCGACATTGCGTTTGCTACCGTAATGGCGGTAGTAGCGCGGCCTGAATTCTAATTAAAGGAAATATATTTTCTTTACATCACCCCCCCTGGGAAAGCTAGTACTAACTAAACATTCTAAAAGTCTATTATGTAGTAAAAACATATTTTACTTTTCTATAATTCTTAATCTTCTTCGTCAAGTGTTGGTGCTGGAGCCAATTTCGAGATGTGGAAAAAGTTTGACTCTGGTTTTTTATGGCCAGTGTTGATCCTGTAAATGGTGTTTGACAATTTTTCCACGATTCTGTATGGTCCGATTCTTAATTCGTCCAGCTTTTTCCTATTCAGCTTGTTGCCATTGTCTACAAACACCGTATCACCCACTTTGAAGTCGAACTGTTTACGATTTTTATCATAAAGTGTCTTGTTGTAATTGTGAGACTGAAGTGTATTTGCTAGAGCTTTTTTTCTGTCTTGAATCCAATCGGTCTCTGTCTTCTTTGGTTTTAGCTCATTTGGCAAAATCGAAACATCGGTACCATTTAGTAGATACGTAGGAGCGTATCCAGTGACAGTATGCTCCGTTTCATTATATTTTTTTACACAATTTTGTGCTATGGTTGTCCATGAGACTTTGGTATCTTTTTCGTTAATTTTGCATCTAATTTTATTTACCAATGTTTGATTTAATCGCTCATTTAAACCATTCGAAAAGGGTGAATTCACTGCAGTAAAAATGAGTGGAATATTATTATCTTCCAAATATTTTTTGAATTCCTTAGAATTAATACCTGGGTACTGATCTGAGAGAATCATGCCAATATTATCAGTTTCTGCGGTGTTCTTTACTAATTTTATAAAATCATTTGCATTTTGTGTTTTAGATGTCAAAATAAATGCGTACCTCGTGAAATGATCTGATAGCAGGTGCAAGTACTTTTTTGTGGACCGGGAACCTCCAAAACCTCCAATTGTATCTATAGAACATATCTCAAAAGGTTTCGTGGCCGGGCCCAAGTGTGACATCATTCCAAATTTGTTTTGTTTTCTTGATTTGTTTTTTAAACATACTGTACAATTTTTACAGGTTTTTTTTATATTATTTGTTAAGTTTTCTGCTGTATATAATGAACTTATTGTTTTTTGCATTTGATTTATTCCTAAATGACCTTGGTCTGTATGTAGTCTTTTGATAAATTCTATGCTAAATTCTTCCGAGAGGATTATCTTATCTTTTTTCTTGAATTTTTTGTAATAAACATTGTTATCTAATTTTAGTTTTTCTTTTTGGCACTGTATATATTCATTTTGTTCTTGATCTTCTAAGATATCTTTCAGTTTTATTAAGTTTACCACTTTTAATTGTTCCTCCAGATTTTCATTGGCATCTAAAACTGGATTCCTGCTCAGGCAATCAGCTTCTAAGTTGTATCGTCCAGGAGAATATTTTATTTCAAAATCATACTGTGATAGGTAGTATGTTAAATCTCCTAGTTCTTCATCAGTTCTTGATTTTATGTTCATATTCTCCAACGGTTTATGATCTGAGAAAACAATGAATTTTCTACCTATCAACAGATGTTGCCAATACTTTACACATTCTTTTATTGCTAGGCATTCCAGATATATAGCCTTCTTTCTTTTTTGCACTTCATTCAATTTTTTTGAGAAGTATGCTACAGGTTTTTCTTCCTTGTTTTCTTGCAGCTGTTTTAGGACGGCTCCCACTCCTAGTATACTAGCATCTGTGTATATATGTATAGGTAATTTTGGATCAAAAATAGTTAATATTGGTTGTGAACATAATATTTTTTTCATTTCATCAAATGATTCTTGGCACGCTTTGGTCCAATCAAAGGCTTGTCCTTTCCTCAAAAGGTTATGCAATGGATCCAATTTTATTGCTATTTTTGGTACATATTTGTGATAAAAATTTATTTTTCCTAAAAATTGTCTCACATTTTTTTGTGTTTTTGGTGTTGGGAAATTCTTAATTGATATCAAGTTGTCTTTAAGAGGACTAACTGAATTATTCTGTATTATGTGACCCAGATATTTAACCGAGTCAGCTGCAAAACTGCATTTTGAAAATTTAAGTCTTAATCCTTCACATTTAATTGCTTGAAACAGCTGTGTTAAATGCTTGACATGATCCGAGAAAGTTTTGGAGAATATTAAAATGTCATCTATGTAATTTACTGTGAACTCTGCAAGTTTGTGTTTTCTTATTATGTTACACATTATTCTCTGAAATATTGCTGGCGAGGTTTTCAGACCAAATGGCAAACAAGTCCACTGGAAATGACCTTCTTGTGTGACAAATGCAGTTTTGTGCCTATCCGTGATACGTAGAGGTATCGACCAAAATGCCGAGTTTATGTCCAGTGTAGAGAAGTATTTACAATCCCTTGTTTTGATCATTAGATCCTCAATAAGAGGAAACGGTTGTGATTGTGGCACAACAATTTTGTTTAGGTCACGAAAATCTATGCACAACCTTGATCTTGTGTTTTCATCTTTTTTGTAAGCTAATGTTACTGGAGCTGCAAATGGGCTATACGATTCTTCTATCAATTTTTTTTTTAATAATTGTGCAATCTGTTGTTCAATTTCCTTTTTATCTTCTATTGTGCAACGATAGGGCCTTTTACTGCAATATTTTTCTACTATTAGATCAATGTGTGCTTCATAATCCTTTACTGTGCCAATGTCATATTTATCTTTTGCAAAAGCAGATTTATTGTTTATTATTAAGTCATCAATTATTGCTTGTTTGTCATAATCTAAATGGTGTATCCAAATATTGAAATTATCGTTGTTAATGTTTTCGTTAAAGTTTATAAGGTTTCTTTTGTCGTTTTGAGAATCAACACATTTTATTTCCTTTGTAATAGTTTTATTTTTTATTTTTGAGTCTTTATTTTTAATTTCCTTAGAAATGTTGATTGACTCTGAATTTTTAATTTTATTTTCTTGTATTGGAATTTTTTGACTGATTTCTAAATTTTCATTTTGAATCAAATAGAATTTTTTTATACAGTCAAGTCCAATTAGAAAATCATAATCAAAATTATCTTGATCTATTACAAACACATCAGTTTTTTTTTCTACATTGAAAATGTTTACATCAAGTGTTATTATTCCACTTGCTTTTTTAACGCCATTAATTGTTTTTAAATTAGTATTGTTGTAATTGCTTAATGTTTTATGCTTATGTTTCAGTAATCTTGAATTTATTAATGATACATTTGAGCCTGAATCATAGATTCCAAATACTTCAAAAGTTTTATTCAATACTAACCTTACTTTAATTAATGGCGGCACTATTAGTTTTTTGAGTCTTCACACTGCAGTTCACATTCCAATTCAGAATTATTAACGAGTTTGATTTGTTTCTTCTCATTTTCTTTATTGTCTTTTGTTTTAAACCAGCATGAATCTTCTGTGTGATAGCGTACTCCTTTCTTTAGCTTTTCGCAGATGCTACATTTTTGCATCTTTTCTTTCAATGGCTTAATATCATCTTTCTTTTTCAGATACTTTTTCTTGTTAATCAAATGTTCTAATTTACCAACTTCATTAAATAAATCTTTTGTTTCTAAAATTTCTTCTTTGTTGATCCTATCTGTTATAAAGTCTGGCAAACCGGATGCAATTAGATCAATCAAGGTCCCTTGATCAATTGTCTTTCTTACTTCAAGTAGAAGTTTCTCCTTTTTAATGGAATATTCCAATAAAGATCCTGATTGATATTTAAAAGCTATAGCATATTTGCTACTAGCCCAACCCTTGTTTGCATAGGTTTCTACAAAGTTTGATTTCCATTCTGACCATTCGGATTGCAAACTATGCTTAATCATCATGGAAGCATACCAATCAGTGCATGACTTTTCTAAAAATAATCTGAAGATTTCAATTTTTTCTTCATCTTCTATTACATCAAATCTTTTGCATTCCTTTTCAAAATTATCCATCCATTGACATGCACTAACATTCTTGCCATCAAATTTTTCCAGTACAAATCTGTCGGCTAATTTTTTTACACTTTGTTTTTCCTTTCTTTGTTGACTTTCAACTAATTTTTCCAAAATTTTCACCAAGTGATCTTCTGAACTGTATTTGTTGCTATTTGCCAATTCTTCTTGAGTAATTTCCTCTAGATATTGGTTCTCAAATATCAAGTTATCATCTTCATCAAAGTATGTTTTTTCCATATCCGCTGTCAATTTTATCCAAACACTTCTAGTTTGATGTCTTTTCTTAATTGTATTCCGCACTGTATTGTAAGCTTTTGAGGTGAGAATATGTTTGTGAAGTGACACTGCTTCATACTCCTCAGGGATTAGGAAAACTTTATCATCTTGTGTAATAATTGAGGTTATGGCGATATATGTTGACTTTCCGTCTTTTGTAGATTTTGATTTGAATACAAATTTTAGCTTCTCCATTTTCTTGATAATTACAAGAAATGTCGTTTTATAATGGTATTTGTTAGGTAGTTAGGTGAGATGATACCGTCAATCAAAACACAATTGGGTTTCTCTGTAATAAAAGAAACGACATTTAATGCTTATAATTACAATATCAATTCTTATTTCCTAACTAACAAGTAATAGTTTTCACAATTGTTCTAACACGACCACAGATACAATAAATGCGGGCGACATTGCGTTTGCTACCGTAATGGCGGTAGTAGCGCGGCCTGAATTCTAATTAAAGGAAATATATTTTCTTTACATATAGTTAAAGATAGAGTTGTTTGTTAAAGCATAATGTAAAAGGTAAGCAGGTCCACAAAATATAAAATTACCGACAGTAAAATTGTTTCACATTTTATAACAAATGTACATTAACTGAAAAAAAAACAGTAAATTGCGTTTATCTCGGAACTACAAAATCAGAGTTATTTAATTTTCCATCTACGGGGACGATATCTTGTATATTCGCAAAAATTTAAGTCTTTTCAAAAAAAAGATGCGACTTCCATAACCTAAATACACGTAGTAAAGATGAAATTGTGATTCCAAAATTTAGATTAACTAAAACTAGCAAGTCATTTCTAATAAACAGTATCCGCTTCTGTAACAAGTTGCCAAAATCGGTTACAGAACTTAGCGATGGAAAGTTTAAAACTCACATCAAACGTGTCCTTATCAAAAAAGCATATTATAAGATAAAAGACTACGTTGAAGACAAGGAAGTTTGGCATTAATTCCTTCTGCACATGTGGCTTCCCTGGTAACTCATTAGCACCATAACTATGTGAGCGTCTATTAACTGCTTCCAAATTACAATGTTAATTTTATTAATTTTATTTTTTACACTTTCTGACATATTCTCGTAATTTTTTGACATTATACAATACTTGTAATATCGAGTATTTATTAGTGATTCTCATGGAAATCATGTCACTTGGTTTAAATAGGTTGATTTTACTCACGTAGATTCTTTAACATATTGTGAATGAGAGAACGTTGTAGGCCTACAGTTTCTATTCTTTATTTTCATTCCTCTAAGTACCTGGTACTTATTGATAGGCCTGCACTGTCCTCCCATACCTAATATCACTGTAATTTGAAAACATTATAAAAGCCAATTATTTTAAAAGAGTAACCGTGGAGTTTCTTGCCGGCTATTCTCCATAGGAAGCGACAAATTGGAACCGTGCACCTAGCTTCTGACGTTTCATAAGTGCCCTTGCAGGTTTATGTGAAATATAATATTTTGATTTTGATTTTGCTTGGCATGCGGGTTGGCGATCGCAGTATGGTGGTCAAATGCATAGAAAACGCTGCTGCCCATTCTCTATTAAAGTCCCTTAGTCGCCTTCTACGACACTCATGGGAAGAGATGGGATGTTGCTATTCTTTTACGTCCGACACCACACCGAACTTTGTAATCATACACTCGCGGTCAAATAATACGGGTCGACGACGAAAATCTCTATAACTTTCAAATTAATAATGGTAGGTAGAGTAGCGGTCAAAAGTGGACTACCAATCTCAAAAAGCAATACATTGACACTTCGGTTTAACTTACGACCTTTTTATAATAAGTAATTTTTATACTATTGACACACACACTCCCATACGGTTACAAATGATTGTATTTCATAAATTTAACCATTAAAGTAAATGGCATGATAGCTTAGCGGTTACCGTACTTGGGTTAGCTCGTTTGTGCGTAATGAGTCGCTGGTTCGAATCCCACGAGCGGTAATAGTCTTTATTGTTTTAAAAATCGCTTTTCACAATAGTTTCATGTTTTGTTCGTCTTGTTCACTAAACTCGTAAAACTTTATGACTATACCCACAGAAACCTAAATAAATTTAAATGATATTAAGATGCAGTTAACTTACGACTCATTCACCACGACTAAATAGAACGGTGTTGGTTGATATTGTGTGCTAGTGATGTGTGTTTAATCTATTAGCGGTGTTCTAGTTCATTTTAAATTGGAAGCAAATTTAAATATAGAAATGAAAGCAAATATTATTCCACTGCATAAAAGCGGACTTAATAATTATATCACAATTACCTAACTGATGAAACCGGACTGAGTGTGAGTATTATGATTTAATTATTTTATTAAATTTTATCTAATTTAAGTATAACTGCTGATCCTTGTAGTTATTTTTTGAAAAGTTTAATAAATATCATAAGGCATAAATAGAAAAAAAAATTGCAAAGTAAATTTATTTCCTAGATATTGAACGATGAAAATAACATTATACTCACTTCATATTTATGTGAAAATTATATTTTAAATCATTTTGTTTCTAAATAGTAATACATGTCGGAGGCGGTCAACAGTACGGTCGCTAAACGAAGCGCGGCACGTGACCCGAGTAGTGGCAGCACTAACACTTGGATAACTTCGTGCTACGACGGAGCCTAGCTAATGGAGGAGCGCCAGGGCGAGGGCACTTGCCTTCTGACCGTTCTAGAGAACAGAACCTCCAGTCTAGGAACTGTCCCACGTTTCGTTTGGCTTGTTGACCATTGTTTAAAATTATTATTAAAAGTGATTATTGCGCATTCAGTGTTCTTCTTTGCTCGATCACCCTAATATCCGCCCGCATAATGTCTGACAACGGTGCCAATAATGCTTCTGTCCCGACAGCAGAAGTGGGAACGAGTTTACATTAACAAAGAGTAATGCTGTTTTTTTCTTATGCCACATTAAGTTCTCAGAATTTGGATGAAGTAGATACTGACATTTCATTACAACGTAAACCATCACTTGTCAATTTATTTAAAAAAATCTCAGAATATTTCATATTCGGTTTTCCAAATACCCGCGTTAACACTTAACTAGACATTCGTTTAATAGACCCAAACAAGACGGTACAAAGACGGCCTTATCGTTGCTCGCTGGTGGAACGAAACGTAATGCGCGAACAAGTGAATTAATTATTAGATGCCAAAATAATAAGACCTAGCAATTCACGTTTTCAAAATCAAATTCAAATTCAAAACAATTTATTTGCAAATATGGGTAAACAATATGCAGATGTTTTACATTCATGTAGTAGTTGTATATCACATTATTAGTAACACCATATTTTACCTTTCGGCATGCAAACTAGGTAGGTACATAGAATGAAAACTGAACAAAATAATAAGAATGAGATCAATAACACTTGTTTAAAAAGAAATCTTATACTTTATCTTGCAAATATTCAGATACACTGTAATATGCTTTATGTATCAAAAAGCTTTTTAGTTTTTTCTTGAACGTGTTAGGCGATGACGCCTCCATTAAATATTTAGGTAGATGATTGTATACACGGGGAGCCATGCAAATTATCAATCAACTCAGCCTATCGCAGTCCACTGCTGGACATAGGCCTCTCCCAGGCAGCGCCACAACACTCTATCCTCCGCCTTCCGCATCCAGTCTGTTCCAGCCACCTTTTTAAGGTCGTCGGTCCATCTAGCCGGGGGGCGTCCCACACTACGTTTGCCGATGCGCGGTCTCCACTCCAGGACTCGTCTGCTCCACCGTCCATCGGTCCTTCGACAAACATGGCCAGCCCACTGCCACTTCAGCTTGCTCACTCTACAAGCTATGTCGGTAACTCCGGTTCTTTTCCGGATAATCTCATTCCTGATTTTATCCTTCAAAGAAACTCCGAGCATAGCCCGCTCCATAGCGCGCTGAGCGACCTTAAATTTGTGGATCAGCCCAACCGTCAGTGTCCACGTTTCGGCACCGTATGTCATCATACGTCATGCAAATTATACTATTATTTAAAAGACTTGTTTTATTGTTTGGACAACAAATTTTACTGCAGTCGTTTACTTTTATACTTTTCAAAGAAAGTATCGTTAGATCTTACAAAATTAATAATTTCAGAAATGTAAGTAGCATGGAAGTGTAAGTAGTTTAAGATTTTAAAAATATTCTTTGCAACTATCTCTTTGTTTAAGTTTACAAATTGAACGGACACATCTCTTCTGAGCCTTAAAAGCATCATCTTTATGTACAGAATGTCCCCAAAACATTATTCCATACCTTATAATGGATCCCACATAACCATGGTATGCAGACAGAACAGCCGATATATCAGCCAGTTTGGAAAGCATAATGTAAGGCATACGATTGTTGATTTATTTTTAAGCATAGATTCTCAATGTGTGTTTTCCAATTTAAACTGCAGTCAATATTTAAGCCCAAAAATTTTGTAGTGTATACGTGAGAGACTTTTTTATTTGAGTATTTGATGCTAATGTCACTAAACTGTGCAACCCTATTGCGAAATATCATTATATTAGTTTTATCAAAATTTTACTTTAAATTGTTAGATGTAGTCCATTCTATAATTAAACAATTCGATGGCTTCATTAATAACTTGTTCTAGTGTCATTCTGTCTTTACCGTTAAATACAATGGTGCAATCATCAGCAAAAAGAAATGTAGGTTGTTTTTCAATTTTTGGTAAATCGTTGATGTAAATAATAAATAACAATGGTCCCAATACACTTCCTTGTGGAACTCCTACACATACAAACCTTTTTTCTGATGTAAAATTAACCTTTTTATTGATTATTGGGCAGATTCGAGTAATTTGGGTAAACTGCTTTCTATTGCTAAGATATGACTCAATAAGTTTAAGGACATTAATTACCACGAACTCCATACATGGCTAACTTCTGCAAAAGTATTTTATGATTAACACAATCAAATGCTTTGCTGAAATCCATGTAGAGTGCACAAACTGGGGTTTTGTTATCAATATTAATCTCTCTCTATATTATCAATATTAATCTCTCTGGAGAAAGTTATAAACTGGTGTATTTATGATTTTATTTTTGCGAAATCCAGTTTGCTCGTCGATTAGAAGATGTTGCGATTTAAAGAAATTGTATAATGTGTTGTGTATGACTTTCTCAAAAACTTTAGATAACACTGGAACTAAAGCTTTAGGATGGTAACAGGACATTGAAAGTTTATTGTCTTTTTTTTAAAGTGGTTTTATTAATGTAGTCTTTAGTTTCTCTGGAAATACTCCGTTAAATATTGCCAAGTTTATAATATGACATAGTACGTCAGAAATTTGAAGAGAAACCAGCTCCAATATTTGTGTAGAAATCTGGTCATATCCGGTGCTGCTAGTATTTTTCATATTATTTATTATTCCTTGAATTTCACTTGGGCTGGTCGGACTCATGAACATAGAGTTTGGATTGCGAGGTATTTGTAAATATGCGTCGCTTTTTGTAGTATCTCCTTTCAAGCCATCAATAAAGAAGTCGTTAAATAAATTTGCCATAGTTACGGGATTGTCACTATAATTTTTGCCATCGATGCTTATTTTTTTAATTTCACTTTTAGGTACATTTACTGTTGAATTTTTAATAACTGTCCACGTTGCTTTGCACTTATTGTGAGCTGTTTGAATAAAATGATTGTTTTGGGCTTTTTTTGTGGAATTTATGATGTGTTTTAATCGACTTGAGAGAGACTTGAAGCTTTTTTGATTTTCCTTTGTACGATTTAGGTGATAGCGCCACAGCAGTTGACGTTTACGCATAAAACATTTCTTTAAACCATTGCTTATAAATCTCGGTCGACAATGTGAGGTTATTTTCGTAAGTATCACCGGAAAACATGAGTAGTAAAATAAGGAAAATAGGTCAAAAGCTTCGTTTGTATCATGAGTTTCAATTATTTCAGAGAATGTGAGAGAATTAATGTAATAAATAAATTTATCTATGTTTTCTTGACTATAATCACGTCTTTCAATGTACCAGTACTTTAATGGACTGCTTTTTTGTACAGGGCATGACAATATTTGGGCTGTATGGTCAGATAATGCCAACTCCAAGACTTTGCCCTTACACCCACGGATATTAGTTATAATATTGTCGATGCAAGTTCCGCTCGTTAATCTAGTGGGCTCATTGATGGATATTTTAAGATTATAACTAGTTACCGTTTCCAAAAATGATTTGGTTAAGTTATTTTTATTTAATATATTTATGTTAAAGTCACCACATATTATAATTTTCTTTTTATTACAGCAATATTTATTAAGCAAAGAATTAAGAGATGTCAACAATGTTTCTATGGCCTCATGTTTTGATTTTGGAGGACGATAAATACAGAACACAATAATGTTGTAATGTAGGAGTTCTATACCAGAGCAATCTATGATGCTTTCAGAACAGTTTTTTGTTCTTTTGCGAGTTCGGCGTTATTTGTTGAGAAATCTGACGGTTCGAAACATACCTATGTGCTTCGATTATCGTGAATTAAACAAAAATACTGCCTCGGATAGATACCCGTTACCGTTAATTTGGGATCAGATTTGGCCTCTTAATGGAGCTAATTATTTTACAAAATTAGATTGCGCTAGTGGCTTTCATTTAATACCAGTTAGCGAGGAATCTATTGAGCGAAGTGCGTTTGTGACTCCCGAGGGACAGTACGAGTTCTTAACTATGCCTTTCGGGCTACGTAATGCTATCTCTGTTTTTCAGCGGGTAATAATAATTGCGTTAGGAGAATTAGCCTATACATACGTGATCGTGTACGTCGACGATTTGTTGATAATATCCGAGACCGAAGAACAAGGCTTAGAAAGGCTAAACGTGGTTTTAGAGGTTTTATCTAAGGCAGGCTTTTCGCTCAATCTTAAAAAGTGTTCACTTTTATAAACGCATGTACAGTTCCTTGGCTATGAAGTAGAGGCTGATGAAATACGACCAAATAAGAAGAAAATTGAGGCACTCACTGTTTTACCTCCTCCCGAATCGTTGATTCAACTAAGGCAATTTATCGGTATTGCTTCTTATTTTAGGCAATTCCTACCCCATTTTTCGCGGTTAGTGGCACCTTTACATAGACTGACTTCAGGTAAATGCCCGTTTGTTTGAAAGGCATATCACGAAGAGATACGTCCACAGGTAATTTCTATGTTGACAACAGAGCCGTTATTGATGATCTACGACCCCCGTTACCCGACAAAACTACATACGGACGCGAGCATGGAGGGTTATGGAGCTATCTTGTTGGAGACAGTAGAAAAACATTAACATTAAATTATAAATTACAAATATTTATTGATTTTAGTACTATTCAAATAATATCGTGTCATATCCGTAATATGGATTATTTTGAGTTTTAATTTCAATCTTCTTTTCGTAATGAAAATGAATACTTAAGCTATAACCTCCATAAGTCCTATTAAATATGATTTATTGACTTTGAGGTTTGAGATAGAATGAACTCACTCACAGTAGAATGAAAGTAGTATTACTGAATCATTTATTTGTATTGTGACAACGCGTCTGCATTTTTTATATATAAGTGAGTAGATTTGCGTAGATTATTGTGGTTTATTTAGGGTACCCACACACAATAGTAATTACGGCAGAGTATTATTATATTACTAAGATACATATTTTAAGCCTGATTATCATAGTTTACCAATTGGCTACTTTACTTCAATAAATTGTTATTTATGAGAAAATAAACTGTTTTAACAAAAAGTCATTATTAGTTATGATTATACTTCGTAACGAATAAATATTTTGTAATCACATATTAAACATTTTATTATTAATCCTTTATTTATATAACAAATAAGTAAAAAAAATAAGTATTACATTATTATTCTCGTTTATTAATTTATCGAATAATAAAAGAACAGATGAAGATTATTGTTGAAAAGAAAATTAAAAGTCTCATCGCGAGACTTGAACCCAGACCTATGAGTTTTTTAATCCAAGACCATACGCTACGAGCTATCGGAACTTGGTATGAGAATATGAATTTTAGCAATGTTATGAACCGACCAAGGTCGTACGTAATTACGTGCACTGTGCGACGGTATGTTTTTTGTTTCATTCGATGCCAGTCTGTGAGTTCTGAGGTATGCGTTCTGTGGACCGCAAGTTTTATAGCAATACTAGCTTCTGCCCGCGACTTCGTTCACGTCAAATTTCTTGCTCCCCGACCCACCCCGTCGCTCGCCTCGCCTGCCCGTGCGAGTACTTCGTATTCGTGACTATTTTTTTGCACGGCTCCTAAAAATCCTAGCGTAATGTTATATAACTTATAGCCTTTCTCGATAAATGGGCTATCCAACACTAAAAGAACATTCCAATTCGGACTAGACGTTCCTGAGATTAGCACGTTCAAGCAAACAAACTCTTCAGCTTTATAATATTATTATCTAGTACATAATTATATATATATATATAATATAAAATTTATAAATAAGTTTAGATAACCCTTAGTATGCTAGTGCACTTATGACTCCTAGTAAGGAGTTTAAAGTTAGTTTCATGGACGTACAGTAGTACGTCCATGAAACTAACTTTACATTACACAGAATTTTAATATCGTGTTAAATAAAACCTTAAATAATCTACAACGTACTTAAAAAACCTAATATTTTAAAAACCTCGAGTTTGGAAATAAATTCTTTTCGCGGTTCTTTTACTTGTTTTCTCACTATTGTTTTCTGTCTAAGTATTTGAAACCACGCCGTACATAATCGTTTCCCGTCGGAATTTACCAAATTTATTTTATTTTCATCTGTAAATACAACTTTTGTCCATTGATGAACGGTACATTATTTCCTAGCAAAAGCTAGACTATATTCTCTATATTGCCTGGTATGAAGTTGTACTTTCTTAGCAAGTCTTTCAAACAATTTCCCTTCAACCAACCGCCTACAGGCTTGTCTTACGGACACGTTTCGATGACCGTCCCATGAAAATACTTACTTTAGCATAACATAAGAACCTCCAGGGGGTTGGGACCGTTTCAGCTACAGGCATCATAAGCCTGTTTTTTCCCAAATGCCTTGGCCTCATTTTTTCTGGGTACATTATCCGATGTTCCATGTTTTTTGTAATAAGTAACTAATGGCGTTAAATATCGTCTTTATGGAACACTAAGTGAGTGGATATTTATCTATAAGCAAGCAGAATTTGCTTTGAAATGAAAAGGGCTATAGTCCGCAATTTTGTATTTTTTTTAAATGGCCTAGCACGAATACCTTTAGATGTAGATAGAGGACATACAGAGGAACAAAAACTCTCATAAGACACGATCTATTATAAGAAGACAGCAAAGATAGGTCCCTCTGACTCTCGAGCTAGGTATGAGACCGCGTGTTTTGTGTTATCAGTGGACCCTGGCTCTGACCGCTGAACATAGCTATGGTTAGCGTAATTATAAGTAGGACTATTCTACTGCGAGTTTCGGATCTGCCACAGAAATAATATATAAGACGGCGGGAAACCCAATGCACGCCGTCTCTGATGTTTCTGGTGTAATTCTTCGTAGATAAATAGGTAGTCGGTTTTCAATCACACACAAAACTTAACTCAAACTATTTATTTTCACTTAAATCTTTTACAGGCACGTTGGATTTATCATTTAACAGCGAATCAGATAGTTTGAGTTACGAAGGGAATCTAGGCGCCCATTCCAAAACTAAAGTAGGTCTCATATGGAGAATAACGGGCAAGAAACTCCACGGACACTCTTTTAAATCAAAACAGAGGTTTTATAATCCACAATTACAATTTTTGTCCTTTTACCCACTTTTATAGCGATACCACAGAACACTTTTTAACAATTACTCCTAGCGGAGAGCGGAGAGCGATACTGTTCGACCGCCATTAATGTCCATCTCTCCGAGTGGGCGGAAGTACTGCGTATCGCACAGAAAGCAGTACTGAATCTTATTTCTTAGTAAGTGTTATAAAATTTACTAACAATGATCAAATGCTATCAGTTAATTCTTTTTTAATTAAACAATGCTAGCTTTCACAAATCCAAGGGCATTTTAAGGTGCAAGTTTAATTGGTAAAGTCATTACATTTTATAACACAAATATCACTACCTTACAACATTTCCGGATTTTCAAGGGATTTAATCAAACAACAGGAATTCACAAATAAATGTGTGTGTAAAATAATCGTGTTACTTTATCAGTTGTAAATTTTCATTGAAACTGATTTAGTTCTCGTATTAAAATATAACAGTCAGCTATTTATCATAAAACTCGCAATCCGCGCCATTTTCACTGATGCATGTAAATGCTTATAATAAGATTCCAGAGGATAGGAGCACCGGCTCAATGGTTTTATTGCAATTAAATTAAATAGTTACGCATAAAGTTACGTTTAAGGACATAATTAAATGTGTCCAATTGATGTTACATCTCAATGAGACCAATAATTGTAAATTTATTTTCTGTGCGTTGTCTTATTCACATTACTTGTCTAATAAGCAAAATAGGCACATTTATAATTTAAATATGTTAATTTTTAATAGGAAAAGTCATCACAGTGACGCCATTTTATTTTTTAATTGTAATCAATTTATTTCTGATTGCAAACTGACAAATTATACAATGTATTTGCCAGATAGTTGTAGGAGACAAATTGCTAATCTCTTAGCATACAATTTATACCGCTGGTACCTGTAGTTTACCATCGCTTACTGTTTGTGTTGCTACTAACACTACTTTTGATACTCCTAGTAGTTTATACAATTAAGTGCGACAACAGATAAACCGCATATTATGTTGAATGTTGTTCATCAAAATATGCAGGGTCTATCCGGCAAAGAGCTAGAGTTAAGCTTATTTATGGAGAACCATGATGTTCAGGTGTTATGTTTAACTGAACACTGGTTGAAAGAACATGAAGTAGTGTCTATTAATGATGATAATTTTACCGTACAAAGTACATTTGTAAGAAAAACTGCTATTCGCGGTGGTTGCTATTGGCAGGGGTTGCCAGCTGACGTAGATTCAGTTTTCATTCTACAAAAGAGGGCAATCCGCGCTATCTATAAAATGGGGCCTCGCGAGTCTCTTAGATACAAATTCAACGAAGTTGACATACTAACTCTGCCTTCTCTTTATATCCTAGAAAATATCTTGTATGTTCGCAAAAATTTAGGTCTTCTCAAAAAAAGATGCGACTTCCATAACCTAAATACACGTAGTAAAGATGTAATTGTAATTCCAAAATTTAGATTAACTAAAACAAACAGTATCCGCTTCTATAACAAGTTGCCAAAATCGGTTACAGAACTTAGCGATGGAAAGTTTAAAACTCACATCAAACGTGTCCTTATCAAAAAAGCATATTATAAAATAAAAGACTACGTTGAAGACAAGGAAGTTTGGCATTAATTCCTTCTGCACATGTGGCTTCCCTGGTAACTCATTAGCACCATAACTATGTGAGCGTCTATTAACTGCTTTCAAATTACAATGTTCATTTTATTAATATTATTTTTTACACTTTCTGACATATTCTCGTCATTATTTGACATTATACAACACTTGTAATATCGAGTATTTATTAGTGATTCTCATGGAAATTATATCACTTGGTTTAAATAAGTTGATTTTACTTATGTAGAGCCTTTTACATATTGTGAATGAGAGAACGTTGTAGGCCTACAGTTTCTATTCTTTATTTTCATTCCTCTAAGTACCTGGTACTTAGTGACAGGCCTGCACTGTCCTCCCATAACTAATATCACTGTAATTTGTAAACATTATAAAAGCCAATTATTTTTAAAAGAGTAACCGTGGAGTTTCTTGCCGGCTATTCTCCATAGGAAGCGACAAATTGGAACCGTGCACCTAGCTTCTGACGTTTCATAAGTGCCCTTGCAGGTTTATGTGAAATAAAATATTTTGATTTTAATAGTAATAATAGTAATAATACTTTATTTGCCAAAATGTAGGTGTACAAAGTAGTATGATGTTATTATATATGTGGCCCCTTTACATTCTACCATTACATGTGGTGTGCAAATATTTAATTACAGAATACATTAAATTATTATACATGTCATAATATTCCTTCAGTTATCACTATATTATTCGTCAGAAAAATAAATTAATTACGAATATTTAATTTCATAATACATTACATGATTTTAAAATGTCATAACATTACATCAGAAACCAATATGACTGTTGTAAAATGTCAGATTTTATGTAGATATTAATTGAAATGTTAATGTCCATGAATATTGTTCTAATGTCAAAATCAAAATAATAGTAATAAGTAAATGTCAAATTGAAAAACAAATGAAATCTATATAAACCAAATTTATTGACATTACTTTCTTTCTTCGACATGTGACAGAAATTCTTTAACAGTGTAAAAACAATTTTCTTTAAGCCACTGAATCAGCTTTTTTTCTAACATAAGCAAAGGTAGTTCTTTAAAGGCGTTTGGTAATTTATTGTACACCTTAATAGCCATTATAAACGAGTTTCTTTTATATAAATCGAGCTTGCATTGTGGCAAGCAGAGCCTATGATTATCTCTAGAGGCAACATTCCTTTTGGTTACATCTCTATGCTTAGTAAAATTTTCAGGATGTTGTCGTACTAATAGGCACAATTCTTTAATATACATGCATGCTAACGGTAAAATGTTGTACTTTTGAAACAGTGGCTTACAGCTATCCATGTACCCAGCTGCACAGATTGCACGCACACATTTTTTTTTGTATCATAAACGCTTTATTGACATCCACCGAATTACCCCACAACAAGAGACCGTATGAGAGTACGGAGGAAACGTATCCGTGATATGCACAAAGAGCCGCTTCAGTTGAGACTGTGGCTCTTAATCTTCTTAGTGCATAGGTAAATCTGTCCAGTTTATCACAAACATAGTCGATTTTGATGTTCTTTAGTCCTTGTTTCAAACAAGTTGAAATGTAAACAACGTTTAAATTTAGTTAACCTTTCTATTGAACGTACTATTGAGTTGTCTTGTGTTGAACTCGAGCGATACGTTATTATTTGCATTTATCGACCACCCTCTGGGGATTTCATTCGTTTCGAATCGGGAATGGAGGATTTACTCAATAAGTTAAAATCAAGTAATAAAAGTATAATTTTATGTTACTCCATTAAGTATTAGACTTCTTAATCTGTTTAGATCTTTTAATTTAACTAACTTGTTTTTAGAACCTACTAGGATCACGGCTTCTACGTCGACTTTGTTAAGGAGTATGTTAAACTAGAACCATAATATTTTTCATAACGTTTTAAACTTATGTCAGATGTATTGCTTAGCAACCCAGGGGGGGTAAACTTAGAATCACGCCCAGAGCAATTTTTTTAGTTACATCATCTATGAATCATGTTCTTTAAATTTAAGGGAAACAGTTCACATAGGACGTACTAGATGTATCTACAAAACGATTAGACTTATTAGAATAGTTGTTTGAAATAGCAATTTTTTATTTCTAATTTTATTTCTATTATTTAAGTTTCGTTTTAAAGACTTAAATTATTGGCTAATATTTTTTTAGTATTTTCGGTCTATTTCAATTGATAAAAAAATCACAAATGTCAAATTTGAAAATTGTCAAAAGAAATGGACGCCCGTTTTCAAAACGTACCTATATTTATTTTCGTGATGTTTTACGCTGTTTCGTTTTCTTTGCTGCTAATTAGTACGTTGAGTTGAGGCTCTGCTCCTACATAAAGGCTTGAAGAGAACACCATCAGATTTGTCAGTCCGTCCTTGCGTTGAGAATATCCGCGGGGCGAAGGCCGACTGAATTCGGTGTCTGTTTGCGATGTTTGGACGCTATTAATTAAGGTATTGGAGGCTATTAGTTAAGTGTTGTTATGGTAGTGGACGCTATCGTTCAGTGTTTTTTCTATACCTTCTAAGAGACGATGTGTATTTGGATGCGACACTACAGGTAAGATTTCTCGCCTCACGCCCAAAACCCCTCTTGTGTATATTGTCTGAAAATCTTCAGCTGAAAATATATTGCTATAATGCATATTGAAATACAAGTATCGCTCATGTAATAGAATTCGATTCTATCTCTCTAGTTATACTACTGCTAGTAATGTTGCCTGCGGTATGGGCGCTTCAAAAGTTACAGTTATGCTCAGAATGTAATAAGAAATATTAATGATCATTTTGAAGAGCCACAGCCATCCTACCTACATAATGAGAAAGCGTTACTATTACTATTTCATTAATATACATAATTTATTATTTTAAACAGACACATAATTTATTATTTTAAACTAAATTATTTGCAGGTGTCACAATCCACAACTTTCAGAACCTTCCAAGAATCCTAGAATCTTCCAAGAGCAAGTCCGGATATGGGTTAGCTTAGCTGGTGCCTCAGTCAATGGATTGACCGATATGCAAATATACACGGTTAATTTTAGGTCGTTCTGGAACCGAAAGCCATGAACTCAATCATCGAACTCGAATCGATTGGGACTATTTTTTTCAATAAATAACAATAAAAAAAATCACGAAAACTTAAATTTATTGATTTTTTTGTGAAATAATGAGAACTCGAAGTAACGCTTCCTTGCCATCAATGAATTTATGCGTGTGTAATGTGTGTAAAAATATGAAAAGCGAATTCAGACTTTATTTCTTAACAGTAAAGGGTAAAAATATAAATTACACCAAACTAGGTAAGTAGGTCCGCAGTTTACTAAAATTATTCTTAGGAACCTATTGTCTCGTGTTCGACCGGCCTTTACAAGAATGCACAACCGAATTTCGCGGTTAAAATTATAGCAATAAGATCTTAATTCGGTTCAATATTTTCATAGAAAAGGGCACCTCCAACTAATAATGAACTCTATGTAACAGATTTAACGATTCATTTTTCTGTTTGAATTGCCTGCCTTTGTGAAGCCGCCGCAAGCAATGTCGCAAAAAAATATTTTAGGCATATTTAGTATTTATCATATGGTTGTTTTTTTTTCGGGTTGGGAAATCATCAAATTACTTCTCCCGCTCTGGGTGGAGCGGTAGGGCTGTCATAGGTAGGTATGTCAGACTTTTACTGACTAAAACCCACCCGTGTTCCCTCAGTTGTCTGTGTGCCAGGGGCCGCGGCATCTCTTTCGAACAACCCGCACCCCTGGCAGGCATCGGCACTTGCGGGCCCCATCTGGTGCTGCTGTCATCTCTTTGAGGTGCGCGTGGAACACAACGCGCCGTCGACCCGGGCTTGGTCCTTACCGGACAGCGAGCTACCCATTACTCGCCGTCCGCAAGCCCGCGCCTACGGTGGCCGGGAATCAGCCTGGGATTCCCAACACCCAGGGCGTCTCCAGCGAAGGCTGCAGCCACGAGGGCACATGTACTGCCTCTCCCTCACGTGCGCCGCCTCCCTCTTTGCGAGCATCACTGCTTCGCTGAAGGAGGTGACGGCTAACCATGTACTCTCGCTCCATACCATGGCCTGGACCTGGGGGCCTACTCCCTAAGCGAAATCCGTAGCATCGGCCATCGTTACGGGCGCTTCGTTCTCCGTCTCACTTACGGACATTCCATAAGTTAGACAGAGAGCGAAGCGCTCGTAACGACGGCCGATACTACGGATTTCGCTTAGGGAGTAGGCCCCCAGGGCCGGATGCGAGAGATCGCCGCCGCCGATCGCCTCCACGAGGACAAGGCGGTGGTCCGCCCAAGCCGGGCAGACCTCGATCGTATGCTCCACCGTGTCCTCAGGGCCATCTTCGCAATGGAAACACCCGAGCGTTTCCTCCCGCCTTATGCGAAACAGGAACCTCCCGAAACAGCCGTGTCCGGTGAGGACCTGGAGGCGGAAGGTTCCCGTGTTATGATGATTTCTGATAAAATTACGATGTTAATTTGCACGATATTTTGCTCGTTTCTTGTTGAATAGACAAGTACTTACCTAATCTAATAGCAGTATTTTTTTGGGAATCCTACTGAACATTTGCATAATATTTAAACTCAAACTTCATATCGCGCGGAGGTCAAAGGCCGTTTTGTGCACTCGAACATTCAAAGATCTTTTAAAAATAGTTTTGTTGTGAAATATACCTAGAATTTTCTTTAATTATGAGTACGATTTCTGTACATACCATTAAATACACCAGGATACACTTAAATCACTGTGAAACACTCAACACAATCAAACTTTGTTTACGTAACACTTTTTATCGAAAAAACAGTTTTTATGATGCTATTTGATGCAAATATTATCTAAAACAATGTAATAACTACTTATAAATGAATATTTATCCACTTCACGTCGAATATGCACAAAAAATAAGAAAAAACACTAAATAACTAGAGAGCCTAACAAGATAACGCTCTGTCGACGCGCGCGTTCGAAGCGTCACTGTCAACTATTTTTATAAATGCCACAGAACTTTTACGCGTTTGAATGATGTAGTTCACGAAAGAGTGGCTATCGGCTCATAGAGTTAAATCATCGCAGACGAGATTAAACCTTATTTATGTGACGTATTAAGATAAAAACCGCTTGCTTCTGGGTGGTACGATATCGTACCAGCCGGGCTTGAAGGGTGCTCGACTTACTGTTACGATATCGTAGCAGCCGGACGATAGCGGTAAAATACAACTCCCAAGCCTACTCGTCGTGTCTAGTTGAATAGGTACGAGTACCTACTAGGTGATGCGAGAGTGGTGAATTAAATGTTAATTAATTTCTCACGTTTACGAGATGTGATAGTGGTAAACACCGTGCCGTGCTTTCGATACGAGATTATGGAGGTAAATGAACTTACACCAACCTAAATCGTACCTGAAATGAAATACCTACTTGTAGGTACACATGGCTACACCTCAAGTTATAAATTTCCAGTATAAGCTGTTCTCACATTGAATAGGATTTCCGTACAGTGCAAGATCAGCGTAAACTGGAACTGAATAGCTTGATGTGTAGCCGTGCGTACCTACTTACTTGCAGCCGATTATTCGTCCGACGTCCGTTGACCCACCGCGGGCGCGCTGAACTGACGCACACGCACAGCTGTGCCGCGCTACGTCATCACCGAGCAGATCGCGTACGATCTTGCGTTTATGAATGAAATAGTGGAAGCGCTACTAAAATTTAACTCGAATGACAGAAAAAAAGTGATAAATTTCTAACTTCTTTATTAAATGTCTTAAAACAAAAATAACAATGCCAATAGTGACTGTTACTCGTCTGGAGTTACTGTGTTTCGGCTCCAGAACGATGTAAAAATAAACGTGTATAATAACAGGAATGTCTGTGATTTTGCCCAAAAAGACAAGAATCGCAACAGCCGCTTAAATGCTCTAGCTATTCCTCACCTGCATATATGAAGTAAGTACCTTATGTGAATGATTCATGCATAATGCATTATTAGGAATATCAATTGCCTAAACTAAATCGAATGCTTCTATTATTCCAAACTAGCAACAACTGCAATTTAAATGAGTAATATAGGCAGGAACGCATCAGGAAAAAGCAAAGAAATTTATTTATGATTATAATACCTATTTCCTATTACTATTTCAGAGGCATCAACACCCGTTGCATATACAGGAAGTGTGAACCTGCCATCTAGTTCACCATGTACATCGGTTCAATTTTCAGGTAAATAAGTAAATTTGATGTGTACTCTTTACTTTTGTTATGAAAGATCACACCATCTGGCCTTTTTGTTATTGCATGGCACTGTAATTGAGATCCGGCTACTGAGTTGTTTTTCTTGGAATTGACTTCTTTGTATAAGATTCACACAAGAAACAAATCCAACGTATGCAGCCTACTTAGCTGTTGCTGCCTCACTTATTTTTCAAATAAATTTTTACACCCTTTTCATATTATTATTTCCAGTGCCACATCTGCCTGTTGCATCTACATTTTACTACCTCTTGGAAGGCGCGACTAGATTTAATTCTATTTTAATGTAAATCTTGACGTTCACAAGTGCCTTTTAAGTGTCTATTTGAAATAAATGCTTTGACTTTGACTTTTTGAAAAATGTGCACAAGAGTGGGTTCTATAGTGTACGTGAACAAACAAATAAATTGAGTATTCAACAACAAGCTTCTTTCATTAAAAACTAAATTAACCTTTACAAACAATTTCAGAGAATAAAAGTGCACATTTTCCATGCTTGTAGATTGATTAAAATTCAGCAGTTTTTATTTTCAAACTACTGTAAAATTAATTTCACACTACCAAACATGGTTTTACTTAAATCAATCTATAAATATGAGAAGTATACGCAATTGACAATGAAAGATAGAGTACGCCGCCCTAGTGTTTGATAGCTAATCGACAATTTTTTGTGAATATGGCTTTTTAATGTATACTGCAGGAAAAGGTTTCTGCAGTATACACTAAAAAGTCATTTTGCTAAAAATGGTCAGTTGGCTATCAAGCACCAGGACGGCAAGTAGGTATGTATGGATGTGTGTGTGTGGTGGTGTGGTGGTGTGGGTGTAGTTATGGAACAAGAAATGCAGATGGCGCTACTCGCGACATGTTGGCAAAAAAGTCCCGTGAGATGCCACTCTATTCCAGTATATAATAATGTACTCTGTGTACCAACCGCTGTTATTATTCAAATATATATTTTACATGTCACAACCACGAGTCTTATTTTTTAGTGATAAAATAGTTTTATCATAGTAGCAGAGCGTGGTTACAAGTGAAAGTAACTAGAGGAGTCATCAACCAAGTTTAAAACAATACGGGTAGACAAATATTCATAATGCAATCACCAAGTTGTAAAATTGACATTGGTCACCTGGAGGGTGTGAAGAACTGGTCGACTTGGAAATTTAAAGCGACATTACTACTAAGAGGTATGCCCGGTGGATTGGATGCGGTAAACGGTGCTCTAATAAAACCCCCGAAACCTATTACCAGCAATGTCGACGAAATTTCTCGGTATAATACTGCTCTCGAAAAATACAATAAAATTGATAGTTCTGCATTATTTCTGTTTACCGCAAATATGTCAGATGAAACTCTACAGAAAATCATTTGCGTTTTAACTCATCTCAAGAAGTTTGGGACGAACTACATCGTTTGTTCGATGGCACGTCTCAAGACAAGAGTTATGAGAGGTTTTTCAGCTATTCAAAAGATCTGTCACACGACATCACAACTCATATCTCCAAAATAAAAAGCATTTGGTCAGATTTGATAAATGAATGAATGAAGTCTGAATTACCAGATATCCTATTAATCTGCAAAATTCTGGATACTCTACCTGAACCATATTTCTCATTCAAATCTAGCTGGATGTTGTTGTCAAAGACAGATAGAACAATAGAAAATCTGACTACACAACTCTGTGCCTATGAGCGCTCTATCTCTTTGAAAAGTGAAGGTTCTGCAGATGCTCTAGCTTTACAGAATTATATTAAAGCAAAGAAGAAATGTTGATATTGTGGAAAAGTCGGTCACAAAGTCAGGCAATGTTATAAATGGAAAGCTGACGGTAAACCAGCCAAGCCTGAAAGTAAACAGACCCCAACAAATTTGAACTTCATGCTCATGCAAGTCAACACAGATGTAAATTCATGCATACAAACTATGATACATCGAGTTAGTTCATCGACAATGGTATAACTAAACATATAACCTGCTGGAACGACAATTTTTCTAGTTTTCAGCGTTTTGAAGATAATCGTATGGTTATTACTGCTAATGGAGCTACTGTCAAAGCAATTAGCAAAGGTACTGTTGACTTAAAAACAGTTATTAATGGCAAGGAATCCAGAGTAACACTCTGTGATGTATGGTATGTACCTGATATTATGCGAAACCTATTCTCTGTACTGGCCACTCAAGACAGACTAAATAAAATTGTTTTCATGTCTGAAAGGGAACACTGTTCGCTGAAAGTTGATGGACAAGTTAGACTGACTGGCAAAAGGATCAAGAATGGTGGCTTGTACAAGCTCAATGTAGAGACTATTACAAAGTCAACACCTAATGAAAACATTTTGTCAACAGAAAACATACTACAACTGTATCACGTAAGGTTAGCCCATCAGAATAAAAACCATGATAAAGGTGTTATAGAACGAGAATTAGGAATTAAAGTTCAACTAGATTCAGAATTGTGTACTGGCTGTATTTATGGTAAAACACACAAACAGTCTTTTGGAACAAGAGTACGAGCTAAATTACCTGCAGAAATTTTACACGCTTATGTTTGTGGTCCATTCCCTCCTTCTTTTAATAAATTTCGCTACTTCGTTATATTCAAAGATGACTACAGCAAGTATAGACACATTTATTTTGTTCGACAAAAATCGGAAGTTTGCCTGAAACTCCGACAAATGTTACAAGAATGTAAAGTAGCTGGATACTCTGTTAAAGAATTTCTTAGCGATAACGAAGGTGAATTTGATTATCACAACGTCAGGTGCATTCTACAAGAAGCTGGAATTAGACAAAGGCTCACGATGCCCTATACACCGCAACAAAATAGTCTTAGTGAACGTGAGAATAGAACCTTAGTTGAAGCCGCTCGTACAATGATGCATGCTCACGAAGAACTTCCGTTTGCTACATGGGCAGAATTGATAAATAACACTGCATACGTTTTAAACAGAACTGGTCCAACTTCAGAAAATGGTAAATCACCATTTGAATTGTGGTTTAAGAAGAAGCCAACAATCAGTCACCTAAAAATAATTGGATGTGAATGTTATGCTCATATTCCTCAAAAAAAAAGGAAAAGCTATCTAAAAAGGCTGAAAAATGCAATCTTATTGGATATGAGGGTGATGAAGGCTATCGCTTACTGGATAAACATAGTAAACTCATAAGGTCAAGAGACGTTACATTTAATGAATCAGTATTGACTCCATTTGGTCAAAGTGATTTAGAAGAACAGCCTTCAGTCGAAACACACTTTCCACATTCAGTACCACCGATTTGTGATGCAAGGCAGGATGATTGTGTCGATAATAGCTTGAATCGCGCTGCAAGTAGCTCTGATGAGCTTAGTTCGACTTTACCCCCCACATCGCCAGATTTGGTTGTGAGTCAGGAAATAGAAAGCCAAGATGGCTCTATTGAACCATTCAACCACCACCTGTTTCCTAATCTGAAAAAATCACTCGCCGGGAATAGATATGGATCGAATGAGGAGGTCATCGCCGCCACGGAGGCCTATTTTGCAGAGTTTGACAAAAACTATTTTTCGGACGGATTAAAAAAGTTGGAGCATCGCTGGGCTAAGTGTATCGAACTAAAAGGAGACTATGTTGAAAAATAAATTCCCACTTTTCCAAAATTTTCGTTTACTTTTTGTAGGCTAAGTATTTATTGAATGACCCTCGTATGTCCGTAAGTGAGACGGAGAACGAAGCGCCCGTAACGATGGCCGATACTACGGATTTCGCTTAGGGAGTAGGCCCCCAGGTTCTCAGTTAAATTTGTAACATTATCTTCTATCTTCGTTTATAGCCCTATCCTGTAATATTGTATTGAAATCATTATCACCATCTCAAGCGTTTCCTTCTATTATTTAAATAAAAGTTACTTTTGATTCAAATGTTAAAAACCATAGAAATCAAACGTTTTCCGCTTCCTGTAAAATCATGATTTTGTAGTTATTATATAATGATACTAGACCCTCGAAATATGTCCATCTGAGACAACTATACGACAAAGGATATTCATTCTAACCAAGCACTTCAAATTAGTTAACCTTTCTACTTATGTAAAGAGGTAAAAATCTAACATACTTAATATTCATTCTATATTACTTTTCATTAAGATAATCACATCACATAACATTTTCAAAAGAAAACGCACTTTGTAGCTTAAATTCTCCGCTTTTGATATGAAGGAAACGAAAATATTTGCGCTTATCATGGCCATTTTAACTTTAATTATCTAGGTAACGTGACAGGTTAGGATATCATATCACTGTCACTTTTGTTTCTCTAAATGCCCCTATCCATAAATAGGTAAAACCGTGCGATGCCATTTTGAAAAATAAATCAAATGGCGAACCTGGACGAGGCCAGTCTCCATTTAAAGAAGTTCGATCTCTTTACAATTTTTTTATATTTTTACCTATTTTTAATAATTAAATCACTCAGAATATAAACAAACTAAATAAATAAGAAAAGGCGGCAAACTGCCTAATGTGATGACATTATGATAGATTTGTGGTTTCAAAATTCAATTTTAGGACGTCTGTTCTAATTAAGTAGTTGTCCTACTGCCAGTACTATAGATTTGAATAAAAAAAGAAAATATATTTTTATTCGTTTTATCTTCGGGGTCTTCCGGGACGGGGACCTCGAGGATCGGGGTACTCAGGGAATAACCCTTTCATAATACCTGTATTTAATTAATAATTAACCTTTTAAAACTAGTTTTACTAGTGGATTTTTTAATGTGCTAAATGAATATTTTACCTCCAAGTGACTCTGTTTCTAATTATATTACCACCAGTGCTCGTAACTTACTCTAACTCTTTTAAGCTATGCAACGGATTTTAATACGGTTTTCGTCAATAGACAGAGTGATTCAAGAGGAAGGTTTATATGTAAAATACACCGAACTACACGCGGGCGAAGCCGCTCGCAAAAGCTAGTTAGTCATAAATTAAAAATAATTATTGATAATGGTAACTTAACATCTCGGCTCTATTCTTTGAAAGCAGAGGTGTAATAGCACATCCTCATTTCGCAACTTAGTTAGTTTCACAAGATTAGGTTTACATTGTACGTATTTAATTATGCATAACCAAATGACTAAAAAAAAATTAACACTCTTACTTCTAGAAATAAGAGTTAAAAAATGCTAATTGCTACACGGACACAAAGGGGGCCATATTCTGGTTTAAGTACCTTAAATACATTTTGCTGTTCTACGATAGAGTAGGCTATATATCAATAAAAAACGTTTGTGCAGTTAATTTAAGCAATTATTCCTAGAAATCATTCTATGAAGCTTATTACCAGCCTATACAGCATAAACTCATCTTTGGCAGAAAACCTCTACAATATCTACATGCTGAGTACATTGGGACAGAACGGGATAACTATAAGAGTAGTGAATGCCGAACACGGCCGTCGTTGCCGAGGGAGGTCCAGGCGACGCCGGCCGGCGTGATGATTTAGATGCACTCAGGGTGTTTAGCCAGGGAAGGTAAACACAGGGTATAGAAGGTTGTAGGCTATGGGTGAGACCTTTGCCCCGCAGGGGCCTAAAACCTGTATTTATATACAGGTTTAAAAAATATAGAGTAAGCGGTAGTGCTCGCCGACAAAAGTTTGAGGCTATGGCTAAGAATGTTTGAAATGAAATGAAATGAATTTTTTATCATAAATAATAAGTAGATCTTAAAAGATACTATTACACTTCCAAAAAAAACACTAAAAAGTGAAAAATAACTTTAATTTCGGAAGTCGGTGACTTTGGATATGTATTTTAATTTTTTGTCACCGCCTTCCGAAATTAAAGTTATTTTTCACTTTTTAGTGTTTTTTTGGAAGTCGGTTGTTCATTTTTTTTTTTTAAGTTTTTTATTTTTCACTTTTTAGTGGTTCACATGTGCTTACCCCTTCACAGCATACCGGCGTGATGTTATGTTATTAACTGGTGTAAACAACTGACAGACATGAGATTTCAGCAATCCCTGTCCATTTGCTATCATTTATTGAGGAGTTCCGTTGCCTATCTCCGAAGTTCTTCATCAGATCTTCACCAAATTGAAATGGAACCACTCCGAGAAAGTACTCTTCCAAAAACTACACAAATTGCTTCAAGTGTGCCTATAAAATTTGAAGAGTTCTCTCTATTTCTCCAGGATCCCATCATCAGATCCTGATTTGATGATCATGGGACCACCTGGGAAGTATACCCTTTCAAACAAAAAAAAAAAAACTAAATCGGTCCAGCCATCTTCGAGTAATCGGGGAACATACATAAAAAAAAGAAAAAAAAAGAAAAAAAGGTTCCGACGAATTGAGAACCTCCTTTTGGAAGTCGGTTAATAATAAGTAGATCTTAAAAGATACTATTATACGTCAATATTTAGTTGGTCAATATTTTAAAAACTAGATGACGTTATAAGTTTATTACCAAATGTGTTGATTTTTGAAATCGATCAAAAAAGATGAATCTAAAACCGGACCTTTCAAAAGACTTGGACGTAGAGTTGTTGGCCAAAGACCTAGATAAACACACCAGGAGTATTCCTCTTGATCTTGGAGGTAGGTTCCCCAATGAGATGCAAACAGATTAACTAACATACGATACAAGTAAATCAATTAAGTGATAGCTACAAACAAAGAAATGGTATTGCAACTTAATATGAGCTTTAAAACCCAGAGCTAAAAATATAATATACCTTCCCACAGCACCATGCAAAACTAGTGCAAATATATCGACATCAATCCAGGAAAAATGTGACTTTTGATGGTTATTTATACATATTAGTGGGTTTTGTAGAATTATTATCACAATTTCACAATACTGTACGTAGGCACACACTCAGGCGCCACATTGTAATAAAAGCTATACTTACATGAGTATGGATTTCAGTTCGTGTAACGCCTCCGACCTTAATGGTCGTTTAATATTTCAAAATGTATTATTATCATTTTTCATTTATATTAATTTCCGTTTTGGTGAGTGAGCTTTATACTTTTGTTTTTTTGTCAAAATTGTTGTTGTAGGTACCTATTAGGTTTTCTCAGTATGGCCCGGATTATGGATTAGTGCCCAGTTAATCAAAATATGATCGCACCGTATTTCATAGGACTTACGCTTAAGTAGCGCAATGCAGGTTTGTTCTACAACTCTGCCCCGTTGGCCTCGTGGATGCAAGTGCAACTGCTGAGAAGGGTTCGGGATTCAATTTTAGGGTCGGGCACCTGCTATTGTGTTTTTCCCTTAGCATTTCTCAGTAGTGGCCCGGGAGGTGTAACGCCCGTGCCTTGCTCGGATACCTCGTAAAACCGTTGGGCTTGCACCTGATCTCTCCTCGGTTGTGACTAGAACAGAGAGTGCACCTATAA
Organism: Polymixis lichenea; assembly: GCA_949091785.1. Taxonomy (NCBI): domain Eukaryota; kingdom Metazoa; phylum Arthropoda; class Insecta; order Lepidoptera; family Noctuidae; genus Polymixis; species Polymixis lichenea. The sequence continues at coordinate 120,083 of OX420934.1, read as the reverse complement.
TTATTGCGCGCACACGTGTGCACTATATCTCTTGCGTAGTTTTTGTTAAGGTTCGTTGAGATACAACCGGTCCACCATTTTCGAAATTCGGTCAAGAGTTTATTATTAATATAACTACACTGTTCTGCTTAACCCTCGGGAGAATACCTTCACGCGTGGTGTGTGTTAATGTATAATTTCTGTAAATTTTGATGAAATATGATAAGTAGGTACCTACTACAGTTACTGTGTTTGCGATTATTCACAAAACTAACAGTATTCGTCGTAGTTAGTTTATTATCAGTAGCTTCTGACCGCGACTTCGTCCGCGTCAAATCCCCCCCCCCCCCCCGCCCGAACCACCGCGTTGCAACCCATTCCTTCGCTCGCCCACGCTATTTTTTAACCGACTTGAAAAAGGAGGAGGTTATCAATTCGGTATGTTTAATTTTTTGTATGTTCGGGCATAACTCCGTTATTTATAGACGGATTTGCTAAATTCTTTTTTTGATATATATAAACATACCGAATTGACAACCTCCTTCTTTTTTAAGTCGGTTAAAAATAACTTTAATTTCGGAAGACGTTGACAAAAAATTAAAAACCTTATCCAAAGACACCACTTTCCGAAATTAAAGTAATTTTTCACTTTGTAGTGTTTTTTCGGAAGTCTGTTGTTTTTTTTTGGGAAAAAGTTTTTATTTAGCTTAACGATTTTTCTGGCTTTTTTCTTTTTGCTCGGCTCCTAAGGGTCGTAGAATTATGTCAAATAAAACGCCAAAAACGTTAAAAAAGCCTAAAACGTTTCTCAAGAATAAAAGATACTACCTAAAAGTTATAATAAAGGCTTCTCTTCAATCAGCCGCGACGCGACAGCGCGACCCGTCTCTTGTAGAACAATTTCTGTGAAAATTTCGTGGAAACTGTTCTACAAGTGTTGCGTCGCGCTGTCGCGTCCGTTCTGTCTGTCTTTATGCCTACTGCAGGTTATTCATAAATCGTTTCGAATCAAGTTAGCTGGGACATAATTCCAAAATGAACACAACCTAACCAAGCAACCTTGCCCATGGCAGCCAAGGCTTTAATAGCGTTCCGCTCGGGTCATTCATATCGATATACGTTTTAAACTATTCAACCAATTTGGTTAGTGTCAAGACAAAGTTTTTCTACATAAAATACCAAAAGTGATAAACCGGGTAAAGGTAAAGCGATAAAGGTAAAAGGGAAAACGGTAAAGATTCTTTTTTGTTATGAATGAACGAAATACTCTAAAATGTGCGTTGTAAATTATGTATCCAATTTAAATGTATGGCTCACAGTTTTGGTTATAATGACTCCAGTTAGTCCACGTTTGCACGTACATAAAGATATTGCGGTAGGATTTTATCGCGCACTGGATTTTCAACTGTCAGTATTGAACCGAGCTTTGAGCGCACGGAGTGAATCGCAGCGCGTCGAATTAGCACACTGTTCGATTATCGACTCTCGGCGTTAAGCAGTGCGTCGCAGAGCCTGTGCGCGAAAAATGCCCGCCGTGATATTTTTACGTCCTTGCAAATGTGGACCAACTGCTACAATCGGGGTGATCATTTAGTGGTTTCCTACACCCACATTGCACCAGCTCTGATATTTTCTCCTTATGTTCATGTTTAAATATAGGTTCAGTCAGGAGATCTGTTACGATTTTGATCAAATTAACAAACTAAGCCAATGAGGACTGTCGCGCTTGAGCTCGCCGCTAAAGGCGTTACGGTAAAGTAAGGAAAAAGAGAAATATGTCAAATATCACTGAAAATTTTTCTGCTTGCGGCATTTTTGTCGCAGATTATTCTTAATCATTCATTATTGTAAAGATTTTGTTTTAAGATTTAATGTAGTAACTTAGAATCTGATACGGTAACATTTGGACGAAAGAAATATGACAGCTTCATATTTGCAGGTGATGCAAACAGGCATGCAGACGATGCCGCGTTTACTAGCGTTTACTAGCTATTGGCAGCGGCATCGTCTTCGCCAGCAGCTTCACCCACGTGTGGGTCTACAAAGTATCCCACGGGAACGTACTACCGGGATATAAAGTATCCTATATGTAAATATATCCATGTTATAAACTATCTGTATGCCATATTTCATCCATATTCGTTCAGCCATTTTAACGTGATTGAGTGAGTCTTTCTTCTAAAAATTATGATGATTCCGCATCCCTTCTTACAAAAATTAAGTAACTCATAATACACACACACTCACACTCGCACCCTCACATGCACGCGCACACACACAAACTAAAACACACACGAGAACGCACTCACATATTCTTGTATGGGACTTTTATTAATTTGTTCTAAATTCTTTTAATAATTATGCAGCCGTCTAACCAATATTATTAGTCCTGTCCTTAATAGAGGCTACTCAGTAACCTAGCTAGGACGTCAGATCGTGAAGTTGTAGGTACTGTTACCTGCTCATCACAGTTTGAAACTATTCCTAAGTTGTCATCATTCTTTGTAACAGACTGTACAACTTTTATGAAATAAATTATTACAAATGTAGTACCAAAAACCATACAAACTCTCACAATTACAATATTAGCACGAAGTAGGGTGAGTGAAGTAAATATTAATTTTAAGTTTTAAAAAGTAATAAAATGAACATTCAAATAAGTTAAAGGTATACATACCCAAAACATACCAAATAAAATTAAGAATTGACTGGACATTACCATAGTCAAAGTAGGTATTGACAGGACATTACCATAGTCAAAGTAGGTATTGACAGGACACTACCATAGTCAAAGTAGGTATTGACACGACATTACCATAGTCAAAGTAGGTATTGACAAGACATTACCATAGTCAAAGTAGGTATTGACACGACATTACCATAGTCAAAGTAGGTATTGACAGGACATTACCATAGTCAAAGTAGGTATTGACACGACATTACCATAGTCAAAGTAGGTATTGACAAGACATTACCATAGTCAAAGTAGGTATTGACAAGACATTACCATAGTCAAAGTAGGTATTGACACGACATTACCATAGTCAAAGTAGGTATTGACAGGACACTACCATAGTCAAAGTAGGTATTGACAGGACACTACCATAGTCAAAGTAGGTATTGATAGGACATTACCATATTCAAAGTAGGTATTGATGGTTGGTTGGATGGTTGGTAGTTGGTTGTTGATGTAATTTAATAACTTGCATGCTCTGTATGTGTACTCATGTTTCCACAAATAAAGAATCTTGTATCTTGTATCTTGTATTGACAGGACATTACCATAGTCAAAGTAGGTATTGACAGGACACTACCATAGTCAAAGTAGGTATTGACAGGACACTACCATAGTCAAAGTAGGTATTGACAGGACATTACCATAGTCAAAGTAGGTATTGACAGGACACTACCATAGTCAAAGTAGGTATTGACAGGACATTACCATAGTCAAAGTAGGTATTGACAGGACACTACCATAGTCAAAGTAGGTATTGACAGGACATTACCGTAGTCAAAGTAGGTATTGACAGGACACTACCATAGTCAAAGTAGGTATTGACAGGACATTACCGTAGTCAAAGTAGGTATTGACAGGACACTACCATAGTCAAAGTAGGTATTGACAGGACACTACCATAGTCAAAGTAGGTATTGACAGGACATTACCATAGTCAAAGTAGGTATTGACAGGACACTACCATAGTCAAAGTAGGTATTGACAGGACACTACCATAGTCAAAGTAGGTATTGACAGGACATTACCATAGTCAAAGTAGGTATTGACACGACATTACCATAGTCAAAGTAGGTATTGACAAGACATTACCATAGTCAAAGTAGGTATTGACAGGACATTACCATAGTCAAAGTAGGTATTGACAGGACATTACCGTAGTCAAAGTAGGTATTGACAGGACATTACCGTAGTCAAAGTAGGTATTGACAGGACATTACCATAGTCGTGCCCATTTCAAACAACTGTCAAAGATTGTGACTTGAATTTACGGTGGGTTGGTATTCAATTGAAAATAAGATTGAGTAGGTTTACTGAATGAAACCGTTTAGCGGAATAATGAAACGTATAGACACCACTGAAATTATTCATTGAGTAACTTTGAATGATAGTATCTATATCTACATATGTCGGTAAATTCAGAATTATTATCTATCTATAAATATCTGAACTAATAGTATGAAGAGATATTTTTTGTATGTTTTTTGTGTAACGTTTTCACACTAAAACGGTTGAACGGATCTGGGTGTAATTTCGGTCATCAGTAGATTATGAACTGGATTAAGACAAGGGATACTTTTTATTCCGATATTCCTACGCGACCGAGGCTTATGAGAGTGGAACCTGGGGTGCAGCTAGTTACACATACACATAAAATAAGCGTGCGTTGTTATTTAAACTACGCAACGGGTTTCGAAGCGATTTTCAACATAATTTAGATAATTTATTGCGAAAGGTTAATTTTTATTGTGTCATTAATGTTAAACTGACATCTATTAAAAACTCAATGATTATGACGGCTTTGCGAGACATACTCCAGAGTAGGACGCTAGTTAATAATACAATAATAATTATCTCAGTTTACAGTAGGCTCCCATTCCCTATTTATAAATGCAGATTAAAATAGTATTATGTCATAGGTATTCTCAACGATTATAATAAAATAATTTTTAAGACTGACTCATTTCGCTTAGGGAAAAGACCACATATGGGTGTAGGTACTTGACCACACTGGGTGTTTATCAATAATATAAAGTTTATACCGGGATTAAATTATAATTCCAATAATGATTTACCTATTTACCTGTTTGTTTATTTGATGTTAATTACGGAAAGCTAAAAATTGTGATGGGATATTTGTTGACAGGAGGCACTTTGCTTTATGTAAGTTATTTGTTGGCTAAGAGAATAAATGGAGTAGTGGTGGGCTGGTGGCCAAGTGAGCAGGAGGCACTTTGCTTTATGTAAGTTATTTGTTGGCTAAGGGAATAAATGGAGTAGTGGTGGCCAAGTGAGCAGGAGGCACTTTGCTTTATGTAAGTTATTTGTTGGCTAAGGGAATAAATGGAGTAGTGGTGGCCAAGTGAGCAGGTGGCACTTTGCTTTATGTAAGTTATTTGTTGGCTAAGAGAATAAATGGAGTAGTGGTGGCCAAGTGAGCAGGTGGCACTTTGCTTTATGTAAGTTATTTGTTGGCTAAGGGAATAAATGGAGTAGTGGTGGCCAAGTGAGCAGGTGGCACTTTGCTTTATGTAAGTTATTTGTTGGCTAAGAGAATAAATGGAGTAGTGGTGGCCAAGTGAGCAGGAGGCACTTTGCTTTATGTAAGTTATTTGTTGGCTAAGGGAATAAATGGAGTAGTGGTGGCCAAGTGAGCAGGAGGCACTTTGCTTTATGTAAGTTATTTGTTGGCTAAGGGAATAAATGGAGTAGTGGTAGCCAAGTGAGCAGGAGGCACTTTGTTTTATGTAAGTTATTTCATCACCATTGCTCTCAAAGCAGTGAAGTTTCCTTACGATCCCGTAAGGAAACCAGCATGTCCTAGAACCAAACATTCGAAGACATGTGACATCTACCGGCCCACACTGGGCCAGCGTGGTGGATTACGGCCCATTTCCCCTCTTTAAGAAGAAGCCTGTGCCAGCCTATAATGTCCCCAATGCTGGGAGCATTGGGGACATTATAGGCTGCTAATTCTAAGGGAATAAAATTTTGGCAGCCTATACCTAATAATATTTTTTTATGCTCAGCTGTTGCCTTTGCAACTACTACATAGCCTAATAGGGGATTATGAACAGGTATCAAACGGGAATGAAAACAGCTGGCAAATTAAGGATTTTCTTTGGGATTTTTTAAGACGTTGCATTCTGAAAGTTGGCAGCGATTTAAACAACTGTAAAAAGTTTCCCTGTTTTTATTAATTCATCAATATTACTAAATACAATTATGAAACATCGCTCTGTATTGCACAAAAATATGGAATATGAATTGCAATAATAACACTGAATTAGATTTTGTAACAGTTTGGGTAAAAAAAGATAACTAAACTCAATACTTAATCTCATGTAGTCAGAGGTATCTTCTTAAATTTAATGATAAAAGTAAATAAATAAATAACATCTTATACAACCCTTCTTATCCTTCCTACCTGCGTGAGCGTTTTTCTCACACTCGTCCTAGTCACGCATCGTGTAGACCATACCTTAGATGCCACCTTAAACCCCATCCTCATAAAACTAGTTATTATTCGTATTCCTTCTCTGTCCATGCTGTTAGATTGTGAAACACACTTCCATCGTGAATTAAAAACTGTTTCCCTTTCAAATGACGAGTAAAAGAGCATTACCTTTCCTCTTAATTGCGTATTTAAATATTTATAATATATATTTATAAGGTTCCGTGTTGTGCCGGACGTAAAGAATAGCACCATCCCACTTCTTCCCGTGGGTGTCGTAGAAGGTGACTCAGGGACTTACCTACTAGCGAATGGGCAGCAGCGTTCTCTATGTATTTTACCACCATACTGCTTTCGCCAATCCACCTGCCAGGCGTGGCGATTATGGCAAAACCCTTTTTGGGAGGCCTACGAGTATGTCCAGCAGTGGACGTTTTTCGGCTGAAATGATGATGATGATGATATTTATTATTGTTTATTTATTTTAGCATAATATATTTATTTAAGTATAATGTTAATTTCTTGCATTAAAGGGGAAGTATATTTTTAACCGATTTCAAAAGGAAGGAGGTTATCCATTCGACATGTTTATATTTATTTTTTTATTTTTTTATGTATGTTCGGGCATAACTCCGTCATATACACCGTGACATTTTAGTCGTCTTACAAAGGTGGTCCACTCAATGTATCCGTCATAAAATACCTCTAGGCGCGATTAAAACATTGTTACCATTAATTAAGATAATAGGTACAAAGGAAAATAAATAATGCTTTAGAATTATAAAACACCCTTCTGTTAATAATGTTTACGTATCAAACGGTAGAAGATATCTACCTACCTAACATTACATTCCACCATTATTCCATCTCCATAACAGGGTGTTTCAAACTACGTCTTGCGTCTTAGTGAATGATACTTTCATTTTTTTAATCATGCAAATGTTCAAAAATATCTTTTTTTTTTAATAAATGATTAGTAGTCATTGGATACATGAAGTAGGCTGCCGTTGTAAGACGACTAAAATGTCACGGTGTATAGACGAATTTGCAAAATTATTTTTTTTGTTCGAAAGAGGCTTATTCCGAAATAGTCCCATTTAAATTTCATATCGATGGTTGCCTGGTGCAAGGTTGCCTGGAAGAGATCGCAGAAAGCGATAAGGCCGCCCATTGTATGTTTTTTTTAATTTTTATCATGTATTTTCTGGTGTACAATAAAGCATATATAAATAAATAGATCTGATGATGCGATTCGGAGACAGACAACGGAACTCTAAAAAAACATACAGTAAATCAACCGCGATTGCTGCTATCGCACACATATGCATTGATTTGACCCCAAGAATGATGAAATTTCGAATCGGTGTGGGGTAGGTACTATAACGAAAAAGTGTAAAATATATATTTTTTCCAAAATAAAAAACAACTGACTTTCGGAAATAACTTTAATTTCGGAAGGCGTTGATAATTTTTTTTAATAGATATCCAAAGTCACCAAAATCCGAAATTAAAGTCCGGAAGGCGGTTGTTTTTTTCTTAGTTTAAGACTTCACAATATTCATATTTTCACTTCTTGTTCTCAAACTATTGTTTACATTTCTTTTTTATTTCTCCTTTCGCTGGTCTGCTGGAAGAAATTCCTTAAGAAATAAGCAGTACCTTTATACTCAATAGTTCAATTATGCCGTATGTCCTATGTGTTTTACTGTATGTGCATAAATAATAAAATAAATAAATAAATAATTAAAGACCTCAATTGCCTTCGACTGGATGAGAATGCATATAAATAGTAATAACTTAAGTAGTCAAACTCTTAAAATAAAAGTTTCTTGTTTCATCTACTTTTTCACTTTACTTTTTTTCAGTTAATTTTATTGTTTTTCACGTTAATAAGACCTGCTATACGATTTTATAAAGAACTTTATCACCGCTTTATTTTGTCTTTAAAAAGGTGATGCGACAAGATGTCTCCACTAAACTAACCAATAACGACCCGAAGTGTGTCATTGAAAGCCTCTTTTTATGAGTGTAATTTCTTAACAAAAACCTGTGTCATTATGGCTAAAAATATGTTTGTTAAAGTATAACATAACCAACTATTAGGTTGGGGAAAAAGTCTTTTCGCATTATAGTATGTATGAACTTGTAATAAAATCTCTTTGTATCTGGCTGGTTTTGGTATCATTGAAAGTTTAAATTTTAAAGAACATAATTCCAAATTCAAATTAGGAAAATGTGTGATTTTCATTTGTTTTTCGTACCGTCAAGATGAGTGAATCTAATGAAGAAATTCGATACATTTTAAAATTTTACTACAAAAAAGGTAAAAATGCAACGCAAGCCGCGAAAAAAATTTGCGATGTTTATGGACCTAGTGTAGTGTCTGTGAGAGTAGCACAAATTTGGTTTAAGCGTTTTCAATCCGGAAATTTTGATGTCAAAGATGCACGTCGCTCTGGTCGCCCTATTACGGATAAAATGGATGCTATTTTTGAAAAAGTGGAGCAAGATCGGCATACCAGTAGTTACGATGTAGCTGAAGAACTGGAAATTGACCACAAAACAGTTTTGGCGCATTTGAAGGGCATTATTCATTATGAGCTGTTACCACCAGGCAGGACCATCGATTCTGAACTCTACTGCGAACAACTGATGAGATTAAAGCAAGAAGTTGAGAGAAAGCGGCCGGAATTAATCAACAGAAGGGGTGTGGTTTTTCATCATGATAACGCTAGACCTCACACATCTTTAGCCACCCAACAAAAATTAAGAGAGTTTGGCTGGGAGGTGTTAATGCATCCGCCGTATAGTCCTGACCTTGCACCTTCAGATTTCCACCTGTTTCGGTCTCTTCAGAATTCTTTAGGCAGTGTCAGGTTAACATCACGAGAGGACTGCCAAAACCACTTGTCGCAGTATTTTGACCAGAAGTCCCAAAATATTTATAGCAATGGGATCATGTCCCTACCTACAAAATGGCAAAAAGTTATCGAACAAAATGGTACCTACATACTTTAGTTAAATGTAAATAAACTTTATTAAAAAATGATTTGAATTTTCTTAAAAAATGCGAAGAAACTTTTTCCCCAACCATTACTATATTTTACGTTGCGAATAACAAAACGAACTCAACGTAATCGTTATAATTGTTAATTATGATACAACTAACAATAAGATAAGATAAGATAAGATAATAATTTATTCGCCCAAACATGAGTACAAGACATACAACACAAATTGTCAGCATGCAAGAGATGTTAATAGTAAAATAAAACAGATCGTCACGTTTGCCTTAATGGCATGCAAATATTAGTACAATCATAAAATTTATAATGTCACTCCCAGTCAAACTATTTAAAAATTTCATAATAATAAAAGAACAGTAAAAAAACAATGATTCAAAAATAACAAATTGGTGAAACATAATCATAATCTCTCATTTAGAAACTCATTCAAGTTATAGTAAGCTTTATCTGCTAGAAAATTAATAACTTTCTTTTTGAATTGTACATCAGTTAACTGCTTCCAGCTTTTAGGTAGTTTATTATAATTTTTTAGAGCCATGCAAAAGACACTTTGACACAATGAATAACAATAATTGAGATTTTTTTAGAGGGACCATCAAAACGTCAACTATTGTTACTCCGCATACCTGGCCGATAACAAGCTACGACGCGCGATGCAGCCAGGCTGTAAACTTGTTCTCCTCTTAGAGAGTATAACACTGTGAAAGAACAAGAACAAATGTTCTATTTTTATTGCATTCATAAAACTACTCTGTCCAGATAAGAGCGTCGCTTTCGACGTCTCTGATAAGGCCGAATGCCCAGCCAGCAGCCTAGAGTAGTGGCGGCAGTAGACCGAGCGCATCTTGCCAAGGTTAACGCTGAAGTCAATCGTAGAGCTTAAATCCCATCTGTTGTAGACTCAGATGCTCCTCTTCTGTTTCATTTATCAGCCTCTCCAAGACTATGCTCAAGCAGAGAATCTCATCCTCAACGAGTAGTTTAGTTTCCGAACGGAACACTCTTTCTTGCATCCAACAAGTCCACCGCATCATAGAGTCACTTAACACGTATCACTTAAAACTTAAATTTAAAGTGAATAAAGAAACCTACAGATGATTTTCAAAGACCTATTCAATTATACCATTTGTTATAGTTCGTTGACTTATTTTTTTTTCATTTTCACAATATCCTAGCGTCCGGTTGTCGCCATATTGAATATTGATTACTGTCATGTCTTTAGTTATACTCGCAAGATTAAGACACATCGATTGACGGTGGGTTTGGACTTTCGTGTGCCACAAAGAACAGACATAGATACATAGAAACATTCATAGACTGGTAAACACATTACCCTTCTTTGCGTCGTGCAGTCGGTTAGAAAGCAAGCAACTACTTAAATATTAAGTGTTACGTATATAAAATTATTCATACCAATTTTTCAATGCTCTCTCTTGAGTGATAGTTTCATCTTCATCATTTCAGTCGAAAGACATCCACTGCTGGACATAGGCCTTCCCCAAGCACCACTATTTCGACCGGTTCGGTACTTCTCGCATCTAAAAAATTCCTGCGGCCTTCACCAGGTCATCGATCCATCTTGTGGGAGGCCTACCAACGCTACGTCTTCCAGTACGCGGTCGTCATTCCTAAACCTTCCAGCTCCATCGGCCATCTGTTCTGCAATGTGCCCTGCCCACTGCCTCTTAAGTTCGGCAATTCGTCGGGCCATGTCGGTTACCTTGGTTTTCCTTCCTGAATGATCGTTTAGTAACATAGTTTTACCGATCACAATTGTGTTCGAAAAAAGCGAAATCTCTTGCATAATTATTTAACTTGTATAATTATTTGATTGCAGGTATCAAATACCGTTGCGGTAAATCTAAACATCCCAGACGATACTTGGGATAAATTGTAAGATATTTTTTCATTCATTTTCTATGTGGTTTAAGATAACGTTTGTTTAATTTATTTTGTATTTTCTTTTACAGTACACGTTCAGCTAGACTACTTTGTGAATGTTCCCAGTGAGTAACAGGTTTTTTTATTAAATTATAATTGTTTGATTTGATTTGAATTATTATTAATATTTTAATACCTACTGTAAATTGCTTAAAAAAACACCTTTCAACGTCAACAAGAAATAAGCCTTCTTATCGAAACCCTAAGGTACTGTCCTAAACGATCGCGTTTTAAGGGGTCGTGCACAAAATTCACTGTTTGTGAGAAAGGGAAAAGTAATTTAAACAATTTTTATTTCTGATTTAAAAAAATCAAGACTTGCTATCTGCCAGACTAAGAATTCAACTTTTGACCAAACTAGCTTGAAGGGATCTTTTCATTGCAACATTTAAGTAAACTAATGGTCACCCATGGATCGAAATTTGATCACAGATAACAAAGCTTTAGCTTTCTGCACTACTTCTCTATATAAACTTTAACCGTGCCAAATTTCATATTCTTACGTTTGCGTAATTTTCGTAAAAAGGGGTACACAGTTAAAACTGTAAAGCTAAAGCTAAAGCCAAAGCTTCACGTATTAATATGTAGATGACGCGAAAATGACGTTTAATCATTAATTCACAAGAAACTACTATTGATTTAATCAATACATAAACGTACCCAAAATTCGAATTTCGCGGGCTACCTGAGCGTATCCCTGTTAGTTAATGCCTTCGCGACCGTCGCGTTCATTTTGTTCGGCTAACTCGAACGCGCCGACAAAGGGCAGCTTTCGGTTTGAGGAATAAATTAATGAGTAAAAAATTGCGACGATTGCTTACATGAGGACTCGGGGTTATGATTCACGAAGTCGCACGAACTTAAACCACGCGAACCTGAGATGGTCCTTTCCCCGCATTAGATTAGGGCATCGCCAGAATGATAAATTCTAATATTCCTTTTTAAATTTTTCAGCCATACTTTAACAACTGACAAGGTGAGTCCAGTTATCCACTATATAATTATTTTTACTTCTGTCGTTCATCATAAATATTAAATTTTTCATTATTGAATTCAAGATTACCCTCTTCATTTCCCCCACATAAGAAGATTGAATAGCAGGAGTTAGGGATATTGTTCAAATATTGTTTTTTTTATTTCAGTGCGAAAACCAGAAACAATTTCTTGATGCGGTTTCAGATCAGTGAGTATTATAAATAAGTTTTTTTATGTTTTAAACGATTAGTTCTTTATCTGTCCTTTTTGCAGGCACTTAAGTTATGGTTTCGTAGTGTCCTCCTTCACTATATAGCGCAAGACCGATACTATAACATGCTCACTCAAATGTTTCGCTACCGGTAGCGCGTGGGTTAAGATCATTTAGTGCCCTCCAAAATTATTGAACTGAGTGGTGCTGATCCATGCGACAAGTTCGTGAACGGGCTCCGTCTCTTGGGACTGGTCATCTCTTTAATACCACTGTTTTAATTTTTTTTCTTATTTTTCTTTTTGTTGAACTTAGTTTACACATACAATAGTTATAAATTGAACATTATTAACGTAAGTAACTAATATTTTGTAATAATATATTTTAAAAGAGTGTCCATAGGGTTTTCGCCTTCTCCATAGCTGCCTTCTAAGTTTTGGAATGGGCTACTAACTTTATATTTCTGAATGACCGACTCCTTAACAATTCAAAAGTACCTGTAAATGGTTTAATTGAAACAACTGCTTTTAGTTTGAGTTTACTACTAGTGGAAGAGACCAGAGGGGTAACCGAGTAACACACATAAAATGATATTCGATTTCAATAAATCGCAATGTCTATCATTTTGACATCCATTGCTTTATATGTTGAATAAGTTCGTCTTCACGTGACTGAAATGTCCGAATTACAGGCATTGCCATCGATTGCCATTTCTATGTATGTTACGCAACTAAACCGATGACGCTCTATGCTAAAATACATAGTTCTATGCTAAGTATGCCTACGCGAAAAGTTATTGGTTGGTTGGTTGTTGGTTGGTTTATTTTTCAAATTTTAACGCCTCTTACGTTGAAAATTCATAGCTTTACTTAGCTATGAATTTTCAACGTAAGATCGCGCGCGCGTTTTCAAAGTATTTAATCCATGGTAACGATTCGTGGGTCGATGCCATTCTGTATATTTTTTTTGTATGTACAATTCAGTGTAATGAATAGAAAGAAGTCTCGGCAGATGATGATGAAACCCAACCCAAACACACAAAAGTCTGCGGGGGCGTTAATCTATTCAAAGGTTTTCTTTAAAATATCACTATTAGCAATAATACCGTCCCTTGTAAAGTTTCTAAATTTATTTTAGATTTTTTTTATTAAGTATTTATGTTGCCAGTCTTAAATTTTCGTCAATACTTTGCGCGAAATACGTATTTTCAATTTAAAATTCACTTACGTTTAAATTGGTTATTTGTCCGTTCATGCTAGGCCTTCTGTTCACCAATTATATAAAAGTTTTTGGCAGAATGTAAAGTCCTTCTTAGGCCGCGATCACACAAAACGCAACTATGGTCAGCCAACGGCTGCATTATTTGGTGTGAACGCAGCCTTACTAACTAACAAGAAACTTACTAATTAATAACTAACAAGAAAAAATAAAAATTCATACAAAAATAAAAATATTTACAGGGCACCCAAAATTGATGAAGTTTGTGACAACTTTAAGTAAGTACATTTTTATTTATTTATTTATTTATCCAACTACAATCGAGTTAGTATAAAACCAAACTTTTTTGCAGAAAAATCCTTGATATGGTCTCAGCACCGCCTACAGCAGAAAAGCTGAATGACAAACACGTGATGCCGACTGAAGGAGACGGTGGCAAGAAAGATCCCGCAACGTCAACTGAAGTTGACGGTGGCAAGAAAGATCCCGCGAAGCGAACTGAAGGAGACGGTGGCAAGAAAGATCCCCCGACGCTGATTGAAGGAGACGGTGGCAAGAAAGATCCCGCGACGCATGCTGAAGTGGACGGTGGCAAGAAAGATCCCGCAAAGCGAACTGAAGGAGACGGTGGCAAGAAAGATCCCCCGACGCCGGTTGAAGGAGACGGTGGCAAGAAAGATCCCGCAACGTCAACTGAAGTGGACGGTGGCAAGAAAGATCCCGCGAAGCGAACTGAAGGAGACGGTGGCAAGAAAGATCCCCCGACGCCGGTTGAAGGAGACGGTGGCAAGAAAGATCCCGCAACGCATGCTGAAGGAGACAGTGGCAAGAAAGATCCCGCGAAGCGAACTGAAGGAGACGGTGGCAAGAAAGATCCCCCAACGCCGGTTGAAGGAGACGGTGGCAAGAAAGATCCCGCAACGTCAACTGTAGTTGACGGTGGCAAGAAAGATCCCGCGAAGCGAACTGAAGGAGACGGTGGCAAGAAAGATCCCCCAACGCCGGTTGAAGGAGACGGTGGCAAGAAAGATCCCGCAACGTCAACTGAAGTTGACGGTGGCAAGAAAGATCCCGCGAAGCGAACTGAAGGAGACGGTGGCAAGAAAGATCCCCCGACACCGGTTGAAGGAGACGGTGGCAAGAAACATCCCCCGACGCCAGTTGAAGGAGACGGTGGTAAGAAAGATCCCCCGACGCCGGTTGAAGGAGACGGTGGTAAGAAAGATCCCCCGACGCCAACTGAACTGGACGGTGGCAAGAAAGATCCCGCAACGTCAACTGAAGTTGACGGTGGCAAGAAAGATCCCGCGAAGCGAATTGAAGGAGACGGTGGCAAGAAAGATCCCGCGACGCATGCTGAAGGGGACGGTGGCAAGAAAGATCCCGCGACGCATGCTGAAGGGGACGGCGGCAAGAAAGATCCCCCGACGCCGGTTGAAGGAGACGGTGGCAAGAAACATCCCCCGACGCCAGTTGAAGGAGACGGTGGCAAGAAAGATCCCGCAACGCCAACTGAAGTGGACGGTGGCAAGAAAGATCCCACGAAGCGAACTGAAGGAGGTGGTGGCAAGAAAGATCCCCCGAAGCCGATTGAAGGAGACGGTGGCAAGAAAAAATCGGAAAGCAAAGCAAATACAGATGATGATAAAACGTAAGTTACCAATACAGTAGTTGTCAAACAAGCAATAGGGAATATGGATATAATGTTTTTTTCACCTCACAACCTCGGAAAGATTTTTTCTATCTTTCGAAATTTGCGTGCAAAAGTGCATTTTATTCGCAAGCGTGGAAAAAGTTTTTGAAATTCGAAACTTTTTATTCAATAATTTTCAATACCGTCAGTCCACTGAAAATTTTAATGCTTATTTCATGTCAGTGCGCCAACTCCATTTTTAGAATAATCGTACTGGCCAGCACGACGACAGTATGAAAAAAAAAATATTTTTCGTCTCTATTCAATTCACTTTAAATAATATTATGGTTTGTTTTTTGATAAAATCGTAAGAAATCATAAAATATGAACGAGTCTAGCAGCTTCGAGAAATAAATTTAACACCTGCAGAGTTAGTGTAACCTATACACAATGTCGGATTGAGTTATCATCCGGAAAAATCGCGCGAAAAGTACATAAAAGCGTACAATTTGTTGAATGCATGAAGACATTCTAAAGGAGTGAAAACTTTTTAGAAGATTACAATGCAATGCTATCATACTACATTGAATTACACTAATTTAATATATTATTTAGGCTCTCTGTCTTGCACCTTGCATTTTCCTCGCTGTAGTGAGCAAACTTATTCTGCGTCTCGTACCTTTGAAACCCTCACTACGCACAGGAATCTATATTTGAACCACTCGCTTCGCTCTTAAATTCCTTCGCATATTTAGCTTTCAATGTAAGTGCTCGCGCCAGAAAACAACTTTACAGCCTTACATAACAAATAACTATTTTTCTCCCAATCAATGAAGCACGTTAACCCAGAAAAAGTTTTACAAGTCTTATTATTATTCTATGGTTTGTTGCTAAAAAAGCATTATATTAAATATATAAAACAATTTTCTGAAAAAGTTCATACTCATATTCATATTCGAATTCATTTAATTGCGTTCCACAAAGTAAAAACAAAGATGTTAACAAAAGGTTTAGAGCTAAGAGCCGTTGTAGACCTTGTTAGGGCACAGAAAAAGGTATTATTAATTGATAACTATTTCTTAAAAATAAACTCAGTAACTAAAATTTAAAAATAAAAATAAAATTATACATTAACTGAGTACTTAATTCAATTTGGATAACAATTTAATAACATAAATAATAATTGGTTAGCTATTTTAATTAAACACTTACAATTTTTACATTTAGATATCATCACAAAAACGTATTTAATAAGAGATATTTTTTTTTTAAGTTAAGTTATAATGTGCTTAAGACTGGAGCTCTAGGAATTAGTACCAGTGTATTCATTCTTTGTGTGATTTGTCTGATCAGCAATGAATGTTGTTGAACTGTCCCAAAAAAAAGAAATCCTACTGGTAGTGTGTTATATTATTACCTCTCTGCTAATGACATTATATGCTTTTTTTAAATTTCATGAACAAAGCACTCTAAGCCGTTGCTCCCGGCTGTCATTCGGTGATCGTTGACAGTCGATACGGGTCGTCAGAAGCCAGAAAGTCTGACAACCAGTCTTACCAAGGTTTATCGTGTTACGTAGTAACTGGGTTGTGGAGGGCAGATAGGCAGTTGTCATGTAAAGTACTGGTATTCAGCTGCGCCTAGTAAGACTGGAAGCCAACCCCAACATAGTTGTGAAACTGCTAGGCAGATTTATATTTTTATGAACCCCTAAAATCTTTTGTGGTTCTAATGGTAATTTCTCACAGTTGGTCGCAGTAACTAAGTTAGGGCACCCCGACCAAACGGGTTAGGCTAGGTTAGAACTGTGATCTGTCGGGACGACACGGCATGGCACACGCTGGCAGAGTGTGCCGCTTGGGAGGAGCCGCGCCGTGGCCTCATCTCAGGAGTAGGCAGTGACCTGTCGCTGCCGGTCGTTATCGACTCGATGGTCGACAGCGAGGAGTCCTGGGACGCGGTGGTATCCTTCTGCGAAACAGTGATGTCGCAGAAGGAGGCTGCGGAGAGGGAGCGGGAGATTGCTTCCGCTAACCCGATCCGCAGCAGACGCACCGGGCGTTGGCGGAGGGTGGACAACGCCCTCTTCCAGCCCCCCTAAATGGGTCCAGGGGCGATAGATCTGGGGAAATTCGTCGCCCCCTACTTCTTAGGACCCGAGATAGCGGCGCGTAGTGTTCCACGCGCGCCTCTCTATGACGTAAGGGGAGTTTAACACCTCACTCCCCCCTACCGCGAGGTGGCCCGCAGAGGCGGGCCGGCACTAGCCGGGGGTCGCAGAAGTCACACTAGTTCCCGTGATCCCCGGTGCAAGTGAGAGACGGAACACCGGGGTGGTTTTAGTCAGTAAGAGTCTGACAGACCCCTCCGCCCTCCACGGGGCGGAGGACATCCATGAGGATTTCCCCCGTAATCAAAAAAAGTTTAGAACTGTGATCAAACACGCAGAAGCCGAGCGAGCAAGGCGAGTGTTGCCGCGGTAGTGGCCGGCGAGCCTTACATCCAATGTGGTTGCCACAGTTACTTGGTTATTAAGTGTTTTTAGGGCACCAGAATAGGAACTATTTGAGGTTAACAAAAAGAGGCGCATTCATTGTATTAGAGTGTCCATTAATATGTTTAGGAAAGCAAAATGGGCAATTTTTTGAGGTTCGATTAAATAATACGTGCGATTAAATAATACTACACATCGCACCACTAACACACTTGCTACATTTTGATGAGAGCTGCAGATGGCATACTCTTGACTCAATTGATCGGAGAACTTTGGATTATGGCGGAGATTAGCAGTAAATGTGTTTCAGAGCATTGTAACATGTGTACAATGTTCACTATCGATGTTAAAAACATTGTCTGCTGTTCGACAGACCACCGAACATGACTTGTCGTTTATCATTGCTCACTAAGTAATCGCTGTTGTGTTTTTTTTTCCAGAGTTACAAATCCAGGCCATTTGAAAACTGATCCACCTAAGGCAACCAAAATGTATGCGTTGCCAACTCTGCTAGCAATACTGTTTTGTTCATTCGGTGCTGGTATTATGTTTGCCGTTGCAGGAAAATTAGCATATGATCGCTACAGGAAACGATCTTACGGTATGGTAATCCTACTCCTACTAATAAATAAATGTGAAAGTTGGCATGTTAAGATGTTTGGATATTTAGATGTTTGGATGTTTGTTACTTAATCACGCAAAAAACAGCTGAACGGCTTTGGATGAAATTTGGAACACAGATAGTTTATAACCTGGTTTAACATGTCGAAAACCTTTCCTCCCGGTGGTACGTTTCCGCGGGATAATTTTTGTCACACATGCGGGTGAAGCTAGTTAAACATACCTATTACTGAAACGGAATTTTGAACTAATTATCATAGGAAGTTCCTGAGTTCTTCTATATTATCATCCACCCTTTCAATTTAAATTCCCTCTTTCACACTTGTTCTTTCCGGTCCGTGTGTAAGATCATAAACTCTCTTTAAAGAGAAGAAAAATAAAGAACTCAATGCAAAAATAATTATTATTTATTTATTTTTACTTCTAATCACAAAAATCAATGTAGCCCTGGCTCTTGTAGGTACTACGAGTTTTTGCATCACAAGAGCTAGATTACTACTATTTTATTTTATGTTTTTACTATTACTAGTGCCGCCTCTAAACTGCTACAAAACATTATCATAAAAGTTTACATCTAACACAGGCTTAAAAACTGACTTCTTTGTAATTTGAATGTACTTGTTGACAGACAGTCTGTGAATCATAGTTTGTATAGTCTCACTAACACCTAATTATCCATTTTAGGATATACTCACAACTGGGCTTAGAGAGGAAACATACCAAAATCAAATCAAAATCAAAATATTTTTATTTCACATAAACCTGCAAGGGCACTTATGAAACGTCAGAAGCTAGGTGCACGGTTCCAATTTGTCGCTTCCTATGGAGAAGAGCCGGCAAGAAACTCCACGGTTACTCTTTTAAAAATAATTGGATTTTATAATGTTTTCAAATTACAGTGATATTAGGTATGGGAGGACAGTGCAGGCCTGTCAATAAGTACCAGGTACTTAGAGGAATGAAAATAAAGAACAGAAACTGTAGGCCTACAACGTTCTCTCATTCACAATATGTAAAAGAATCTACATAAGTAAAATCAACCTATTTAAACCAAGTGATATGATTTCCATGAGAATCACTAATAAATACTCGATATTACAAGGGTTGTATAATGTCAAATAATGACGAGAATATGTCAGAAAGTGTAAAAAAATAAAATAATTAAAATTAACATTGTAATTTGGAAGCAGTTAATAGACGCTCACAAAGTTATGGTGCTAATGAGTTACCAGGGAAGCCACATGTGCAGAAGGAATTAATGCCAAACTTCCTTGTCTTCAACGTAGTCTTTTATCTTATAATATGCTTTTTTGATAAGGACACGTTTGATGTGAGTTTTAAACTTTCCATCGCTAAGTTCTGTAACCGATTTTGGCAACTTGTTATAGAAGCGGATACTGTTTATTAGAAATGACTTGCTAGTTTTAGTTAATCTAAATTTTGGAATCACAATTTCATCTTTACTACGTGTATTTAGATTATGGAAGTCGCATCTTTTTTTGAAAAGACCTAAATTTTTGCGAACATACAAGATATTTTCTAGGATATAAAGAGAAGGCAGAGTTAGTATGTCAACTTCGTTGAATTTGTTTCTAAGAGACTCGCGAGGCCCCATTTTATAGATTGCGCGGATTGCCCTCTTTTGTAGAATGAAAACTGAATCTACGTCAGCTGCCGACCCCCACAGCAGAACGCCATAAGACATAATACTGTGAAAATAAGCAAAGTATACTAACCTAGCTGTGGCTACATCAGTCAACTGCCTTATTTTTCTTACTGCGTAAGCAGCTGAGCTTAATCTACTTGAAAGAGCTCTAATGTGGGCACCCCATTGCAATTTTGAATCTAAAGTAATTCCTAGAAATACAGTTTCCGAAATAGCATCTAGTTTCTTGCCATCAAGTTTTAAATTTAGCCCTACTTGGGGTACATTTCGTAATGAGAACTTAAGACATTTAGTTTTGTTCTCATTGAGTAAAAGATTATTAGCCGCAAACCATTTCGAGAGAACAGCTAGACTATCGTTGACATGTAAGACATCCGTATCTTTTCTATCTATTCTAAAAATAAGAGAAGTGTCATCAGCGAATAAAATTATATCCGAGAAGTTAGCCATCAGGTAAGGAAGGTCATTAATATAAACTAGAAATAAAAAAGGGCCAAGAATTGAACCTTGAGGCACGCCCATCTTAACTAGAGACCCCGAGGACGTTGCCCCGTTAACATTTACTTTTTGCTGCCTGTTTGATAAATAGGAAAGCACAAGATCTGCAGCTTGTCCACGAAGTCCGTAGTGGTGTAATTTACAGATGAGTGTATTGTGGTCAACGCAGTCAAACGCTTTTGAGAGGTCACAGAAAATGCCAATTGCATCCTGGGACTTCTCCCATGATTCCAAAATGTGACTGATGAGTTGTACTCCCGCGTCAGTCGTTGACCTACCTTTCGTGAAACCAAACTGTCGACTATGTAAAATCCCATTTGAGTTAAAATGTGACAACATCTGGTCCAACATGATTTTTTCATAAATTTTGCTCAATGCTGGAAGCACAGATATAGGTCTATAATTAGAGGGATCACTCCTACTACCCGATTTGAAAATTGGTACTACTTTACTATGTTTCATTACCACTAAGTAACATTAGCAAGCAGGTCCTGCAATCGTGACAGGTGTAGAATTACCTTATACAAGTCTCTACCATAAACACGACCTTTTTAAGAACGTAGTGTATCTGTATGTGTAGTGCATAAGGCTGCTTTTCCACTAAAGATATGCGAAGTAGCTTAGCGGTGAAGCAAAGCTGCCAAACTATGACGTTATGAAAATCAAACGATCCTATTGGTTGATATAATAGAAATCCATCGCTGCGCAATTTAGATAATTTGTGGTGGAAAAGTAATCTTAGAGAAAAAAAATTAGTAGAGTAGGAACTCAAATAATAATAAAAATTAAAAAAACCCCACTCAGGTAAAAAAAAAATATTTAATGGCCTTTAAAGTAGTAGGTTATATTTTGCTCAAGACATTGTCAAGTCGGGGGACGGTCAATCCAAACGCCAAACAGAGGAGGCCTAGCGGTTTCATTAGCCGTCCCCCGACTTGACAATGTCTTGATCAAAATATTACCTACCACTTAAAAGGCCATTAAATATTATTTTTTTACTTTTTAGAGTTTTTAGTTGGGCCCGGCCCAAGTAGAAACTTTAAGGTTTAAATAAAAAAATAATGTAACTTTTATTTCTTCCTTTTTAAACTTAATCAAAATCAAAATCAAAAGTCCTCTATTCAAACTAGGCTGCTAACTAGGTAACTAGGTCTCGCTTAAATCTGCTCAGAGTTGCGTATGTTTCCCACAGTGAAGTTTGTTACTAATTTATCCTCATTCCTCGTCCTGATCACCATTTATCTATAACCTATTTATTCATTGAGACCTTTTCAATGAGACCAAACACGATACTTCTGCTGTTTGTTGGTGAGTAACTTGGGCATCCTGGGAATTCCAGGTGATGCTCTGGCATCAGTTTAAGGTTACTTTGTTCGTCTAATATCATTGAAGTAATAGAATACGAAATTTCGACTTGATAAGACCCGTGGAAGATGCTCAAATCCCTTCATCAACCAGTAAAGAGCTGATAAACTTCAAAAGGCTGAAGCGATTTTGATGAAACATGTCTAAGAACACTCCCGACTAATTCAACTTTAAACAACAAAAAAACAAAATCTAAATCGGTATATCCGTTCGGGAGCTACGATGCCACAACCAGACACACACACACACACCCACAGACACGACAAACTTATAAGTTATAACACCCCGTCGTTTTTGCGTCGTGGGTTAAAAACTAATCTTCTCAGTGCTCCGACTGCATACATTACAACTCACTTTTACCCAAAGCAGTCGGTAAAACTACAAAGCCCCACGTGCTTATATCCCTTAGGTGTCAGGATTTTCATACATTTTTTTAAATATATTTAATTTTATTCATAATTTCATACATGAGCAGTGTCCTATTCCTCTTCTGTTTCCACTCGATTGCCCCTTACATTAGTTATATTATTGAGTTTCATTAAATCATTCTCATTACTTATTAGTTAGTTTAATAACCTTTTATTTTGTTTCAGTTATTCCACCGGAACAAGGCATGCAACTGTAAACTGGATTTCAACGCAGATTTGAATTGAATCAACATAAACTACGAAATTAAAGTTGTAACGAGGGGTCATTTCTTTGTAAAATTATACAAATATGTCTTACATACTTTTATTTACGCTTTTTTAAGATTTAGTAATAAAAATCCGTGAAATAGGTTAATTAGCTAATTTGTTATAAAATGGAAGCGTTATATTCGTCGTATTCGTATGTAATTAAGAAATGTAATGAATTTAACTGTTTATTTTATTTTACCTGATTTTTATTAGTTTGGTTCGTTGTATGAGTTAGTTAGTTAGCTGTTGTTTGTTCCCAAATAATTGTGTAAAGCGTTTTGAGATATCGAAAATATACCCATATATTTTATTACCACTATGCTTCAGGGAAATAAAAACATGCGAAATTTACCTAAACGGGCTGACTGCAATGACTACTATAGATATTTGTACCTACTCTGTTCCGTGTTTCCCTAAATAAGACGTTTGTGTTAGCTTTTAAGTTGCAAGCTTGATAGCTGACCGTAGGGGTATTGAGTATTGACACTATCTGAAAGCTTACTTTGGAAAGCACTCGGTCGGGCACAGTGCTATGGTGTTTTTCCGTTAGGCATTTTTCAGTAGTGGCCCGAAGCTTAGGTGTTGGTGTCACACCCGTGCCGTGCCTCGGATAGCTCGTAAAACCGTTGGCCCTGTGCCTGATGTCGCCCTGGTCGTGTCGGAATGCTGACCTTTCGGACTTATGAGACTGAGGGAATACCATTTTTGCTTAATGAAAAGCGAGCCTTCATTCATTTGATCTACATCTGACTTGAGAGAGATTGAAGCTGGTTTAGTTGTGAACTTGGACTAGAAAAACCTAATTTAAGCCAGTAATGAAATTAGTGGCTATTTTTATGGGTGCCGGTAGCTGGTACAAGAGGGTAGAGGGGTTTTTTTTTGGGTGGAAAATCATCAAATAACTTCTCTGGGTGGAGCAGGAGGGCGTGTCAGACTTTTATTGACTAAAACCCACCCGTGTTCCCTCAGATGCATTTATGCCAGGGGCCGCGGTATCTCTTCCGAACAACCTGCACCCCTGGCAGGCTTGGGTCTTTGCGGGCCTAATCGGTTGGTGCTGACATCTCTTTGAGGCGCGCCTGGAACACAACGCACCGTCGACCCTGGCTTGGTTCTTACCGGCCAGCGAGCTACTCATTACTCGCCGTCCGCAAACCCGCGCCTAAGGTGGCCGGGAATCAGCCTGGGATTCCCGACGCCCAAGGCGTCTCCTGCGACGACTAAGGCCGTGAGGATGCATGGACTGCCTCTCCCTCACGTGCGCCGTCTCCCTCTTCGCGAGCATTACTGGCTATTCGCAGAAGGAGGTGACGGCTACCCATGCACTCTCGCTCCGTACCATGGCCTGGACCAGGGTCGGACTCGAGAGATCGCCGCCACCGATCGCTTCCACGAGGACACGGCGGTGTTCCGCCCAAGCCGGGCAGACCTCCACCATATACTACACCGTGTCCTCAGGGCGATCTAAGCAGTGGAAATACCCGGACTCCTCTCGCCTTATCCGAAACAGGAACCTCCCGAAACAAAGGTGTCCGGTGAGGACTTGCTTCAGGCGGAAGGGGAGGACGCCATGCCGCTTCTCAAGCCACTCCTAAAAGAGGGGAATTACCGCCGCAATTGTAGCGAGGGGTGAGGGGGCAAGCTATTATAATTTAATTACCTCCTTCATTATGAACAATATGTCTTTTCAAAAGTTTTAACGCATTGGAGAGCTTGTATAATGCTATTGAAGTTTTATTTGATCTCTCCAAAGACTTTTATTGAGTGCACCATGACACGCTTTTGCGTAAACTACGTCATTACGGTGTTCAAAACGAAGCTCTCAACGTAATAAGTTTCGCAAAATAGGCACCAATGTGTAGATATGAATGTTGCGAAATCTTCCGGGCTACCAGTTCAATTATGTGTACCTATAACAAATCAAATAATTTTTTGGTTTGCAAACATGGGTTAATGCATTTCTAATGCATATATGTTTTATTTTATCAGTTTTCCAACGTAAAATAACGAATTACAGACCAGTAGCCTTAATTCCGGTAATGTCTGAAGTAGTTGAGAAGTTAATCTACGAATTACTTAACAATTTATTATCTAAATATGACATTTTATGTAATGAACAAAAAGGTTTTAGAAAAAACAGAAGCATTAATACAGCTATTTTCGAGTTAGTCAATATTATCACAAAAAACGTAGATATCAAAGTACCTAGTTGCGCAATCTTCACAGATATGACGAGAGCTTTTGATTGCGTCGATCACGATATTTTACTAAGCAAATTAAGCGTTTATGGAATAAGGGGAAATGTACCAAAACTTATTAAATCCTACCTTAGCGATCGTAAACAGTACATGGAAATAACTAGAATTTGCCCTAAGACGAAGAGGGAAAGAAAATATCGATCCAAGGAACGAATAATAAAATATGGTGTACCACAGGGCAGTGTTCTTGAGCCACCCCTTTTCTTAATTTACATCAACGATTTGCCACGACATGTTGATAACCCAATGGTGTTATTTAAAGATGACAGCACCGCTTTAATAAAATGTAAACATCTGGATAACTATGAACAGGACATAAATAAGACCCTGGAAGATGTCGTACATTGTCTTGACAAAAACAACTTCGTGATAAACTTACAAAATACTAATATCATGCACTTCCATCAACGCACAATTTTAAAAGAAGTATCTGTAGAGTACAATAAGCAAAAAATTAACCAAGTTAAAGTAGCAACATTTTTAGGGATTTACATTGACCGACAACTAAACTGGCAGCCACAAGCAGAAGAAATTTGCAAAAGGATGAATACAGCGGCATACCTATGTCCTTTCAAAGTTGTCCAAAAAAGTTGACATTCAAACAACACTGGTACTCGTAGCTTATTATGGTCTGGTTGCATCAGTTCTAAGATTTGGCATTATTTTCTGGGGAGGTTGCAGCTCAAGAGAATACATATTCAAGGCGCAAAAACGTTGCATTAGAGGGATGTGTGGTATGAAGACCACTGACAGTTGCGAACCAAAGTTTAAGTCCCGAAAAGTGCTTACGTTTCCGTCATTGTATGTTCTGGAAATGGCCATGTTTGTAAAGACCAATAAAAACCTATTTCCTACTATGTCAGAAACTAGAAAACGACCTGTCCGAAACCAGTACAAAAATGTATTACAAATCGAGTCCTATAACACAGCGCTATTGACTAAAAGTGTTATTAATTTGTATGGGTCCTACTATAAACAATAAAATGACAGATGAAATGAAAAATGATACAATTATAAACTTTAAAAAGAAATTGGTGGCCTTCCTAATAGAAAAATGTTATTATTCGATAAAGACAAAACTTTTTAATCAGCAATGTGTATAATAAATATAATATGTTATCTTGAAAATATGGACCTAATATACATTTATTTTAATTTTATTTTATATCCATAGCAACATTGTAATTTGTCATTTTTCAATATTAATGAATGTATGTGTAATTGTAAGGAAAAAAAAATGTTTAATTGTAATAATTCCAACTTTGACATTTTAATTTGTAATTAGCTTCTTTTCATTTTTTTTATAATTTTTGCGTACCTATTTCCAGGCAGAATATACATGGTACTCTCTTGTCTACTCCACCTGCATTTCAATGTAACCTACATTCGTTGCAAATAAATGATTGATTGATTGATTGATTGAAGGTGGGCATTAATGCTGTCCGGAAAAACTGCCAAGTCTACAATTTCAAGCACCTCATTGTCTAAGACGATGTTGGCTCTTAAACTCCTAAAATTTGGAAAGGCGAACTTTATGCATTTCGCTTTCTTGGCATAGAGAACTAGGTTTTTTGTGGTAAACCAATACATAACCATTGAGAGTTCACTGTTTACGTCATCAAAACCTTGTCTATCCTTGTCTAATTTAAAGATAACAGAGGTGTCATCAGCAAAGAGTACAAGGTCACAGATACCCGTTTCATATAATGGGAAGGCATCAATATACACTAAAAATAAGAACAGACTTCGTATTGAGCCTTGAGATCATCATCATCTGCCTAGCCTTTTCCCAACTATGTTGTGGTCGGCTTCCAGTCTAACCGGATCTATTCCGGTCTATAAAGCCTTGAGGTACGCCCATCTTAACTAACGAGTTTGCTATTTAGGAAAGTACATGATCAGCAGCTTGTCCACGAATTCCATTGTGGTTTAATTTACAGATCAGTGTATTGCGGTCAACGCAGTCAAACGCTTTTGAGAGGTCACAGAAGATGTCAATTGCATCCTGGGAATTCTCCCAGGATTTCAAAAAGTGACTGATGAGTTTTACTCCGGCGTCAGTCGTCGACCTACTTTTCGTGAAACCAAACTGTATACTATGTAAAATCCCATTTAAGTTAAAATGTGAGGCCACACGGGTGAAACCGCTGGCAAAGTAGTGGCTGGCTAATAAAATAAATGGCAAATAAAATTGTTGAAAATGGCAACACAACATCATGTCTCTATTCCCTGAAAGCAGAAGTGTAATAGCACACCTTCATTTCGCAAATAATTTTCAGTTTCCGAGACGATTAACACGTGGTGATGTTTAATAATACGTACTTGTACATATTTTATACACAACACCTTTTTACCTGTGTTTTACAAATAAAAAACTTTGCCTTTGCATATCCAAATGTCTAAACGACATGTCATGTTTGGAAATAAGAGTTTGTTTTTAAAGGGTAATTGCTACTCGGACACAGACGGTTTCATTCCGCCAATAGTATTTATATAGTACCTAATTGAAGTACCTTTTACATTTTATGCTGTTCTTCTATAGAGTAAGTACTGACATGCAGAATACATCGGGACAGAACAGGATAAGTAGGTATAAAAGTAGTGGATGCTGGAAGACGGGCGTCGTCGCCAAGGGAGGTCCAAGCCACGCTGGCGTTCACGGGAGCTTGGTCAGGAACGGCAAACACAGGGTAGGGTTGTTAGCTATGGGAGAGACCTTTGCCCAGAGGTATTGTCAACCTGTATTGTCCCACATTAAAGGTTGAAAATGTAAAATCCGATCAAGTTCGAACCATATGGCTTAGTATGTTTGAAGTTACACATATTCTGTGGAAATGCTTACGAGTGTGCTATGACTGTTCTTAAAATAACCCTGTGACATACAGCTAGACAGACGTTAGTAGTTGAATAACGAACATATTCTTAAAATCCTTCAACTTCTATTGAAATTGATCAAAAACAACCGTCTTCCAAAAAAACACTAAAAAGTGAAAAATTACTTTAATTTTGGAAGTCGGTGACTTTGGATGTGTATTTTAATTTTTTGTCACCGCCTTCCGAAATTAAAGTAATTTTCACTTTTTAGTGTTTTATTGGAAGTCGGTTGTTTTTTTTTTTTTTTAATGTTTTTATTTTTCACTTTTTAGTGCTTGCCTCTTGTCACATGTGCTTACCCCTTCACAGCGTCCCGGCGTGATGTTATGTTTTGAACTTGTGTAAACAATAGACAGATATGAGATTTCAGCATTTCCAATCCATTTGCTATCATTTATTGAGGAGTTCCGTTGGCTATCTCCGAAGTTCTTCATCAGATCTTCACCAAATTGAAATGCGACCACTCCGAGAAAGTACTCTTCCAAAACCTACCCAAATCGCTTCAAAAGTGCCTATAAAGTTTGAAGAGTTCTCTCTGTTTCTCCAGGATCCCATCATCAGATCCATCCATCATTGATGATCATGGGACCACTTGGGAAGTATACCTTTTAAAAAAAAAAAAACCAAATCGGTTAAGCCATCTTCGAGTAATCGGGGAACATACATAAAAAAAGGTTCCGACGAATTGAGAACCTCCTCCTTTTTGAAGTCGGTTAAAAATTGTGAATCTGAAATCGGAGTTTTCAAGACTTGAACTTATGTAGAAGCGTTGGCCGAAGAACCAGATAAACATAAATCAGGAGCATTCCTCTTGATCTTGAAGGTAAATTCAATTACAGATGTAAACAGATTAAGTAACTGCCATGGGTGCGGGTTGTTCGAAAGAGATACCGCGGCCCCTGGCACACAGGCAACTGAGGGAACACGGGTGAGTTTTAGTCAGTAAAAGTCTGATAGCTCCGCCCAGAGCGGGAGAAGTTATTTGATGATTTCCCACCCTAAAAAAAAAAAAACAGATTAAGTAACCTAGGACAGAAGTTAAAAACATGATGGGTACAAATTATGAAACAGAATTGCAACGTAATATAGGTAAGTTTTAAAAGCCTGGGTAAAAACATACTGTTTACGCGAACGAATAATAAACGAAAAATTTTGCGTTTTGGTTGTCGAGTTCGGGAATATGCAAACCTTGTGGAAAGAAATGGAAACAAATAGCTTGCATTAAGGAAAGGTGCACAATACCTTGATAGACGCGGAATCCTCCAATAATTGCGATGAACACTTCACTAAATTGATTTTGATGCGCACACACACGATGTCGCGAGCGGTGGTTCGGCCATTACGTTCTAGTTCGTGTTGCGTCGGAACAAGCTCGGGGTGGCGCCGATTCGTGTAGCAAAGTTGGTTGCACTGTTAAGCGTTCTCGCTCGCACTCACACGCGGAGTAGGTAATGTGCGGGAACAGGATGGGGATAGGATACAAGTATGCAACAACCAAAACAAACGATTCAACGACAATATTTACTATTTTTTTTTTCTTTTTAAATCAGCGCTACCATTCTCCCGGGCTTGAAGGGATTTATTCCTTCAAAAGTTTATTAAATCTATGATAATCGAATTAAGAAATTATGCTTACTAATGTTTAACCTAAACTAAATAGAGAATATAAGCGAGACCTAGCTACTGATTAGGCAACGGGCACAGACGTACCACGGGACGCAAGTACGATCCAGTAGCAGTCTTCACTCGAGTTATACGTGTGACTCCCGTAGAATCGGGGAAAACTTCCTCCACGACACCCAAAGGCCAATGAAGTGGAGGTACGTTTTCAGTAAGAAGAATTACGACTGTACCTACGACGACTGGGTCGACCGGCGTATTCCATTTACGACGCGATTGTAAAGTGTGGAGGTAACCTGTCCTCCAGCGCTTCCAGAAAGACTGAAATAGTTTATCTAACAAATCATGTCTCGAAAGAGTATTTAAATTGTCATCTATTTCTTTAGCGGGTAAATATTTCAAAGGCTTGAGGTTCAAAAAGTGCGCAGGAGTTAAAGCTAGAGGTTCTGAAGGATCACTAGAGAGCGTTCTACATAGAGGTCGAGTATTCATAACGGATTCAATTTGAGAAAGCACAGTGCTCAACTCTTCAAACGACAAAACTGGATCTCCTATCGTACGATATAAGTGAGATTTTAAACTCTTTATATTGGCCTCCCAATTTCCACCGAAGTGACTGGCAGCTGGGACATTAAGTGACCAATCTATGCGATTTTCTGCTAACATGTGACCAAATTCAGTATTATGATATTTTGAACATAAAAATTCGTGAAGTTCCGAAAGTTTGCGTTTAGCACCTATATAGTTAGTTCTATTATCAGAGTAAATCCTACCAAATGGACCTCTTCTAGATAAGAACCGTTTGAAAGCACCCATAAAGCTGGCTGTGCTTAAGTCACCAGCCAGTTCAATATGCACTGCACGCGTCGTCATACATACGAACAGACACACGTATGCCTTAGTCGAACGAACACCTCGACCACGAGTTATAGTAACCTTAAACGGGCCAGCGTAATCTGTACCCGTGTGTACGAACGGTTTTGCAGATTGTACGACACGACACGAACGATGATCAGCCATCTCGAGGAAGGTTGGCTTGGGACGAAGTTTAAAGCAAGGTAAACACTTATGAATCCTATTTCTAATTAAGCTACGTGCAGAAAGAATTCAATATCTCTGCCGTAAGAGCGACATCAGCAAATCGGGACCTGCGTGGCAATTTAACTTGTGATGGTAATCAATCAACAAATTCAAAATTGGATTTTTACTAGGAAGCAAAATAGGGTATTTCCCATCATAATCTAAATCCGAATTCCTCAACCGGCCTCCAACTCTTATCAGCCCATCTTTAAGAAATGGTTTGAGGTGTCGAAATGGATGACTGCAAGGCTTACCTTCTTTAAGTCTATCAATCTCACTGGGAAAATGAAAACGTTGAAGCTCACGAAGAGTTAATAATTCAGCGAAGTCGTAATCTGAAGCTGACGTAAGATATCGATGCGGTAGAAGTTTCACAAATCTACAAAAGAAAACGACGCAACGCAATAATTTCGTCCAGGACGAGAAGCGATCACCTAGCAAAACTATTGGAGATTTTTCGCATGGCATAGCAGTGAGCAACGAATGTTTCTTTTCTTCTGGTGCTTCTGACACCACTGAAGGATTAAAGGGAACGATAGGCCACTGTGAGACGTCTAAGCGAGCCCACGAGGGACCAGTGAACCAAAGCAGATGACTAACGATTTGAGAAGGTGTAAGTCCGCGTGACAAACAATCTGCGGGATTGTCAGCACCGGACACGTGATAGAGATTTTGTGGTGATAAATCATTTTGTATCTTCGACACTCTGTTGGCCACAAAGGTGTTCCATCGATGGGGCGACGAGTGTACCCAACAGAGTGCGACAGTCGAATCCGAAAATGCGAATATATTTTTAAATACAATGCGGTTTTGACAAGCAACGATAATATTTTTTATGAGTTGAGCGAGAACGAGAATGGCACAAAGTTCGAGTCGAGCAAGAGAAACTACTTTCTGAGGGGAAACTTTGGATTTAGCTGTTATCAAGCTTAAAGTATTGCCATCACTATTTTGGACGTGGAAGTAAACTACTCCCCCGTACGCCTTCTCACTAGCATCCGCAAAGGCCAAGATAGTGACGACACTATCAGCGACGATAGCTACATGACGAGGAATTTTGATATTTGAGAGCATGGGAAGCTCTTCTTTAAAGCGAGTCCACAATTTAACAATGTCTTCTGGTGGTGTGTCATCCCAATCACAATTGCATAGCCAAAGCTGCTTGATCAGAAGCTTAGCATATAATACGACACGTGCAACAAAGCCCATAACATCCCAAATTTTAGCAACACATGACAATATGGTACGCTTAGTGCAAGCATCAGTGGGTGTACTAATTCTCAGGGCAAAAAGATCCGTTGTAGGTGACCAACACAAGCCGAGTACTTTATGTTGGTCCGACTCATCAAATTCTTTAATTGCTGGCAAGCGATGCGACGGCGGAATCGAATCGAGAACTATTTCCGAATTGCTTGTCCATTTGACGAGTTCGAACTGACCCGCTTTCATCAGACCTATCATCTCCGAAGCGGTAGATACGCCCTCATCCTCATTTTGGACCGAATAGACAAAATCATCCATGTAAAGACCGGTATCAATGATATCTCTAGCCTTAGGGTAAGCGCTACCTTCATCAGCCACCAGCTGCTTGATAGTACGCAGCGCATGGAAGGGGCTTGACTTAAGTCCAAAAACTACTCTATTGAACTCGTAAACCTTTAAAGGCTGTTGCGGGGAAAAACTATATAAATTGCGCTGGGAGTTTTTGGCGGGATCGCGTTGGAACATGTCGCACGAATTTTCATTTTCATGGAATTTAGTGAAATAGCGAATTAAATTGTATAATTTTGGTAGTGAATTATTCAATTTAGTTACGTGTGAGTGCACAAGTGTAGTGAAGGTGAAAATAAGTGACTAACGTGGACTTTTCGTGTTCCGCCCAAAAACTCCTATTAGGTTGTTGTAAAGTTACTACCGCTTTACAATAACTTTGATTTGACTTGACTGACTAAAGACGACTATGACTGTTTTATAACTTCGTGCCCGATATCGGGCCATTTACTTGATCTCAATAAAAATTACTTGACACTGGCTAAATGCACAAACCGTGTGAAGCCAAAATCAATAAAAAAAAAAAAAAAAAAAATTGCGCTGAAAGCGCCTATCACATTCTCTAACTCCAATACTTAAAAACATCTGACAAATATCAGCGGAAAGTGCGATCGAAAACAAACGAAAATTAACGATAATGTTAAACAAATTTCCTTGAAGATTTTGACCACTATACAAGAGGTCATTAAGCGAAACTCGAGAACTAGTCTTGCAACTGCCATCAAGCACAACTCTCAATTTAGTTGTGACCTTGTCCTCTCGGACGACTCCGTGATGCGGTATAAAATACGATTGGGATGGCGAAGTTTCTGAATCTACATTTACAGGTGAGATATAACCCTTTTCTAAATATTCATTAATAACATTATCGTACGCCACCTTTAATTTTGGTGACGCCTGCATTTTTCTTTCCAAGCAATAGAAACGTCGTTCGCTCGCTTGTCGAGAATCACCAAGTGAGTGAACATCACCCTTAAATGGCAAAGCTACTACGTAACGTCCGTCACTATCGCGGGAAGTCGAGTGAGTATAAAATTCTTCGCAAACTTTATCATCTGGGCTGAGTACAGGTGGGACGTTCACCTCCTCCAATTCCCAAAACCTTTGTAAGGTGGAGTTTAAATGGTCAGCAGTACAACAATAATAAACGGTTTCGTTGCAATTAACACGGACTGGAGCGTCACCAACAATAACGTAACCAAGGACAGTTTCTAAAGCGAGTGGCGAGTGATGCGGGGGTTGTCCTTGAACCTTGTTAGATAAGAGAAGATGTGGGAAAATCGAGGCTCCGATCAGTACTTGAATTGGACCAGAGGAAAAGTACTTATCGTCTGCTAACGGTAAATTTTTAAAGTTTGACAGATGTGAGATATCAACCTTAGTGGATGGCAAACACTCGGTAATTTTATCTACTACTAACGACTCAATATCGTAATTAATATTATGATCAAAACGAGAATAAAACTTAATTTTTACCGAACCTTGAATAGTTTTACTCGAACCTCCTATTCCTTTAACTACTGAACAAGCAGGTTTATTATTTACGTTCAAGTCTAAGCGCTGACAACAATCACGAGTGATAAAATTACTTTGAGAAGCGCGTACACTATGTTCATAACCACGAGAATCTATAATTATAATACGCGCGGTTGCAATTAAAACCGTGGTAGGGCCGCGAAACACACGGTCGCTTGCGTTATCTGATAACGCACACAGAGCTACATCGTCAGCGTGAGCGGAGCGGGTGGGAGCGGGCGCGTCGCTAGTGTCGTTAGGTTTCGCTGAAGGCGCGGGGGCCGCGGAGGTAGCGACAGCAGCGACGACGGCGCGGGTCGCGCGGGCACTTGACGTGGGCGCGCGCGGTACATTCGAATGCGAACTATCAGTAACGGACTCATTACCAAAACACAACAACGAATGGTGTTTGGAATTACACTTCTTGCACAAAGAATTCGACTCACACGCGGAAACACGATGACCACCACTTAAACAATTAATACATAAATTATTAGCTTTAACGAATTTAAAACGTTCATACGGTTTATAGTTGTGAAAAACGGAACATTTATAAATTTGATCGTGTTGACCTTTGCACAAAGAACAAGGAGGTAACTCAGAACTAGATGCGGCATTTACATAAGCATGAGTAATTGATGACCTGGGCAACTTAGAAGTTGTTTGATCTACCTTACGATCGATATGCTTTTTTGTAGCTTCATATTTTACAGTTGAAGTAGGTACGTTGTAATATTTTAATGTGATCGCGCACAAACGAAACTAAATCATCGAAAGATGGTATTTTACATCCACGTTTTTCCGATTCGAATGAACGTGCAGTATCTGAGTCTAATCTTTTTAGTGCAAGATGCAAGAAAATTAAATCTGAAAGATTATCGATCTTTAAATTTTTCAATGCGGCGACAGACGATGCGAATTTGTCTAGAAACGCTTCTAGATTGTTAGGGTTTGCGGAAGAGATAGGTTTAAAATCTAACATTTGGTCTAAATATGAAGTTGCCGAAAGACGCTTGTCTTCGTATTTACCTTTTAATAAATCAAAAATTAATGAGTAATTTTCTGAACATGGAGAAATTCCGGCGCATATGGAACGAGCCTTGCCAGTCAATTTCAAATCAGTTCAAATCAAATAATATAACTTCTCAGAATCAGTAAACGAAACATTATTGTGAACTGTGATCTGAAAGCTAGCGAAAAACAGCGGCCAGTTTTTTATATCGCCGTTGAACTCTGGAATTTCGATCGGAGGCAGTCTAGGAGCCCTATGCTGGCTTGCTGACTTGACGTCATCGACATCGCCAGTACGCGATTGCAATTTCTTGGCAGCTCGTTTCACGCAACCTAAAAGATCTTCGAAAGACGAAAGCGACTGATAATTAACGACATAATCGGGATCTAATTTCAACTCAAGACTTGTTATTTTATCTAGCACTGTTTCGAAATCCTCACGCAGTGAATCTACGGTTTCAAACTCGCACAAAAATGATTCAGAGTCGAACGTCTTTGTATCAAGATCTTTAATTCGATTACAAATACTTTGCATGCGGGAGAATATCCTATCTCTTTTAGAGTACAACATTTTCAATGTTGCATTCGTATCTGCAGTAGGCGCCATTTTAGTAGCACGCTATTACAAATGTTCTTATAACGAAAGGAATCGAACAACTAATTTAGCGGCGGAGAACAGAATACGTCCGTGTGTAAGTAAACAGGCATCAAACTACCCAGGTATACTATACGTCTGTCCCCGTTACGAATCAGCGATAGGTATCTAGTATGGAAAACAAATATTCCTACTTCTAAGAATCACGTCACGTGACATAACTCGACCGATTTACCTATAAGTAATATAATGCGGAACGACAACGATCTTTTTTCAATTAGGTATGAATGTAAATACTTATTATACGCGGGATGACCGAACTAATTAGTAATTTATAGCGGGTTAAACGAGAAAATATTTGAGTAAATATGTTTTTAGAATGCGGGGTAAGCGAACGAAAACGAAAAGTACCTACCGAGCCGACCGACGCGCCGACCGGCGAAGTATCTACTTTATGTATGCGGTTTACAACGAACTATCTAGAATTAGGCGAATGCCCAGGCAATGGCTAGCACTGATTCAAACAATGTAAAATCCGGCTCGAAAAGGACCATTAAATGTTTACGCGAACGAATAATAAACGAAAAATTTTGCGTTTTGGTTGTCGAGTTCGGGAATATGCAAACCTTGTGGAAAGAAATGGAAACAAATAGCTTGCATTAAGGAAAGGTGCACAATACCTTGATAGACGCGGAATCCTCCAATAATTGCGATGAACACTTCACTAAATTGATTTTGATGAGCACACACACGATGTCGCGAGCGGTGGTTCGGCCATTACGTTCTAGTTCGTGTTGCGTCGGAACAAGCTCGGGGTGGCGCCGATTCGTGTAGCAAAGTTGGTTGCACTGTTAAGCGTTCTCGCTCGCACTCACACGCGGAGTAGGTAATGTGCGGGAACAGGATGGGGATGGGATACAAGTATGCAACAACCAAAACAAACGATTCAACGACAATATTTACTATTTTTTTTTCTTTTTAAATCAGCGCTACCACATACATATGATGTACCTTCCTGCAATAGAATTCTGCGAAACAATAGGCCAAACATACAATGATATCAATCCAGAAAAAATGTGGGTTTTCGACACTTATGCATAGATTGGTTATTTACGATTGTTGTCACAACCCTCTACATATACATACACTCAGGCGTCGCATTGTAATAATAACTACAGAGTAGTGAGTACACATGAGTAATGATTTTTTTTCGTGTAACGCCTGCGATCAAAGTGGTCGTTTAATGTTTTGAAATGTTTTATAATCAGTTTTCATTTGTATTATTTTCCATTTTGGTGAGTGAGCATTATCCTTTTTTGTGTCGAAATTATTGTTGTACTTATTAATGTTTTCTCAGTAGGGGCATGGAGTATGGATCAGTGTCCAGAAAGCCATTTCTCGTAATTAAAAACGTTCAAAAGGGAAACTCGAGGATTTTTTTACAGATTGAGACTGAGATCAGAGGGGCAATTCTTATAATTTTAAGAACGTTCTCAGTCTGATATCAGTCTCAATCTGTTAAAATACCTCAAGTTTGGTGTTTGAGTATTTTTGACATTTGATTTTGAACGTTCCCAAAACATAGACCCACGCTAATCCAATCCCCATACTTACGCACGCTTACGCTGCCGCACGCTCACGCTCACGCACCTACAAACACACACACACACACGCAGATCTATACACGTACACACAGCATACATGCACACTCACACACGCACCCCCATACACACAAGCACACACACTGAAATGCGCTCGCGCACTAATACCTGTATTTAAATATTTAAAAACTGTATTTTGTAAAATTAAAACAAAATACCTAGTAGTAAGACAATTAGAGGGGATCAGCACTGTTACTCCTTAATACAGGCTATTTCATAGCCTAGCAAGGAGAGCAGCACGTCACCCACTTCATTGCCAGAGATACTACCCACTTTGTAAAACTGTCACATGTACTACACAATCTGTTTCATATAAATAAAGATTATTATTATATTATTATTATTTTCCTTTATTTCACTAAATAGACATATAAATTACATTTTTAAATATTAGTATAAAAATATAGAAACATTTAAAAATATAAAAAATAGTAGCCCACCGGTATCGGGAACAGGGTCCAAGCTACCGGCGGTCAGGGCTCCAGAGAGAGGAACCTCCTAACAATGCGAGCCGTGTCAAGAACTACCGCTTTCTGAGTCTGGCCCTTGACCCAGCTGCCCAACGAGAGCCTCCTTAGGTGTTGGTCGAGGCTCTTGGCTATCAAGCCATTGGCTATAACGACTATCGGTACAATGATCGCTGAGTCCACATCCCACATGTCGACAACCTCGCGAGCCAAGTCAAGATACTTGATTTGTTTATCTTTCTCGGCTTTCACGAGGTTCTCGTCATGCGGGACCGTTACATCAACGATCATTGCACGCCGCTAGTCCGCACAATAGTCCTGTCAGTGATGATGGATCGATCCCAGTACAGTGTGACATGTCCATTTTCGAGAACTGGGTCAGGCACATACCTGTAGTACGGCACTTCTGATTCCACAAGGCTGTATTTCAGAGCAAGTTGCTGGTGGATAATCCTGGCTACAAGGTTGTGTCTATGCAAGTACTCCTCGTTAGCTAGACGGGAACACCCGGAGATAATGTGTCTGATTGATTCACCCGGACGGTGGCATGCCCGACAGATGTCAACCGTGCCGTCTTTCACAATAAATCTCCGGTAGTTGTTCGTCATCATAACTTCGTCCATAATTGCACAGACAAAACCATCGGTTTCTCCAAAGAGGTCACCGAAACGCAGCCAGGCTACGGACGCTAGTAGGTCTACATCGGGTCCATGTAGGGCCCGGAAATAGCGTCCGTGAAGCTCCTTACTCTGCCATACTTCCATGCGATCTTTAGTGTCAAGCACTACAGGCTTGCGCCAGTTCTCTTAAGCCAAGGAGAGCGGGGTGAGGCCCTTGTCAACCACGACATGTCAATGCATCCTTACGTTGGCTCCCTGGAAATATTCCTTGAGACTGCATATCTCGCGATTGTGCAGGGTCTTAGCGTTTAAGAACCCTCGACCTCCACACTTTCGCGGGATATACAACCTCATTATCAATGACCGTGGGTGATGCATTCGATATGCAGTCAGCAGCGTGCGGATCCTCCTATCCAGAGCGTCGAGTTCGGTCTGAGTCCATTTGAGTATGCCGAAAGAGTGCATCAAACCCGGCATGACCAAACCGTTGAAGGCGCGCACCTTGATAACGCCTGATAGAAGCCTATTAATTACTTTCTTCAGGCGGCCAAAGAAGCGCTCCTTCAACGATTGCTTCATGTCAGCAGTGTTGATACCTAACGCTTCCGACATACCCAAATACTTATAGGTTTCGTTTGAGAAGAAGGATCTTAGGTGTATGGAATCCGAGAGCTGGGTTTCCGCGGATTCCACAATCTCCCCTCGCTTTACATGCATGACCGCACATTTATTCACACCAAATTCCATTCTGATGGCGCTACTGAAGGTTTCAGTTACTTTCAGTAGCTCTATCAGTTGCAAATTGTTGTGGGCAAAGAGTTTTAGGTCATCTATGCAAAGGAGGTGAGATATAACCTGACCACCTCTCCTCAGCCCATAGCCTATACCGGAATCTGCCAGCAGTGTGCTTAGAGGATTCAGGGCTAGGCAGAACCAAAGCGGACTCAAACTATCGCCCTGAAATATACCTCGCTCGATCCTGACCGGTTCGCTATTCCTCTGGATATTTTGACATCCTGGATATCGAAGGACCGTCCTCCATTGCCCCATACATGACGTCAGGAAAGTGCGTAGTATTGTATCTACTTTACACAACTCCAGCACCCTCATGAGCCATGTATGTGGCACCGAGTCATAGGCCTTCTTGTAATCTATCCAACACGTCGAAAGATCTTTTCGGGAACGACGAATCTGTTGGCTAATGGCCATATCAATGAGGAGCAGCTCCTTAGTACCGCGGGACCCGTTCTGACATCCATTTTGAGAGACAAACATGATGGAGTTAAGGCTTCTTCAAACAGCCGCGACGCGACAGCGCGACGCGACACTTGTAGAACAATTTCCATTAAGTTTTCATAGAAATTGTTCTACGAGTGTCGCGACGCGACCGTCGCGTCGCGCTAGTCTGCACGAGCCTTTACTGTCTATATGATTGTAAATCTCAGTTCTCAAAATGGATGTAAGAACTTTATAGACCGTCGGTAAACAAGTGATCGGCCTATAATTTTTGGGTTCCGCGGTACTACCTGATTTATGGAGCAGGTGAGTTACTCCTGTTGTTAGGAACTGGGGTAGCGAACCAGATTCTAAAGCAATCTGGTACTGATCCGCCAAGTGAGCGTGTGACCTTTGGAACCATTTAATCCAGAAGTCGTGCAGCCCGTCCGGCCCTGGAGATTTCCAGTTGGGCAGCGGACGGACTGCATGAGTTACATCTTGGGAGCAGATGGTAATAGCCCCCATTTCTGGTATTGGATCGCAGGCTCGCTCGACTTCTCGAGTCCAATCACCGTCGGTGTGACTGGTAGGCACCGACCAGATATTGTGCCAAAAAGAGTACATGGCATCATCATCCGCTAGGCGCGTATCAGCCACACCTTGGTCCGGTCGCTCCCAGGCCCTATAAACCCACCTTTCATCACTCTGGAAGGTGCGGTTCTGAGTGTATCGGTCTGCTCGCCGCTTATACCTACGAATACGGTTTGCCCATGCATACACTTTCTGCTTCAGGAAGTCTATGCGCTCTGTGATACGGGACAAATAATACTGAGGGCTGGTATCAGTCCCTGAGAATGCCCGCCTCACAAAGCGCATCACTCTAGGGCGAGTGTTGCCCTCCCTGAAAATGGGACGAAATTATTATTAATGATGAAATTTAAAAATTTAAAAACTAGGACGTCTTGTTGACACTGTGTTGCCAGCTTATTATTATTATTATCTCCTTTATTTCGTTAATTAGTACATACAAATTATATTTTAAAATATTCGAATATAAAAAATATATATAAAAACATTTAAAAATATAAAAAATTGTAGCCCACCGGTATCGGGAACAGGGTCTAAGCTACCGGTGGTCAGGGCTGCTGAGAGAGGAACCTCCTTACTATACGCGCCGTATCCAGTAATACTGCTTTCTGGATCCAACCCTTGATCCAGCTGCCTAACGAGAGCCTCTTGAGGTGTTGGTCGAGACTCTTGGTTATAATGCCATTGGCTGTCACGACTATCGGCACAATGACTGCTGTATCTACATCCCACATGTCGACAACCTCGCGTGACAGATCAAGATACTTGATATGCTTATCTTTTTCAGCTTTCACGAGGTTCTCGTCATGTGGGACTGCTATATCAATAATCATTGTGCGACGCTCTAATCGATCTATCACCACGATGTCCGGCTTATTGGCAACAATAGTCCGGTCAGTGATGATAGATCGATCCCAATACAATGTGATAGTGCCATTTTTGAGAACTGGGTCGGGCACATACCTATAGTACGGTACTTCCGAGTCCACAAGACTGTATTTCAGAGCAAGTTGCTGGTGGATAATCCTGGCTACAAGGTTGTGCCTATGCAAGTAGTCTCCGTTAGCCAGACTAGAACAGCCAGCAATAATGTGTCGGATTGATTCCCCCGGACGGTGGCATGCCCGACAGATGTCAACCGTTCCATCCTTCACAATACATTTCCGGTAGTTGTTCGTCAGCATAACTTCGTCCATAATTGCAAAGACAAAACCTTCGGTTTCTCCAAAAAGATCACCGAATCGTAACCAGGATACGGACGCTAAGAGGTCTACATCAGGTCCATGTAGGACCCGGTAAAAGCGCCCGTTAAGCTCTTTGCTCTGCCATACCTCCCTGCGGTCATTAGTATCTAATACTTTAGGTTTGCGCCAGCTCTCGTTACCCAAGGAGAGCGGGGTGAGGCCCTTGTCCACTGAGACCACATTTCGGTGCATCCCCACGTCGGCTTCTAGAAAATATTCCCTGAGACTGCATATCTCGCGATTGTGGAGGCTCTTAACGCTTAAGAAACCTCGGCCTCCACACTTTCGCGGGATATACAGTCTCATCACCGATGACCACGGATGATGCATCCGATTTGCGGTGAGCAGTGTGCGGACCCTCCTATCCAAGGCTGAGTCCATTTGAGTATGCCGTAAGAGTACATCAAAACCGGCATGACCCAACCGTTGAAGGCGCGCACCTTGTTTCCGCCCGATAAAAGACTATTTAAAACTTTATTCAGGCGGCAAAAGAAGTGCTCCCTCAACGATTGTTTCATGTCAGCAGTGTTGATGCCTAACGCTTCCGACATACCCAAATACTTATATGTTTCGTTTGAGAAGAAGGATCTTAGGTGTATGGAATCCGAGAGCTGGGTTCCCACGGATTCCACAATCTCCCCTCGCTTTACATGCATGACCGCACATTTGTCCACACCAAATTCCATTCTGATGGCGTTACTGAAAGTTTCAGTTACTTTCAGTAGCTCCATCAGTTGCAAATTGTTGGGGGCAAAGAGCTTTAGGTCATCCATGTATAGGAGGTGAGATATAACCTGACCACCTCTTCTCAATCGATAGCCTATACCTGAATCCTCCAGCAAAGTGCTAAGAGGATTCAGGGCTAGGCAGAACCAAAGCGGACTCAAACTATCGCCCTGAAATATGCCTCGCTCGATCCTTATCGGTTCGCTATTCCTCTGGATATTTCGACATCCTGGATAGCGAAGGACCGTCCTCCATTGCCCCATACATGACATCAGGAAGGTGCGCAGAGTTGCATCTACTTTATATAATTCCAGCACCCTCCTGAGCCATGTATGTGGCACCGAGTCATAAGCCTTCTTATAGTCTATCCAACATGTCGAAAGATCCTTTCGGGAACGACGAACCTGTTGGCTAATGGCCATATCAATGAGGAGCAGCTCCTTAGTACCGCGGGACCCGTTCCGACATCCATTTTGAGAGGCAGACATGATAGAGTTGGTGTCTACATGGTTGTAAATTTTTGCTCTCAAAATGGATGTAAGAACTTTATAGACCGTCGGTAGACAAGTGATTTGTCTATAATTTTTGGGTTCTGCGGTACTACCTGATTTACGGAGCAGGTGGGTTATCCCTGTTGTTAAGAACTGCGGTAGCGACCCTGACTCTAAGGCTGACTGAAACTGGGATGCCAAGCGAGCGTGTGACCTTTGGAGCCATTTGATCCAAAAGTTGTGCAGTCCGTCTGGTCCTGGAGATTTCCAGTTAGGCAACGGCCGGACTGCACGAGCTACCTCTTGGGGGCTGATGGTAAGTGCCCCCATTTCCGGTATTTGACCGCACGCTCGCTCGATCTCCCTAGTCCAAATACCTTCGGTGTGACTGACAGGCACCGACCAGATGTTTCGCCAGAAAGAACACATGGCGTTATCATCCGGTAGGCGCGTGTCAGCCACACCTTGGTCCGGTCGCTCCCAAGCTCTGTAAACCCACCTTTCATCGCTTCGAAATGTGTGATTCTGAGAGTACCGCTCCACTCTCCGCCTGTACCCGGCGTATACGGTTTGCCCATGCACAGATCTTCTGCTTCAGGAAGTCGATACGCTCTGTGACGCGGGTCATATAATCTCGAGAACTAATATCAGTCCCGGCGAACGCCCGCATCACAAAGCGCATCACTCTAGGGCGAGTATTGCCCTCCCTGAAGCAGATTAGCTTACCGATAAGTGCTCTAGCCTCACCGATACGACGCTCAATCCTGCACTGCCAAGCTGGTACGGCTGGTTTTGGTCGTGGAGTTCTGTCGCTATTGGGAAATTGAACATGAGCTACAGGACATGCCGCTACAGCTGCACAGTACAAGATCGAGTGGGTATCGGCGAGATCTTAGCTACCGTCAAAATATGTTGATAACTGTGAGTCCAGAGCACACACCAGCGCCTTGTTTTTCTTATGCATGGGCAAACGAGGTAAACGTGGGCTAAGTTCAGGGGGAGTGGAACGATACTCCCGGAAAGCATCCTCCAAAGCGCTCCTCAATCTTGCATTGGATTAGGAACTCACGGATATAGCCTCGTCATCATCCTCTTCACCAACGCGGTTGGGTCGCGGTGAAACACTGGATATATTTTGCAGTTGCATCGCTACCCGTGGCGAAGCACATGGCTATTCCGTGATTCGAGGCGAAGTCGATCAAGTACGGTGGCATCCAGCATATGGTTACGCTGGATGACCCGCACCTGATCCGACAGTCGTTGCGCCGACACGTTGACTGCTGGTTCAAGCACCTGAAACAGAGAGAGCATCCGACCACGGTACGCAGTCAAGTTACTTCCCCCCTCTGTAGCCCCATAGTATGCGCGCATGACATTTTCATTGACAGTTTGAGTCCACTTCATGCGCTGCACACTCCCACCGGGAGCGGGGACCCTATCAGAGGCCGGTGGGCCTCGGAGTCCTAAGCTGGCCGGTGGTC
Source organism: Polymixis lichenea (assembly GCA_949091785.1). Lineage (NCBI taxonomy): Eukaryota > Metazoa > Arthropoda > Insecta > Lepidoptera > Noctuidae > Polymixis > Polymixis lichenea. The sequence goes on along the minus strand of OX420934.1, from coordinate 76,591 downwards.
GGCCTCTTCCGCGCCGACGTACTAGTGATGGTGCCGTCGGTGGCGAGAAATATTCGTCGCTCGAGCTCGACGCAACTGCAGCGGCCGGTATCACTGAACTCACGTCTGGAGCAGGTTCCGGCAACTGCGAGGTGGAGCTGAGCAACGAACCCGAAGGTGTTGGGTGTGTGTCTCGCAGTAATCGTGCCCGACTTCGCGTCAGCATCGTATTATTCTCCGCGTCCAATATTTTATTTCCTTGTTGCATTTTGTTGTAATGTTTTGGTTATGAATATGATGGTTGATTTTTAGGCTCTTCAGTGGTGTTGTAGAAGCTTATCAAAACATTGTTGCATCATTTACAATAACAACCGACTTCCAAAAAAACACCAAAAAGTGAAAAATAACTTTAATTTCGGAAGTCGGTGACTTTGGATATGTATTTTAATTTTTTGTCACCGCCTTCCGATATTAAAGTTATTTTTCACTTTTTAGTGTTTTTTTGGAAGTCGGTTGTTTAATTTTTTTGAAAAAAGATTTTTATTTTTCACTTTTTAGTGGTTCACATGTGCTTACCCCTTCACAGCGTACCGGCGTGATGTTATGTTATTAACTGGTGTAAACAATTGACAGACATGAGATTTCAGCAATCCCTGTCCATTTGCTATCATTTATTGAGGAGTTCCGTTGCCTATCTCCGAAGTTCTTCATCAGATCTTCACCAAATTGAAATGGAACCACTCCAAGAAAGTACTCTTCCAAAAACTACACAAATTGCTTCAAGTGTGCCTATAAAATTTGAAGAGTTCTCTCTATTTCTCCAGGATCCCATCATCAGATCCTGACTTGATGATCATGGGACCACCTGGGAAGTATACCCTTTCAAACAAAAAAAAAATTTTCCAAATCGGTCCAACCATCTTCGAGTAATCGGGGAACATACATAAAAAAAAAAATTTAAAAAAAAAAAAAAAGGTTCCGACGAATTGAGAACCTCCTCCTTTTGGAAGTCGGTTAAAAATACTAGAAAAAATACACGGAGAAAAACAATTTTTAAACCGTCATCTTGACAGTCGGGCCACAGATTATTATTATTTCCTTTATTTCACTAAATAGACATATAAATTACATTTTTAAATATTAGAATATAAAATATATAAAAACATTTAAAAATATAAAAAATAGTAGCCCACCGGTATCGGGAACAGGGTCCAAGCTACCGGCGGTCAGGGCTCCAGAGAGAGGAACCTCCTAACAATACGGGCCGTGTCCAGGAGTACCGCTTTCTGGATCAAGCCCTTGACCCAGCTGCCCAACGAGAGCCTCCTCAGGTGTTGGTCGAGGCTCTTAGCTATCAAGCCATTGGCTGTGACGACTATCGGTACAATGATCGCAGAGTCCACATCCCACATGTCGACAACCTCGCGAGCCAAGTCAAGATACTTGATTTGTTTATCTTTCTCGGCTTTCACGAGGTTCTCGTCATGCGGGACCGTTATATCAACGATCATTGCACGCCGCTAGTCCGCACAATAGTCCTGTCAGTGATGATGGATCGATCCCAGTACAGTGTGACATGTCCATTTTCGAGAACTGGGTCGGGCACATACCTGTAGTACGGCACTTCTGATTCCACAAGGCTATATTTCAGAGCCAGTTGCTGGTGGATAATCCTGGCTACAAGGTTGTGTCTATGCAAGTACTCCTCGTTAGCTAGACGAGAACACCCGGAGATAATGTGTCTGATTGATTCACCCGAACGGTGGCATGCCCGACAGATGTCAACTGTGCCGTCTTTCACAATAAATCTCCGGTAGTTTTTCGTCATCATAACTTCGTCCATAATTGCACAGACAAAACCTTCGGTTTCTCCAAAGAGGTCACCGAAACGCAGCCAGGCTACGGACGCTAGTAGGTCTACATCGGGTCCATGTAGGGCCCGGAAAAAGCGTCCGTGAAGCTCCTTACTCTGCCATACTTCCATGCGATCTTTAGTGTCAAGCACTACAGGTTTGCGCCAGTTCTCTTTAACCAAGGAGAGCGGGGTAAGGCCCTTGTCCACCGCGACCACATCTCGATGCATCTCCACGTCGGCTCCCAGGAAATATTCCCTGAGACTGCATATCTCGCGATTGTGGAGAGTCTTAGCGTTTAAGAACCCTCGACCTCTACACTTTCGCGGGATATACAGTCTCCTTACCGAAGACCGTCGGTGATGCATTCGATATGTAGTCAGCAGCGTACGGACCCTCCTATCCAGGGCGTCGAGTTCGGTCTGAGTCCATTTGAGTATGCCGAAAGAGTACATCAAAACCGGCATGACCCATCCGTTGAAGGCGTGCACCTTGTTCCCGCCTGATAAAAGACTATTAAATACTTTCTTCAGGCGGCCAAAGAAGCGCTCTTTCAACGATTGCTTCATGTCAGTTACATTGATGCCCAACGCTTCCGACATACCCAAATACTTATAGGTTTCGGCTGCAGAGAGGGCTCGAAGGTTTATGGAATCCGAGAGATGGGTTCCCGCGGATTCCACAATCTCCCCTCGCTTTACATGCATGACCGCACATTTGTCCACACCAAAATCCATCCTGATGGCGCTACTGAAGGTTTCAGTTACTTTCAGTAGCTCCATCAGTTGCAAATTGTTGGGGGCAAAGAGTTTTAGGTCATCCATGTAAAGGAGGTGAGATATAACCTGACCATCTCTCTTCAGCCGATAGCCTATACCTGAATCCTCCAGCAGTGTGCTTAGAGGATTCAGGGCTAGGCAGAACCAAAGCGGACTCAAACTGTCGCCCTGAAATATGCCTCGCTCGATCCTTATCGGCTCGCTATTCCTCTGGATATTTCGACATCCTGGATATCGAAGAACCGTCCTCCATCGCCCCATACATGACATCAGGAAAGTGCGCAGAGTTGTATCTACTTTATACAACTCCAGCACCCTCATGAGCCATGTATGTGGCACCGAGTCATAGGCCTTCTTGTAATCTATCCAACATGTCGAAAGATCCTTTCGGGAACGACGAACCTGTTGGCTAATGGCCATATCGATGAGGAATAGCTCCTTAGTACCGCGGGACCCGTTCCGACATCCATTTTGAGAGACAGACATAATGGAGTTACCGTCTATATGATTGTAAATCTTAGCTCTCAAAGTGGATGTAAGAACTTTATAGACCGTCGGTAAACACGTGATCGGCCTATAATTTTTGGGTTCCGCGGTACTACCTGATTTATGGAGCAGGTGGGTTATTCCTGTCGTTAGAAACTGCCACGACGAATGATGTATAAGGTAATAACTCTTGTATATGTTTTATAACAGCATTTCTTTTACAACCCTCTTTATAAAAGCATGTTATAAGTGTTTCTTGCTAATATGGTATATCAGTCTTATCACTTTATCTTACATACGTTTATATAACTAATGTCAATGTCCCTTTAAAGCATTGGTCATATAGAAGCATATAACATGACTTTTCAGGCTTATAATAATTTAGCCTTGTAGTCGCATTGGCCTCATACTATTTGTAAAATTAATAGGGTTATTATAAAACCTATTCTCTTATAATATTTATTTGAATGCAGCATAAAAGCTAATGCAAAAAGGCAAGTTACATAGCTTCTGTAAATAAATAAAGTGTTGACAGCACCTCTATTAGTATGAAAGAAAATGTTATGGGTTTCGTAGAATTATTTTCACAAAACTTTGACAGCGATACTTTCGATGAAGATTTCTTTAAAGGTTAGCCTACTAAAAATGATAATGAATCATCTGATGAGCGTGACAGTGACATAAAGAGAGACATAGAACAGGATGGGTTCAGAGATGATATAGCTACTTGGGCTGTGGAGTATAATATTACGCATTGTGCTTTAAATAAACTTTTTAAAATTGTGAATAAATAAGTACCCCATTCATTAACAACAGATGCACGTACACTTCTTAAAAGTAACACAGTTAAAATAAAACTAATTTAATTGGGCACTAGACGTTACTGGCACAACGGACTAACAGAACAATTAATCAATTTTTACGTCATTCTAACATATCTAATAAGTTATCACTTAATATAAATATTGACGGATTACCAGTTTACAAAAGTTCCAACCATCAATTTTGGCCAATTTTATGTAATGTACCCGGATAGACAATAATATAAACTATAATCGACAATATGAAAACAAACTTGTAAAATCACCGGTATAACGATATAATAGTAGACATAACTGCGTAAATTTTAATCTTCACTACAAATGATAATCATAAATTATGGCAATAATCACAAAATTATAGCTAAGAATGCCTGCTATAATTTTTATACAAAAACACTTTATCGTTTGATCTCAGATCAGCGATAAAGTAGAATCCTATAACGTAAAACAATGTGAGTAATATGTTATTGCCTACTAAATAGTATACTTCAGTATCAAATAATAGTAATGGAGTAATCATACAGAGGCGGGAGCTTTTCGGAGTGGAAGTTTTAGGAAGGAAATTAGGATTAGGTGCAGAAAATTTCGCATTTATCACATAAATAAGTGGTCGTAAATTGCAAATCTACAATGCTGACACCAAAAAATGTTTACATAGAATAAATATTTCATTTTCTCTTTGGTGATAATGAAATGGGATGGAAGATTCAAATTAGTCTGATTGTGACATCCATAGCGTTGTTCTTTTATTATAAAATGTGTGATTTGCCAAGGCCATATCACTTCAGTAAACAATTCGTTGAAATCGTCCTTTGCCAAGAAATGGTCCACATTCATATTTGATTCTGTCTGGAATCTGTGGAATAAACAAAAATGCAAACTAGTAGGTATTCACAAAATTTTATTATAAAGAATAATGGAGACTGAACCCTAAAATCTTTCAATATGGTTGAGTATATTAGCACTAGCTTGCTACAATAAGGGTAATTGCCAATCCTTCTTATATTAGCAACTAACAGGAACTCACAAAAGTAAAATAGTTTTAAAAATAAAAAATTGATAGAATTAACGAGGCGCATTAAGAAATTGCCATAAAACTTACCCACAATTTTCACAAATCTGCTTTTCCACATAACCTTCCAGTACAATATACGAAAAAAGAGCGATGTGGTCAATGTCTAGTAATGCAGGCAATTTTATATCTTTTATAAATCACATAATGAGGCAAATGATGCGTGAATAAATTATGAACTTCTCATATTTGTATTGCGTTTGCTACAACACCACAAATTGCCCTTATGGCCGAAATTTGTTAGCGTTTATAAGGGTAATTTGTTACATAAAAGCAAATATCTTGCCTATTTATAGTTAATCAGCCATACAATATGCCTTTACATGACGAGTTTAAGGGGATTTAGTTTATTATATGGTATTAGCATTAATATGGCCTTTATAAAATATATATTTTTGCATCAATGACATTTATAGAGCAACTTTTTGCTACTTGGGTAGGTTTTTGATTTCGTCCCCTGTTGGTATACTTATTCTATTGAGGTTCACGTTGGTCGTTTTCTGTGATGTTATAGGGTCTAATTGGATTTTTTTGTTTTTGTTTCGTTTATTTGGTTGCCTACGTTATTTAGTAAGGGTTTAATGTGGTATAATCTCTTAGCATACAATTTACACTATGACACTGGTACCTGTACTTTACCATCGCTTACTGTTTAGTGCTACTAACACTACTTTTGATATGCCTAGTAGTTTAAACAATTAGGTGCGACAACAGATAAACCGCGTTGAAATGTAAACAACGTTTAGATTTAGTTAACTTTTCTATTGAAAGTACTATTGAGTTGTCTTGTGTTGAACTCGAGCGATACGTTATTATTTTCCTTTATCGACCACCCTCTGGGGATTTCATTCGTTTCGAATCGGGAATGGAGGATTTACTCAATAAGTTAAAATCAAGTAATAAAAGTATAATTTTATGTGGATATTTAATATTAATATTTTAGATGTTAATCCATTAAGTATCAGACTTCTTAATCTGTTTAGATCTTTTAATTTAACTAACTTATTTTTAGAACCTACGAGTACTAGGATCACGGCTTCTACGTCGACTTGTCTTGATAATATATTTAGTGATTGTGATGCCAAAAATAAATGAGTACTAACTGACTTGACGTCTGACCATTATGGATTATTGGCTAGCTTTCCTTTACCGTTACATAAAAAACCTCATAAAGTAGAATGCAGGCCTTATACTGCTAGTCGCTGCAACAAATTTAAAAATAACATAGCTTATAGAATTACACCATCTATAGCAGAACACGAGAATCCTAATAAAATCTTTGGATCCCATTTTGATGTTGTGCAAAAAGAATACCAATCTACTTTTAAGACCAAAACCATTAACATTAATGGCACCTCCATTGGCTTCAACCAATGGGCCACTCCAGGTATTTATAAAAGTAGAGCGAGACTATACGAGTTATATGGTTTGAAAAAATACAGGTTTGATAGTCCTTTTCTAGAGTATGTCTGAAATTATTCCAAATTATTTTAAAAAATCTGTGTTTTTGCTAAATCCTTTGTTAGTATTTTTAACATACTTAAGTCTAAAAACACTGGTGGTTACTGGGGTATTTTTATTAAACCTTTAAGTAATATAATCGACATCGTAGCCCCCTATCTAGCTATTACTTTTAATAAATGTGTTGACCTAGGAACTTTTCCCGACCTCATGAAGAGTAGTAAAGTCTACCATTATTTAAATCAGGTAATAAAAATAACGTAGGAAATTTTAGGCCTATTTCTATCTTACCGGCATTTAGTCAAATATTTTAAAAGTTATTACTCAAGCAGTTGCTAAGACATTTTAATTTAAATTGCCTCCTTCATGATGAACAATATGGCTTTACAAAAGGTCGTTCACCTACAGACGCGGGCGTTGCTCTGCTGAAACACATATTTAACTCATGGGAGAAATCACAAAATGCTATTGGCATTTTCTGTAGTCTTTCCAAAGCATTTGATTGCGTGTACCATGACACGTTATTGCGTAAACCACGTCATTACGGTGTTCAAAATGAAGCTCTCAACGTAATAAATTCTTATTTAAATAATAGGTACCAATGTGTAGATATTAATGGTGTGAAATCTTCCGGACTACCAGTTCAGTTAGGTGTACCTCAAGGCTCAATACTGGGTCCATTCTTATTCTTAGTGTACATTAATGATTTACCATTCTATTTAAAGAGTATCTGTGACGTTGTACTGTTTGCTGATGATACCTCTCTTATCTTTAAAGTAGACAGGAATAGACAAGATTTTGACGACGTCAACAGTGCACTCTCAAGGGTTACGCATTGGTTTACCACGAATAATCTAGTTCTCAATGCCAAGAAAACTAAATGTATAAAGTTCGCTTTACCGAATGTAAGAAATCTGGGACCCAACATCGTCTTAGATAATGAGGTGCTTGCAACTGTAGAATCGGGCGTTTTTCTTGGCATAACAGTAGATGCCAAACTTCAGTGGGGATCACATATATCAAACCTAGCGGGAAGGCTCAGTTCGGCCGCCTACGCCGTCAGAAAAGTAAGACAATACACTGACGTTGATACAACTCGGTTAGTCTATTTTAGTTATTTTCATAGCGTTATGTCCTACGGCATTCTGCTGTGGGGTAAAGCCGCTGACATTCAAAATATTTTTGTTCTTCAAAAACGAGCTGGTCGTGCAATTTACCAACTAGGTGCTAGAGTTTCTCTGAGAGATTTTTTTAAAGATACTGGTATTCTCACGGTGGCATCGCAATTCATCTTCGCTAACATCTTATATATAAGGCAAAAAATACACTTAAACACTAAAAACAGCGATATTCATAATATTAATACTAGAAATAAGGACAAACTACGCGCTCCCTTTCACCGGCTTCATAAAGTTCATAACTCATTTGCTGGCCTTGGTATAGCCTTTTATAACAAGCTTCCCTCTTCTTTGCTAGATTTACATTTTAATGCGTTTAAAGCGAAAGTAAAATCAAATCTTTGTTCGAAGGCATACTATTCTATCAACGACTACTTAAACGATAAGAATTGTTGGTCGCTGTGATTAACTCAAGACAACGTTTGTGTTCTTTCACCAGAATTAGCTTAACTACTGACAGGTCATATGAATTACTTCATATCATTGTTTATTTAACTTGACTGCATAAACCATTTTTTATTTTTATCAATTACATTTTCATTTATTGTTGAATGTTAATTATATGCTATTATTGTATAGAATCAAGTTCTTCTAACATAACAGACAGCTGTGCTGCTGGGGAGTTTGTTGCGCGACTTCTTCTTCCCATCAAAAGCACTAGGAAGTGGTGAAGGGTGGGCGTTTTGGGGGACTGTCTTATGTAATTTTGACGTTCAGAAAGTGCTGACTCTCAGCCTAGTTTGAATAAATGACTTTTGATTTTGATTTTGATAAGATGCGCTCTAGTCCTTCTAGATCATCTGTAATGAGGATAAGGTCGTCCGCAAATTATAATACCACGGGAGTGAAATTTCGCGGTTCTGATCTAGTTTGATTAAATAGGTTTCATCTTCAAGGGTTCTTAGGACTTCGGCAATGATCAATGTAGAAAGGAGGAGACAGAGCGTTTTGCATGTTATTGACGATTACCATTAATTCTTCTACCGGCGGTCCTGCGCTTTGTGCTTCAGTTATCGGCTTGGTTATTTTAACAGTCGCTATTTGAAGGCCCTATTTTTTTTTGTTCCCCTTTTGAGCACCGTATGTGCGCGGATCTTTGACGTTTTGGAGTTTTTTAGTGTTTGGCATTATTTTTTAAGCCTATTTGGATTATCCTGTTGCTCTGCTTTGTAGGAATTTGGCATTTTCTAGGTTAGCAAAAGTTAAGTGATGATCTCTTGAGTAGATTGGCTGAAGAATCAGTTTCTTGAACAGCTCAGTTTTAATACTTCCTTAACTTGAGCAGGTCAGTTTTAATACCTCCATTATTGTGTTTCAGGGTATTTAATTCGTTGGGTAACCTGGTTGGGTCCTTTATAAGTTTGCTATTTTTCGTTATGCCGTCTTCGTATTTTGTTCTGGTTGAATTTCTATTGAGAGTGGCATAGTTGCAACGTTTATGCTTTACCTTAGCAGTTCCCAGATTATTTTTTGGTTGGAGATGCACCCGTTATACTGCATGGCGATGTAGCTTTTGTTATTTCCATGTGCAGTTTTTCCCTGTTGGCTATATCCATTAATAGTTCGTCGTTGTAGTTGGAAACTACATGGTTAAGGTTTTGTTGGGTCAATCCTTTGCGTTAAAAACATTGTGTATCTTGTCGACCAATATGGGCGTTGAAGTCGCCAAGGATTATAAGCGTACATATCCTCGGTTTTTATGCAATTAAGTTTAATACGCCTGTGAAGGATCTGATTGCTTTCGAGGAACAACTGTTGATATGAGAGTTGATTTATACAGAGCAGTTGGCTTGTCTTTTCCCATGCCTAACTTGAGGTAGCTGACGTCGCGTCGGTATCCTTTTACCGTTAACTAGTTCAATTTTGGCTTACTTTCTTATTAGAATTCCACACCAGGTGTGGGTTACTCGCTTTTCTTGGGGGTGCCATTCGTAGTGTGTAGAGATGTATGTTCCTGAGTTCGTCCCTGTTTCCTGTAGGTTGGCTATACATAACAGGATCTTTATCAATAAAGATGCCACATTTTTTAATAACAATGTCCTCTTATATGGAAAATGCTAGCAGCTGTCGTGTAGTTGAATTCCACTTTTCGTAGTTGGCCCTCATACTTCTGCAATTATCATTGTAGAAGTGTAAGGGCCTACTTTCCATATTTTTTTAATATTTGCTTCCCATCTGTAATCAATAGATTATACAGTTTGTAACAAAAACCCTGTCCGATCCAGTAAAGGCGTATTCCTGGTTCAACATACGTAGAAAAAAAAATTGTTATAAAAATGTAACTCATAAAAACCAAAAGTTATTGATTTTTTAATTTTTATAACCCATGCGAAATTTAACACTGAATACGACAAATTTTCATAAGTTGGCAACACTTCACCCACCGGCAAAATTTTTCATTTTTACCTATTTTTATTTCAAAGAACACCACCGCATTGTAGGCACTTTTTCAACTAGTCGCCAACTGGTTGCCTACCGGCGCCGCGGCGCCAGTGGCAGCGGCGCGCTACTATTTTTGCCAGTCTTCCATGGAGATAGCTTTCGGTCGGACGTCCGTACGTATCACTTGCCGCTATCGTTTCGCGAACAATGTCAGATTCCGTTCAGGGAATTTTAATAATTATGTTGATGTGCTTAGGCAAGACCGACTATAATTATGCAGCTGCGCGTAGAACGTATAAGGTTTGCTTCGCAAATTATGCCAGGTGTGACAGAACCTCGGAACATGCATTCCAACGCCTGTATAACCTTGTATACACCACAGGCAGCGTTCATGGGTACGAGTCGCAGACCACTATTCCTGGGAGACCACGAGAGCGCAACGTGGAAAACGAGAAACAAGTGCTGGATATGTTTGCCGCTGATCCCACATGTGTGAAAAGGTGTCGAATGTGCATTATTGTTGGAGGTGGACATATGAAGCGCGATCGTCGAAGTATGCAACAACAAGTGAATGTTATAAGTAACTGATACCTACAGTCGGTACGTATATTGCCAAAAGCACATCACATTAAAACAACCCTTATCAGGGCTTCGTTTAATTTAATTAAATAATTGTTTCTTGATAAACAGAATTAGGTCTGAAATCTGGATCACTTTGCCTACAAAAATTTCAGCTGATACCTACGCGTCCTATAAGGTAGGACGTAGCGTAGGTTGCTTTCATTATACGTTTGTTTGGCGGCACGCGACAAAGGATCATAGAAACCGTTTTGCTCAGGCGGCTTCTTTGACACAAAACTTTAGGTACGAAATCGTATACATAGCCAAGTTACTGCCGCCAACTTGGAAGTAACTAATCGTACCAAATTTTCAATGCACTCTCTTGAGTGATTCTCTTGTGACATACCTTTAGAGTTGACAAGGGCTGTGTTCAAAAAAAGCTAAATATTTGAAATATTTAGCTTTTTTCGAACACAGCCCTTAAAAAAAAAAAAATCAAATCAACAACAACAAACAACAACAACAACAACAACAACAACAACAACAACAACAACTTATCTTGTATAATTATTTGATTTCAGGTAGCAAATACCTTTGCGGTGAATATTAACATCCCAGACGATACTTGGGATAAACTGTAAGAGTTTTTTTAAATTAATTCTAATTGTGGTTTAAGGTAACGTTTGTGTAATTTATATTCCACACGTATACTTTGTATTTTCTTTTACAGAATACATTCAGCTAGACGACTTTGCGTATGTTCAAAGTGAGTAACAGGCTTTTTACTATATTAAATTTAAATTGTTGGTTTTAAATTATATTACCTCGATTGATACTTACCCTGATTTTAAGATCTGTAAATTGGTAAAAAACAGCTTTACACGTCATCGAGAAATAAGCCATTAAAAACTTAAGGCATTGTCCTAACAGATCGCGTATTAAGGGCGCGTTTACAAATCTGACAAAAATAAGCAGTTTTCGGTGCATTTTGCGGCAAAATGATACTGAACCAAATGTAAATAATAATTGCCAAAGATAGATTATTTCTTCATCTTCAAAAGTGGCATTTGTTGTGCTCAAAAATTTTAGTTTTTACCATTGTAAAAAATAATTTCCGTTACCTCTTCACACAACATTGACAATAAAGTGTTAAGTTTAGGAAGATTTTTCACCTATTTAATAACTTAAATTCAATTATTTAAAAATATTTTATGTAAGTAGACATATTCAAGTCAAAATAAGGTAAAAAACATAATAGTTTAAAAAACTTTTGTTTTTTTTTTAATTTTTGAATTGTCATTGGTCCCCGATAAGTCTACAAAGTTTCAATGAAATCTGACCGTTTGAAGTGGGTCAAAATAGCGTCCAAAGGAGTCGGTTACATACAAACAAACATACAAGTGAAGCTAATATAAAGCGTGTAAGAACTATCAAAATGTAATAAATAGTCTCAGAAAAAAATAAAAATCGAATCAATATTTTCGCATGTTTAGCTTCTACGCGTGAATCTTATTGAATTGAAATAAGGGTTATTTTACTGGTCGTTGTCTTGATCTATTGCACACAAATTTGTAATGAAATATTAGTCTGCGCTCAGCCGCCGTTCATGAGTGGACACTGTGTCGGTTGTAAGTAGCAGCTCGTAGTGAAAAAGATCGCTAAACGAATACAAAATAATTGACGTAATAAACTTGATACTTCGCGCATTTTATACCGACTACGGACAACTAAGGTAAGATTTTATTCAAAATTTCTAACACTTTTGCTAGAAGTAAGTAGGGATAATAAATTCATATTATCATTTTGTTTTGGATTTGATAGAGTGACCTGAAAGTATACTTCGAAATCTGCTACTGGAACTAATAGACGAGTAGAGCTAGATGTGCCGAGTTTGAGCTCGTTTTGTTAGTTATGATGAGATCTTACCTCCGGACTTGATGGAGTGACCTGAATATGTACTTCGAAGACTGCTACTGGAACTAATCGACGAGTAGAGATAGATGTGCCGAGTTTGGGCTCGTTTTGTTAGTTATGATGAGGTCTTACATCCGAACTTTATGGAGTGACCTGAATGTGTAGTTCGAAGACTGCTACTGGAACTACTAAACTAATAGAGCTACCTGGTAAGAATCTTTATAGTTTATTTAGCTCTTAGGGGCCATCAATAAATTACGTCACACAAATTTTATCGTTTTTTGACCCCCCCGTCTTTGTCGCAGGTGGTCACACCTGTAAAACCCCCTCCCTCTTGTGTGACGTCACATATTTTGCAATTTTATATTCAGAAGTAAGAGTAGGTAAGTAGAGTTCTAGCATTTTAGGTTTGACCATGTGACGTCACAAAGCTTTTGACCCCCGTGGCCCTTGTCACACAATGTCACATTTCGTTGACCCCTCATCCATAAATTACGTCACACGTTAAGGTAAATGTTACGTAATTTATGGATGGCCTCTTATAACGCAATTATTGTTTTAGATGCCAAAGCCTAAGACGTTTGGGAAAAAATCTCGTAAGTAATTTCGTGCCTGTAGAAGAGAAGAACTGCCTCTTTCCAGAATTTATCGATCCAGGATTCAAAAGAAATATGGAACCACGGGAACATTTTTCACATTGTCATAATAATATGATGAAAACAAATAATATTATTTAAAAAAGTTTTTTCGTTAGTTTTATTCATTTTTATCATTTACTAGCTACCACCCCGGCTTCCTAAATGTGTAACACACTTGGAATGGCAATCCATTCCAATTTGGTAGTCCAACGCATCCACCGCGTCCATTGCATTGTTTTTGTTGGCGTGCAAACTATTATTTTAAACATTTATGACGCAATGAATATTGTATAAGTTTATTGGCCCAGTGTGTGTGACAAATAAACGCATTTTCTTTCTTCTTTCTTTGCTCTTTTGTTTTCGAGAACCCACTTGCATTTGATACCATAGAAAATTTATTATAATTATGAAATACTAAAAAAAACAAATAACATATTATAAGCTTATGAATTAATTATTTATTTTCAAACAGCTTGTCGCTCAAATTGTAAATACATAGGTACTTTTGCAAGTACTTGCTTACCATTCAATCAGTGTGCAATTAAATTAAATACTTTTATGAACACATCATATTATAAACTTTTTGGAAAAAAATCAACGCAAGCATTAACAAAAAACATAGCTAAAAATGAAATAAAAGTAGGCTCAAGTATCAAGCCGTGTCAATTTACTCATAATTTTGGCACTTCGCGCAAATCACTGTATGTGTGAGCCGTGCATGGCTTGCGAATGATGAACGAGTTTTGGTTATTCTTACAAAAAGAAATTGAAGTATATTTAATAAGTTCTTATTTGGGTGACACTGAAATACAGTCGTAAAGTGGACGGATGTTACATTATAGCGATATAAAATTCACGAGTTATTTGCAACGTTCGTAGGTATACCACACACAACATTATAGCACTGTTTATTCATCATAATTTCCTCATATTGATAACGAAACAAAGTAGAACGTTAATGACGCCATTATTTTCGATTTGAACATATTTGTTTTAATGAGATTGCGCGGTAAACAAGAATAAAAACGAGGCAAGTGTCTGTCGGGCCACGCACAGTGAAGGGTTCCAGGGTACAGTTAAGATTAAATATTTATGCATGCACGGTAGTGATTTTGCCGACCGCAAAAACAAGTTAGGTTTTCTCGAAAAGACTATCGATATTAAAAACTTTAATCTAGCTCTTCTGCGGTTTTAATTGACTGTAAACATCCCATATTTGACAAAGTATTGACTCAATTAAAAAGTCACTTTAAAACATCATCATCATTTTAATTATCGGATCTAACGTTGCCCATATTATTGAATCCCATATTTAAAGAGATAATTATGTTTTCAGAGTGACTTTTAAAAGTGATACACTCATAATGTTGATTTAATTTTTAAATCAAAATTCGGTTACTAAATTACTACTAAAGTAACTGAAAAATAATTATGGGTGACGCTCCCCATAAATGTATTGTATGGGGAGTACCACTCTTAATTATTTATTTCGTAATTTAACCACACCATTCTTTAGCGGTGCACACAATCCATTTTTGATCATTCTTTCCAATTTTCATCGATATACCCTAGTGCCAATAGTCTCCGTTTAAAATGGCAGTTCGACTCCCGATAAGACGGACACAAGGATATGTCCCTAAAACTGCAGAATAATATGCAGATTTCATTTGCTGCAAAATAATTAGGATGAGCTCCTCACAACTTTTTTGCATCCTTGTCACTCATTTACTGCGGAATTCAAGATTTTGCATCATTTGTAAGAGAAAGAAATCAAACATTTGATTTTCAAAATATTGAAGGGATGAATGATGACCTGCTCCATTTCTGGGGGTAGGGCTGTCCAAAGGCCAATTTATAAATCTGAAGGCGCAGCTGCCCAGATTGTCCGAGATGTGCAATGGTTAATTGGCACTCACACCAGATAAGGGGACAGCGATGAAAGGATTTCTACATTATTGAACGTTGCACGCTTAACTCTATCAAAATTAATGAGCAAAGCTCGGGATATACTAAACCAAGAACGTGTGTGTGTGTTGGGTATAGGTTATATTGCAAGAGATGAAATAGCCATGCGAAATCTGATCATACGTAATGGTTTGTTTGGTGGAAATGGCAGGAATCCAATAAATATAATTGTTGGTACATATTTATATGCCCAAAAGAGTTCAAACTATTAAAAAAAAACCAAACAACTAAACAAAACAAACAAACAAACAAAAAAAACACAACACACACACACACACACACACACACACACACTTCTATCAAATAAATACTTACTCCATGCACAAGTATAAGAACCTCATGAAGCCATTCCTAATGGTATGTTCAGATAGATACATAATAGATGTATTAGACCCCTATCCAGCAAAAACATCTGATGCTAATTAATTAGTTAATATTATGCACCATGAATTCAGAAATGATGATATCATGCACACGCAACCTAATAGCTGCCATATGATTGTAGCAGCTATTAGGTTAGGTTAGGTTAGGTTGGGGGCATGTCGTGCGGTGTTCCACAGGGTTCGGTCGTGGGACCGCTCCTGTGGAACATCGGGTACGACTGGGTGCTGAGGGGCGAGCTCCAGCCGGGCGTGGACTTGACGTGTTATGCGGATGACACGTTGGTCACGGCCCGGGGGAGCTCGTACAGGGAGGCAGCGTTGCTGGCGACGGCTGCGGTGTCACAGGTGGTGACCCGCATACGGCGCTTAGGCCTGGAGGTGGCCCTCAACAAGTCGGAGGCCATGGTCTTTCATGGCCCCCGGCGGGCGCCACCGCTGGGATCACACATCGTGGTCGGGGGGTCCCGAATTGCTGTCGAGTCAACCATGAAGTATCTTGGATTGGTGCTCGACAGCCGGTGGGATTTCGGCCCCCACTTCCAGCGGCTGGTGCCCAAGTTGATGGGCGCGGCTGGGGCGCTGTCAACGTTGCTTCCCAATCTGGGGGGCCCGAGCGCCGCCTGTAGGCGGCTCTACGTGGGGATCGTGCGATCGATGGCCCTGTATGGGGCCCCGATCTGGGCGGCTGACCTGACGGCCGGCAAAATCGCTGTCCTGCGAAGGCCACAGCGAGCGATGGCCGTCAGAGTCATAAGGGGGTATCGCACGATCTCCTACGAGGCGGCTTGTGTACTGGCTGGATCCCCGCCCTGGGACCTCGAGGCGAAGGTACTCGCGTCACTGTACCGGTGGCGCGAGGACTCGAGGGCGCGGGGCGAGTGGCTGACGCAGCGACATTTGGAGTTGCGTCGGTCACAGCTTCGCGCAGCCCTGGTGGCGGAATGGCGGGACACGCTTTCACGCCCTACCGCCGGCCCCGCTACCATCGGGGCGGTCCGGCCAGTACTCGAGCGCTGGCTCGGGAGGAGGCACGGCTCCCTGTCGTTTCGGGTGACACAGGTGCTGTCGGGGCATGGTTGCTTCGGGAAGTACCTGTGTCGCATAAACAGGGAGCCGGACGCTCGGTGTCACCACTGCGTCGACTGTCGGGAGGACACGGCGTGGCACACGCTGGCAGAGTGTGCCGCTTGGGAGGAGCCACGCCGTGCCCTCATCTCAGGAGTCGGCAGTGACCTGTCGCTGCCGGCCGTTGTCGACTCGATGGTCGGCAGCGAGGAGTCCTGGGACGCGGTGGTATCCTTCTGCGAAACAGTCATGTCGCAGAAGGAGGCTGCGGCGAGGGAGCGGGAGATTGCTTCCGCTAACCCGATCCGCAGCAGACGCACCGGGCGTCGGCGGAGGGCGGACAACGCCCTCTTCCAGCCCCCCTAAATGGGTCCAGGGGCAACGAATCTGGGGAAATTCGTTGCCCCCTACTTGTTAGGACCCGAGATGGCGGCGCGTAGTGTTCCACGCGCGCCTCTCTATGACGTAAGGGGGGAGTTTAACACCTCACTCCCCCCCTATCGCGAGGTGGCCCGCAGAGGCGGGCCGGCACTAGCCGGGGATCGCGGAAGTCACACTAGTTCCCGTGATCCCCGGTGCAAGTGAGAGACGGAACACCGGGGTGGTTTTAGTCAGTAAGAGTCTGACAGACCCCTCCGCCCTCCCCGGGGCGGAGGACATCCATGAGGATTTCCCCCCGTGATCAAAAAAAAAAAAGGTTAGGTTGGGGGGGTGCGTGCAGAAAACCTCCTCGTGTGCCTGATTGCTGCTCGTTCCTTTCGAATACGTTCGGGGGAAAGGGCAGTCGTTGGGCCGGTGCATCCTGGGTACGGTCAATAGTCTCTCCATGTCGGAGAGGGTATTGACTGTAGCGAATTTCTGCGTAGGGAGGGGAGCTTTATGCTCTTGGGTTGGTCTATGTAGACCACCCGACGGTCGCTCACTCACCCCTCTGCTTACAGGGGGTGGGTTGAGTGGGCGTAGGACGTTTCTCCACATTTCTGTCTGTTTCAAACAGACAGACATGTGGAGAAACATGGGCGGCGCTCGTTGTGCACTCACCCTGCCAACGGGCTAGCAGCGGGGGATCTGATTCTCCCGACTGCAACCGTCGAAATCGTAATCCGTAACGAGATCATGGTCATGTTTTATGACTCGGAACGGGACGAGGATCTTGGCTTGACCGCCCGGATCGCGAGGAAGATAACCTCTATAAAAAATTCCTCTAATACCAAGTTTTGGTGTGCGGCGAGGGTATGAATGGCTGAGGAGTAGTGTCATCTGCAGCTTCTTAGTTGTAGGTGGCGCATCAGTCCCAAGCGCACCCCCAGCCAGGGATTAGTGGACCCCCTGGTTGGGTTACAAATGTACACTTACCTAGGGACAGGGGGTTACCCTAGGTGGACTTTTTATATCCCCCATACTCGTGGGAATCATATGGATACCAAATTTAAAAAAAATGTGGAAAGTTTGCCGATCGTGTTGGTCGAGCGGATGAGTGTAGGTGCAATGTCGGATTCCGACATTGCATCGGAGAAGATGGCGAGCGTGGCGAGCGTGAGCTCGGAACGCTCGGGAGCTGAAGGGAGGATTGCTGGGCGTTCTTCCAAAGAGAGGAGGAAGCGCTCGCCACGCTCCCATAGTGAAGAGAACCTGCCGGCTGCAAAAGTGCCAACGGGCAGGAGCCGGCGAGGTCGCGTGGTGGCGAGTGCTCGTTTGCCGGAGCGGGATCGTTCCGTGCCGGTATCCCGGCCCGACACGCCTGCTCCGGTGGAGCACGCGGAGAGCGTGGAGAGTGTGGACTCCAGGGCTACAATGTCGGACCTCAGCGAGGGTTTATTGCTGGGGTCCAACAAGGCGGAGGCTAATGCTGCAAAGCGGGCGCAGCGGAAGGCTATAGCGGCTGACAAGGTCAGCGAGCTGGCACGCCAAGCGCGGGAGCGGCGCTCAACCAGGATGGCTGCTGGGGGGAGCGTTTCGGCGGTGGCACTCAGTCGCCAAGCTTTGGACGGCGTAGATGTCGTCCTGAAGGTTGCCACCGAATCGGGCAACCTGAAAGGCACCTTTACGCGCGCTCTTAAGGAGGCGGCTGACGGCATCAAGGAGGCTGTCGAGGTCCTCCTCAGCCGTTCGAGTACGGAGGAGACGGCGAAGTTATGGGAGGAGAACCGCCGTCTCCACTCCGAATTGGAGGACCTCAAGCGGCAGTTTGCCGCCCAGAGGGCAGTTCCAGCGGTCACCGGATCGCCGGTCCCACCTTCGCCTCCATCTTCTACCCTGTCATCAGCCCCTGCACTTGCGGATGCGGAGGTTGAGAAGATCGCTCGCATCTGCATGATGCAGTGCGGGCAAATGGTAGGGGCTCGGCTGGAGGCTATCGAGCCGAGGCAGCTCCCGGCCGAAACCTTACGCCCACCACTCGCTGCTGACAAGCGGAGTTTGAGTGGCTCCACCAAAGCGGGGTCATTGGTGACGGAAGCTGTGCCGAGCGGGTCTGGGAAGAGGGCCAGTAAGTCGGCAAAGGCGAAGTCTGCGCCCACTTCAGGGTCGGCCACTCTCCCGGCGACGGAGTCCGTTTCCACTTTCCGGACGGCCGGTCCCCCGGCGACCGCTCCCGGGCCCTCCACGGAGGCCTGGACAACGGTAGTCAAGAAGGGCCGCAAGAAGAAGGCAGCGCCACCTGCACCCGCTAAGGCACCTGCACCGGCCAAGCAAAAGAACAAGAGGCCGCCTAGGGTGAGGGCCCCACGCTCCGCGGCTGTGGTTATTACACTGCAGCCCGGAGCCGTCGAGAGGGGCGTCTCCTACAAGACGGTCCTGACGGAGGCGAAAGCAAAGGTCGCGTTCCCCGACCTCGGCATACCATCCGGCTTAGGCTTTAGGTCGGCGATTACGGGGGCGCGGCTGCTGGAGGTGCCGGGTGCCTCTAGCGGCGAGAAGGCGGATATCCTGGCCGCCAAGCTAAGGGAGGTCCTTAACCCGGAGGACGTTCAAGTGTCCAGGCCGATAAAGACCGCTGAGCTGCGAGTCGACGGCCTGGACGACTCGATCACCCCGACCGAGGTTATGGCGGCCATCGCCCGAGTCGGTGGATGTCCGCCCGATGACATACGGGTGGGCGAAATCCGCACTGGCGCATCCGGGCTCGGTGTGGTATGGTTGCGTTGCCCGGTGGCGGCGGCCAATAAGGTCGCCGACGCTGGGCGGCTATTGGTGGGCTGGGTTGCAGCAAGAGTTAAGTTGCTGCAACCCAGGGCTTTGAGGTGCTACCGTTGCCTGGACATCGGGCATGTCCGGGCGGGTTGCACCGCCGCAATAGACCGCAGCGAGCAATGCTTTCGCTGCGGTCAGCCCGGCCATAAGTCCTCCCAGTGCTCAGCGGCGCCAAACTGCAGCCTCTGTACAGCTGCAGGGAGGCCCGCCGGGCACAGGGCGGGTGGAAGAGCCTGTGGCGCGCCCACCCAGAAAAAGAAGAAGAGGGGCACCAAGGCTGCAAGGGGCTCGTTACCCCCCCCCTCAGCCTAAGTGCCCTACGGCCGACTCCCGGCCTACGGATGGTGCGACGGAGGGAATGGACTGCGCTTAATGGCGCCTTACCATTTCCTCCAGGGCAACATCAACCACGCTGCCAGGGCTCAGGATTTATTGATCCAGAGCATGGCAGAGTGGTCGATTGACGTGGCTGTGGTCGCCGAGCCGTATGTTGTCCCCCCCAGGGGTAACTGGGAGGGAGATTTGGACGGCTCGGTGGCCATCATTGGCGGGGCTCTCGTCAACCCATCCCGAGGTCACGGCTGGGTGGCCGCCCTCGCGAACGGCTTTGGCACTGTTGGGGCGTACTTCTCGCCCAACAAGAGTCTCGCCGACTTCGAGAACTTCCTTGTCGAGTTGGGGCCGTTGTAGGCCAACTCCACCCTCACCCCGTGCTGTTACTAGGGGATCTCAACGCCAAGTCTTCGGCGTGGGGATCCCCGGTGACCGATGCTCGGGGTGAGGCGCTGGAGGAGTGGGCGGTCGCGACTGGCCTGGTCGTCCTGAATCGGGGCTCGGTACACACGTGCGTGCGGCAGCGGGGCGGTTCGATCGTAGACGTATCGTTCGCTAGCCCCGCTGTCGCGAGCCGTGTCCGCGACTGGCGTGTCGCCGTGGAGGTGGAGACGTTGTCGGATCACAGATATATCCGCTTCAGCGTCTCCACCCAGACCACCGGCGACCGCAGTCCATCGGCCCCGCGAACGGACGGCCCGCGCTGGGCGCGTAAGCGCATTGACAAGGAGGTTCTCGAGGAGGCCGCTGTTGTTCAGGCCTGGACCCGGGAGTCGGCGACGATCGGACCCGTCGACGTCGAAGAGGAGGCGCTGTGGTTCCGCGGGGCGATGACGCAAATCAGCGACGCGTCGATGCCCCGCGTCCACACTCATTCAGGAAGGCGCCAGGTGTACTGGTGGTCTGCCGAGATCGCGCGACTACGTGTCGAGTGCGTGGCGGTCAGACGCCAGTACACCCGATACCGGAGAAGACGTCGTCGGGTCCCTGACGAAGAAGCCGCGCGGTATGAGGTGTACCGCGCGGCTAAGGAGGCTCTGTGGCTGGCCATCGGCGAAGCGAGGACGCGAGCCAGGGAGGAGATGTTGGAGACTCTCGACGGAGATCCGTGGGGGCGCCCGTATCGTGCGGTTCGAGGGAAACTTCGAGCCGCGGCGCCTCCACTCACGGAGAGTCTCCAACCTGAGCTGCTAGAGGAGGTCGTCGCAGCCCTCTTCCCGACAAGAGCGGAGCACATTCCGCCGCCGATGGCATTGCCCACAGCCGCAGAGCCTACCGAAGAGAGCGCCATCAGCGTTCCGGAGGTGACACAGCCAGAGATGAGGGCGGCCGTGATGCGGCTCCGGGCCAAGAACGTGGCTCCGGGGCCCGATGGTATACACGGCATAGTGCTAGCCCTCGCTCTGAAGGAGCTAGAGCCCCAACTGAGAGGACTCTACACCGCGTGCCTTGAGCAGGGCCAGTTTCCCACTTTGTGGAAATCTGGTCGTCTGGTCCTGCTCAAGAAGGTGGGGCGCCCGGCGGACTCGCCGTCCGCATACAGGCCCATAGTGCTGCTCGACGAGGTGGGCAAGATGTTTGAGCGGATAATCGCTGCCCGCCTCGTCGGCCACTTAAGCAGGGAGGGGCCTGACCTAGCCGAGAGCCAGTTCGGCTTTCGGCACGGGCGCTCCACCATCCACGCGATATCGCGGGTGAGAGTCCTGGCGGAGGAAGCGGTGTTCCGGGGCGGGGTGATGTTGGCGGTGTCCTTGGACATCTCCAACGCCTTCAACACCCTGCACTGGAGCTGCATTCGGGAGGCACTGCAGTATCATCGGGTGCCTTCCTACCTCCGCCGCATCGTTGGGGCTTATTTGGCGGAAAGGTGTGTCACCTACACGGGACGTGATGGTGGAAACCAGCGCCGCATGTCGTGCGGTGTTCCACAGGGTTCGGTCGTGGGACCGCTCCTGTGGAACATCGGGTACGACTGGGTGCTGAGGGGCGAGCTCCAGCCGGGC
This sequence comes from Polymixis lichenea, assembly GCA_949091785.1. Lineage (NCBI taxonomy): Eukaryota > Metazoa > Arthropoda > Insecta > Lepidoptera > Noctuidae > Polymixis > Polymixis lichenea. The sequence continues at coordinate 54,526 of OX420934.1, read as the reverse complement.
GTGGACTTGACGTGTTATGCGGATGACACGCTGGTCACGGCCCGGGGGAGCTCGTACAGGGAGGCAGCGTTGCTGGCGACGGCTGCGGTGTCACAGGTCGTGACCCGCATACGGCGCCTAGGCCTGGAGGTGGCCCTCAACAAGTCGGAGGCCATGGTCTTTCATGGCCCCCAGCGGGCGCCACCGCTGGGATCACACATCGTGGTCGGGGGGTCCCGAATTGCTGTCGAGTCAACCATGAAGTATCTTGGATTGGTGCTCGACAGCCGGTGGGATTTCGGCCCCCACTTCCAGCGGCTGGTGCCCAAGTTGATGGGCGCGGCTGGGGCGCTGTCAACGCTGCTTCCCAATCTGGGGGGCCCGAGCGCCGCCTGTAGGCGGCTCTACGTGGGGATCGTGCGATCGATGGCCCTGTATGGGGCCCCGATCTGGGCGGCTGACCTGACGGCCGGCAGCATCGCTGTCCTGCGAAGGCCACAGCGAACGATGGCCGTCAGAGTCATTAGGGGGTATCGCACGATCTCCTACGAGGCGGCTTGTGTACTGGCCGGATCCCCGCCCTGGGACCTCGAGGCGAAGGTACTCGCGTCACTGTACCGATGGCGCGAGGACTCGAGGGCGCGGGGCGAGTGGCTGACGCAGCGACATTTGGAGTTGCGTCGGTCACAGCTTCGCGCAGCCCTGGTGGCGGAATGGCGGGACAGGCTTTCACGCCCTACCGCCGGCCCCGCTACCATCGGGGCGGTCCGGCCGGTACTCGAGCGCTGGCTCGGGAGGAGGCACGGCTCCCTGTCGTTTCGGGTGACACAGGTGCTCTCGGGGCATGGTTGCTTCGGGAAGTACCTGTGTCGCATAAACAGGGAGCCGGACGCTCGGTGTCACCACTGCGTCGACTGTCGGGAGGACACGGCGTGGCACACGCTGGCAGAGTGTGCCGCTTGGGAGGAGCCGCGCCGTGCCCTTATCTCAGGAGTAGGCAGTGACCTGTCGCTGCCGGCCGTTGTCGACTCGATGGTCGGCAGCGAGGAGTCCTGGGACGCGGTGGTATCCTTCTGCGAAATAGTCATGTCGCAGAAGGAGGCTGCGGAGAGGGAGCGGGAGATTGCTTCCGCTAACCCGATCCGCAGCAGACGCACCGGGCGTCGGCGGAGGGCGGATAACGCCCTCTTCCAGCCCCCCTAAATGGGTCCAGGGGCGACAGATCCGGGGAAATCTGTCGCCCTCTACTTGTTTGGACCCGAGATGGCGGCGCGTAGTGTTCCACGCGCGCCTCTCTATGACGTAAGGGGGGAGTTTAACACCTCACTCCCCCCCTATCGCGACGTGGCCCGCAGAGGCGGGCCGGCACTAGCCGGGGATCGCGGAAGTCACATCAGTTCCCGTGATCCCCGGTGCAAGTGAGAGACGGAACACCGGGGTGGTTTTAGTCAGTAAGAGTCTGACAGACCCCTCCGCCCTCCCCGGGGCGGAGGACATCCATGAGGATTTCCCCCCGCAATCAAAAAAAAAAAAAAAAGGTTAGGTTAGGTTAGGTTAGGTTAATGTCGGCAAGAGCGGAGCACATTCCGCCGCCGATGGCATTGCCCGCAGCCGCAGAGCCTACCGAAGAGAGCGCCATCAGCGTTCCGGAGGTGACACAGCCAGAGATGAGGGCGGCCGTGATGCGGCTCCGGGCCAAGAACGTGGCTCCGGGGCCCGATGGTATACACGGCATAGTGCTAGCCCTCGCTCTGAAGGAGCTAGAGCCCCAACTGAGAGGACTCTACACCGCGTGCCTTGAGCAGGGCCAGTTTCCCACTTTGTGGAAATCTGGTCGTCTGGTCCTGCTCAAGAAGGTGGGGCGCCCGGCGGACTCGCCGTCCGCATACAGGCCCATAGTGCTGCTCGACGAGGTGGGCAAGATGTTTGAGCGGATAATCGCTGCCCGCCTCGTCGGCCACTTAAGCAGGGAGGGGCCTGACCTAGCCGAGAGCCAGTTCGGCTTTCGGCACGGGCGCTCCACCATCCACGCGATATCGCGGGTGAGAGTCCTGGCGGAGGAATCGGTGTCCCGGGGCGGGGTGATGTTGGCGGTGTCTTTGGACATCTCCAACGCCTTCAACACCCTGCCCTGGAGCTGCATTCGGGAGGCACTGCAGTATCATCGGGTGCCTTCCTACCTCCGCCGCATCGTTGGGGCTTATTTGGCGGAAAGGTGTGTCACCTACACGGGACGTGATGGCGGAAACCAGCGCCGCATGTCGTGCGGTGTTCCACAGGGTTCGGTCGTGGGACCGCTCCTGTGGAACATCGGGTACGACTGGGTGCTGAGGGGCGAGCTCCAGCCGGGCGTGGACTTGACGTGTTATGCGGATGACACGTTGGTCACGGCCCGGGGGAGCTCGTACAGGGAGGCAGCGTTGCTGGCGACGGCTGCGGTGTCACAGGTGGTGACCCGCATACGGCGCCTAGGCCTGGAGGTGGCCCTCAACAAGTCGGAGGCCATGGTCTTTCATGGCCCCCGGCGGGCGCCACCGCTGGGATCACACATCGTGGTCGGGGGGTCCCGAATTGCTGTCGAGTCAACCATGAAGTATCTTGGATTGGTGCTCGACAGCCGGTGGGATTTCGGCCCCCACTTCCAGCGGCTGGTGCCCAAGTTGATGGGTGCGGCTGGGGCGCTGTCAACGCTGCTTCCCAATCTGGGGGGCCCGAGCGCCGCCTGTAGGCGGCTCTACGTGGGGATCGTGCGATCGATGGCCCTGTATGGGGCCTCGATCTGGGTGGCTGACCTGACGGCCGGCAGCATCGCTGTTCTTCGAAGGCCACAGCGAGCGATGGCCGTCAGAGTCATTAGGGGGTATCGCACGATCTCCTACGAGGCGGCTTGTGTACTGGCTGGATCCCCACCCTGGGACCTCGAGGCGAAGGTACTCGCGTCACTGTATCGGTGGCGCGAGGACTCGAGGGAGCGGGGCGAGTGGCTGACGCAGCGACATTTGGAGTTGCGTCGGTCACAGCTTCGCGCAGCCCTGGTGGCGGAATGGCGGGACAGGCTTTCACGCCCTACCGCCGGCCCCGCTACCATCGGGGCGGTCCGGCCGGTACTCGAGCGCTGGCTCGGGAGGAGGCACGGCTCCCTGTCGTTTCGGGTGACACAGGTGCTCTCGGGGCATGGTTGCTTCGGGAAGTACCTGTGTCGCATAAACAGGGAGCCGGACGCTCGGTGTCACCACTGCGTCGACTGTCGGGAGGACACGGCGTGGCACACGCTGGCAGAGTGTGCCGCTTGGGAGGAGCCGCGCCGTGCCCTCATCTCAGGAGTAGGCAGTGACCTGTCGCTGCCGGCCGTTGTCGACTCGATGGTCGGCAGCGAGGAGTCCTGGGACGCGGTGGTATCCTTCTGCGAAACAGTCATGTCGCAGAAGGAGGCTGCGGAGAGGGAGCGGGAGATTGCTTCCGCTAACCCGATCCGCAGCAGACGCACCGGGCGTCGGCGGAGGGCAGATAACGCCCTCTTCCAGCCCCCCTAAATGGGTCCAGGGGCGACAGATCCGGGGAAATCTGTCGCCCTCTACTTGTTAGGACCCGAGATGGTGGCGCGTAGTGTTCCACGCGCGCCTCTCTATGACGTAAGGGGGGAGTTTAACACCTCACTCCCCCCCTATCGCGAGGTGGCCCGCAGAGGCGGGCCTGCACTAGCCGGGGATCGCGGAAGTCACACTAGTTCCCGTGATCCCCGGTGCAAGTGAGAGACGGAACACCGGGGTGGTTTTAGTCAGTAAGAGTCTGACAGACCCCTCCGCCCTCCCCGGGGCGGAGGACATCCATGAGGATTTCCCCCCGTCATCAAAAAAAAAAAAAAAAAAAAAGGTTAGGTTAATGTACGTTTGACGCAGAGGTTAAAGCTGCGGCTAAGCCGCGCATGGACAATGATGGACTTGAGATCAAATCCCATTAGACTCACGGGCACTTTTTTTTGGGAGGAGCCGCGCCGTGCCCTTATCTCAGGAGTAGGCAGTGACCTGTCGCTGCCGGCCGTTGTCGACTCGATGGTCGGCAGCGAGGAGTCCTGGGACGCGGTGGTATCCTTCTGCGAAATAGTCATGTCGCAGAAGGAGGCTGCGGAGAGGGAGCGGGAGATTGCTTCCGCTAACCCGATCCGCAGCAGACGCACCGGGCGTCGGCGGAGGGCGGATAACGCCCTCTTCCAGCCCCCCTAAATGGGTCCAGGGGCGACAGATCCGGGGAAATCTGTCGCCCTCTACTTGTTTGGACCCGAGATGGCGGCGCGTAGTGTTCCAAGCGCGCCTCTCTATGACGTAAGGGGGGAGTTTAACACCTCACTCCCCCCCTATCGCGACGTGGCCCGCAGAGGCGGGCCGGCACTAGCCGGGGATCGCGGAAGTCACATCAGTTCCCGTGATCCCCGGTGCAAGTGAGAGACGGAACACCGGGGTGGTTTTAGTCAGTAAGAGTCTGACAGACCCCTCCGCCCTCCCCGGGGTGGAGGACATCCATGAGGATTTCCCCCCGTAATCAAAAAAAAAAAAAAAAAAAAAAGGTTAGGTTAGGTTAGGTTGGGGTGCTAGGACAGGAAACCTCCTCGTGTGCCCGTGGGCTGGAGTTTCCCTTGGATGCGTCCGGGGGAAAGGCCAGTCTGTGGGACGGTGCACCCTGGGGTGCGGGCAATTTCCCCCCATTAGGTACGTGTGCCTAAGGGGTGTCGTTGTCCGTATGCCAATATCCTGTCGGAGGTGCGCTCCGGCGCGTGGGCGGGGGAGCCTTATGCTCCGGGGTCGGTCGACTTAGACCACCCCACGATCGCTCACTCACCCCTCTGCTTACAGAGGGTGAGTTGAGTGGGCGTGGGACGTTTCTCCACATTTCTGTCTGTTTCAAACAGACAGACATGTGGAGAAACATGGGCGGCGCTCGTTGTGCACTCACCCTGCCAACGGGCTAGCAGCGGGGGATCTGATTCTCCCGACTGCAACCGTCGAAATCGTAATCCGTAACGAGATCATGGTCATGTTTTATGACTCGGAACGGGACGAGGATCTTGGCTTCACCTCCCCTCTCGCTATTAGAGAGGGGACCGGGATACGTGGCCGCCGCGTGGGGAGATTTAGCCCTTGTGGGCGTATATTTCTCCCCAAACCGCCCTCTTCAGGACTTCGAGAACTATCTCGGAGTCCTGGCCGCCGTGGTCGGCAGGGCGGCGCCGCGTCAGGTCTCCGTACTGGGAGACCTGAATGCCAAGTCGGTGACCTGGGGCAACCCGGCCACCGACGCACGCGGGCGGGCGGTTGAGATGTGGGCAGCCTCCTCCGGACTCTCCCTCTTGAACAGAGGAAGCGTCCAGACATGCGTGCGGCGTGGTGGTGGCTCAATAGTGGACGTCACCTTCGCCACCCCTGCGTTAGCCGCGCGCGTGTTGAACTGGCGGGTGGACCTGGTGGAGACTATGTCGGACCACCGCTACGTGCGGTTCGACATCTCCACCAGTGGCCCCGGAGAGAGGCGGCCCCTCTCGGGGCGGTCACCGTTCCCGCGGTGGGCTCTAACCCGCCTGGACAGGGAGGCAGCGGGGGAGGCGGCGTTCATCCAGGACTGGCTTTCGCCGCCAACCGCCGGCCTGGATGTGGACACCGTAGCGGGGCAGCTGAGGGAGTCTCTGACCGAGGTATGCAACTCTAGCATGCCTCGGTCTCGCCGACCACACCCCAAACGTGCCGTGTACTGGTGGTCGGTGGAGCTGGCGGGGCTTCGAGCAGCGTGTGTGGAGGCTAAGAGGGCCTATACGCGTAGCCGGCGGCGGCGTCGACGGGATCTGTCCGACGAGGACCACCTCTATGAGGTATACATGGAGGCAAAAATGGTCCTCAGTCGGGCCATCGCCGCCGCCAGGGACTCGGCGAGAGCCGAGCTGCTGGAGGGTCTTGACAACGACCCCTACGGGAGACCGTACAAGGCTGCGCGCAACAAATTGCGCCCCTTTGGTCCCCCGGTTGCCGAGACCCTGGAGCCCTCATTTCTGGATGGGGTGGTTCAGTCCCTGTTCCCGTGCAGGGGCAACTTCACCCCGCCAGTGATGGTCCCACCACAAGGCATAGCTCTGCCAGACGAGGAAGAGGAGGAGGAGGCCCCTCCTGTCACGGAATCGGAACTTGGCGCGGCAATTTTCCATATCCGCGCCAAGAAGACAGCTCCAGGCCCCGACGGTGTCCCCGCAAGAGTGGTGGCGATCGCTGCCACTCAAATGGCGGAGAGGTTTCGGGACCTCTTCAGCGCATGCCTTGCGTCTGGGAGGTTTCCGAAACCGTGGAAGGAGGGGCAGTTGTGCCTCCTTCGCAAGGAGGGCCGCCCAGCAGACTCCCCCTCGGCATACCGGCCCATCGTTCTGCTCGATGAGGTCGGCAAAATGTTCGAGGGGATAATCGCTGCTCGCCTAAAGGGCCATCTGCGGGATGTCGGGCCGGACTTGTCGGATGCTCAGTTCGGTTTTCGGGCTGAGCGTTCCACAGTGGACGCGCTGGCCTGCCTTAAGGGCCAGGTGAAGGAAGCGATGGAGGCGGGGGACGGAGTGTTGGCTGTGTCATTCGACATAGCCAATGCCTTCAACTCCGTTCCCCACTCAACCATCCTAGAGGCGCTCCGATTCCACGGAGTGCCTCGATACCTGCGCAGTCTGCTGGCCAGCTACCTGGAGGACCGGGCGATCCTCCTGGTAAATAGGACTGGCCAAGTCCGGCGGTACGCCGTTGAAGCCGGTGTTCCACAGGGGTCAGTCGTAGGACCTCTCCTGTGGAACATCGGCTATGATTGGCTCCTACGGGGAACTCTCCTCCGAGGCACGAGTGTCATCTGCTACGCGGATGATACTCTCCTCACCGCCCGGGGGGGGAGTTTCAGGGAGGCGGCCAGCCTGGCCTCGGCGGGCGGATCCTTGGTCGCGGGGAGGATCCGCCGCCTAGGTTTAACGGTGGCGCTGCACAAGACCGAGGCCGTGTTCTTCCACGGACCACGGCAGCGCCCCCCACCTGACGCCCACATCTTCGTGGAGGGCGTCAGGATTGAGGTTAAGGCCCAGATGAAATATCTGGGCCTTGTCATTGAGAGCAGGTGGCGCTTCGGTCCGCATTTCAGCGGGCTGTCGTCGCGCCTGCTAAAGGCCGCAAGCGCGCTATCGTGGCTGCTTCCCAACTTGGGGGGGCCCAGCGCACGATGCCGGCAACTTTATGCCGGCATCTTGAGGAGTATGGCCCTCTATGGGGCCCCCATCTGGGAGGACTCCCTCCACAGGAGGGAGAACGCCACCGCCTTGCGGGCACCCCAAAGGGCCATAGCCCAGCGGGTGGCGCGGGCCTACCGCACGGTGGGCTTTGCGGCAGCATGTGCTCTGGCCAGCACCCCTCCTTGGGAGCTCGAGGCGTGGGTGCTCGCCAGAGTATATGAATGGACGGCGGGGCGGAGGGCGAGAGGAGAACGCCCAGTCCCGGAAGAGCGGGAGGCCGTCCGGCGGGAGGCAAGGGACGCCATCGTCGTCCATTGGATGGGGGACCTTGCCACCGCAGTCTTCGGCCGCCGAACCCTCGACGCGATTGGGCCGGTCCTGCGAGACTGGCTCGAGCGGTCGCATGGGTTCCTCTCCTTCCGTCTCGTGCAGGTGTTGTCCGGACACGGTTGCTTCGGATCGTACCTGCACCGAATCGGACGGGAGGAGACACCGTCGTGCCACGGCTGTGGCGCGGCGGAGGACACGGCGCAGCACACCCTCGAGGTGTGCCCGTCGTGGTCTGAGCCGCGCCGCAGTCTCATTGCGGTGATCGGACCGGACCTCTCACCCCCCGGTTTAGTCAATACCATGCTGGGAGATGAGAGGTCCTGGGCGGCAGTCACCTCCTTCTGCGAACACGTCATGTCCCAGAAGGAGGCGGCGGAGCGCGCGCGTGAGGACGATCCTCAAGCGGCGCCGCTCCGAAGGCGGAGGAGGGGCCGAAGAAGACGTCAGTATGACAGTCATCTTCGACTCCTCCCAGGTGGAGGCCAGCAGGCAACGGTTGCGGGGGCACCCTAGCCTGTATTGCACAGGCCTCCACCAGTGTCGGACGGGAATGGCCAGGTGTTCCGGCCATTCCCGTAGCCCCCCAGCCTGGGGGGCATGCGGGGCCCGCCAAAAAGGTGGGCAAGCGCCGGGAGGGTTGTGGAAGTAAAGGCTGAGCCGGTTTCCCATGACCCTCCCATCACGGCGATGCGGGAACACCGCTGGGTTTTTAGTGGGTAGACTGCTCTTCTGACAGGAGTCCCACATACCCCGTCTCGTCCCCCGCGAGCGGGCATGCGTAACGCATTTTCCCAGCGAGAAAAAAAAAAAAAAAAAAAAGGTTAGGTTAGGTTAGGTTAGGTTACCTGACGGCCGGCAGCATCGCTGTCCTGCGCAGGCCGCAGCGAGCGATGGCCGTCAGAGTCATAAGGGGGTATCGCACGATCTCCTACGAGGCGGCTTGTGTACTGGCCGGATCCCCGCCCTGGGACCTCGAGGCGAAGGTACTCGCGTCACTGTATCGGTGGCGCGAGGACTCGAGGGCGCGGTGCGAATGGCTGACGCAGCGACATTTGGAGTTGCGTCGGTCACAGCTTCGCGCAGCCCTGGTGGCGGAATGGCGGGACAGGCTTTCACGCCCTACCGCCGGCCCCGTTACCATCGGGGCGGTCCGGCCAGTACTCGAGCGCTGGCTCGGGAGGAGGCACGGCTCCCTGTCGTTTCGGGTGACACAGGTGCTCTCGGGGCATGGTTGCTTCGGGAAGTACCTGTGTCGCATAAACAGGGAGCCGGACGCTCGGTGTCACCACTGCGTCGACTGTCGGGAGGACACGGCGTGGCACACGCTGGCAGAGTGTGCCGCTTGGGAGGAGCCGCGCCGTGCCCTCATCTCAGGAGTAGGCAGTGACCTGACGCTGCCGGCCGTTGTCGACTCGATGGTCGGCAGCGAGGAGTCCTGGGACGCGGTGGTATCCTTCTGCGAAACAGTCATGTCGCAGAAGGAGGCTGCGGAGAGGGAGCGGGAGATTGCTTCCGCTCACCCGATCCGCAGCAGACGCACCGGGCGTCGGCGGAGGGCGGACAACGCCCTCTTCCAGCCCCCCTAAATGGGTCCAGGGGCAACGGATCTGGGGAAATTCGTTGCCCCCTACTTCTTAGGACCCGAGATGGCGGCGCGTAGTGTTCCACGCGCGCCTCTCTATGACGTAAGGGGGGAGTTTAACACCTCACTCCCCCCCTATTGCGAGGTGGCCCGCAGAGGCGGGCCGGCACTAGCCGGGGATCGCGGAAGTCACATCAGTTCCCGTGATCCCCGGTGCAAGTGAGAGACGGAACACCGGGGTGGTTTTAGTCAGTAAGAGTCTGACAGACCCCTCCGCCCTCCCCGGGGCGGAGGACATCCATGAGGATTTCCCCCCGTGATCAAAAAAAAAAAAAAAAAAAAAAAAAAAAAGGTTAGGTTAGGTTAGGTTGGGGTGGGGTGCTAGGACAGGAAACCTCCTCGTGTGCCCGTGGGCTGGAGTTTCCCTTGGATGCGTCCGGGGGAAAGGCCAGTCTGTGGGACGGTGCACCCTGGGGTGCGGGCAATTTCCCCCCATTAGGTACGTGTGCCTAAGGGGTGTCGTTGTCCGTATGCCAATATCCTGTCGGAGGTGCGCTCCGGCGCTCGGGCGGGGGAGCCTTATGCTCCGGGGTCGGTCGACTTAGACCACCCCACGATCGCTCACTCACCCCTCTGCTTACAGAGGGTGAGTTGAGTGGGCGTGGGACGTTTCTCCACATTTCTGTCTGTTTCAAACAGACAGACATGTGGAGAAACATGGGCGGCGCTCGTTGTGCACTCACCCTGCCAACGGGCTAGCAGCGGGGGATCTGATTCTCCCGACTGCAACCGTCGAAATCGTAATCCGTAACGAGATCATGGTCATGTTTTATGACTCGGAACGGGACGAGGATCTTGGCTTGATCGCCCGGATCGCGAGGAAGATAACCTCTATAAAAAATTCCTCTAATACCAAGTTTTGGTGCGCGGCGAGGGTATGAATGGCTGAGGAGTAGTGTCATCTGCAGCTTCTTAGTTGTAGGTAGCGCATCAGTCACAAGCGCACCCCCAGCCAGGGATTAGTGGACCCCCTGGTTGGGTCACAAATTTACACTTACCTAGGGACAGGGGGTGAACCTAGGTGGACCGTTTATATCCCCCATACTCGTGGGAATCTCTATGGATATTAAAAATAAAAATTTTGAGAAGTTGCCGATCGTGTTGGTCGAGCGGATGAGCAAGGGTGCAATGTCGGACTCCGACACCGCATCCGAGCGGAGGGCGAGCGTGGCGAGCGTTGGCTCGGAGCGCCCGCGGGCTGAGGAAGGGATGGCTGGGCGTCTCTCCAAGGGAAGGAGGAAGCGTTCGCCACGTTCCCGCAGCGAGGAGAACCTGCCAGCCGCTAAGGTGGCAACGGGCAGGAGTAGGCGAGGTCGCGCAGTTGGAGGCGGACCTTCTCGTCTACCTGAGGGAAGCGCTACGTCTGTCCCTGTCGAACACGCGGAGAGCGTGGAGAGCGTGGCCTCTGGGGCCGATGATCTGGCCGGAAGTAAAGCGAAGAAGGGGTCGAAGTCCAAAAAGGCTTCGACCCACGATGTGGGCTTGGTGGATGCTGAACGCCAGCTAAACCTGGCAAAAAGGGTGCAACTCCAGCAAGACCTGGAGGAGAGGGTCGCTGCCAAGGAGCACCAGGTGCAAACCGCCAGGTCGAGGGCTGGCTATGGTGCATCCACTGTTCTGTATGCTGACCACTCCCTCGCGGAACTGGAGCGCATGGCACAGGAGGACAAGGAGGAGGTCCTGGAGGTCGCCGCAAAGTCCTCCAACTTGAAGGGGACCTTTCAAAAGGCCCTCAAATGCCGGGCCGCCAGTTTGCACGGCATTGTCCTGGAGCCGGTGAAGCGGACGGCCACGGACGAGACGCGGCAGCTGCAAGCGAAGGTGGATCGCCTGCAGGCGGAGGTCAGCCAGCTACATCAGAAGCTGGCTGAGGTCACGGCCCGGCCTGCCCAACCTGCCCCAGGTCCAGTGGTAGGAAGCTCCTCCTCCTCCCCTTCCAACCTTGAGGATGTAATCCGAAAGGTTGTAATGGAGGAGAGGGCCTTCACCAGAGCCTGCTTCGCAGGCATCGAGGACCGGCTCTTGCCGGAAAAGCGGCTCCGCCCACCGCTAGCGGCGGACCAAGTTCCACCACCGAGGGAGCCAGAACTTGCGCCTTTAGCAGGCCCGGCATCGGGTGCACAGCCCCAGGCCCAAAAAGCCTCTAAGGGCAAAGGCAAGGGCAAGAGGGCCAAGCAGGCTCCTCAAATCCGCACCACAAGTGTGGAGGGAGCGTCTGGGTCGTCTGCCACTGCAGCAGCCCCCCAGAACTCACAGGAGGAAGACGCCCTTCTTCCCTCCACCACCCCGTCCAACCAGCCGTGGACGGAAGTGGTCAGGAGAGGAAAGGGGAAGGGAGGGAAGAAGCCGGAAAAGTCGGCCCCCAAGCCTGCTTCTGCAGCCAAAAGGCCTCCAGCCAGCGGGAGGAAGCTAGTTCCTCCCAAAACCGCGGCCGTCGTGGTGACCATCACCCCGGAGGCCGTGGAGCGAGGTGAGACGTACGAGTCCGTTCTACGACGGGCTCGTACCAATGCTGATCCCGCCCGGCTGGGGATCAGCAAAGTCGCGTGCCGCCGAACCCTAACCGGGGCTCGAATTTTCGAGTTCTCGGGGGAACAGCGCGGCACAAATGCGGATCTCTTTGCAACAAAGTTGCAAGAGGCCATCGCGGATGCGGCGACGGTCGTCAGACCGGTTAAGACCGCAGCCTTGGAGGTGGCCGATCTGGAGGATTCGGTCACCAAGGAGGATGTGGTGGCGGCCGTCGCGGCGGCTGGAGGCTGCGACGCTGGCGCGGTGAAAGGTGGAGCCATCAGGCTCGGCCGCCGCGGTATGGGCATCATCCGCGTCGAGTGCCCAGTAGCCGCGGCTGGGGCCGTCCTTGCTGCGACGAAGGGACGGCTGCTCGTGGGACTCAGCTCAGCTGTGGTCAAGGCACTTGAAGACCAGCCAATGCGCTGCTTCAAGTGCTTCGCGTTCGGCCACACCCGGGTCACGTGTCCCTCCAAATTCGACTGGGGAGACACGTGCTACCAATGCGGGAAAGAGGGACACAAGAGTGTCACCTGCCGCGCCACCACGCCACACTGCACGGCGTGTGCCGCCAGTGGCCGCCCCGCAGACCACAGGATGACGGGCAGGAGCTGTAAGCCTCCCGTGCGGAAGGGCATAGTGCCGGCGCAGGTTCGCCCTGTTGCCACCACCGCCGCCGTCGTCGCCGCTGCAGCTCCAGCGGCGGTAGCTGAGGAGGATGGTGCGATGTCGGAATAATGGGTTACGACTATCGCATCATCCAGGCGAACACCAACCACTGCAGAGCGGCCCAGGACCTGGTAGTGCAGGTCATGGCCGAATGGTTGGTGAACGTAGCGGTGGTCGCCGAGCCTTACTCGATCCCCGGCAGCTGGCTGGGTGACGAGGACGACTCGGTGGCACTAGCGGCGCGGTCGTCCACAGACTCACCTCCCCTCTCGCTATTAGAGAGGGGACCGGGATACGTGGCCGCCGCGTGGGGAGACTTAGCCCTTGTGGGCGTATATTTCTCCCCAAACCGCCCTCTTCAGGACTTCGAGAACTATCTCGGAGTCCTGGCCGCCGTGGTCGGCAGGGCGGCGCCGCGTCAGGTCTCCGTACTGGGAGACCTGAATGCCAAGTCGGTGACCTGGGGCAACCCGGCCACCGACGCACGCGGGCGGGCAGTGGAGATGTGGGCAGCCTCCCCTGGACTCTCCCTCTTGAACAGAGGAAGCGTCCAGACATGCGTGCGGCGTGGGGGTGGCTCAATAGTGGACGTCACCTTCGCCACCCCTGCGTTAGCCGCGCGCGTGTTGAACTGGCGGGTGGACCTGGTGGAGACTATGTCGGACCACCGCTACGTGCGGTTCGACATCTCCACCAGTGGTCCCGGAGAGAGGCGGCCCCTCTCGGGGCGGTCACCGTTCCCGCGGTGGGCTCTAACCCGCCTGGACAGGGAGGCAGCGGGGGAGGCGGCGTTCATCCAGGACTGGCTTTCGCCGCCTACCGCCGGCCTGGATGTGGACACCGTAGCGGGGCAGCTGAGGGAGTCTCTGACCGTGGTATGCAACTCTAGCATGCCTCGGTCTCGCCGACCACACCCCAAACGTGCCGTGTACTGGTGGTCGGTGGAGCTGGCGGGGCTTCGAGCAGCGTGTGTGGAGGCTAAGAGGGCCTATACGCGTAGCCGGCGGCGGCGTCGACGGGATCTGTCCGACGAGGACCACCTCTATGAGGTATACATGGAGGCAAAAATGGTCCTCAGTCGGGCCATCGCCGCCGCCAGGGACTCGGCGAGAGCCGAGCTGCTGGAGGGTCTTGACAGCGACCCCTACGGGAGACCGTACAAGGCTGCGCGCAACAAATTGCGCCCCTTTGGTCCCCCGGTTGCCGAGACCCTGGAGCCCTCATTTCTGGATGGGGTGGTTCGGTCCCTGTTCCCGTGCAGGGGCAACTTCACCCCGCCAGTGATGGTCCCACCACAAGGCATAGCTCTGCCAGACGAGGAAGAGGAGGAGGCCCCTCCTGTCACGGAGTCGGAACTTGGCGCGGCAATTGTCCATATCCGCGCCAAGAAGACAGCTCCGGGCCCCGACGGTGTTCCCGCAAGAGTGGTGGCGATCGCTGCCACTCAAATGGCGGAGAGGTTTCGGGACCTCTTCAGCGCATGCCTTGCATCTGGGAGGTTTCCGAAACCGTGGAAGGAGGGGCAGTTGTGCCTCCTTCGCAAGGAGGGCCGCCCAGCAGACTCCCCCTCAGCATACCGGCCCATCGTTCTGCTCGATGAGGTCGGCAAAATGTTCGAGGGGATAATCGCTGCTCGCCTAAAGGGCCATCTGCGGGATGTCGGGCCGGACTTGTCGGATGCTCAGTTCGGTTTTCGGGCTGAGCGTTCCACAGTGGACGCGCTGGCCTGCCTTAAGGGCCAGGTGAAGGAAGCGATGGAGGTGGGGGACGGAGTGTTGGCTGTGTCATTCGACATAGCCAATGCCTTCAACTCCGTTCCCCACTCCACCATCCTAGAGGCGCTCCGATTCCACGGAGTGCCTCGATACCTGCGCAGTCTGCTGGCCAGCTACCTGGAGGACAGGGCGATCCTCCTGGTAAATAGGACTGGCCAAGTCCGGCGGTACGCCGTTGAGGCCGGTGTTCCGCAGGGGTCAGTCGTAGGACCTCTCCTGTGGAACATCGGCTATGATTGGCTCCTACGGGGAACTCTCCTCCGAGGCACGAGTGTCATTTGCTACGCGGATGACACTCTCCTCACCGCCCGGGGGGGGAGTTTCAGGGAGGTGGCCAGCCTGGCCTCGGCGGGCGGATCCTTGGTCGCGGGGAGGATCCGCCGCCTAGGTTTAACGGTGGCGCTGCACAAGACCGAGGCCGTGTTCTTCCACGGACCACGGCAGCGCCCCCCACCTGACGCCCACATCTTCGTGGAGGGCGTCAGGATTGAGGTTAAGGCCCAGATGAAATATCTGGGCCTTGTCATTGACAGGAGTATGGCCCTCTATGGGGCCCCCATCTGGGAGGACTCCCTCCACAGGAGGGAGAACGCCACCGCCTTGCGGGCACCCCAAAGGGCCATAGCCCAGCGGGTGGCGCGGGCCTACCGTACGGTGGGCTTTGCGGCAGCATGTGCTCTGGCCAGCACCCCTCCATGGGAACTCGAGGCGTGGGTGCTCGCCAGAGTATATGAATGGACGGCGGGGCGGAGGGCGAGAGGAGAACGCCCAGTCCCGGAAGAGCGGGAGGCCGTCCGGCGGGAGGCAAGGGACGCCATCGTCGTCCATTGGATGGGGGACCTTGCCACCGCAGTCTTCGGCCGCCGAACCCTCGACGCGATTGGGCCGGTCCTGCGAGACTGGCTCGAGCGGTCGCATGGGTTCCTCTCCTTCCGTCTCGTGCAGGTGCTGTCCGGACACGGTTGCTTCGGATCGTACCTGCACCGAATCGGACGGGAGGAGACACCGTCGTGCCACGGCTGTGGCGCGGCGGAGGACACGGCGCAGCACACCCTCGAGGTGTGCCCGTTGTGGTCTGAGCCACGCCGCAGTCTCATTGCGGTGATCGGACCGGACCTCTCACTCCCCGGTTTGGTCAACACCATGCTGGGAGATGAGAGGTCCTGGGCGGCGGTCGCCTCCTTCTGCGAACACGTCATGTCCCAGAAGGAGGCGGCGGAGCGCGCGCGAGAGGACGATCCTCAAGCGGCGCCGCTCCGAAGGCGGAGGAGGGGCCGAAGAAGACGTCAGTATGACAGTCATCTTCGACTCCTCCCAGGTGGAGGCCAGCAGGCAACGGTTGCGGGGGCACCCTAGCCTGTATAGCACAGGCCTCCACCAGTGTCAGACGGGAATGGCCAGGTGTTCCGGCCATTCCCGTAGCCCCCCAGCCTGGGGGGCATGCGGGGCCCGCCAAGAAGGCGGGCATGCGCCGGGAGGGTTGTGGAAGTAAAGGCTGAGCCGGTTTCCCATGACCCTCCCATCACGGCGATGCGGGAACACCGCTGGGTTTTTAGTGGGTAGACTGCTATTCTGACAGGAGTCCCACATACCCCGTCTCGTCCCCCGCGAGCGGGCATGCGTAACGCATTTTCCCAGCGAGAAAAAAAAAAAAAAAAAAAGGTTAGGTTAGGTTAGGTTTTTTTTTTTTTTTTTTTTTTTTTTTTTTTTTTTTTTTTTTTTGGCAGGAGTGGGAAATCCTCATGGACGCCCAGACTGCCTCACTAGTGACGCAGTCTGGGCAGTGCCGGACTCTTACCGGCTAAAACCCACTCCTGCCCTTGCTCACTGTCCCTCTGACATGATCAGAGACCTTGGTAGACAGTTTTCTGTTTGCTGCCAGACTTTAGTTTTAATGTTTTTGGGCAGTCCTGTTTTAGGAAGAGGTTATTTCCTGGAGGCGTTTTTCGCCTCATTACGTCTTGTTTTCCACAGTACTCATTTCTTAGTTATGGGTGTCTTAACGAGCTTACATCTAATTCTAGGCTAATATCTAATTAACTTATTTTTCTATATTATTTTTGTATTTTTCTGTTTTCCTTGTAAGTCTACCTATTCTAATTTCAACAAAATTATACCTATTACTTATTCAACACTACATGTATGCTATGGCTATCCTAATATATACACAATATATCATATAGACATACTTTTATAATCTAGCTTCATTTCTAATCCTATAGTTTTATCTAATAATGTTTTACTCAGTTTTCGGTGTTTGCCTTCCGTCAATCTTAACAAACTCACAGTTGCTGTTTTATATTCAATATAAACTTTGCGTTTGTCCTGCTTTCCATTAATGCAATTATATTTATCTTTTAGTTTCAGATGCTGCTTGGCGATCCGCGTACTCAGGACTGGTGATATACGTTGAATGCGGCTTTTGATGATGTTACCCGCCATCCTCGCAACAACGAACTCGTCGGACCACAACGGTATGGTAGATTTGTAATTAGTGTCGGTAATGGTGTTTGTATTGATGAATTTGCTTATACTATTGTCAATTTTTTCCTGTTTAAGTGATTTTGATGTAGAGTCAGCTATTAATTGGGCCAATTTCCCATGAAATTGGCTCCAATTTGCTTCACTTGGTTTATAAAATATTAAGGCTATTATAATTATTGTAACTTTGGGTTGCTGAACATTTATTTTACACTCAATACCGTTGCGGTTCCTAATGCTGAGATAAGCCACCTGCACCTCAGCAATACGCCACTGACAAGCGTGCCAACGCGTCCCATTTAGCGCGTATCGGGCAAACGCTATCGAAGGCGTTGTGCCCAGTGTGTTCCATTTTGGCGGTTACGCAGTTGTGACACCTTGGTGGCTCCTCTGCCAGACGTGACGGACAATCAGCCCGCATGTGAGGTTCCCCGCAGTGGATGCAGAGGTCGGCGGGTAGCGTGCACAGTTTGCGACCGTGGCCGAAGTGCAAACAGCGGGTGCACTGCACCAGTGGCGACTGGTCTAGCACTCGCACTCGCTGTAGGTCGATGTGCACGCGACCCACCGTTGTCAGCCTCTGCCATACCGTAGGGGACACCTGCAGGATGACGTGGCACATGTGGGGGTTCCTCGTCTTACGACGGTACTTCACCCCCAGCCTCACACCACCCGCAGGAATGTCCCCCATCAGGTGGCTGTTTTGCCGCTGCAGGGCCTGCGTAAGTTCCACATCTGAGTGGCAGGAAAGGACATCCTTGACGATGATGAGTGGATCCTTATTTTTCACCTCTTCTGCTACCAGATTGCCGGCTTTCCGAATCCGAGCGGTCACCCTGGTCATCTCTTCTCGGGTCCTGAAACCGACCACCACCTTTTGGTCCCTCGCTTTCCGAAGTCTCTCCACCCTTGTGCCCTCATTTCGGGCATCGACCGCCGCCCTGAGCTTTTCAATGACCTCTTCACTCGTGTCCTGATCATTGACGGATGACACGACCACTGAGTGAAGAGGCCCTTGGGGGTTCTGCTTCGGGCTGGCAGCGATTGCCGCGAAACTCGGGCCTTCGCCTGCGACGTAGCGAGGGGCCAGCTGAAGATTCTCCGATAGAGCCTGGGATTGCTCTTTGCATTCCTGCAACACCTGTTTGTGCTGTTTCAGGTCTTCCACAAGGCTTTTTATGAGTTTCGTTGTTTCTTCTGTGGCCGGCTCTGGCTCTTTCTGGGTTTTGGATGTAACAACCACCTGAGCTTCTTTTCCTTTATCAGATTCTGCTTCTTTGACGAGCTGGTAAAGTCTCTCCACTGCTTTAGTTATCTCATCTTTTATTTCTTTCTTGAGATTTCTTGAACTGAGCAATTGCATTTTTGCTTTCTGGAGACATGCTTTTGCCTCCGAGGTTCGGTTCAAGTACTTCGCCGGTTGTACTTCCCGCGGTGAGCTCTCAGTGGACTCCTCCGAATGTTTAAGTCCCTCCAACTGGCTCTGATGGGCGAACGTTGCTTTCGTCTTAAGCTTAGGGGGAGAAGACAATGGGACCTTTTTCGGGGGAGTCGGCGTTTTGAGAGTCTGTCCAGATGGTCGGTTAGACTCCCACTCCCCAATGCTACGCCTCACCGACGGGCCAGCCTGTGCCAGTTGTGACCTCCCCTCGCCCGAACTCTCCTCCGAGACCTTAGTCGATGGCGAGGCCCTGGAGCCCGGCAAGCTCGCGGTCTTCTTGGCGGGTGTCCGGAACATTTTGTTGGTCAAAGTGAAGGTCAGATTCATAGAGCGCCTATCAGAGGACACTGATGGTTACTTCTGTGTCCCTGTAAATGGGGGATGCACAGAAGCAACAAAAAACACTACAAAATAAAAATAAAACGTCCTAAGGTAGGACGACCGTCACAAAATAAAACTCCTGAAAATAGGAGACTCCGTCAAATGCAAGTCAAATGACAAAAACACGTTAATTTAGGACGAATCTAAAGTCTTAGGGCTATGACCTATAAAAATAATTAAAATGAAGTTTCACTCCTTTGTCAAAACCAAGTTCGTCCTCCTGGCCACTAGTAACAGGGTGGGTTGGGCGGGCAAAATTTTTTCGCGTTTTCGTCAATTTTCTCAGTCAGATAGTCTCAGGTAGCCTAACTAGGAACGAATTAGCTGAAAACAGCGTCAAAATGCGTCACCTGGATGCGAAGATATTGACCAATGTATGAAAACTTGGTTCGCTTAGGTAGATTTTTGATACCTACTAGTTACGTAGAACAACGAAAATTCTAAGTATTAAGGTGGCTATGTATGCTAGGCACACGGTCGAGGTGTCGGAAGACGCGTCTCCGCGCGAACTAGCTAACTATGGCGTTACTGAAAAGCGTGCTGAACAAAAATGTTGAATTTCAGCCGAAAAACGTGAATTTTCACTGAAAATTTAAACAAAACCAGAACAGAACCAGGGAGTCCTGGCGGAGGAAGCGGTGTCCCGGGGCGGGGTGATGTTGGCGGTGTCCTTGGACATCTCCAACGCCTTCAACACCCTGCCCTGGAGCTGCATTCGGGAGGCACTGCAGTATCATCGGGTGCCTTCCTACCTCCGCCGCATCGTTGGGGCTTATTTGGCGGAAAGGTGTGTCACTTACACGGGACGTGATGGCGGAAACCAGCGCCGCATGTCGTGCGGTGTTCCACAGGGTTCGGTCGTGGGACCGCTCCTGTGGAACATCGGGTACGACTGGGTGCTGAGGGGCGAGCTCCAGCCGGGCGTGGACTTGACGTGTTATGCGGATGACACGCTGGTCACGGCCCGGGGGAGCTCGTACAGGGAGGCAGCGTTGCTGGCGACGGCTGCGGTGTCACAGGTGGTGACGCATACGGCGCCTAGGCCTGGAGGTGGCCCTCAACAAGTCGGAGGCCATGGTCTTTCATGGCCCCCGGCGGGCGCCACCGCTGGGATCACACATCGTGGTCGGGGGGTCCCGAATTGCTGTCGAGTCCACCATGAAATATCTTGGATTGGTGCTCGACAGCCGGTGGGATTTTGGCCCCCATTTCCAGCGGCTGGTGCCCAAGTTGATGGGCGCGGCTGGGGCGCTGTCAACGCTGCTTCCCAATCTGGGGGGCCCGAGCGCCGCCTGTAGGCGGCTCTACGTGGGGATCGTGCGATCGATGGCCCTGTATGGGGCCCCGATCTGGGCGGCTGACCTGACGGCCGGCAGCATCGCTGTCCTGCGCAGGCCGCAGCGAGCGATGGCCGTCAGAGTCATAAGGGGGTATCGCACGATCTCCTACGAGGCGGCTTGTGTACTGGCCGGATCCCCGCCCTGGGACCTTGAGGCGAAGGTACTCGCGTCACTGTATCGGTGGCGCGAAGACTCGAGGGCGCGGGGCGAGTGGCTGACGCAGCGACATTTGGAGTTGCGTCGGTCACAGCTTCGCGCAGCCCTGGTGGCGGAATGGCGGGACAGGCTTTCACGCCCTACCGCCGGCCCCGCTACCATCGGGGCGGTCCGGCCGGTACTCGAGCGCTGGCTCGGGAGGAGGCACGGCTCCCTGTCGTTTCGGGTGACACAGGTGCTCTCGGGGCATGGTTGCTTCGGGAAGTACCTGTGTCGCATAAACAGGGAGCCGGACGCTCGGTGTCACCACTGCGTCGACTGTCGGGAGGACACGGCGTGGCACACGCTGGCAGAGTGTGCCGCTTGGGAGGAGCCGCGCCGTGCCCTCATCTCAGGAGTAGGCAGTGACCTGTCGCTGCCGGCCGTTGTCGTCTCGATGGTCGGCAGCGAGGAGTCCTGGGACGCGGTGGTATCCTTCTGCGAAACAGTGATGTCGCAGAAGGAGGCTGCGGAGAGGGAGCGGGAGATTGCTTCCGCTAACCCGATCCGTAGCAGACGCACCGGGCGTCGGCGGAGGGCGGACAACGCCCTCTTCCAGCCCCCCTAAATGGGTCCAGGGGCGACAGATCCGGGGAAATCTGTCGCCCTCTACTTCTAAGGACCCGAGATGGCGGCGCGTAGTGTTCCACGCGCGCCTCTCTATGACGTAAGGGGGGAGTTTTACACCTCACTCCCCCCCTATCGCGAGGTGGCCCGCAGAAGCGGGCCGGCACTAGCCGGGGATCGCGGAAGTCACACTAGTTCCCGTGATCCCCGGTGCAAGTGAGAGACGGAACACCGGGGTGGTTTTAGTCAGTAAGAGTCTGACAGACCCCTCCGCCCTCCCCGGGGCGGAGGACATCCATGAGGATTTCCCCCCGTCATCAAAAAAAAAGCTGGTGAAGCGGACGGCCACGGACGAGACGCGGCAGCTGCAGGCGAAGGTGGATCGCCTGCAGGCGGAGGTCAGCCAGCTACATCAGAAGCTGGCTGAGGTCACGGCCCGGCCTGTCCAACCTGGCCCAGGTCCGGTGGTAGGAGGCTCCTCCTCCTCCACAGCCAACCTTGAGGAAGTAATCCGGAAGGTTGTCATGGAGGAGAGGGCCTTCACTAGAGCCTGCTTTGCAGGCATCGAGGACCGGCTCTTGCCGGAAAAGCGGCTCCGCCCACCGCTAGCGGCGGATAAGAGTCCACCACCGATGGAACCTGCGCCTCTAGCAGGACCGGCATCGGGTGCGCAGCCCCAGGCCCCGAAGCCCTCCAAGGGCAAAGGCAAGGGTAAGAGGACCAAGAAGGCTCCTCAAACCCGCACCACAAGCGCGGAGGGAGCATCTGGGTCGTCTGCCACTACAGCAGCCCCCCAGAACTCACAGGAGGAAGACGCCCTTCTTCCCTCCACTACCCCGTCCAACCAGCCGTGGACGGAAGTGGTCAAGAGAGGAAAAGGGAAGGGAGGGAAGAAGGGGGAAAAGTCAGCCTCCAAGCCTACTGCGACTGCTTCTGCAGCCAAAAGGGCTCCAGCCAGCGGGAGGAAGCTAGTTCCTCCCAAAACCGCGGCCGTCGTGGTGACCATCACCCCGGAGGCCGTGGAGCGGGGTGAGACGTACGAGTCCATTCTACGACGGGCTCGTACCAATGCTGATCCCTCCCGGCTGGGGATCAGCAAAGTCGCGTGCCGCCGAACCCTAACCGGGGCTCGAATTTTCGAGTTCTCGGGGGAACAGCGCGGCACAAATGCGGACCTCTTTGCAACAAAGTTGCAAGAGGCCATCGCGGATGTGGCGACGGTCGTCAGACCGGTTAAGACCGCAGCCTTGGAGGTGGCCGATCTGGAGGATTCGGTCACCAAGGAGGATGTGGTGGCGGCCGTCGCGGCGGCTGGAGGCTGTGACGCTGGCGCGGTGAAAGGTGGCGCCATCAGGCTCGGCCGCCGCGGTATGGGCATCATCCGCGTCGAGTGCCCAGTAGCCGCGGCTGGGGCCGTCCTTGCTGCGACCAAGGGACGGCTGCTCGTGGGACTCAGCTCAGCTGTGGTCAAGGCACTTGAAGACCAGCCAATGCGCTGCTTCAAGTGCTTCGCGTTCGGCCACACCCGGGTCACGTGTCCCTCCAAATTCGACTGGGGAGACACGTGTTACCAATGCGGGCAAAAAGGACACAAGAGTGTCACGTGCCGCGCCACCACGCCACACTGCACGGCGTGTGCCGCCAGTGGCCGCCCCGCGGACCACAGGATGACGGGCAGGAGCTGTAAGCCCCCCGTGCGGAAGGGCATAGTGCCGGCGCAGGTTCGCCCTGTTGCCACCACCGCCGCCGTCGTCGCCGCTGCAGCTCCAGCGGCGGTAGCTGAGGAGGATGGTGCAATGTCGGAGTAATGGGGTATGACTATCGCATCATCCAGGCGAACACCAACCACTGCAGAGCGGCCCAGGACCTGGTAGTGCAGGTCATGGCCGAATGGTTGGTGAACGTAGCGGTGGTCGCCGAGCCCTACTCGATCCCCGGCAGCTGGCTGGGTGACGAGGACGACTCGGTGGCACTAGCGGCGCGGTCGTCCACAGACTCACCTCCCCTCTCGCTATTAGAGAGGGGACCGGGATACGTGGCCGCCGCGTGGGGAGACTTAGCCCTTGTGGGCGTATATTTCTCCCCAAACCGCCCTCTTCAGGACTTCGAGAACTATCTCGGAGTCCTGGCCGCCGTGGTCGGCAGGGCGGCGCCGCGTCAGGTCTCCGTACTGGGAGACCTGAATGCCAAGTCGGTGACCTGGGGCAACCCGGCCACCGACGCACGCGGGCGGGCGGTGGAGATGTGGGCAGCCTCCTCCGGACTCTCCCTCTTGAACCGAGGAAGCGTCCAGACATGCGTGCGGCGTGGGGGTGGCTCAATAGTGGACGTCACCTTCGCCACCCCTGCGTTAGCCGCGCGCGTGTTGAACTGGCGGGTGGACCTGGTGGAGACTATGTCGGACCACCGCTACGTGCGGTTCGACATCTCCACCAGTGGTCCCGGAGAGAGGCGGCCCCTCTCGGTGCGGTCACCGTTCCCGCGGTGGGCTCTAACCCGCCTGGACAGGGAGGCAGCGGGGGAGGCGGCGTTCATCCAGGACTGGCTTTTGCCGCCAACCGCCGGCCTGGATGTGGACACCGTAGCGGGGCAGCTGAGGGAGTCTCTGACCGTGGTATGCAACTCTAGCATGCCTCGGTCTCACCGACCACACCCCAAACGTGCCGTGTACTGGTGGTCGGTGGAGCTGGCGGGGCTTCGAGCAGCGTGTGTGGAGGCTAAGAGGGCCTATACGCGTAGCCGGCGGCGGCGTCGACGGGATCTGTCCGACGAGGACCACCTCTATGAGGTATACATGGAGGCAAAAATGGTCCTCAGTCGGGCCATCGCCGCCGCCAGGGACTCGGCGAGAGCCGAGCTGCTGGAGGGTCTTGACAACGACCCCTACGGGAGACCATACAAGGCTGCGCGCAACAAATTGCGCCCCTTTGGTCCCCCGGTTGCCGAGACCCTGGAGCCCTCATTCCTGGACGGGGTGGTTCAGTCCCTGTTCCCGTGCAGGGGCAACTTCACCCCGCCAGTGATGGTCCCACCACAAGGGATAGCTCTGCCAGACGAGGAAGAGGAGGAGGCCCCTCCTGTCACGGAGTCAGAACTTGGCGCGGCGATTTTCCATATCCGCGCCAAGAAGACAGCTCCAGGCCCCGACGGTGTTCCTGCAAGAGTGGTGGCGATCGCTGCCACTCAAATGGCGGAGAGGTTTCGGGACCTCTTCAGCGCATGCCTTGCGTCTGGGAGGTTTCCGAAACCGTGGAAGGAGGGGCAGTTGTGCCTCCTTCGCAAGGAGGGCCGCCCAGCAGACTCCCCCTCGGCATACCGGCCCATCGTTCTGCTCGATGAGGTCGGCAAAATGTTCGAGGGGATAATCGCTGGACGCCTAAAAAGCCATCTGCGGGATGTCGGGCCGGACTTGTCGGATGCTCAGTTCGGTTTTCGGGCTGAGCGTTCCACAGTGGACGCGCTGGCCTGCCTTAAGGGCCAGGTGAAGGAAGCGATGGAGGCGGGGGACGGAGTGTTGGCTGTGTCATTCGACATAGCCAATGCCTTCAACTCCGTTCCCCACTCCACCATCCTAGAGGCGCTCCGATTCCACGGAGTGCCTCGATACCTGCGCAGTCTGCTGGCCAGCTACCTGGAGGATCGGGCAATCCTCCTGGTAAATAGGACTGGCCAAGTCCGGCGGTACGCCGTTGAAGCCGGTGTTCCACAGGGGTCAGTCGTAGGACCTCTCCTGTGGAACATCGGCTATGATTGGCTCCTACGGGGAACTCTCCTCCGAGGCACGAGTGTCATTTGCTACGCGGATGACACTCTCCTCACCGCCCGGGGGGGGAGTTTCAGGGAGGCGGCCAGCCTGGCCTCGGCGGGCGGATCCTTGGTCGCGGGGAGGATCCGCCGCCTAGGTTTAACGGTGGCGCTGCACAAGACCGAGGCCGTGTTCTTCCACGGACCACGGCAGCGCCCCCCACCAGACGCCAACATCTTCGTGGAGGGCGTCAGGATTGAAGTTAAGGCCCAGATGAAATATCTGGGCCTTGTCATTGACAGCAGGTGGCGCTTCGGTCCGCATTTCAGCGGGCTGTCGTCGTGCCTGCTAAAGGCCGCAAGCGCGCTATCGTGGCTGCTTCCCAACTTGGGGGGGCCCAGCGCACGATGCCGGCAACTTTATGCCGGCATCTTGAGGAGTATGGCCCTCTATGGGGCCCCCATCTGGGAGGACTCCCTCCACAGGAGGGAGAACGCCACCGCCTTGCGGGCACCCCAAAGGGCCATAGCCCAGCGGGTGGCGCGGGCCTACCGCACGGTGGGCTTTGTGGCAGCATGTGCTCTGGCCAGCACCCCTCCTTGGGAGCTCGAGGCGTGGGTGCTCGCCAGAGTATATGAATGGACGGCGGGGCGGAGGGCGAGAGGAGAACGCCCAGTCCCGGAAGAGCGGGAGGCCGTCCGGCGGGAGGCGAGGGACGCCATCGTCGTCCATTGGATGGGGGACCTTGCCACCGCAGTCTTCGGCCGCCGAACCCTCGACGCGATTGGGCCGGTCCTGCGAGACTGGCTCGAGCGGTCGCATGGGTTCCTCTCCTTCCGTCTCGTGCAGGTGCTCTCCGGACACGGTTGCTTCGGATCGTACCTGCACCGAATCGGACGGGAGGAGACACCGTCGTGCCACGGCTGTGGCGCGGCGGAGGACACGGCACAGCACACCCTCGAGGTGTGCCCGTCGTGGTCTGAGCCGCGCCGCAGTCTCATTGCGGTGATCGGACCGGACCTCTCACTCCCCGGTTTAGTCAACACCATGCTGGGAGATGAGAGGTCCTGGGCGGCAGTCGCCTCCTTCTGCGAACACGTCATGTCCCAGAAGGAGGCGGCGGAGCGCGCGCGAGAGGACGATCCTCAAGCGGCGCCGCTCCGAAGGCGGAGGAGGGGCCGAAGAAGACGTCAGTATGACAGTCATCTTCGACTCCTCCCAGGTGGAGGCCAGCAGGCAACGGTTGCGGGGGCACCCTAGCCTGTATTGCACAGGCCTCCACCAGTGTCGGACGGGAATGGCCAGGTGTTCCGGCCATTCCCGTAGCCCCCCAGCTTGGGGGGCATGCGGGGCCCGCCAACAAGGCGGGCATGCGCCGGGAGGGTTGTGGAAGTAAAGGCTGAGCCGGTTTCCCATGACCCTCCCATCACGGCGATGCGGGAACACCGCTGGGTTTTTAGTGGGTAGACTGCCATTCTGGCAGGAGTCCCACATACCCCGTCTCGTCCCCCGCGAGCGGGCATGCGTAATGCATTTTCCCAGAAAGAAAAAAAAAAAAAAAAAAAGGTTAGGTTAGGTTGGGGTGCTTGGACAGGAAACCTCCTCGTGTGCCCGTGGGCTGGAGTTTCCCTTGGATGCGTCCGGGGGAAAGGCCAGTCTGTGGGACGGTGCGCCCTGGGGTGCGGGCAATTTCCCCCCATTAGGTACGTGTGCCTAAGGGGTGTCGTTGTCCGTATGCCAATATCCTGTCGGAGATGCGCTCCGGCGCGTGGGCGGGGGAGCCTTGTGCTTCTGGGTCGGTCGACCTGACCCGCCCGGCGGTCGCCTACTCACCCCTCTGCTTACAGAGGGTGAGCTGAGTGGGCGTGGGACGTGTCTCCACTTCTGACAGGTGGAGGCTAGCAGGCAAAGGTTGCGGGGGCACCCTAGCCTGCATTGCACAGGCCTCCACCAGTGTCGGACGGGAATGGTCATGTGTTCTGGCCATTCCCGGACCCCCATCTGGGGGGCATGCGGGGCCTGCCATTTAGGCGGGCATGCGCCGGGAGGGTTGTGGAAGTAAAGGCTGAGCCGGTTTCCCATGGCCCTCCCATCACGGCGATGCGGGAACACCGCTGAGTTTTTAGTGGGTAGACTGTCATTCTGACAGGAGTCCCACATACCCCGTCTCGTCCCCCGCGAGCGGGTATGCGTAAAGCATTTTCTCAGCCTAATAAAAAAAAAAAAAAAAAAAAAAGGTTAGGTTAGGTTGGGGTGCGTGCAGAAAACCTCCTCGTGTGCCTGATTGCTGCTCGTTCCTTTCGAATACGTTCGGGGGAAAGGGCAGTCGTTGGGCCGGTGCATCCTGGGTACGGCCAATATTCTCTCCATGTAGGAGAGGGTATTGACTGTGGCGAATTTCTGCGTAGGGAGGGGAGCGTTATGCTCCTGGGTCGGTCCTTTTAGACTGCCCGACGGTCGCTCACTCACCCCTCTGCTTACAGAGGGTGGGTTGAGTGGGCGTAGGACGTTTCTCGACATGTCCGTCTGTTTCAAACAGCGAACATGGTGGAGAAACATGGGCGGCGCTCGTTGTGCACTCACCCTGCCAACGGGCTAGCAGCGGGGGATCCTATTCTACCGACTGCAACCGTCGAAATCGTAATCCGTAACGAGATCATGGTCATGTTTTATGACTCGGAACGGGACGAGGATCTTGGCTTGACCGCCCGGATCGCGAGGAAGATAACCTCTATAAAAAATTCCTCTAATACCAAGTTTTGGTGTGCGGCGAGGGTATGAATGGCTGAGGAGTAGTGTCATCTGCAGCTTCTTAGTTGTAGGTGGCGCATCAGTCCCAAGCGCACCCCCAGCCAGGGATTAGTGGACCCCCTGGTTGGGTTACAAATGTACACTTACCTAGGGACAGGGGGTTACCCTAGGTGGACTTTTTATATCCCCCATACTCGTGGGAATCATATGGATACCAAATTTAAAAAAAATGTGGAAAGTTTGCCGATTGTGTTGGTCGAGCGGATGAGTGTAGGTGCAATGTCGGATTCCGACACTGCATCGGAGAAGATGGCGAGCGTGGCGAGCGTGAGCTCGGAGCGCTCGCAAGCTGAAGGGAGGATTGCTGGGCGTTCTTCCAAAGATAGGAGGAAGCGCTCGCCACGCTCCCATAGTGAGGAGAACCTGCCGGCTGCAAAAGTGCCAACGGGCAGGAGCCGGCGAGGTCGCGTGGTGGCGAGTGCTCGTTTGCCGGAGCGGGATCGTTCCGTGCCGGTATCCCGGCCCGACACGCCTGCTCCGGTGGAGCACGCGGAGAGCATGGAGAGTGTGGACTCCAGGGCTACAACGTCGGACGTCAGCGAGGGTTTATTGCTGGGGTCCAACAAGGTGGAGGCTAATGCTGCAAAGCGGGCGCAGCGGAAGGCTATAGCGGCTGACAAGGTCAGCGAGCTGGCCCGCCAAGCGCGGGAGCGTCGCTCAACCAGGATGGCTGCTGGGGGGAGCGTTTCGGCGGTGGCGCTCAGTCGCCAAGCTTTGGACGGCGTAGATGTCGTCCTGAAGGTTGCCACCGAATCGGGCAACATGAAAGGCACATTTACGCGCGCTCTTAAGGAGGCGGCTGACGGCATCAAGGAGGCTGTCGAGGTCCTCCTCAGTCGTTCGAGTACGGAGGAGACGGCGAAGTTATGGGAGGAGAACCGCCGTCTCCACTCCGAATTGGAGGACCTCAAGCGGCAGTTTGCCGCCCAGAGGGCAGTTCCAGCGGTCACCGGATCGCCGGTCCCACCGTCGCCTCCATCTTCAACCCTGTCATCAGCCCCTGCACTTGCGGATGCGGACGTTGAGAAGATTGCTCGCATCTGCATGATGCAGTGCGGGCAAATGGTAGGGGCTCGGCTGGAGGCTATCGAACCGAGGCTGCTCCCGGCCGAAACCTTACGCCCACCACTCGCTGCTGACAAGCGGAGTTTGAGTGGCTCCACCAAAGCGGGGTCAATGGTGACGGAAGCTGTGCCGAGCGGGTCTGGAAAGAAGGCCAGTAAGTCGGCAAAGGCGAAGTCTGCGCCCACTTCCGGGTCGGCCACTCTCCCGGCGACGGAGTCCGTTTCCACTTTCCGGACGGCCGGTCCCCCGGCGACCGTTCCCGGGCCCTCCACGGAGGCCTGGACAACGGTCGTCAAGAAGGGCCGCAAGAAGAAGGCAGCGCCACCTGCACCCGCTAAGGCACCTGCACCGGCCAAGCAAAAGAATCAGAGGCCACCTAGGGTGAGGGCCCCACGCTCCGCGGCTGTGGTTATTACACTGCAGCCCGGAGCCGTCGAGAGGGGCGTCTCCTACAAAACGGTCCTGACGGAGGCGAAAGCAAAGGTCGCTTTCCCCGACCTCGGCATACCATCCGGCTTAGGCTTTAGGTCGGCGATTACGGGGGCGCGGCTGCTGGAGGTGCCGGGTGCCTCTAGCGGCGAGAAGGCGGATATCCTGGCCGCCAAGCTAAGGGAGGTCCTTAACCCGGAGGACGTTCGAGTGTCCAGGCCGATAAAGACCGCTGAGCTGCGAGTCGACGGCCTGGACGACTCGATCACCCCGGCCGAGGTTATGGCGGCCATCGCCCGAGTCGGTGGATGTCCGCCCGATGACATACGGGTGGGCGAAATCCGTACTGGCGCTTCCGGGCTCGGTGTGGTATGGTTGCGTTGCCCGGTGGCGGCGGCCAATAAGGTCGCCGACGCTGGACGGCTATTGGTGGGCTGGGTTGCAGCAAGAGTTAAGTTACTGCAACCCAGGGCTTTGAGGTGCTACCGTTGCCTGGACATTGGGCATGTCCGGGCGGGTTGCACCGCCGCAATAGACCGCAGCGAGCAATGCTTTCGCTGCGGTCAGCCCGGCCATAAGTCCGCCCAGTGCTCAGCGGCGCCAAACTGCAGCCTCTGTACAGCTGCAGGGAGGCCCGCCGGGCACAGGGCGGGTGGAAGAGCCTGTGGCACGCCCACCCAGAAAAAGAAGAGGAGGGGCACCAAGGCTGCAAGGGGCTCGTTACCCCCCCCTCAGCCTAAGTGCCCTACGGCCGACTCCCGGCCTACGGATAGTGCGACGGAGGGAATGGACTGCGCTTAATGGCGCCTTACCATTTCCTCCAGGGCAACATCAACCACGCTGCCAGAGCTCAGGATTTATTGATCCAGAGCATGGCAGAGTGGTCGATTGACGTGGCTGTGGTCGCCGAGCCGTACTTTGTCCATCCCAGGGGTAACTGGGTGGGAGATCTGGACGGCTCGGTGGCCATCATTGGCGGGGCTCTCGTCAACCCGTCGCGAGGTCACGGCTGGGTGGCCGCCCTCGCGGACGGAATTGGCACTGTTGGGGCGTATTTCTCGCCCAACAAGAGCCTCGCCGACTTCGAGAACTTCCTTGTCGAGTTGGGGGCCATCGTAGGCCGACTCCACCCTTACCCCGTGCTGTTACTAGGGGATCTCAACGCCAAGTCTTCGGCGTGGGGATCCCCGGTGACCGATGCTCGGGGTGAGGCGCTGGAGGAGTGGGCGGTCACTACTGGCCTGGTCGTCCTAAACCGGGGCTCGGTACACACGTGCGTGCGGCAGCGGGGCGGTTCGATCGTAGACGTATCGTTCGCTAGCCCTGCTGTCGCGAGCCGTGTCCGCGATTGGCGTGTCGCCGTGGAGGTGGAGACGTTGTCGGATCACAGATACATCCGCTTCGACGTCTCCACCCAGACCACTGGCGGCCGCAGTCCATCGGCCCCGCGAACGGACGGCCCGCGTTGGGCGCGTAAGCGCATTGACAAGGAGGTTCTCGAGGAGGCCGCTGTTGTCCAGGCCTGGACCCGGGAGTCGGCGACGATCGGACCCGTCGACGTCGAAGAGGAGGCGCTGTGGTTCCGCGGGGCGATGACGCAAATCAGCGACGCGTCCATGCCCCGCGTCCACACGCATTCAGGAAGGCGCCAGGTGTACTGGTGGTCTGCCGAGATCGCGCGACTACGCGTCGAGTGCGTGGCGGTCAGACGCCAGTACACCCGATACCGGAGGAGACGTCGTCGGGTCCCTGACGAAGAAGCCGCGCGGTATGAGGTGTACCGCGCGGCTAAGGAGGCTCTGTGGCTGGCCATCGGCGAAGCAAGGACGCGAGCCAGGGAGGAGATGTTGGAGACTCTCGACGGAGATCCGTGGGGGCGCCCGTATCGTGCGGTTCGAGGGAAACTTCGAGCCGCGGCGCCTCCACTCACGGAGAGTCTCCAACCTGAGCTGCTGGAGGAGGTCGTCGCAGCCCTCTTCCCGGCAAGAGCGGAGCACATTCCGCCGCCGATGGCATTGCCCGCAGCCGCAGAGCCTACCGAAGAGAGCGCCATCAGCGTTCCGGAGGTGACACAGCCAGAGATGAGGGCGGCCGTGATGCGGCTCCGGGCCAAGAACGTGGCTCCGGGGCCCGATGGTATACACGGCATAGTGCTAGCCCTCGCTCTGAAGGAGCTAGAGCCCCAACTGAGAGGACTCTACACCGCGTGCCTTGAGCAGGGCCAGTTTCCCACTTTGTGGAAATCTGGTCGTCTGGTCCTGCTCAAGAAGGTGGGGCGCCCGGCGGACTCGCCGTCCGCATACAGGCCCATAGTGCTGCTCGACGAGGTGGGCAAGATGTTTGAGCGGATAATCGCTGCCCGCCTCGTCGGCCACTTAAGCAGGGAGGGGCCTGACCTAGCCGAGAGCCAGTTCGGCTTTCGGCACGGGCGCTCCACCATCCACGCGATATCGCGGGTGAGAGTCCTGGCGGAGGAAGCGGTGTCCCGGGGCGGGGTGATGTTGGCGGTGTCTTTGGACATCTCCAACGCCTTCAACACCCTGCCCTGGAGCTGCATTCGGGAGGCACTGCAGTATCATCGGGTGCCTTCCTACCTCCGCCGCATCGTTGGGGCTTATTTGGCGGAAAGGTGTGTCACTTACACGGGACGTGATGGCGAAAACCAGCGCCGCATGTCGTGCGGTGTTCCACAGGGTTCGGTCGTGGGACCGCTCCTGTGGAACATCGGGTACGACTGGGTGCTGAGAGGCGAGCTCCAGCCGGGCGTGGACTTGACGTGTTATGCGGATGACACGCTGGTCACGGCCCGGGGGAGCTCGTACAGGGAGGCAGCGTTGCTGGCGACGGCTGCGGTGTCACAGGTGGTGACCCGCATACGGCGCCTAGGCCTGGAGGTGGCCCTCAACAAGTCGGAGGCCATGGTCTTTCATGGCCCCCGGCGGGCGCCACCGCTGGGATCACACATCGTGGTCGGGGGGTCCCGAATTGCTGTCGAGTCCACCATGAAATATCTTGGATTGGTGCTCGACAGCCGGTGGGATTTTGGCCCCCATTTCCAGCGGCTGGTGCCCAAGTTGATGGGCGCGGCTGGGGCGCTGTCAACGCTGCTTCCCAATCTGGGGGGCCCGAGCGCCGCCTGTAGGCGGCTCTACGTGGGGATCGTGCGATCGATGGCCCTGTATGGGGCCCCGATCTGGGCGGCTGACCTGACGGCCGGCAGCATCGCTGTCCTGCGCAGGCCGCAGCGAGCGATGGCCGTCAGAGTCATAAGGGGGTATCGCACGATCTCCTACGAGGCGGCTTGTGTACTGGCCGGATCCCCGCCCTGGGACCTTGAGGCGAAGGTACTCGCGTCACTGTATCGGTGGCGCGAGGACTCGAGGGCGCGGGGCGAGTGGCTGACGCAGCGACATTTGGAGTTGCGTCGGTCACAGCTTCGCGCAGCCCTGGTGGCGGAATGGCGGGACAGGCTTTCACGCCCTACCGCCGGCCCCGCTACCATCGGGGCGGTCCGGCCGGTACTCGAGCGCTGGCTCGGGAGGAGGCACGGCTCCCTGTCGTTTCGGGTGACACAGGTGCTCTCGGGGCATGGTTGCTTCGGGAAGTACCTGTGTCGCATAAACAGGGAGCCAGACGCTCGGTGTCACCACTGCGTCGACTGTCGGGAGGACACGGCGTGGCACACGCTGGCAGAGTGTGCCGCTTGGGAGGAGCCGCGCCGTGCCCTCATCTCAGGAGTAGGCAGTGACCTGTCGCTGCCGGCCGTTGTCGTCTCGATGGTCGGCAGCGAGGAGTCCTGGGACGCGGTGGTATCCTTCTGCGAAACAGTGATGTCGCAGAAGGAGGCTGCGGAGAGGGAGCGGGAGATTGCTTCCGCTAACCCGATCCGTAGCAGACGCACCGGGCGTCGGCGGAGGGCAGACAACGCCCTCTTCCAGCCCCCCTAAATGGGTCCAGGGGCGACAGATCCGGGGAAATCTGTCGCTCTCTACTGGTTAGGACCCGAGATGGCGGCGCGTAGTGTTCCACGCGCGCCTCTCTATGACGTAAGGGGGGAGTTTTACACCTCACTCCCCCCCTATCGCGAGGTGGCCCGCAGAGGCGGGCCGGCACTAGCCGGGGATCGCGGAAGTCACACTAGTTCCCGTGATCCCCGGTGCAAGTGAGAGACGGAACACCGGGGTGGTTTTAGTCAGTAAGAGTCGGACAGACCCCTCCGCCCTCCCCGGGGCGGAGGACATCCATGAGGATTTCCCCCCGTGATCAAAAAAAAAAAAAAAAAAAAAAAAAAAAAAAAAAAAAAAAAAAAAAAAAAAGGTTAGGTTAGGTTAGGTTAGGTTGTGGTCGGGGGGTCCCGAATTGCTGTCGAGTCAACCCTGAAGTATCTTGGATTGGTGCTCGACAGCCGGTGGAATTTCGGCCCCCACTTCCAGCGGCTGGTGCCCAAGTTGATGGGCGCGGCTGGGGCGCTGTCAACGCTGCTTCCCAATCTGGGGGGCCCGAGCGCCGCCTGTAGGCGGCTCTACGTGGGGATCGTGCGATCGATGGCCCTGTATGGGGCCCCGATCTGGGCGGCTGACCTGACGGCCGGCAGCATCGCTGTCCTGCGAAGGCCACAGCGAGCGATGGCCGTCAGAGTCATTAGGGGGTATCGCACGATCTCCTACGAGGCGGCTTGTGTACTGGCTGGATCCCCGCCCTGGGACCTCGAGGCGAAGGTACTCGCGTCACTGTATCGGTGGCGCGAGGACTCGAGGGCGCGGGGCGAATGGCTGACGCAGCGACATTTGGAGTTGCGTCGGTCACAGCTTCGCGCAGCCCTGGTGGCGGAATGGCGGGACAGGCTTTCACGCCCTACCGCCGGCTCCGCTACCATTGGGGCGGTCCGGCCAGTACTCGAGCGCTGGCTCGGGAGGAGGCACGGCTCCCTGTCGTTTCGGGTGACACAGGTGCTCTCGGGGCATGGTTGCTTCGGGAAGTACCTGTGTCGCATAAACAGGGAGCCGGACGCTCGGTGTCACCACTGCGTCGACTGTCGGGAGGACACGGCGTGGCACACGCTGGTAGAGTGTGCCGCTTGGGAGGAGCCACGCCGTGCCCTCATCTCAGGAGTCGGCAGTGACCTGTCGCTGCCGGCCGTTGTCGACTCGATGGTCGGCAGCGAGGAGTCCTGGGACGCGGTGGTATCCTTCTGCGAAAGAGTCATGTCGCAGAAGGAGGCTGCGGAGAGGGAGCGGGAGATTGCTTCCGCTAACCCGATCCGCAGCAGACGCACCGGGCGTCGGCGGAGGGCGGACAACGCCCTCTTCCAGCCCCCCTAAATGGGTCCAGGGGCAACGGATCTGGGGAAATTCGTTGCCCCCTACTTCTTAGGACCCGAGATGGCGGCGCGTAGTGTTCCACGCGCGCCTCTCTATGACGTAAGGGGGGAGTTTAACACCTCACTCCCCCCCTATCGCGAGGTGGCCCGCAGAGGCGGGCCGGCACTAGCCGGGGATCGCGGAAGTCACATCAGTTCCCGTGATCCCCGGTGCAAGTGAGAGACGGAACACCGGGGTGGTTTTAGTCAGTAAGAGTCTGACAGACCCCTCCGCCCTCCCCGGGGCGGAGGACATCCATGAGGATTTCCCCCCGTGATCAAAAAAAAAAAAAAAAAAAAGGTTAGGTTAGGTTAGGTTAGGTTAGGTTGGGGTGCTAGTGCTATGCTTGTGCTACTCCCCTCTGCTTACAGAGGGTGAGTTGAGTGGGCGTGGGACGTGTCTCCACTTCTGACAGGTGGAGGCTAGCAGGCAACGGTTGCGGGGGCACCCTAGCCTGCATTGCACAGGCCTCCACCAGTGTCGGACGGGAATGGTCATGTGTTCTGGCCATTCCCGGACCCCCGTCTGGGGGGCATGCGGGGCCTGCCATTTAGGCGGGCATGCGCCGGGAGGGTTGTGGAAGTAAAGGCTGAGCCGGTTTCCCATGGCCCTCCCATCACGGCGATGCGGGAACACCGCTGAGTTTTTAGTGGGTAGACTGTCATTCTGACAGGAGTCCCACATACCCCGTCTCGTCCCCCGCGAGCGGGTATGCGTAAAGCATTTTCTCAGCCTAATAAAAAAAAAAAAAAAAAGGTTGGGGTGCTAGGACAGGAAACCTCCTCGTGTGCCCGTGGGCTGGAGTTTCCCTTGGATGCGTCCGGGGGAAAGGCCAGTCTGCGGGACGGTGCGCCCTGGGGTGCGGGCAATTTCCCCCCATTAGGTACGTGTACCTAAGGGGTGTCGTTGTCCGTATGCCAATATCCTGTCGGAGATGCGCTCCGGCGCGTGGGCGGGGGAGCCTTGTGCTTCTGGGTCGGTTGACCTGACCCGCCCGGCGGTCGCCTACTCACCCCTCTGCTTACAGAGGGTGAGCTGAGTGGGCGTGGGACGTGTCTCCACTTCTGACAGGTGGAGGCTAGCAGGCAACGGTTGCGGGGGCACCCTAGCCTGCATTGCACAGGCCTCCACCAGTGTCGGACGGGAATGGTCATGTGTTCTGGCCATTCCCGGACCCCCGTCTGGGGGGCATGCGGGGCCTGCCATTTAGGCGGGCATGCGCCGGGAGGGTTGTGGAAGTAAAGGCTGAGCCGGTTTCCCATGGCCCTCCCATCACGGCGATGCGGGAACACCGCTGAGTTTTTAGTGGGTAGACTGTCATTCTGACAGGAGTCCCACATACCCCGTCTCGTCCCCCGCGAGTGGGTATGCGTAAAGCATTTTCTCAGCCTAATAAAAAAAAAAAAAAAAAAAAGGTTAGGTTAGGTTAGGTTGGGGTCGGGTGAGAGTCCTGGCGGAGGAAGCGGTGTGCCGGGGCGGGGTGATGTTGGCGGTGTCCTTGGACATCTCCAACGCCTTCAACACCCTGCCCTGGAGCTGCATTCGGGAGGCACTGCAGTATCATCGGGTGCCTTCCTACCTCCGCCGCATCGTTGGGGCTTATTTGGCGGAAAGGTGTGTCACCTACACGGGACGTGATGGCGGAAACCAGCGCCGCATGTCGTGCGGTGTTCCACAGGGTTCGGTCGTGGGACCGCTCCTGTGGAACATCGGGTACGACTGGGTGCTGAGGGGCGAGCTCCAGCCGGGCGTGGACTTGACGTGTTACGCGGATGACACGCTGGTCACGGCCCGGGGGAGCTCGTACAGGGAGGCAGCGTTGCTGGCAACGGCTGCGGTGTCACAGGTCGTGACCCGCATACGGCGCCTAGGCCTGGAGGTGGCCCTCAACAAGTCGGAGGCCATGGTCTTTCATGGCCCCCGGCGGGCGCCACCGCTGGGATCACACATCGTGGTCGGGGGGTCTCGAATCGCTGTCGAGTCCACCATGAAATATCTAGGATTGGTGCTCGACAGCCGGTGGGATTTTGGCCCCCACTTCCAGCGGCTGGCGCCCAAGTTGTTGGGCGCGGCTGGGGCGCTGTCAACGCTGCTTCCCAATCTGGGGGGCCCGAGCGCCGCCTGTAGGCGGCTCTACGTGGGGATCGTGCGATCGATGGCCCTGTATGGGGCCCCGATCTGGGCGGCTGACCTGACGGCCGGCAGCATCGCTGTCCTGCGAAGGCCACAGCGAGCGATGGCCGTCAGAGTCATTAGGGGGTATCGCACGATCTCCTACGAGGCGGCTTGTGTACTGGCCGGATCCCCGCCCTGGGACCTCGAGGCGAAGGTACTCGCGTCACTGTACCGGTGGCGCGAGGACTCGAGGGCGCGGGGCGAGTGGCTGACGCAGCGACATTTGGAGTTGCGTCGGTCACAGCTTCGCGCAGCCCTGGTGGCGGAATGGCGGGGCAGGCTTTCACGCCCTACCGCCGGCCCCGCTACCATCGGGGCGGTCCGGCCAGTACTCGAGCGCTGGCTCGGGAGGAGGCACGGCTCCCTGTCGTTTCGGGTGACACAGGTGCTCTCGGGGCATGGTTGCTTCGGGAAGTACCTGTGTCGCATAAACAGGGAGCCGGACGCTCGGTGTCACCACTGCGTCGACTGTCGGGAGGACACGGCGTGGCACACGCTGGCAGAGTGTGCCGCTTGGGAGGAGCCGCGCCGTGCCCTCATCTCAGGAGTAGGCAGTGACCTGTCGCTGCCGGCCGTTGTCGACTCGATGGTCGGCAGCGAGGAGTCCTGGGACGCGGTGGTATCCTTCTGCGAAACAGTCATGTCGCAGAAGGAGGCTGCGGAGAGGGAGCGGGAGATTGCTTCCGCTAACCCGATCCGCAGCAGACGCACCGGGCGTCGGCGGAGGGCGGATAACGCCCTCTTCCAGCCCCCCTAAATGGGTCCAGGGGCAACAGATCCGGGGAAATCTGTCGCCCTCTACTTGTTTGGACCCGAGATGGCGGCGCGTAGTGTTCCACGCGCGCCTCTCTATGACGTAAGGGGGGAGTTTAACACCTCACTCCCCCCCTATCGCGACGTGGCCCGCAGAGGCGGGCCGGCACTAGC
This sequence comes from Polymixis lichenea, assembly GCA_949091785.1. NCBI lineage: Eukaryota > Metazoa > Arthropoda > Insecta > Lepidoptera > Noctuidae > Polymixis > Polymixis lichenea. The sequence goes on along the minus strand of OX420934.1, from coordinate 17,466 downwards.
CGGGGATCGCGGAAGTCACATCAGTTCCCGTGATCCCCGGTGCAAGTGAGAGACGGAACACCGGGGTGGTTTTAGTCAGTAAGAGTCTGACAGACCCCTCCGCCCTCCCCGGGGCGGAGGACATCCATGAGGATTTCCCCCCGTAATCAAAAAAAAAAAAAAAAGGTTAGGTTGGGGTGCTAGGACAGGAAACCTCCTCGTGTGCCCGTGGGCTGGAGTTTCCCTTGGATGCGTCCGGGGGAAAGGCCAGTCTGTGGGACGGTGCACCCTGGGGTGCGGGCAATTTCCCCCCATTAGGTACGTGTGCCTAAGGGGTGTCGTTGTCCGTATGCCAATATCTTGTCGGAGGCGCGCTCCGGCGCGTGGGCGGGGGAGCCTTATGCTCCGGGGTCGGTCGACTTAGACCACCCCACGATCGCTCACTCACCCCTCTGCTTACAGAGGGTGAGTTGAGTGGGCGTGGGACGTTTCTCCAAATTTCTGTCTGTTTCAAACAGATAGACATGTGGAGAAACATGGGCGGCGCTCGTTGTGCACTCACCCTGCCAACGGGCTAGCAGCGGGGGATCTGATTCTCCCGACTGTAACCGTCGAAATCGTAATCCGTAACGAGATCATGGTCATGTTTTATGACTCGGAACGGGACGAGGATCTTGGCTTGATCGCCCGGATCGCGAGGAAGATAACCTCTATAAAAAATTCCTCTAATACCAAGTTTTGGTGTGCGGCGAGGGTATGAATGGCTGAGGAGTAGTGTCATCTGCAGCTTCTTAGTTGTAGGTGGCGCATCAGTCCCAAGCGCACCCCCAGCCAGGGATTAGTGGACCCCCTGGTTGGGTCACAAATTTACACTTACCTAGGGACAGGGGGTGAACCTAGGTGGACCGTTTATATCCCCCACACTCGTGGGAATCTTTATGGATACTAAAAATAAAAATCTTGAGAAGTTGCCGATCGTGTTGGTCGAGCGGATGAGCAAGGGTGCTATGTCGGACTCCGACACTGCATCCGAGAGGAGGGCGAGCGTGGCGAGCGTTGGCTCGGAGCGCTCGCGGGCTGAGGAAGGGATGGCTGGGCGTCTCTCCAAGGGAAGGAGGAAGCGTTCGCCACGCTCCCGCAGCGAGGAGAACCTGCCAGCCGCTAAGGTGGCAACGGGCAGGAGTAGGCGAGGTCGCGCAGTTGCAGGTGGACCTTCGCGTCTACCTGCGGGAATTGTTACGTCTGCTCCGGTCGAACACGCGGAGAGCGTGGAGAGCTTGGCCTCTGGGGCCGACGATCCGGCCGTAAGTAAGCCGAAGAAGGGGTCGAAGTTTTTTAAAGCTTCGACCCACGATGTGGGCTTAGTGGACGCTGAACGCCAGCTAAACCTGGCAAAAAGGGTGCAACTCCAGCAAGACCTGGAGGAGAGGGTTGCTGCCAAGGAGCACCAGGTGCAAACCGCCCGGTCGAGGGCTGGCTATGGTGCATCCAGTGTAGTCTATGCTGACCACTCCCTGGCGGAACTGGAGCGCATGGCACAGGAGGACAAGGAGGAGGTCTTCGAGGTCGCCGCAAAGTCCTCCAATTTGAAGGGGACCTTTCAAAAGGCCCTCAAATGCCGGGCCGCCAGTTTGCACGGCATTGTCCTGGAGCTGGTGAAGCGGACGGCCACGGACGAGACGCGGCAGCTGCAGGCGAAGGTGGATCGCTTGCAGGCGGAGGTCAGCCAGCTACATCAGAAGCTGGCTGAGGTCACGGCCCGGCCTGCCCAACCTGCCCCAGGTCCAGTGGTAGGAGGCTCCTCCTCCTCCCCTCCCAACCTTGAGGATGTAATCCGAAAGGTTGTAATGGAGGAGAGGGCCTTCACCAGAGCCTGCTTCGCAGGCATCGAGGACCGGCTCTTGCCGGAAAAGCGGCTCCGCCCGCCGCTAGCGGCGGATAAGAGTCCACCACAGAGGGAGCCAGAACTTGCACCTCTAGCAGGCCCGGCATCGGGTGCGCAGCCCCAGGCCCAAAAGGCCTCTAAGGGCAAAGGCAAGGGCAAGAGGACCAAGCAGGCTCCTCAGATCCGCACCACAAGTGCGGAGGGAGCGTCTGGGTCGTCTGCCACTGCAGCAGCCCCCCAGAACTTGCAGGAGGAAGACGCCCTTCTTCCCTCCACCACCCCGTCCAACCAGGCGTGGACGGAAGTGGTCAAGAGAGGAAAGGGGAAGGGAGGGAAGAAGCCGGAAAAGTCGGCCCCCAAGCCTGCTTCTGTAGCCAAAAGGGCTCCAGCCAGCGGGAAGAAGCTTGTTCCTCCCAAAACCGCAGCCGTCGTGGTGACCATAACCCCGGAGGCCGTGGAGAGGGGCGAGACGTACGAGTCCGTCCTACGACGGGCTCGTACCAATGCTGATCCCTCCCGGCTGGGTATCAGCAAAGTCGCGTGCCGCCGAACCCTAACCGGGGCTCGAATCTTCGAGTTCTCGGGGGAACAGCGCGGCACAAATGCGGACCTCTTCGCAACAAAGTTGCAAGAGGCCATCGCGGATGCGGCGACGGTCGTCAGACCGGTTAAGACCGCAGCCTTGGAGGTGGCCGATCTGGAGGATTCGGTCACCAAGGAGGATGTGGTGGCGGCCATCGCGGCGGCTGGAGGCTGCGACGCTGGCGCGGTGAAAGGTGGAGCCATCAGGCTTGGCCGCCGCGGCATGGGCATCATCCGCGTCGAGTGCCCAGTCGCCGCGGCTGGGGCCGTCCTTGCTGCGACCAAGGGACGGCTGCTGGTGGGACTCAGCTTAGCTGTGGTCAAGGCACTTGAAGACCAGCCAATGCGCTGCTTCAAGTGCTTCGCGTTCGGCCACACCCGGGTCACGTGTCCCTCCAAATTTGACTGGGGAGACACGTGCTACCAATGTGGGCAAAAAGGACACAAGAGTGTCACCTGCCGCGCCACCACGCCACACTGCACGGCGTGTGCCGCCAGTGGCCGCCCCGCGGACCACAGGATGACGGGCAGGAGCTGTAAGCCCCCCGTGCGGAAGGGCATAGTGCCGGCGCAGGTTCGCCCTGTTGCCACCACCGCCGCCGTCGTCGCCGCTGCAGCTCCAGCGGCGGTAGCTGAGGAGGATGGTGCGATGTCGGAATAATGGGTTACGACTATCGCATCATCCAGGCGAACACCAACCATTGCAGAGCGGCCCAGGACCTGGTAGTGCAGGTCATGGCCGAATGGTTGGTGAACGTAGCGGTGGTCGCCGAGCCCTACTCGATCCCCGGCAGCTGGCTGGGTGACGAGGACGACTCGGTGGCACTAGCGGCGCGGTCGTCCACAGACTCACCTCCCCTCTCGCTATTAGAGAGGGGACCGGGATACGTGGCCGCCGCGTGGGGAGACTTAGCCCTTGTGGGCGTATATTTCTCCCCAAACCGCCCTCTTCAGGACTTCGAGAACTATCTCGGAGTCCTGGCCGCCGTGGTCGGCAGGGCGGCGCCGCGTCAGGTCTCCGTACTGGGAGACCTGAATGCCAAGTCGGTGACCTGGGGCAACCCGGCCACCGACGCACGCGGGCGGGCAGTGGAGATGTGGGCAGCCTCCTCCGGACTCTCCCTCTTGAACAGAGGAAGCGTCCAGACATGCGTGCGGCGTGGGGGTGGCTCAATAGTGGACGTCACCTTCGCCACCCCTGCGTTAGCCGCGCGCGTGTTGAACTGGCGGGTGGACCTGGTGGAGACTATGTCGGACCACCGCTACGTGCGGTTCGACATCTCCACCAGTGGTCCCGGAGAGAGGCGGCCCCTCTCGGGGCGGTCACCGTTCCCGCGGTGGGCTCTAACCCGCCTGGACAGGGAGGCAGCGGGGGAGGCGGCGTTCATCCAGGACTGGCTTTCGCCGCCAACCGCCGGCCTGGATGTGGACACCGTAGCGGGGCAGTTGAGGGAGTCTCTGACCGAGGTATGCAACTCTAGCATGCCTCGGTCTCGCCGACCACACCCCAGACGTGCCGTGTACTGGTGGTCGGTGGAGCTGGCGGGGCTTCGAGCAGCGTGTGTGGAGGCTAAGAGGGCCTATACGCGTAGCCGGCGGCGGCGTCGACGGGATCTGTCCGACGAGGACCACCTCTATGAGGTATACATGGAGGCAAAAATGGTCCTCAGTCGGGCCATCGCCGCCGCCAGGGACTCGGCGAGAGCCGAGCTGCTGGAGGGTCTTGACAGCGACCCCTACGGGAGACCGTACAAGGCTGCGCGCAACAAATTGCGCCCCTTTGGTCCCCCGGTTGCCGAGACCCTGGAGCCCTCATTCCTGGACGGGGTGGTTCAGTCCCTGTTCCCGTGCGGGGGCAACTTCACCCCGCCAGTGATGGTCCCACCACAAGGGATAGCTCTGCCAGACGAGGAAGAGGAGGAGGCCCCTCCTGTCACGGAGTCAGAACTTGGCGCGGCGATTTTCCATATCCGCGCCAAGAAGACAGCTCCAGGCCCCGACGGTGTTCCCGCAAGAGTGGTGGCGATCGCTGCCACTCAAATGGCGGAGAGGTTTCGGGACCTCTTCAGCGCATGCCTTGCGTCTGGGAGGTTTCCGAAACCGTGGAAGGAGGGGCAGTTGTGCCTCCTTCGCAAGGAGGGCCGCCCAGCAGACTCCCCCTCGGCATACCGGCCCATCGTTCTGCTCGATGAGGTCGGCAAAATGTTCGAGGGGATAATCGCTGGACGCCTAAAGGGCCATCTGCGGGATGTCGGGCCGGACTTGTCGGATGCTCAGTTCGGTTTTCGGGCTGAGCGTTCCACAGTGGACGCGCTGGCCTGCCTTAAGGGCCAGGTGAAGGAAGCGATGGAGGTGGGGGACGGATTGTTGGCTGTGTCATTCGACATAGCCAATGCCTTCAACTCCGTTCCCCACTCCACCATCCTAGAGGCGCTCCGATTCCACGGAGTGCCTCGATACCTGCGCAGTCTGCTGGCCAGCTACCTGGAGGATCGGGCAATCCTCCTGGTAAATAGGACTGGCCAAGTCCGGCGGTACGCCGTTGAAGCCGGTGTTCCACAGGGGTCAGTCGTAGGACCTCTCCTGTGGAACATCGGCTATGATTGGCTCCTACGGGGAACTCTCCTCCGAGGCACGAGTGTCATTTGCTACGCGGATGACACTCTCCTCACCGCCCGGGGGGGGAGTTTCAGGGAGGCGGCCAGCCTGGCCTCGGCGGGCGGATCCTTGGTCGCGGGGAGGATCCGCCGCCTAGGTTTAACGGTGGCGCTGCACAAGACCGAGGCCGTGTTCTTCCACGGACCACGGCAGCGCCCCCCACCTGACGCCCACATCTTCGTGGAGGGCGTCAGGATTGAGGTTAAGGCCCAGATGAAATATCTGGGCCTTGTCATTGACAGCAGGTGGCGCTTCGGTCCGCATTTCAGCGGGCTGTCGTCGCGCCTGCTAAAGGCCGCAAGCGCGCTATCGTGGCTGCTTCCCAACTTGGGGGGGCCCAGCGCACGATGCCGGCAACTTTATGCCGGCATCTTGAAGAGTATGGCCCTCTATGGAGCCCCCATCTGGGAGGACTCCCTCCACAGGAGGGAGAACGCCGCTGCCTTGCGGGCACCCCAAAGGGCCATAGCCCAGCGGGTGGCGCGGGCCTACCGCACGGTGGGCTTTGCGGCAGCATGTGCTCTGGCCAGCACCCCTCCTTGGGAGCTCGAGGCGTGGGTGCTCGCCAGAGTATATGAATGGACGGCGGGGCGGAGGGCGAGAGGAGAACGCCCAGTCCCGGAAGAACGGGAGGCCGTCCGGCGGGAGGCGAGGGACGCCATCGTCGTCCATTGGATGGGGGACCTTGCCACCGCAGTCTTCGGCCGCCGAACCCTTGACGCGATTGGGCCGGTCCTGCGAGACTGGCTCGAGCGGTCGCATGGGTTCCTCTCCTTCCGTCTCGTGCAGATGCTCTCCGGACACGGTTGCTTCGGATCGTACCTGCACCGAATCGGACGGGAGGAGACACCGTCGTGCCACGGCTGTGGCGCGGCGGAGGACACGGCGCAGCACACCCTCGAGGTGTGCCCGTCGTGGTCTGAGCCGCGCCGCAGTCTCATTGCGGTGATCGGACCGGACCTCTCACTCCCCGGTTTAGTCAACACCATGCTGGGAGATGAGAGGTCCTGGGCGGCAGTCGCCTCCTTCTGCGAACACGTCATGTCCCAGAAGGAGGCGGCGGAGCGCGCGCGTGAGGACGATCCTCAAGCGGCGCCGCTCCGAAGGCGGAGGAGGGGCCGAAGAAGACGTCAGTATGACAGTCATCTTCGACTCCTCCCAGATGGAGGCCAGCAGGCAACGGTTGCGGGGGCACCCTAGCCTGTCTTGCACAGGCCTCCACCAGTGTCGGACGGGAATGGCCAGGTGTTCCGGCCATTCCTGTAGCCCCCCAGCCTGGGGGGCATGCGGGGCCCGCCAACAAGGCGGGCATGCGCCGGGAGGGTCGTGGAAGTAAAGGCTGAGCCGGTTTCCCATGGCCCTCCCATCACGGCGATGCGGGAACACCGCTGGGTTTTTAGTGGGTAGACTGCCATTCTGGCAGGAGTCCCACATACCCCGTCTCGTCCCCCGCGAGCGGGCATGCGTAATGCATTTTCCCAGCGAGAAAAAAAAAAAAAAAAAAAAAAAAAAAAAAGGTTAGGTTAGGTTAGGTTAGGTTAGGTTAGGTTAGGTTAGGTTAGGTTAGGTTGGGGTGCTAGGACAGGAAACCTCCTCGTGTGCCCGTGGGCTGGAGTTTCCCTTGGATGCGTCCGGGGGAAAGGCCAGTTTGCGGGACGGTGCACCCTGGGGTGCGGGCAATTTCCCCCATTAGGTACGTGTGCCTAAGGGGTGTCGTTGTCCGTATGCCAATATCCTGTCGGAGGTGCGCTCCGGCGCGTGGGCGGGGGAGCCTTTTGCTCCGGGGTTGGTCGACTTAGACCACCTCACGATCGCTTACTCACCCCTCTGCTTACAGAGGGTGAGTTGAGTGGGCGTGGGACGTTTCTCCACATTTCTGTCTGTTTCATACAGACAGAAATGTGGAGAAACATTGGCGGCGCTCGTTGTGCACTCACCCTGCCAACGGGCTAGCAGCGGGGGATTTGATTCTCCCGACTGCAACCGTCGAAATCGTAATCCGTAACGAGATCATGGTCATGTTTTATGACTCGGAACGGGACGAGGATCTTGGCTTGATCGCCCGGATCGCGAGGAAGATAACCTCTATAAAAAATTCCTCTAATACCAAGTTTTGGTGTGCGGCGAGGGTATGAATGGCTGAGGAGTAGTGTCATCTGCAGCTTCTTAGTTGTAGGTGGCGCATCAGTCACAAGCGCACCCCCAGCCAGGGATTAGTGGACCCCCTGGTTGGGTCACAAATTTACACTTACCTAGGGACAGGGGGTGAACCTAGGTGGACCGTTTATATCCCCCATACTCGTGGGAATCTTATGGATATTAAAAACAAAAATTTTGAGAAGTTGCCGATCGTGTTGGTCGAGCGGATGAGCAAGGGTGCAATGTCGGACTCCGACACCGCATCCGAGAGGAGGGCGAGCGTGGCGAGCGTTGGCTCGGAGCGCTCGCGGGCTGAGGAAGGGATGGCTGGGCGTCTCTCCAAGGGAAGGAGGAAGCGTTCGCCACGCTCCCGCAGCGAGGAGAACCTGCCAGCCGCTAAGGTGGCAACGGGCAGGAGTAGGCGAGGTCGCGCAGTTGCAGGCGGACCTTCGCGTCTCCCTGTGGGAAGTGTTACGCCTGCTCCGGTCGAACACGCGGAGAGCGTGGAGAGCGTGGCCTCTGGGGCCGACGATGCGGCCGAAAGTAAGGCGAAGAAGGGATCGAAGTATTTTAAAGCTTCGACCCACGATGTGGGATTGGTGGACGCCGAACGCCAGCTAAACCTGGCGAAAAGGGTGCAACTCCAGCAAGACCTGGAGGAGAGGGTCGCTGCCAAGGAGCACCAGGTGCAAACCGCCCGGTCGAGGGCTGGCTATGGTGCATCCAGTGTACTGTATGCCGACCACTCCCTGGCGGAACTGGAGCGCATGGCACAGGAGGACAAGGAGGAGGTCTTCGAGGTCGCCGCAAAGTCCTCCAACTTGAAGGGGACCTTTCAAAAGGCCCTCAAATGCCGGGCCGCCAGCTTGCACGGCATTGTCCTGGAGCTGGTGAAGCGGACGGCCACGGACGAGACGCGGCAGCTGCAGGCGAAGGTGGATCGCCTGCAGGCAGAGGTCAGCCAGCTACATCAGAAGCTGGCTGAGGTCACGGCCCGGCCTGCCCAACCTGGCCCAGGTCCGGTGGTAGGAGGCTCCTCCTCCTCCACAGCCAACCTTGAGGAAGTAATCCGGAAGGTTGTCATGGAGGAGAGGGCCTTCACTAGAGCCTGCTTTGCAGGCATCGAGGACCGGCTCTTGCCGGAAAAGCGGCTCCGCCCACCGCTAGCGGCGGATAAAAGTCCACCACCGATGGGATCGGAACCTGCGCCTCTAGCAGGACCGGCATCGGGTGCGCAGCCCCAGGCCCAAAAGGCCTCTAAGGGCAAAGGCAAGGGTAAGAGGACCAAGAAGGCTCCTCAAATCCGCACCACAAGCGCGGAGGGAGCATCTGGGTCGTCTGCCACTGCAGCAGCCCCCCAGAACTCGCAGGAGGAAGACGCCCTTCTTCCCTCCACCACCCCGTCCAACCAGCCGTGGACGGAAGTGGTCAAGAGAGGAAAAGGGAAGGGAGGGAAGAAGGGGGAAAAGTCAGCCCCCAAGCCTACCGCGACTGCTTCTGCAGCCAAAAGGGCTCCAGCCAGCGGGAGGAAGCTAGTTCCTCCCAAAACCGCGGCCGTCGTGGTGACCATCACCCCGGAGGCCGTGGAGCGGGGTGAGACGTACGAGTCCATTCTACGACGGGCTCGTACCAATGCTGATCCCTCCCGGCTGGGGATCACCAAAGTCGCGTGCCGCCGAACCCTAACCGGGGCTCGAATTTTCGAGTTCTCGGGGGAACAGCGCGGCACAAATGCGGACCTCTTTGCAACAAAGTTGCAAGAGGCCATCGCGGATGTGGCGACGGTCGTCAGACCGGTTAAGACCACAGCCTTGGAGGTGGCCGATCTGGAGGATTCGGTCACCAAGGAGGATGTGGTGGCGGCCGTCGCGGCGGCTGGAGGCTGTGACGCTGGCGCAGTGAAAGGTGGCGCCATCAGGCTTGGCCGCCGCGGTATGGGCATCATCCGCGTCGAGTGCCCAGTAGCCGCGGCTGGGGCCGTCCTTGCTGCGACCAAGGGACGGCTGCTCGTGGGGCTCAGCTCGGCTGTGGTCAAGGCACTTGAAGACCAGCCAATGCGCTGCTTCAAGTGCTTCGCGTTCGGCCACACCCGGGTCACGTGTCCCTCCAAATTCGACTGGGGAGACACGTGCTACCAATGCGGGAAAGAGGGACACAAGAGTGTCACCTGCCGCGCCTCCACGCCACACTGCACGGCGTGTGCCGCCAGTGGCCGCCCCGCGGACCACAGGATGACGGGCAGGAGCTGTAAGCCCCCCGTGCGGAAGGGCATAGTGCCGGCGCAGGTTCGCCCTGTTGCCACCACCGCCGCCGTCGTCGCCGCTGCAGCTCCAGCGGCGGTAGCTGAGGAGGATGGTGCGATGTCCGAATAATGGGCTACGACTATCGCATCATCCAGGCGAACACCAACCACTGCAGAGCGGCCCAGGACCTAGTAGTGCAGGTCATGGCCGAATGGTTGGTGAACGTAGCGGTGGTCGCCGAGCCCTACTCGATCCCCGGCAGCTGGCTGGGTGACGAGGACGACTCGGTGGCACTAGCGGCGCGGTCGTCCACAGACTCACCTCCCCTCTCGCTATTAGAGAGGGGACCGGGATACGTGGCCGCCGCGTGGGGAGACTTAGCCCTTGTGGGCGTATATTTCTCCCCAAACCGCCCTCTTCAGGACTTCGAGAACTATCTCGGAGTCCTGGCCGCCGTGGTCGGCAGGGCGGCGCCGCGTCAGGTCTCTGTACTGGGAGACCTGAATGCCAAGTCGGTGACCTGGGGCAACCCGGCCACCGACGCACGCGGGCGGGCGGTTGAGATGTGGGCAGCCTCCTCCGGACTCTCCCTCTTGAACAGAGGAAGCGTCCAGACATGCGTGCGGCGTGGTGGTGGCTCAATAGTGGACGTCACCTTCGCCACACCTGCGTTAGCCGCGCGCGTGTTGAACTGGCGGGTGGACCTGGTGGAGACTATGTCGGACCACCGCTACGTGCGGTTCGACATCTCCACCAGTGGCCCCGGAGAGAGGCGGCCCCTCTCGGGGCGGTCACCGTTCCCGCGGTGGGCTCTAACCCGCCTGGACAGGGAGGCAGCGGGGGAGGCGGCGTTCATCCAGGACTGGCTTTCGCCGCCAACCACCGGCCTGGATGTGGACACCGTAGCGGGGCAGCTGAGGGAGTCTCTGACCGAGGTATGCAACTCTAGCATGCCTCGGTCTCGCCGACCACACCCCAAACGTGCCGTGTACTGGTGGTCGGTGGAGCTGGCGGGGCTTCGAGCAGCGTGTGTGGAGGCTAAGAGGGCCTACACGCGTAGCCGGCGGCGGCGTCGACGGGATCTGTCCGACGAGGACCACCTCTATGAGGTATACATGGAGGCAAAAATGGTCCTCAGTCGGGCCATCGCCGCCGCCAGGGACTCGGCGAGAGCCGAGCTGCTGGAGGGTCTTGACAGCGACCCCTACGGGAGACCGTACAAGGCTGCGCGCAACAAATTGCGCCCCTTTGGTCCCCCGGTTGCCGAGACCCTGGAGCCCTCATTCCTGGACGGGGTGGTTCAGTCCCTGTTCCCGTGCAGGGGCAACTTTACCCCGCCAGTGATGGTCCCACCACAAGGGATAGCTCTGCCAGACGAGGAAGAGGAGGAGGCCCCTCCTGTCACGGAGTCAGAACTTGGCGCGGCGATTTTCCATATCCGCGCCAAGAAGACAGCTCCAGGCCCCGACGGTGTTCCCGCAAGAGTGGTGGCAATCGCTGCCACTCAAATGGCGGAGAGGTTTCGGGACCTCTTCAGCGCATGCCTTGCGTCTGGGAGGTTTCCGAAACCGTGGAAGGAGGGGCAGTTGTGCCTCCTTCGCAAGGAGGGCCGCCCAGCAGACTCCCCCTCGGCATACCGGCCCATCGTTCTGCTCGATGAGGTCGGCAAAATGTTCGAGGGGATAATCGCTGCTCGCCTAAAGGGCCATCTGCGCGATGTCGGGCCGGACTTGTCGGACGCTCAGTTCGGTTTTCGGGCTGAGCGTTCCACAGTGGACGCGCTGGCCTGCCTTAAGGGCCAGGTGAAGGAAGCGATGGAGGTGGGGGACGGAGTGTTGGCTGTGTCATTCGACATAGCCAATGCATTCAACTCCGTTCCCCACTCAACCATCCTAGAGGCGCTCCGATTCCACGGAGTGCCTCGTTACCTGCGCAGTCTGCTGGCCAGCTACCTGGAGGACCGGGCGATCCTCCTGGTAAATAGGACTGGCCAAGTCCGGCGGTACGCCGTTGAAGCCGGTGTTCCACAGGGGTCAGTCGTAGGACCTCTCCTGTGGAACATCGGCTATGATTGGCTCCTACGGGGAACTCTCCTCCGAGGCACGAGTGTCATTTGCTACGCGGATGACACTCTCCTCACCGCCCGGGGGGGGAGTTTCAGGGAGGCGGCCAGCCTGGCCTCGGCGGGCGGATCCTTGGTCGCGGGGAGGATCCGCCGCCTAGGTTTAACGGTGGCGCTGCACAAGACCGAGGCCGTGTTCTTCCACGGACCACGGCAGCGCCCCCCACCTGACGCCCACATCTTCGTGGAGGGCGTCAGGATTGAGGTTAAGGCCCAGATGAAATATCTGGGCCTTGTCATTGACAGCAGGTGGCGCTTCGGTCCGCATTTCAGCGGGCTGTCGTCGCGCCTGCTAAAGGCCGCAAGCGCGCTATCGTGGCTGCTTCCCAACTTGGGGGGGCCCAGCGCACGATGCCGGCAACTTTATGCCGGCATCTTGAGGAGTATGGCCCTCTATGGGGCCCCCATCTGGGAGGACTCCCTCCACAGGAGGGAGAACGCCGCCGCCTTGCGGGCACCCCAAAGGGCCATAGCCCAGCGGGTGGCGCGGGCCTACCGCACGGTGGGCTTTGCGGCAGCATGTGCTCTGGCCAGCACCCCTCCTTGGGAGCTCGAGGCGTGGGTGCTCGCCAGAGTATATGAATGGACGGCGGGGCGGAGGGCGAGAGGAGAACGCCCAGTCCCGGAAGAGCGGGAGGCCGTCCGGCGGGAGGCGAGGGACGCCATCGTCGTCCATTGGATGGGGGACCTTGCCACCGCAGTCTTCGGCCGCCGAACCCTCGACGCGATTGGGCCGGTCCTGCGAGACTGGCTCGAGCGGTCGCATGGGTTCCTCTCCTTCCGTCTCGTGCAGGTGCTCTCCGGACACGGTTGCTTCGGATCGTACCTGCACCGAATCGGACGGGAGGAGACACCGTCGTGCCACGGCTGTGGCGCGGCGGAGGACACGGCACAGCACACCCTCGAGGTGTGCCCGTCGTGGTCTGAGCCGCGCCGCAGTCTCATTGCGGTGATCGGACCGGACCTCTCACTCCCCGGTTTAGTCAACACCATGCTGGGAGATGAGAGGTCCTGGGCGGCAGTCGCCTCCTTCTGCGAACACGTCATGTCCCAGAAGGAGGCGGCGGAGCGCGCGCGAGAGGACGATCCTCAAGCGGCGCCGCTCCGAAGGCGGAGGAGGGGCCGAAGAAGACGTCAGTATGACAGTCATCTTCGACTCCTCCCAGGTGGAGGCCAGCAGGCAACGGTTGCGGGGGCACCCTAGCCTGTATTGCACAGGCCTCCACCAGTGTCGGACGGGAATGGCCAGGTGTTCCGGCCATTCCCGTAGCCCCCCAGCCTGGGGGGCATGCGGGGCCCGCCAACAAGGCGGGCATGCGCCGGGAGGGTTGTGGAAGTAAAGGCTGAGCCGGTTTCCCATGACCCTCCCATCACGGCGATGCGGGAACACCGCTGGGTTTTTAGTGGGTAGACTGCCATTCTGGCAGGAGTCCCACATACCCCGTCTCGTCCCCCGCGAGCGGGCATGCGTAATGCATTTTCCCAGCGAGAAAAAAAAAAAAAAAAAAAAAAAAAAAAAGGTTAGGTTAGGTTAGGTTAGGTTAGGTTAGGTTAGGTTGTCCGGCGGTACGCCGTTGAAGCCGGTGTTCCGCAGGGGTCAGTCGTAGGACCTCTCCTGTGGAGCATCGGCTATGATTGGCTCTTACGGGGAACTCTCCTCCGAGGCACGAGTGTCATCTGCTACGCAGATGACACTCTCCTCACCGCCCGGGGGGGGAGTTTCAGGGAGGCGGCCAGCCTGGCTTCGGCAGGTGGATCCTTGGTCGCGGGGAGGATCCGCCGCCTAGGTTTAACGGTGGCGCTGCACAAGACCGAGGCCGTGTTCTTCCACGGGCCACGGCAGCGCCCCCCACCTGACGCCCACATCTTCGTGGAGGGCGTCAGGATTGAGGTTAAGGCCCAGATGAAATATCTGGGCCTTGTCATTGACAGCAGGTGGCGCTTTGGTCCGCATTTTAGCGGGCTGTCGTCGCGCCTGCTAAAGGCCGCCAGCGCGCTATCATGGCTTCTTCCCAACTTGGGGGGGCCCAGCGCACGATGCCGGCAACTTTATGCCGGCATCTTGAAGAGTATAGCCCTCTATGGGGCCCCCATCTGGGAGGACTCCCTCCATAGGAGGGACAACGCCGCCGCCTTGCGGGCACCCCAAAGGGCCATAGCCCAGCGGGTGGCGCGGGCCTACCGTACGGTGGGCTTTGCGGCAGCATGTGCTCTGGCCAGCACCCCTCCTTGGGAACTCGAGGCGTGGGTGCTCGCCAGAGTATATGAATGGACGGCGGGGCGGAGGGCGAGAGGAGAACGCCCAGTCCCGGAAGAGCGGGAGGCCGTCCGGCGGGAGGCAAGGGACGCCATCGTCGTCCATTGGATGGGGGACCTTGCCACCGCAGTCTTCGGCCGCCGAACCCTCGACGCGATTGGGCCGGTCCTGCGAGACTGGCTCGAGCGGTCGCATGGGTTCCTCTCCTTCCGTCTCGTGCAGGTGCTGTCCGGACACGGTTGCTTCGGATCGTACCTGCACCGAATCGGACGGGAGGAGACACCGTCGTGCCACGGCTGTGGCGCGGCGGAGGACACGGCGCAGCACACCCTCGAGGTGTGCCCGTCGTGGTCTGAGCCGCGCCGCAGTCTCATTGCGGTGTTCGGACCAGACCTCTCACTCCCCGGTTTGGTCAACACCATGCTGGGAGATGAGAGGTCCTGGGCGGCGGTCGCCTCCTTCTGCGAACACGTCATGTCCCAGAAGGAGGCGGCGGAGCGCGCGCGAGAGGACGATCCTCAAGCGGCACCGCTCCGAAGGCGGAGGAGGGGCCGAAGAAGACGTCAGTATGACAGTCATCTTCGACTCCTCCCAGGTGGAGGCCAGCAGGCAACGGTTGCGGGGGCACCCTAGCCTGTATTGCACAGGCCTCCACCAGTGTCGGACGGGAATGGCCAGGTGTTCCGGCCATTCCCGTAGCCCCCCAGCTTGGGGGGCATGCGGGGCCTGCCAAGAAGGCGGGCATGCGCCGGGAGGGTTGTGGAAGTAAAGGCTGAGCCGGTTTCCCATGACCCTCCCATCACGGCGATGCGGGAACACCGCTGGGTTTTTAGTGGGTAGACTGCCATTCTGGCAGGAGTCCCACATACCCCGTCTCGTCCCCCGCGAGCGGGCATGCGTAATGCATTTTCCCAGCGAGAAAAAAAAAAAAAAAAAAAAAAAAAAGGTTAGGTTAGGTTTTTTTTTTTTTTTTTTTTTTTTTTTTTTTGTTTGGGCAGGAGTGGGAAATCCTCATGGACGCCCAGACTGCCTCACTATTGACACAGTCTGGGCAGTGCCGGACTCTTACCGGCTAAAACCCACTCCTGCCTTGCCAGTCACCTCTGACATGATCAGAGCCTTTTTTATTAAGTTTATTCTAATTGTGCTCTATTTCGTTTTACTTTAAGGAAATGGAGAGTTTCGAAGTCCTTGTTTATTTTCTTACTTCTCTTAATGTTAACTTTCTATATTTATATATCTAATGGCTTATTAACTAACACTAACACACTCTTATTTTCACTATATGTATCTATAATTTTTTTTTTTTTTTTTGTATTTTCTCTTTCATGTTTTTTATTCTTATTTTTATATTGCTTATACTACCTAGTTGTAACTATTCTATTATTATCTTTACTTTTGTAACTCTATGCTTATTCTATGGCTATCCTAATATATGTAACAATATACTACATAGTCATAATTTAATAATCTAATCTTGTTTGTTTGCTATGCTTATAATATTTTCTACAACTGATTATTGACGGATTATTGACCAGAGCTACTCGTATCACTGGCTCTTGCTCAAAAGGATCGCACTTTTCCAGGTTTTGCTTAACGACCCTACCTCTCCGTACTGACGTGGCACAGTGTCTTTTGGTGGGGCTAACTATTAATATTTTGGCGTGTTTTTCGGACCAACACGGCGGATTTTGCTGTCTTAATTGGGCAAGTTTCCCACGAAACTGGTTCCAATATGCCAGGTTTATTTTTAGGCCTTTGTGGTCTAAATCCGTCAAGTTCTCCACCCTTTCCCAGCAATGCGCCATCGTCAGCCTGTCCAGTGAGTAATCCATTGCTTCGACGCAGTTGTGGTGGCGCCAGTGTCGTCTCACAGCGTTGCGGGAGTTTGCAAAGACACCCTTAACAGTATGCTATTGATGCTCGGGCCAATGCATCCCACTTCTTCCACACCGGGCACTCTTTGCTGAACGCGTTGTGGTCGTGGTTCCCCGTCTTCGCTCTGGTACAGTTTATGCACACCGCTGCTTCGCCCAGCTGTCTGTCTGGGCAGTCCGCTCTGAGGTGCGGTCCACTACAATGGCTACATAGGTCGGCTGCTTCTTTACAGAAGCGCTTACCATGGCCATATGCCAGGCAGCGGGTGCACTGTACCAGTGGCGTCTGGTCTTCGACGCGTACCCTCTGGAGGTCGATTCGGAGTTTCCCTCCTTCGATAGCCCTCCTCCAGATCGTGGGAGACACACTCAACACTACGTGGCTCACGAGTGGGTTTCTTGTTTTCTTCCTGTACCTGATCTTGATCCTTTCGGCCTCTTCGCCGAGGTCGTGGAAAATCTCCCGATTCTGATTTCTGAGGGCTTTGAGGACTTCCTCGTCGCTATGTACTAACAACACGTCCCTCAGAATCAGAAGCGGGTCCCTGTTTACCACCTCCTCGACGACGAGGTTCTCTCCAACAGCCTCCAGTCTCTCCTTTATCTTTCTTCTTTCCACTTTTGTTGCACAGCCCATTATAATCTTCCTGTCTTTTGCTTTCCTCACTCTTTCCACCTGCACCCAACCTTCCTTCGCATCTACCGCCTTTCTGATTTTCTCCAAGACCTCCTCTCCCGTGTCAAAATCTTCTTTTGAAGAGACAACCACTGAGTGCAGCGTCGCTCGCTCCAGGGCTTGTGCTCCGATCTGGCCATTGCGCGCTATCACAACCCCGGCATAGGTTTGCTCCTCAGTGATTTGCCTATTCGAGAGAGCATCGCTTAGTTTCTCCATCTGTTCCATGTTTTCCTTGATGAGTGAGCTGTGCTTTTCCAAGATTTTTACAATCTCAGTCTGGCAAGCGTCACTCTCACTGTGCATGGGTTGGGTTGGGTTGGGTTGTTCTGTGATTGGCACGGCTGCTGGTGCGACTGCAGGTGCAGCCGAGACAGAAGCTTTGCTCCGCTCGGACTCTTTCACGAGTTCATACAGTCTATCTATCGCGCTGAGCACCTCCGTCTTGATTTCGGTTTTTAGGTTGCGAGAGTTGCCCAAATGTAGCTTAGCTTTATTTAGGCAAGCTCTCGCCTCCGCTGTCAGGTTGGGGTAGCCAGATCTTTTCGGCAGCTTTGTGTTATCTGCAGGTACCCGAGAAGCACTGGAAGTTGGTGGTGTGGCGTCGCCCTTTGAGTTGGCCGGGGTCTTGGCCTGGGGTTGAGTACTCCCGGCTTCCCATTCCCCGATGCTGCGCCTAACGCTGGGGAGCGACGGTCCAGCTTTCTCGGTCAAACGCGGTGAGCCCCTGACGCCCGGTGAGCTCGCGGTTTTCTTGGCCGGTGTACGAAACATGGTGGTCGCTTTCGTGAACGTGAGATTCATACACTCAGTCAAAGGCACTGGCTAAACTTCTGTGTCCCTGTAAAGGGGGGATGCAAAGAAGCAGCTAATTAAACAATAACAATAAAATAAAAAGTCCAGCGGTCGAACAACCGTCAAGTCAGTATGACGTTACAAAAATTATACAAGAAAATCAAAAATTTAAAATCAATAAAAATTTCCAATCCTTTGGCAAAAATCAGAATCGTCCCCCTAGCTACTAGTAACAGGGTGGGTTGGGCGGGCA